>OX344720.1:35901564-37101564 GCA_947034835.1 Ballota nigra
CTAGCAACAAGTGAAGGGTGACAAGTCGTAATTATTGAGTAAATTGTGTGCTTTAATTAGTTGTTTTATAACAAAAATTTTATATTTTACTCGTAGTTATTCGACTTATGCTACTATGGTCTTGAGACATTGGTTTTATATTTTTCTGTGAATTTCAAGATATTTTGGAATATTTTGAGTTAGAGGAGAAAAATTACTGAGGCTGATACAGATGGGTAATGGAGATGAGACTTGAACTATGTGAAGCGTCTCGAAACCGGGATCGCAACAAAAAAAGAATCGAGCCAATCGGAGTTCAGGAGCTCAAGATATGAACGAAACAAAATTGACGCGCAGCAGCTCAATTACATTCGCAAATTTGGGCGAGAATCAGGCCCAATATAGCAGCCCACTTCCAGCATGATTGACCCATTTAGATGAAGTAGTCGGATTTTGTCACCAAATCTCCTTCTAAAGATCAAATCCTCATAAAATAGGAAAGCTGGCAGGAGGATGATATTATACCAAATCTTGATTATGTGACATTCAAGAAGAATTATGAAGGGTCCATGTTTATATTCAGCCCATATTTTCCGTATATAAGAAAAAAGGGTTTGACGTGAACAGGACCACCATACATTCTTTGATACTCCCTCCGTCCCACTCTAAGTGTCCCACTTTCCTTTTTTGGTTGTCCCACACTAAGTGTCCCATTCCATAAATGGAAAAAGCAACACTCTACTACATATAAACTTTAACCTTCAAATTCACACAATATTACCAAAAATACCACTCATTCAATCCACTTTTCAACACTATTCATTACTTTATTAAACACTATTCATTACTTTTCAACCATATATTAATAAACAAATACACTTTCTTAAACCATTCAACCAAAAGAAATGGGACGCTTAGACCGGGATGGAAGGAGTACGACGCAGCCGAAGAGGATTTGGACGTGAGTGGAATTCTTGGACGCGAAGATCATAATTTCCATGGAGATGCGCACAACCTCTAGTTAGTTTGTTTTTATTCCGATTCCGGGGATGTTGATACTTGTGTTTTTTATGATTGCTATTTGAACCCGTTTTATTCGTGAGACTTATTACACGGATTATTTGTATCATCTAATTTCACTGTTTAAATTGCTTGAGTAATTAATTTAGTCTGATCACCTAGGTTAATTATTTCGTGCATGTTTGCTAGTTCATATTTCATAATCCGTAATTGTTGCGATTATATGACAATTGGTAGCAACTAGTATTTTACTAGGGTGATATAAATCGAATTCTTTCGAACCGAGCTTGCGTGTTTGGGAATTTGTTTAATCTTTATCCTAGGACTTAATGCTTCTACCAAATTAAATCTATGAGCGTGTCTAGACTGTTTGGTTAGAAAGGTTCGTTGGAGAGCTTGTTTCAATTGAATAATATTAAGGGATAAAACCGATAAACAGAGCTTGTTGTTTGTCGAGGGTCAATAATCCGTGAGATAAGTTGAGCGAATAATACATTTGGGTAGCATAGTCAAAACCAAGTGGAGATTGAACCGCGAATTGGAATCCATTAATTAATTGAATTTTTATTGTGTTATTTATTTTCTTAGTTTATTTAATTTTAATTATTGCTTTAGTAGTGTTAGAAAAACCAATTCAAACTCCCCCCTTATTTGTTTGTCCCACTAATTATTTCAAAAGGCATAATTTTAATTTCTACGTTCCCCGTGGATCGACCCCTTGCTTGCCACTACTACGAGTTAGTAGAGTAATTGAGGGTTATTTATTTATTGTAATTTGGAGTGTCTCGACAGCGCGATCCAAAGGGCCTGCAGATTTGGCAGATATTATAATCACAAAGATGAACGACCCGTCTACGATAAGTTATAATGTCAACCAACTAGACGAACAATCAAGTGAAGAAGAAGATTGGAGAACAAACATAGTCAAATACTTGAAAAGTGGAGAAAAACCAAACAACTCTTTTGAAGCTGCCAAACTAACAAAGCAAGCCGCCAGATATACTCTGGTAGGCGAGCAGCTTTACAAAAGGGGAATATCAATTTCACTTCTCAAATGTTTGCCTAGGGGGCAAGGACGAACAATACTCAAAGAAATACATGCCGGAGTATGTGGAAATCACACTGGGGGGCAAGCTTTGGCGTACAAAACTATCAGACAAGGTTATTATTGGCCGACTTTACGTCAGGACGCAATCAAGAAAGCAAAAACTTGTCATCAATGCCAGATTTTTGCCCCGAACATTCATACCCCGGCTCAGGAGCTCGTATCAGTTTACAGCCCATGGCCATTTGCAAGATGGGGGATGGACATTATTTGTCCCTTCCTAGCAGGAGTTGGAAATATTCGATTCGCAGTCGTGGCAGTCGATTATTATACAAAATGGGCAGAAGCAGAGGCCATGGTGAAAATTACGCAACAAAAGATGATCAACTTCATATGGAAGAACATTGTCTGTCGTTTTGGGGTTCCACAAACCATTGTGACAGACAATGGTCTGCAGTTTGATGGGAAAGAGTTGAGAGATTTATGTACGAAGTGGGGGATCAAAAAACACTATTCTACTCTCTATCATCCCCAATCAAAGGTGTTAATAAGATTATCAAGTATACGTTAAAAGTACGATTGGCGGAGAGCAAAAGTAGTTGGTCTGAAGAACTCCCGGAAGTCTTGTGGGTGTATAGAGTTTCTCCCAGGTCAAGCACCGGAGAAACACCTTTTGCAATGACTTTCGGAACAGAAGTTGTTATACCAATTGAGTTAAAGACCAACACAATCATGACGACCAACTTTGATGAACAAGCGAACAACTCTACTCTAGCTACTGAAATGGATTTGCTCGAGGAAAAAAGAGTAAATGCCGAGCTAAAAAAATGCTACATATAAACAACGAGCAGAACGCTACTATAATTCACATGTTAAAATCAGGAAATTCAGAGTTGGAGATTTGGTTCTAAGAAAGTTGTTCGCCCAACCTCCAGGTGTATTGGGACCAACTTGGGAGGGCCCATATCGTATAACGGATAAATTTCTTAATGGTGTATACGATATCGAAGATATGGAAGACAAGCCGGCCCAATACTCCAGGAATGTTGTACATCAAAAGAAGTACTATCAATAAGTCAAACAAGTTCGATTGTTGGGCGAACAAATGTCTTAGGGGGGGCAAAAGAACCAAATGAATAAAAAATTTGCCTAATTTTTTGAAAATTTTGTTAAGTATAGAACGAAAGGTTGTTCGGCACATTGTATAGTCTGGTGCTAGTTCATCTTTTGATTTTAGATGAAGTTACTCGGCAAAAATATTATAAGCGAGCATGTTTTAGTTGGTGTTCAAAGTTGTTCGTCGGCTTGTATATGTTTATGATGAACAGTCTTACAATACTTGTAACTTTTCACGATGTAAATATAGTTGTTAGTTGAAAGGAAAGTCCAAAGCTCAAGGTACAAGTCCATTTTTAAGGACCAAGGCCACTTAAAAGTTGTTCGTTCTTTAAGATGAACAGAACCTAAGGCTAAACCCATATTCTATTAAAAAGGCAAAGTTCAAATCGAACAAAGCCCAACATTATATGTTATAATTGCAAAAGCATTGAACAAAAATGTAAAGACAATTAACATATAAAAAGAAGATGAGCGAACAGAAAAAACATTCATTAAATAAGAAGGCTTTGAGACTAAAAAATAGTACAGTGTGAAAAGAAAATGTACTACAAAAAGAACGAGCAACTATTACAAAATGAGATGGAGACTCAGTCTTAAATCCTAATGTTGCTCGCCCTGAGGATCCTCTGGAGTTTGGGTCTGCTCGGCTGAGGGATCGACAATCATGTTTCTAGCCAAGTCTTCAGCCACCCTCTGCTCTTCATCTGCAATGGCTTGGGGATCATCAACAACCTCCTCGACGTCGTCAACCGGAGCAGGGGGATGGGTGATGATGATACTTGGGTCAATACTATCAAGTTTGATCCCATAATCCACCATGTCCCCCAATTGAAGCTCGATGTCGTTGGGAGGGGGTAGTGCTCGACAAATTCGGCAAGATCTTTTTCCCAACTCCGTGACCATTTTAGATGCTTCGAACGAGCTGGCCATGCCGATGCAATCAGCATACGCGCAGATGTAGCCCAAGTTAGTGATAGGGCCACTTCGGAGTTGGAATTCCTGCTCGATCTGCTCCCTGGTGGCCATCCCCACCATCTGCTCTTTTAGGCGAGCAAGTTCAGCTTCAGCTTCTCCCATTTTCTTCTTCTCTTCCTCCAATTCAGCCTGGGAAGAGAGTAGCTCGACCTTTTTCTCCTTGAGCTCAGCAGATACCAACTGGTAATCTTCCACATGCTTCTTCTCAATCTCGTCGGCCAATTTCAACTGATCCTTGAGCCGAACAATCTGGCCATTGAAGGTGTTCGCCATTTTCTCTTTTTCCTCGGCAAGTTGGCGAACAGATGCAACATGGTGGCGATCAACTTCTTCCAGTTCCGCCATCTGGGCCATCCCTCGTTGAGCGGACAAGAGTGAGTTGGCAGCCTGCACTATTGACAAATGGAAGTTGTCAATGGCTCCTTGGGTGAGAACAGTTTTGTCCAGAGGCCTCGACCAGGCGCGAGCAATTATCTCAGTGGCCCGGCAAACATGTTCGCCGGGAATGTCACGGATGTTCACCGGGGTCTTCGAGCATGCATATTGATGAACCACATCTGCTCGCCCCGGGTGATCGTTGGGCCGGTACCTGCGAGCAGGAAAATTTGTGGGACTTAGAAAGTTCCTTCAAAATTCTTTGAAGAGAAGGCTATGAGGGAATTACTTACTCGGCGAACTTAGCCCCATCCCATCCGAGGTAAGAGATATCCTCGGGTCCGCGAGGAGGAGTGAGTCTGTCCCTGCTCGTTTTACCTCCTCTGTCTACCCTCTCGGTAGAGGCATGGCGAGCAACTTCCTCAGAGGGTAGACGAGCAGATGACCGACTTACCTTGGACTTCCCCTTATCAGCTGTTGGGGGCGGTTGGGATATATATGAGCCGTCCCCTTTCCTTAGCCTTTTGGAGCCATGTGGAGAGGAAGTGGGGGCGGGTGTTGGTGACGAGCTCGACGAAAGAGCTGTCTGGTGAGTCTGCTCGGCAGCGGGGGTCTTGTTGGTCATTGCTAATACCTTGGAGGGTGGGTCCCCTTTCACCCTTCGTCCCTTCGGCGGCGCCATTTCGAACACTCTCTATTCTAGAAGGGCAAAGCTCGAGGGAACATCAACAGTTACCTGCTCGGCTAAAAAAAATGATAACACAGTTAGGCGAGCAAATAATTTAGGAAGGCGAACAAGAATGGGGGCAGGATTTAAGGTCTTACCAGGAGGCACTTCGGCTTGAGCTTCCAAGTGATGAGGATAAGTGTAAAGACAAGCAACTTTTTTACACTTATCCTGATTCAAATATTCCACCGTCCTCTCTGAGGGGTTGCGAAGAGAAACGAGGCAGAAGGTAAAAAGGAATTCAGAATTGATCTCCTCGTCTTGACTCGCCCACTTCAAAAGCCGAGGACCTACGTAAAAGAGAAAGAAAGTTAAAATTAGTCTCACTTGTATTAATCAATAAATACATTTGGGCTCACGGTGAAGCACTCCATAAGAATCCGGAGTTTGAATCCGGATATTGTCCCCATGCTCGTTTGCAGCTGCTCGCCAATCGCCCCCAATATAGAAGAATTGATGTTTCCAATCCCGAATCTTGTTCGGCACCCCTTCGACAACTTTCAACCCCGGGCGAGCTTTCAGATAATAGTAACCTTCCTCGTCGGCTGTACACTTTGATATGGTGATCATGTAGTTCACCTCATCTGGGGTAAGTCAGTCGATATACCCTTCAAGGGCGAACAAACTCATCACACCTAGAAGGTTCATCCAGCCAATGGGGGTGATCTGGGTGATTGCTAAGTTGGTCACCTCCAAGAAATGACAAACAATGGGAGGGAGTGGAAGCCTTAGTCCCGCCATGAGGGTGTGAATGTTGATCGTTGTACACCCTGGAGGAGGTCGGTCTGCTCGCTCCTTCCTCTTGGGAGCCCACATAAAAATGTCGAAGGGGATCTAATACGTCTCCCGTATGCTCGCCAGATCTTCTGGGAGAACAGAACTTTTGATCCTAGATGCCTGAAATCTAGTCCTAGGAGATTTGAATTTACGCCTTCGAGGGGTCGGGAAGTTGTTCGCATATCGTTCAATGTATGTTCGTCACTCGAATGGGCGAGCAACTCCTACGGGGATCTCGTTTTCTATGTATCTAGGGTTTGGAAACTCAATCCCTTCCAGAAATTCTCTAGTGAGCTCGTTAAACTCGGGATCCTCCTCTTCCTCGGAATCTGAACTTGACGATTCAGATTCGCTCGCCTTGCGGGTGGAATTATCCGCTTTCTCCTCGCCCGGTTGATTCCCAGAATCAACGACGAACCCTTGAATGCCAACTTCCTGCTGGATTTCCGATGATACCTCGAAAGGGGGTTGATCACCATATGGAATTACTCTTAGGGGATCAGCTTCAAGGACCTTGGAGGGGTTTTGCTACTTGAGTGAGAGGACATTGAAGTTTGGGCGGGGGAGAGGTGGTGTTTGATGTTTTCCGGTGAATTTTCGAAAGGACCAACAACGGATTCCCCCGAATGAAGTGTAATTATAGTTTTTAAAATAAAGGAAATGTAGAGAAGGGAGAAAAGAAGTAGGATTGTATGAGAATTGAAATTAAATACCTTGAAAACGCAACGCCGAAAAAGCTCAGGGGTCGCCGGAAAGAATGGTGAATTCGTCGGAAGTCCAAAGAAAATGAGAAGAATGGGAAATAATTCAATCCCGCCTGTATTTATACCAAGGCCAAAAAACAGGGTAAAACTTGTAATTTCCCCTAAGATTTGGACCAAAAGAAAACGGGGTGATTTTCGAGCAAAGATAAAAGTCGAAGGACCCGCATGCAAATATGGAGGCGCGTGACCTCGGGATTGTTCGCACGTGGGCGGCGCATAATCATGCCGCCCACGTCATCATTGGATATCCCCCAGATCGTGGAAAGACGTAACGGCGGCCCCAAAGGTGCTCGCCAATGTAAGGTTGTTCGTCCAAATCTTTACCACGACAATATCCTAACTACAGTTGCTCGTCATAAAGTTGCTCGTCTGAAGTAACATCTAGTCAGGATAGGGGGCAATTGTTGATAGGCGAACATTAATCAATATATGGCGAACAAAATGTTAAAGCCCTAATGAAGATTACAAAGCATCAAAACCAAATTAGAGATGATTAACAAAGAAAATCAAAGGGGAATGCATAAATCAATCCAGGAGGTGTATTTAACAACGAATAACTCCCTCGACGAACAATATACTGGCGAACAGGTCCTGAGACCCGAGGCCAGATATGGACCCTACATCAAGTCATTAATGACGAGCAACATTGTTATAAGGAGGTGCATCTACCAGCCTAAGAGGTGTATGTTGACGAACAAAGGACCATGATCCTGAATCCTATCTATACGGTATGCAAAGGCGAACAACTCTCGAACCATAACCTCAAGAGGCAAACAACTTTTACCGAAAGAACAACCTGGACCAACCAAGCCCATCAAGACGAACAACAATGAGTTCGAGATAAGGCCAAATAAGACTTTGTAACTAAGTTTCAGCTTAGATAAGGTCAAACAAGGTCAAATGACACTTGTCTTACATGCAAGCTAGGAAGTCCAAGTGGTCTCTATAAATAGTTGTTCTCCAGCTAAGAAATACAAGTTCAAATTCACAAATACTCCCAAAATACACACAAACACACATAAACGTGCACACATACGAAATAAATACGGACTCGACTCTCATATTTACCATTTACAACCCGAACCTTCGATTTATCATTTACGGTGATAATCAATCACACGTTCTTGTTTGGTGATCCTAAACCGAATTAAAACAGCCACTAATCCTCACGATTAAATTTGATCACCAACAACCACTATACTAAATATGTATTCTAACTGTATACACTAATCGAAGCCCTAACAAACCAATGTTCAAAAGATAAGTATAAAAAGAGTCCAAAAACTTACGATAAAGAGGAGGAGGTAAAGATTCTGTGCCTTTTTTTCGAACTCTCCACATCGCGATGCTCTTTAAGGATTTAGGGTTCTATCACAGTGAGTGCAGAGTGCTATTGGTATCTGTTTTGTATTATTTTTTTATATATTCGTGATTTAGAATTTTGGAATTTTTGGGTTCATGCCATTTGAAATTGGGAATTCTAATTTTTAGGAACAGATAAGATCCTATAATATTAAGTGTTAGGGTTGATATTAGATTCAATATTTAATAACCTTGAGAACAAAATAAATAACAAGAATGTCATTCAGTTTTCCCTCCATTTTAGTCCACTTGGTTGATGACAGGGCGTGATGTGGAAATTATTTTTTGACGTGGATTGCCACGAGGGCGCTATTGCCGGCGCAAGTGCAAATTCCGGCCAAGTTTATAAATTTCTGCCGGAAAGGACCATTTTTGATAACAAAAGGACTATAACTGAAAAACTAAAAAGATAAAGGACCAAATTTGAACTCGAGCAAAGTTACAGGACTAATTTTGATATTTTCTCGAGATTCGTTAGTTGGAGGTTGCAGTCGGTGAGAAGCAGGCTAGCAGCAGTACATAGATGAGAAGAAAGGAACTTTCATAGTTGAAAGTGAAAAGCGAGAAATAGTCGGTATTAATTTTATTAGGCCGAAAAGAGTACATGTATAATTTGAATTGTTATTTTAGCAAAAGAAATACGATTGAGATTATTTACTTGAAGAACTAAATATTATTCCTTCGAAGAGATGCATTGATTATGAGAATGCACAATTTTTTTAATATCGCGAAATATAACTGTTGTAGAGGAATGTTATGATGTCACATAAATCTCTCATGAATTTGTCTTTAAGATGCCTTCGCTTTTTTTTTTCTCATAAAAAACGAGGGAACCCACCCCCTATTTTTAGCAAGGATGTTTGTCGAAAGGGTAAATTAGGGATTTCTCTCTCTTCGTCTATGGTACTTTTTATTTTTTAGTTATTTAAGAGGATATTGTATGGTGCAAATATTGTACACAACTGTTGTGATTAATGTGAATATAAATAGTTTTACATAAGATGCATTTTTCCGTGAAATATTTCACATGTGGAATATACTTAAAATAGATAAATATTAAAAAAATTAAGTGTCGGACAGCTCCAAGTCAAAATTCGCGGATTCTAAGCGAGTCAAGCTAATTAAAAAAAAAAAAAATCGCGCAAGACTTATTTCAGGATTTTCGCTCCCATATTATTGTTTTACTATATGAGCAAATGTGTATTACTGTAAGGCAAAATGTGTGTTATTAGTCCTTGGAAAAAAATAGAATTTTGTACTTTAAAGTAACAATAAGGACAAATATGTATTTTTAATTTATTATTTTTCCGTTTAAAACTATATTTATATTACATACATTAATACACATTTGCTCCAACAATAATATATATTTACTCCAACAATAATATACATTTTCTCTAACACTAACAAACTTTTGTTCCAACATTAACACACATTTACAGTAACACACATTACTAACATTAACACACATGTGCTCTAACATTAATAAACTTTTTTTAATAGCAACACACATTTACTCTAACATTAATACACATTTGTTCCAATAGTAACACATATTTGTAGTAACACACATTTTCCCTAACATCAACACACATATACTCTAACATTAACTCACATTTGCAGTAACACATACTTACTCTAACATCAACACACATTTGTTCCATCAGTAATACACGTTTGCTCTAACATTAACATATATTTGCTCCAACAGTAGTACACATTTGCTTTTACATTAACATATGATTGTCCTTATGGTAACACAACCAGGGAGGATGCTTTTATGTATTTGCGCAAACACATCGTTATCCATTGAGTAAAACATTTATGTTATTATAGTAATACACTTTTCACTACCTTGCATGTGTTATTGTATGGAAAAATAATTATTTTTAATAAAATAAATATGTATGAAAACTAATATTTGAATAGATAGTAACACATATTCTGCTCTTATAAAGTATGAAAAAATATTTATTTCAGAAAAGATAACAAAAATCGGTGAAAAAATAACATTTAGTCTAATAGTAACACACATTTTGCCTTTCAGTAACATGCATTTGTCCATATAATAACACAAATTGGAAACAAAAATTCTGAAACTAGACTTGCGCGAGATTTTGGAAAAATTTTACCAGATTCGACCCAACCCAGTCAAGATCCGGGAATTTTTTATATATGAGTTATTCTACGGATCCTATATTCATAGAATATTTCATATAATAATTTGTGTTTACCATAAAATAAATATTGTATTTTCATTTTACACCTTTAAGTCCTTAACCAATTTTTTTTTTTAAGAGTCAAATGACAGTTTATTAATTAATTTTATATCGAGATTGATAGTAGATATTTACAAAATCTACTTTCTATGAGTACTTTTTTTAAGGTAAAGAACTATTTCCTCAATATCTTTTTATTTTTACCCATTTCACAATTTACTCACTTTCGAACTCCAATCCACTCGATTTTTTTTTAATTGTAATCCTCTTTCTAACGTGCTTAAAATATGTTGTGGTCATTTTCCACCTGAGATCGGCGCCGACCTCCCATCACTAAACAATGAGGTGGCACGGCCCCGACGGGCGAACGAGGCTTGGAATTTTTCGACCCCTGGGGTCCCCGACCTCTCTTTTACGGTCTCAGGTCCGAGGCCGGCGTCAGTCGTCAGGACACGTCCGCCCCCTTTTAGGTATGTGCTACGACGACAGCGATCGGGTCGGACCGGCCACAGATAAAAAAGGCAACGAAGGCTCTCCTCCGACCGGCTGAGCCCCGGGTACCCGCTCGATCCCCGAAAAGACCAGGCTCCGACCTCAATAAACTTCCGCCCTGGAGAGGTAGGTCGGAGAGCACGTGACAAAATCCGACGAGATCTTTCCATATAAGGAAAAGAGCCACCTCCGTACTAAGTGACAGAGGGAATATTCCCACCATATAAATAAATAGTCCAGAGGAGTACCTTCCTGGGACACGTGGAGGGACTTTAGTGGCCGACTTCCTGCAAGCAAGGACGATCGGGCACCTGCATGCCTCCAGGGACTCCAGTCATTAAATGCGGCTGTCCCCCGTGGAGGTCGGAAAAGACATAAATGTCCCTATAAAAGAAACCTATAAATAGGACTCTCCTTGTACAAAGAAAATAGGATACAATTCACTTTCAATACAAAAAAACTATACGAGCATTCAAGTCCAGGGATTGAAAAACCCTGGCAATCCTTGGTGTTCTTGCATTCATATCTTCATCATCATCACTCATAAATACATGCATTAATGGAGCATTCAATCCATCATTTCTTTGATGTTTTTATCTAAACTTTCCATATAGTCACTAAATCTCAGCACCCATTTTTAGATAAACAACATTTGGCGCTAGAAGGAGGGTACCCAACCCCACAAACCTAGTTCTCTCCTCCCCTTTGAAGAACACTCACTGTACTTCAAAGCATCATCACCCTTCTTCAAATTTTCAAAGCTTTTCCACCGTTTCCTCTAAAGGAAATATGACGAACCAGAGACCGTTTCAGGCCCTTAGAGCCGCAGGAGCTCCGGCTACACCCCAGGATCCCGCGGCACGGGTCTCAGGGGAGGCTACCCCTATCCGGCCTGGAAAGACCGTCCGCGTTGCTTCCCCAATCCGATACCCGGAGAAGCCGCGTCCATCGCAGGCTCAAAACTTCGTTACTCTCGATCAAGCGGAGTCGGGCCGACGTCGTCGCGCCGAGGAGGTAAGAGCTTGCCAAAGCACCCCTTCGGCCTCAAAGAGGGGACAACAAGCGTGCGCCCTCAAATGGAAGGCGAAAACCCGGGAATGCCAGAGGGAAAACCAGTGCCAGGCCGACCCCGTCCCCACACGTTCCCGCGGCTCCGCTCTCCCGGTCTTCGGCCGCCTAGGCGCCAGCGACCCCTCATGGTACCCACGCCGGCTCCCGAGCAGCGACATCGGGTACGGCAATACCGAGTCCGTCTCCAACACCTGGAGCACGGCGCAGATGCCCCACAAAAGGGCAGCTGAGGTTAGCTTGGCACCGGCCAACTCAGCTAGGAGAAAGCTCAGCTTCGCCCGGAGCAGTCTCTTGGGGCACAGCACCCCGCGGGGGCAGTTTTCGACCGGATCCGGCCTATAGCCGATGGAGATGATCAGCGGGTCGAGCCACCAAACCCGGAAACTGTCAAGATGCAGAAGCAGCTTGACGAAATGCGAGCCCTCATGGAGGCGCAAGGCCAGTCCAAGGCCCGACCGGTCACGAACGAGCCTCTGTCCGTCGACATCGAGCTCGCCCCCGTCCAGCTCAAGATCACTGCGCCGCCGACCCCTCTCTACGAAGGGAAAACGAACTCGGAAACCCATTTGAGTAAATTCTGGATCTGACCGGACGGGGCGCGACCGATGCGACAAAGTGCAGACTCTTCCCACTCACTTTGGGCGATCTCGCCCATAGGTGGTATGTCTCGCTCCCGGCCTGCTCAATCGACTTTTTCTCCACTCTGAGCGCCCAGTTCACCTCCTACTTTGCGACCAAAATCGTCCGGCCGGAGAACTGGTATCGTTTAATGCGCATCTGCCAGGAGAAAGAGAAGTCGGACAAGGATTACATCGCCCGCGTGGACGAGGTCATCCTGACCGGGGAGCCGGTCGGTGACCAGCTGGCTACACGCCACCCTTGGGGGTTTCCATGGCCGGTCTCCCATGTTCAAGCACCTCACCAATGATTTCCCAAAGATGTACGCCGATTTTCGAGCTCGGGCTGGAGACTACCTGGCTCGGAGGAAATTGCTTACTCTCAGGCTTGGGGAATCGGAGCCCGCTGCAAAGGAGCCGTAGGTCGCTCAGGCCTCCCCAAAGGGCGGCCCTAAGGCCAAGAAAATTGTCAAGCCACCCGGTAACTTCAAGTCATTCGAGGACGTCGAGGTCCATCTTACCCAGGCCTTGAGACAGTCCCCCGCTCATATCTTCAATGTCATCCAATGCAGGGATGTGCTCCCGAGGCCTAGGCCATTTATGGGAGACCAGTCAAGACTTGATCCTAAAAATTTATGTGCCTATCATGACTCAATCGGCCATAATACGAGCCAGTGTCGTGATCTCCTAAAGCAACTTTGGAAGTTGTTTGACGAAGGGCGCTTGAACGACCTAATACAAAGGCCGGCCGAACAACAGGAACATCAAGCAAATTAAAACGAGCAAACTAACAAGCAATAAAGAAATCTAACTAACTTCGAGACGAAGTGCAAGGAGATTGATATGCCCTAAATAGTTTCCGTTATGTGATCCTTAGGTTTAAACATTGACTTATGCCAAAATCTTAATTGTTCATGGATTATAACAAGTAAAACTTCACCTAAACATTCAACAGACTATCAAACGTTTAAGGCTTATTGACGGTATCCTACGTTCTAACTCTCTCTCGACGAGTTAGCACGAGATACGCGCATCTAAGCACTCTTTGCTCATACACAAAGGTTTCATCAAATCAATGTAACTCTCGTCTACACTAAAATGAATTCACACATCAATATGAACAATTCATGCATAGAGCAAAGCTAAATTCCAATCAATAAGGATATAATTCCACAAACAATCAAAATTAGGCATAAATCAAAGACTCAAACCCAATTCTCACATAACTTCCACTATTCAAGGCATAAGAAGGTTGTGATGCTTAGGATATCTTCAACCTAGTGAAACTCAAGTAGGATTGACAAGCCAATTCTATGCATCAATTTGGATTTACTAGGAGACCTCATCAATTACATAAACAATCATCCAAGCAATTGATGTCTAATGATGAGGTTCTTTGCGATTAACTCTCTCTCGACGAATCAAACGCAAAATAGACGCATTCAATCATAAATCTCACACTCATTCATCGAATCATGTTCATGTAACTCTCGTCTACGCTAAACATGTCTCGAAAAACAAGCTACAAAAGATCAACAATCAAAGCTCAATACAAATCCATCAATAGAAGCAAAATCCAAATATCAACATAGAATAGACAAAGAACAATCCCAACTCAAGATTTCACATGGTATCTAACATCTCAAGCATCAAAACAATTAGCTCATGGTTTTACAATGAAAAACCATAGCTAAACAAGAACAAAATATTAAATTCATAGCTAAATAAAAATAAAATTGCAATAATATGGAAAGAAATCACCTCTTGGGTTTACAAGCTTGAAATAGAACTTGAATCTTGAAATCCTAAGCTAAATTACTCAAAAACTTAAAAGAAAATAACAATCTAGGAATGAAGGTGAAATAAAACTAAATTGGTGTGTGGGGTGTGTGTACCCCAAGGGGGTGTATGGTGTTGTGTATATCCTAAAAATCTGAGAAATGAGGGTATTTATAGTGTAGGGTGAGGGCTTGAGACGAGTGGGTCGAAAATGAGGTGAAAAATACGAAAATGGGGCAAATTTCGGATCCTGCACGACCTGGTGTGGTCGTGCATTCTTGCACGACCGTGTGCCTTTGGTAAAAGTGCGAAGCTGCTCAATTCTTGGCTTGCACGAGTTGCTGCCTTTGGTCGTGTTGGGTGGCTCGAGCAAAGTGCTGAAATACTTTCTTGATTTCTACATGTGGGCCCCGCTGGCATCTTTTCTCACTCTCAGCTCATCAAGTGGCACGTATTCAATGAGGTGGGTCCCAGACGTTTCTTATCTTCTTCGATTCTCAATCTGCACGGCGATGAACTTCGACTTTACGGCGAAGCACGGTGGCTCTTTCCGGTGATGCTACTCCGGTGGCTATTGGAGTTCACGGCACTGGTTTTCGGCGTCAACAATCGATTCGAAGCTTCTCCAGGCGTGATTGTTTCTGCTGCAATTTCTGGCAATTGCGTGAAGACGTGCGAATTTCGGCAATGGTTCTTCGATCTCTGCGGCGCGACTCCAACTCCGGCATCGACCTTCATTCCCAGGGGTTGAGCTCTTCCAGGCGGCGGCTTTCCGGCATCACGGGAGTTTCCAGCTTTCCGGCGAGTTTGTTGGATTATACGTGCATATCAACGTGTATATGCTCACGTGCTTCCTAACTACCGTGCATGTGCCCTAACTAACATGCATGGTACCACTCCACCTTCACCTACTCGTTGCTAGCTGTCATCATGGAGGTTACACCTGAGTTTGTTAGTTAGTTAGAGGAGATACGGTTACAATCACTCTCTCTATATATATGTGTGTAATGCTCATGATGTAACAGACTTTTCTATTCTTCTCGATAATGCATTACTGATATGATTTCATCCCTCCTATACTTCTTCAGTTTTCTTGCTTTCTTAGCTTCCATTTCCGGTCGCGAGCTTCAATTCTTTCTTCAACAGTGGTGTGGGCTTTTCTCAAATTCACGATTTCAGCAGGAACGTGGGTTCCCTTTTCACGAAATCCATCTCTGACTTTTCCTATTTATGAAATAGTGGGGCCCGCATGATGCTTTTCCTTTCCTTCTTCAAATGATCAGCAAATTGAGAATTCTCATTAATACTCCCTCCGTCCCAGAGGAATTTGCACCCCTGGGATGGCACACATATTAAGGAAAGTGATAAAGTAGTGGCATATGAGTAAATCTTATTATACTATATTTCCAAACCTCTCCAAGATGATGTGTCAGCACCACCTTATTTTTAGGCTGATGTGGCACATCTCAAATCATTTTTTTTCAAAATCCTGCATTCTCCTTAAAAGTTATTTTAGACAAATTTTCAATAAAATTAAGACTTAATCTACACTATATATATTTTATTTTTTTAATCTCAACCGTATATTTCATTTTATATTTTCTATAAATGTCAAATTTTACTTTAATTTTCATTCTAATTTACAACCCTAATCATCTTCATTTATCTTCATTTTCTAATTTATTGTCTCATCTCTCCTTGATTTTTCTTTATAGGTATAATACTAATTTTTTCTCATCTCTTCTTCTCTCATGTCATCGTCCCTCTTCTCTCAGGTTATTTAGGAAGCACCGCCTCCTCACAGCTCTCCTCCCTTGAACCGCATCGGACCACCGCAGTCTCGAATCGCATCGGAACACCGCACGTCGCCGCAAAGAGTAAGAGATCAATTTTTTTAATCTAATTAAATTGTCATTTTTTTCTTGCATAGATATGAATAGATTATCAGTGTGACGATCTCAACCCAAAACACCACCATACCGGAAACATTGTCAAAACTCCAGTTTATCGGGATAATTTGGAAATCGGCGGATGGGGATTTTTCTTTAATTTTTTAAGAATTACTTTTTGTAAAATATAGATTTTTATTACTAAGTTGTTATTTCTATGTAGTATACTATAGATCTAAATAAAATTTAATCAGTGAAAATCTAATATTCACGTATAATATGAAATATTCTTTTAAACAATAAATTATTGCAAGCATTTCTTTTTCACACTTGAACGTTTTATTTATATTTTTTTGCAACATATTGATATATGCAAAAAATTTAGGAGGGAATTCAAAATATTTTGGAAAAGATATTTTCACCGAAATAGTATATGATACCAAAAAGATCTTGCAACCAAATAAAATACTTTGCCTTTATTAATAGATTGTAATACAAAAGTTTATTTTTGATTAAAATTATACGGCCAAAATAGATTATTAAACTGCAAAATACAAATAATCTTTTCTAGACTAGGATTTCAATTTTTCTTTTATATTTTTAACATACAAATATTAAAAGAGTGTTGTGGAATATAATTATTTTATATATATTTTTTCTTAAAATATGTGGAATAAAAATTTTATGGATTAGAAATTATAGTGTTGGGAAAAAAAAAGACATTAAGATTTTACTAACAGTTTAAGTACTATAACTTTAAAATATATCTTACTCTAAATTACAATAAATCTGAATATATTTTAATCAATGGAAACACAATATTTATGTATAATATGAAATATTCTTTTAAAAATTATATTAATGCAAGCAAATCTTTTTTCACGGTTGAATAATACCACTTCTTAGATATTTTGGAAGTTATTTTTGCAAAGTATTGATAGATATGAAATTTTTTTAGGAGGGAATTGAAATATTTTGAAAAAATATTGTCACCAAAATAGTGTATTATACCAAAAATCTTGCCAGCATATATAATATATTGCCTTCAATAAACAAAATATTTACGTGAAATAAAGAATATTATTTTAACCATTATATTAAAGCTAGCATATCTTTTTTAATAGTTGAACGATTCCTCTTCTTATATATTTTTTAAAGTTTTTTTTTTTTTTTTTTTTTTTGTAATATATTGATAAATGTGAAAGTAGTAGGAGGGAAATTAAATATTTCAAAAAAGAATTGTCACCGAAATAGTGTATGATACCAAAATAATCTTTCTACCAAATATAATATTTTGGCTTTAATAATATATTGTAATACAAAAATTTATTTTTGGATAAAATTATACCGTCAAAATAGAATATTAAACTTTAAAGTACATATATTTTTTTCTAGACTAAGATTTCGATTTTTCTTTTATATTGTTTTAACATGCAAATATTAAAATAGTATTGTAAATGATAAATAAGTAGAAAATTGTTATATGTTATATAATTAATGTATATATGTATTTTTAAATATGTAGAATAAAACTTTCATGGTTAAAAAATTATAGTGTTTGCAAAAAAAGAAAAACATTAAGTTTCTCTACTAACAATTTAAGTATTTAATTTAAAAAAATATCTTACTCTAAAATACAATAAATCTGAATATATTTTAATCAATGGAAA
This sequence comes from Ballota nigra, assembly GCA_947034835.1. Classification (NCBI taxonomy): domain Eukaryota; kingdom Viridiplantae; phylum Streptophyta; class Magnoliopsida; order Lamiales; family Lamiaceae; genus Ballota; species Ballota nigra. Next base: position 35,919,445 of record OX344720.1, read on the forward strand.
TAAAATATTTACGTATAATATGAAATATTATTTTAAACATTAAATTAATACAAGCAAATCTTTTTTCACGGTTAACCAGTTTCTTTTCTTAGATATTTTTTAAATTTATTTTTGTAAAATATTGATAGATGTGAAATTTGTACAAAGGAAATGAAATATTTCGAAGACAAATTCTAGGGTGCATCCAAGTGCATACTATGCACTTGGATTTTAGATATAATTTAAAATTATTTGTGACTTTCCAAATTCTATTATAAAATTCGGTCTGACATTACGGGTCGGGCATTCTCCTCTTTCTCTCACGCTTTTCTCTGCTCTTCTTCAGGCGTAGTCCTCTTCTTCGATTTTTCGATGAGGCTTCTGCTTCTTTCTGCCATTAATGGCGACGTAGTGGTTGTAGCTCTATTTTTCCGGCAGTTCTATTCAATTAATTTCGGTGAAAATGGTGGTGGCGATTCTCTTTTTCTCTAATGATTCGATTTGGAGGTTTCCAACCTTAATTTCCTCCATTGATGATCCGCTAAACTTTTTCCATTGATTTCCAGCCATGACCTTTTGCACCGGTGTCGGAGGCGGAGGAATCATTGTAGCAGATTGTATTTGACGTAGGGAACGATTCAAATTCATGGATTTTCTCATTTAAATGCAATGTTATTTTTTCTTTTTTTTTTTCCTTCTCAATCTCACTATTCAATCCCCAAATTATCATTGCAACATGATTAATTTTTTCTCTATCTCTCTCTCAGTATCATAACCCCCAAATTTATTCAAATACAAAAAATTATTTCTTTGATTATTATTGATTATTTGGAGTATTGGTGATTTGTTTATTGGGTATTGTTGCTTGGGATGTTGTTGATTAAGTCTTGGGTACTACTGAATAATTATTGGGGATATCATTGTTCAATGTATTGATGTGTAATTCTTGGGGTATTGGTGATTATTACTTGGGGTATTGGTGATTAAATCTTCGGGTAGTACTGAATAATTCTTGAGAATACCATTGTTCAATGTATTATTGTGTAATTCTTGGGGTATTGGTGATTATAACTTGGGGTATTGGTGATTATAACTTGGGGTATTGATTATTATAACTTGGGATATTGGTGATCAAGTCTTGGGGTACTACTGGATAATTATTTGAGATATTATTATTGAGTAATTCTTTGGGTATTGATGATTATAACTTGGGGTATTGGTAAATATAATTTGGGGTATTGGTAATTATAACTTGGGGTATTGATGATTAAGTCTTGGGGTACTACTGAATAATTATTCGGGATATTATTATTGAGTAATTCTTAGGGTATTGGTGATTATAACTTGGGGTATTGGTACGAAGTGCGCGACCTATTTGTGACCCGGTTTGTTGCCAGACCCGCAAATTTTGTACGGGCATTCAACCGACCAACAAATTTTGAGTTTGGTCAAAATTAATTTTAAATTGGAGTCAAATTACAAGTGCATACTATGCACTTGCATGCACCCTAGAATCACTCTATTTCGAAAAATATATTGTCACTGTGATATCATATGATACCAAAAAATATTGCCACCAAATATAATATCTTACCATCAATAATAGATTGTAACATTTTTTTTAATAAAATTCTACCTGCAAAATAGAAGCTGAAACTGAAAAATATAAGTATTGTTTTGTAGAGTAGGATTTCAATTTTTTTAACAATTTCAAATTTTTTTTTATTATTATTATTATTTTTTTTTTTTGTAAAATATATGTATATGTGAAATGTCTAGGAGGAAAATTGATTTAAAAAAAAAACAAAGATTGACGCTTAAAAGTCAATTTTTATTGTTGAACTGTGTATTATTAATACCAACACATTAATCAATTGTTCCCACACAAACATCTACACAGTATTTTATTTTAATTATGATATTTTTTTTTTGTCAAATGTTACCTTTAGATTTGAAATGTGTGATACTATCATTAGTGTTAAACTTTTGCGTTCAGTAGTTATTGTATCTTCATACCATGAGGAAAAACTGGGCATGCAACAATACAACAAATGTAATTTTAAGTAATATTGTGTTATATTAATTTGAGATTGAATGTGTGAATGAGTTAATAATTTTCAAATTTTCTATTTATTCATGTTTAGTATTTTTTATTGTTCATTGAATTATAATTATAATTTTAATATTATATCGAAATTACAAGATATTTTTTTAAACAATTAATATTTATAATTTTAAATAATAATAACAAATTTTTTTCCAGTCCGTGAAATCCGCGGGTGTACGCACTAGAATGTGTATATTTATGTGAGTGTGCACGCAAATCGATGTTTCCTTTTTAGGTAGTGTGCAAATTGGTTTGGGACATCCAAAAAAAAGAAAGTGTGCAAATTCCCAGAGGGAGTAGCAAATGGGTCATTATGCTTGGACCCTTTCCTTCTTCAAATGATCAGCAAATTGAGAATTCTCATTAATAGCAAATGGGTCATTATGCTTGGACTCATCATTTAAATCATGATATGGGCTTTCATGTTTTGGTCGGTTGCTTTTCAAATTCAAAGCCCACTAAAATGGCCCTGTTGCAATTATTCCTCAATATGGGCCGCGGAAATGGGCTTTGGAATTTAATTGAGTTGGGCCAAAATTTAATTCTGAGCCCATCTCTATTTCTTGCATTTTGATACGCTTTATTCTCGCTCCCTCAATTCTTTCTTGACTCGTTTCTCGATCAACTTCAATTGGCACGTATTTGCTCTAAAGATCCCTATTTTCTGCAAAATAATTTACAATCACCTTTCTCGACAATTAAACACAAACAATTTAATTAATGCAAATAATCACACGAAACTCTATAAAATAGACAAATTAAATGCACGCATTTCAAGTAATATTCACACTAATCAGGAGGGAACCTGGGCGGTCTGACCCCCATCCCCACGCTTTCAAACAGGAAGCACAAGGCCGAGATCCGGGCAGTGACCAATGTGAATCTGGTTACGCCGCCCGAGCCAACAATTCACAAGGATCTGGAGATTACTTTCTCCAACAAGGACCGGAATGGGGTGCTCTACCCCAAGGGCGACGCACTGGTAATCGCGGCCAACATACTGGGGAAGGAGGTCCAGCGCGTCTTGATCGACAACGGGTGCTTCTGCAACATCATCTTTAAGTCATCCCTAGATCAGCTCGGCGACCTCGTCAACTTCATCAAGCCGATCGATCTCCTGCTCAAAGGCTTCAGGGATGCTACTGTTGCTGCGTATGGAAGGATTAAGCTCTCGGTAGAGCTCGTCTACTGCTATGACGAGAAGGTTAGGATTACTAGGCCATTGGATTTCATCATTGTAGACCAGCCGAATTCTTATAACGGCTTTTTAGGCCGCCCGTTCCTAGAAATTTTCAAGGTCGTTGCCTCTTCTTACTACTACTGTATCAAATTTCCCACCTCTGAGGGGGTGGTCGGCACCGTTAGGGTTGACCAATTAATGGCTAGAAAGTGTTTGAACTATCTCGGTTCTTCTTTATTTCCGGTTTGTAATAATCAAATGTTAGATGAAGTATCACAACCCGACCTCGAGGTGACCCTTCCGACCACGGAAAGTGTGGATAAGGTCGGGTCCACCTCAGCCGATCACGATCTCATTAACGAGCCCAATCCACAACCGATGCAAATTGACGATCCCAAACTGAGAATAGGTTTCGAGCCCTCCGAGCTCGACCTCGACCCGAGATTCGACACAAGCGACCGACGGAGCTACGAGCAAGCCACAGCCTTGGAGGACTTGAAACACATTCCAGTCGATCCTTCAAGGCCAGAACTGGAAGTCCTGATCGGCTCTCGCATACCGTCTGAAATGCGGGGAGAGGTGATCGATTTCCTCAAGGCCAACATAGAAGTCTTCGCTTGGTCTCACAAAGACATGGTCAGAATCGACCCCAAGCACGCCTGCCATCGGTTGAAGATCGACCCTAACAAGAGGCCGGTCCACCAGAAGAGAAGAAAATTCAGCCCGGAGAAGTACGAGATACTGGTCCAGAAAGTCAAGAAGCTACTAGACAACAAGCTCATTGAACAAGCTAAAGACGAGCCCCAATGGGTCGCCAATGCCGTCCTTTTTAAGAAAACAAACAACACCTGGAGACTGTGTATCGACTTCACCGATCTCAATGACGCATGCCCAAATGATCACTTTCCGATGCCGCACATCGACCACTTAGTGGATAGCACGGCCGGTCACGAAATGATGTCATTCATGAACGCTTTCGTCGGCTACCACCAGATACCGATGACCGTCGAAGATATCAAGCATACCTCTTTCCATACAGAAAAAGACATATTTTCATGGCTACGAATGCCCTTCCACAGTTGTAACAGTCACCAGTAAATTTGGGACGAGTCACAACTGGTTGTTTGCCCTTGTCAGACTTTGGCCTCTTCCGCTTCTTTGACTCCATCAAATTAGTTTTGGCCTCTTCCTGACCCTTGTTCCTCTCCAGCCCACCTTCGCGAATCTGAAGTTTGCCTATGACCTCTTACAAGGTCATACTATTTTTCTTCAGCTTCAAGTGGCTCTGAAACTCCTTCCAGCTTGGAGGCAGTTTCTCAATTACTGCAGCGGCTTGGAAAACATCCGGCAGTATCATCCCTTCTGCAGCAATGTGTGCACAACCAACTCTTGAACTTGTTCGATGACAAATTTCTAGTCTACCATCTTGAAGTTCAAGAACTTCCCAACCAAGTACTTCATAGTGCCGGCATCCTCGGCCATATATTTGGCCTCCAAGAAATTCCACATTTTCTTGGCCATTTTGCACTTCTGGTAGACACTATACAAAGCATCTGCCAGACCGCTCAAAATGTAATTCTAAGCATAGAAGTCGTGTTCCCACCAACGGGCACGAACTTTCTCATTTTGCGCGTCGTTCTCAACGACCGCAGGCAGGTCCTCAGTAAGGAACCTCGCCAACCTCAAGGTGGTCCGAAAGAACAACATACGCTGTTGCCACCTCTTGAAGTTCTTACTCGAAAACTTTTCGGGTCTCTCATTTTGGAACATAAAAGGTCTCGAGTTATCAAATGGGAAAAGACCCACGACAGAGGGATTAGAGGTCTGCCCAACATGGACAGTTACAGGGGGAACGGGGGTAGTGGTGCCCTGGGGATTGGGAGTACCAGAAGGAACAACAGTGTTTCCCTGGTTCGATGACTCAGAATTGTTATTTCCGTTAGTCATTTTTTGAAAAGAAAATTTTGTCTTGCGAAAGTTGTAGAAAAAGGTGACTGCAGAAATAATAATTCAAAATAAATAAATAAAATAAATTACAACTCAATTAACTTTTACATAGAATATGAAAAGGAAAAGAAAGACGGCAATGTGATGAGTCGAGGAAAGCCTCTTCCCGCAAGACAAAATTTCCCCGGTAGTGCTCTCCGATCTTGGAAATTTGTCCCCAAAGGTAAAATGTCACATTCGTCTCCAAGAGTGCAGCACTACATGTTTTGAAGCTCCGGCGAACAAAATAAGCGCTTTGAACTGGACTGACTCTTAAGACTCTATATGCAGAGAGACTGAGGGAGAAGATAAAATTTCTCAGTGTGGCCAGACGAAATGCATGAGGACGCTATTTATAGGCGAACCTCCACTCAATGCAGAAGGGAAAAACGCGTGAGCATTTAATGCAAACGCATTTCGTTGGTGGCAAGTCTGAAACCGAAGTTGACCAAAATGCATTTCCATGAATTTCGCTAGTAACTGTCCCACATATTTAGCACATGCTTAATGAAGCATCTGACCGAACCAGTTCGACTCTTTTAACCGGACGGTTCTTTGAACCGAATCGAATCGAACTTTATGGATCGGATATCACGGGTATGGCTCGGCTCGGCTCGGTGCGCGCGTGCGCGTGTGGTCACTTTGATTGACTAGCAATCAACTACTCCCTCCGTCCCAGAGGAATTTGCACCCCTGGGATGACACACATATTAAGAAAAGTGATAAAGTAGTGGCATATGAGTAAATATGTGTATATTTATGTGAGTGTGCACGCAAATCAATATTTCATTTTTAGGTAGTGTGTAAATTGGTTTGGGACATCCAAAAAAGGAAAGTGTGCAAATTCGTCTGGGACGGAGGGAGTATAATTTATTATACTCCATTGTTCCCATACTAATATCATGTATATTAGTATTCTAAAAATTCAATGTGGGATGAAGAATTAAATGACTCATTTAATTCCTTCATTAATTCCATAATTATGTGTTGAACCATTCGACTTTACGATTCAGTTTCTTACTCACCGAAAATCAATTTTGCGAGTATGAATACACCATTCTCATCTACTTCGCTAGTGGATCACACTTGTAACAATTAATTTATGAAAAATTAATTTCAACACCCAAAATTAATTGATCAACTATTAAAGTCTCAAATAAATTTTAATACCAATTAATTACAAAATAATACCGCCAACCATTTTCTCTAACATGTGCACGTGCTTGAAACAAGCAGCCAAATCCATGGGAGTTAACGCTATTAATGCTAAACGGATTACTGACCTTTGCCATATCACTACCCTGTTCCCATTGATCCTAATGTCAACTATGATAGGTAATTTTATTTTATGACATAATTATTTTGTACAAATATATTTGTTAAACTTTAATTTATACATACTTTCATGTCATTAATAACCTCTATAAAGAACTAACGTTTTTTCTTTTGTGCAGTCTCGGAAGCATGTAGGTTAGTTCAAGGCTGCTGCACTTGGAGCAAGTGGATATAGAGTTAACTACAAAGACGAAGACGTATGCATTTATTTTCTTTAGTAAATTTTTAACTTAAGAAAATTTTGAGATTATACTCAACATGTAATGATTCTATGAGCAATGAAAATTATATGAATTACCTCAAATTAATTGTTGTGCATCATATTGATTAAGCTAACAATTTACACTACAAAAAAGACGGAGATTAGCGACGGAAATTTTGCGACGGCCAAATATCCGTCGCAAATTCAGTGAATTTGCGACGGATTTTACTAAGCCGTCGAAAAAAATGAAATTTTGCGACGACTAAGGATGGCCGTCGCAAAGTTTTGTAATTTGCGACGGAAAAGCCGTCGCAAACACTATGGCCCACCGCCTTCGTCTTGAAACGACTACATTTGCGACGGAAGGGTCGTCGCAAATTTCAATTTTGAGTTTGCGACGGTCCATTCCATCGCAAAATATACCCGTTTAAAGGTGACCGTTCATGAAGCGACCCGTTTGACTGATTTGCGACAGATAAGGTCGTCGCAAATTTTAACTTTGAGTTTGCGACGGACCAAAGCCGTCGCAAATCTTACATTTATATCCGCGACCTTTCGGGAAACGGTCCTTTGACTGTTTAGCGACGGAATTTCCGTCGCAAGTACGAACCGTTTTTACGCGTCTTCTCGGGAAACGGTGCGTTGACTGATTTGCGACGGAAAAGCCGTCGCAAATCAGTAAAAACGACGTCGTTTTGTCTTTGACAAGCGAAATTTGCGACGGATAGGCGTCTGTCGCAAATTTTTTTACAATTATAAATACTCTCCTCGCGAAGCAGACGGATCCTGCGAGAAAAAGGAAGAAGTGGAGGAAAACGAAAGGAGAAGTCGGGAAAAGGAAGGCGTCCGTCCCCACCGAGTTTTCGTTTCGACATTTTCTACAAATAAACCGTAAGTTTTCTTCATTTTTACCGTTTAAAATTTAATTTTAAAGCATGTTTAGAGAATTGATTTTAGTTGAGAATTGATTTTAGTTGAATTGTTTGAATTATATTAGTAATGAATTGATTTTAGTTGAATTAGTTTATCGAATTTTAATTTAAATCATTTTTAAATTTTTGTTAATTAAGTTTAGAATTGAATTAGTTGAATTGTTTGAATTATATTAGAAATGAATTGATTTTAGTTGAATTAGTTGATCTAATTTAATTAGTAGATCGAATTTTAATTTAATTTAATTTTGCATGTTTAATTTTTGTTAAGTTTATAATTGAATTAGTTGAATTGTTTGAATTATATTAGAAATGAATTGATTTTAGTTGAATTAGTTGATCTAATTTAATTAGTAGATCGAATTTTAATTTAATTTTAAAGCATGTTTAATTTTTGTTAAGTTTAGAATTGAATTAGTTGAATTGTTTGAATTATATTAGAAATGAATTGATTTTAGTTGAATTAGTTGATCTAATTTAATTAGTAGATCGAATTTTAATTTAATTTTAAAGCATGTTTAATTTTTGTTAAGTTTAGAATTGAATTAGTTGAATTGTTTGAATTATTACAGATGAACCCAGGTCAAGATAATTTTCTCACTGTCATCATAGTCGACAACAAGTAAGTATTTTTTAATGAATTATGTATACTTTTAATTATATATATATATTAATATAATTAACTTGATTTTTTAATTTTGTTGTCACAGACTGCTTCCAGCCCATGAGACTAGCTTAATCGTCTCACAAATCATTAGGATGAGACAATTTGAGTATGGTGCCCACTCGTGGAGTCAAGTGTCCGAGCAAAAGAGGATGGAGTACTTTGATGACTTCAAGGTATAAAAAAATTATTTATTATGATTTTAATTTAACTTTTAATTTTTTTAATTTATTCGTTAATATTCTATTTTTAATTTATTTGCAGAGGCGGTGCGTTTGGGACCCTGCCAACGATAGTATTATGTATCAATTGTTCTGTGCGAAAGCGCAAGAACGGTACAAAGATATTATCTACGGCCTGAAGAAGCGGTGGGAGCGTGGGGATCGGGTGGAGTTGGGTCGAGCACCAGACGGACGATCGATATGGGATGGTTTGGTGGATCACTGGAACAGTGAACCATCATTCTGATGAAGAACAATTTATTTATGTTTTTTGAACTATTTATTTATGTTTTTTGAACAATTTTTGGTAAAGACATTCCCAGTTACAAGGTTTCCGCCATTATTACTGAGATAATGAGGGATAATTTAGAGTAGAACGCAATAAAGTTCAAACTCGTCTCGTCGCAGCGGAAGCAGTAATACTTGGATGGGTTTTGGGTATATATATGCAAATATTTATAAACAATTAGTTGGTTAAAAATATTTGCATATATATACCCGAAACTCATCCAAGTAGTACTGCTTCCGCTGCGACGAGACGAGTTTGAACTTCATTGCGTTCTCCTCTAGATTATCCCTCAATATCTCTGTAATAATGGCGGAAACCTTGTGACCGGGAATGATGCTACAAATAGTATTTCAACAAAGATGTTACTAATTCAGTGTTAATTAGCATAATTACTTGTAGCAAACATATACATGATCTTAGATGAATTAATTTGGTGAATTTTGAAAAAAAAATGAGTCAATTTGGATACATATACAATTAATTGCGTACAAATGAACGAATTATAAATTTAAGCGGGAGTCGAAATAAATAATTTTACAGAAATAATAAAAATTAAATGGCCCCAATATTTATAAAAATAATTTAGAAACGAAAATGAATTAATTTGGTGAATTGTAGAAAAAAAACGAGTCAATTTGGATACATATACAATTAATTGCGTACAAATGAACGAATTATAAATTTAAGCGGGAGTCGAAATAAATAATTTTACAGAAATAATAAAAATTAAATGGCTCCAATATTTATAAAAATAATTTAGAAATGAAAATGAATTAATTTGGTGAATTGTAGAAAAAAAAACGAGTCAATTTGGATACATATACAATTAATTGCGTACAAATGAACGAATTATAAATTTAAGCGGGAGTCGAAATAAATAATTTTACAGAAATAATAAAAATTAAATGGCCCCAATATTTATAAAAATAATTTAGAAACGAAAATGAATTAATTTGGTGAATTGTAGAAAAAAAAATGAGTCAATTTGGATACATATACAATTAATTGCGTACAAATGAACGAATTATAAATTTAAGCGGGAGTCGAAATAAATAATTTTACAGAAATAATAAAAATTAAATGGCCCCAATATTTATAAAAACAAGTTAGAAACGAAAATAAATTAATTTGGTGAATTGTAGAAAAAAAAATGAGTCAATTTGGATACATATACAATTAATTGCGTACAAATGAACGAATTATAAATTTAAGCGGGAGTCGAAATAAATAATTTTACATAAATAATAAAAATTAAAGGGGGAGTTACAAATAGGTTCTCCCCCTTAGTCTTTATTAACGTTTAGTTCCTTGCCTTTTACAAAATACAAATAGGTTCTTTTTTTGTGGTCCCCACCTACTTATCCATCAACCCAACCTCCCCCCACCCCCCCTACTTTAAATCCTGTTCGAATTCCAGCGCCCTCCCCCGCCACCCCCCCCCCCCCAACCCCCATTTTCTTTTATTTTAATTTTTTTTATTAATTATTCATTTTAATATATTCTGAACTTTTTTTTTTTTTTGCATAAAAATTTTGAACAACTATTTTACTAATTTAAATATATATGTTATATTTTTTATTAATTGTGCATTTTTGCACAATTATTTTACACAAAAATATACTTAAATATATATATATATATATATATATATATATATATATATATATATATATATATATTAATTGTGCATTTTTCTTAATCTTTATCATTTATTTTGCACAAAAAATTTACACAGAAATACTTTGAACATATATTTTTGCATAAAAATTTTGAACAACTATTTTACTAATTTAAATATATATGTTATATTTTTTATTAATTGTGCATTTTTGCACAATTATTTTACACAAAAATATACTTAAATATATATATATATATATATATATATATATATATTAATTGTGAATTTTTCTTAATCTTTATCATTTATTTTGCACAAAAAATTTACACAGAAATACTTTGAACATATATTTTGCATAAAAATATTTATTTTTGTTAATTGTACCACATCTCATGTTTCATTCTATCAATTACATATTTTAAATTCAAAAATTAGATATTTGAATTTAAAATTGACAAATTCATGACAAAAAAATACACAATTTGCTTAAATGCAAAAAAAAAGTGCAAAACAAATTTGAACACTGTCTTCATCTTCAATAGCTGATCTCCTTTAAATCCCTATATCTTCATCTTCGTTCTTCTCCTAAAAAATCTCCCTATCATCCAACAAAAAAGACAACAACAAAATCCATCAATAAATCACAATAATCAAAACAAAAATCACCTCACAATACAATCCAACCACACAACTGATCGCACAATCCCAGCCAAAAATAGAGCATAAAAAATTCAAGTCAATTGAAAAATTAATTATACAGAAGGCATTCTCCTAAAATTAAAGCTCCCACAACCCACTTGCACAAAAAAAATATACAAACTTACTGGTTCAATAATTTTTGTGGTGGTCGGAGCTTGGATCGTGTCGGCAGTGGTGGTGGCTGACCCCTGCTCAGAAAAATTACGTCCTCTTTCAGATCGTGTTGCACTTGCAGATCGGCGGTCGTTCTCGCTCAGATCCGATCGTCACCGCCAACGCCGCTGTGTGAGTGAGGGAGAGAGGGAGGCGGCGCCGCTGCGTGAGTGGGGAGGGAGGGCGGCGCCCCCTTTGGGAGAGATCGAGGGCGGCGCGCTGCGTGGGGGTTGGTAGGCGGCGCCGCTGCGTGAGAGAGAGGGCGGCACCGCTGTGCAAGGGATGGGAGGGCAGTGCCGGTTAGGTGTGAGTGGGAGAGAGAGGGATAGGAGAGAGAAAGTTATTTGAAAATGAAATAGGAGAGAGAGGGGAGGTCAATAAAAGAGGGGTGGGGGAGGGTTTGGACGGTGGAATGGGTGGAGTGGGTGTGGTCCCACTTTTAAAACCTAGATGCATTTTATTAAAAGTGGAGAACCAATTTGTGTTTTGAGTGTTATGTGAGAACTTATTTGTAATAAACTCAAAATTAAATGGCCCCAATATTTATAAAAATAATTTAGAAACGAAAATGAATTAATTTGGTGAATTGTAGAAAAAAAAACGAGTCAATTTGGATACATATACAATTAATTGCGTACAAATGAACGAATTATAAGTTTAAGCGGGAGTCGAAATAAATAATTTTACAGAAATAATAAAAATTAAATGGCCCCAATATTTATAAAAATAATTTAGAAACGAAAATGAATTAATTTGGTGAATTGTAGAAAAAAAAACGAGTCAATTTGGATACATATACAATTAATTGCGTACAAATGAACGAATTATAAATTTAAGCGGGAGTCGAAATAAATAATTTTACAGAAATAATAAAAATTAAATGGCCCCAATATTTATAAAAACAAGTTAGAAACGAAAATGAATTAATTTGGTGAATTGTAGAAAAAAAATGAGTCAATTTGAATACATATACAATTAATTGCGTACAAATGAACGAATTATAAATTTAAGCGGGAGTCGAAATAAATAATTTTACAAAATAAAAAAAATAGTTGGGCAAAATATTTTAATAAACAAATTAGATACGAAAAGAAATTAATTTGGTGAATTATAAAAAAAAATGACTTAATTTGAATACATATACAATTAATTGCATAAAAATAAACGAAAGTAGCATGTGCCCTAGTGGCGCGCGCCCCCTCCTCTTGCACAAGAGGTCCCGTGTTCGATTCCCCTTGGACGCAAAAAATGGATTAATTGTTCAAGGCCTAATAAGACTAATATAGAAGGTGGGCCGCATATAAAAAGAGATGGACCGGTTGGCCCAGTGGTCCGCGCCCGCCCCGGCCGCCTCGGGTGCCCGGGCTCGAACCACGCGAGCCACTTTTTTTTTGTATAGGCTCGGTAATTTGCGACGGCCAAATTCCGTCGCAAATATTGAATTTTGCGACGGAAAACAACCCGTCGCAAATTATAACAGAAAAAAATAAAAAAAAATATATATAAACATTTGCGACGGAATGTGGCCGTCGCAAATGATGTTGACCCGAACGGGTCTGACCCGATATATTTGCGACGGAATACTGTCCGTCGCAAATTCTGTGTGACCCGGCCGGGTCTGACCCGCCGATTTTGCGACGGATTTATCCGTCGTTAATTTGCGACGGATGGCAAAATCCGTCGCAAAAATTAGCTACGGCTGTTTTAGGGACGGATACGTGTCCGTCGCAGATACCGTCGCAAAACACTGTTTGCGACGGATTTTCCGTCGCTAATTCCGTCGCAAAACAGTGTTTTTTTTGTAGTGTTAATTATTACTACTATAACCAATTTATATTGGGTATTTAATTATATATCTAGTTACGTATAGTAATGAAGATAATGCGAAAAATTTAAAATTCATGTAGTACAAAAAATATCCCTCTATATACTAATAGTGAGTTTTTTTTCTGATGCGTCGATTTCTGGTGCGTTTTGCTTATTTGTCGACTTCTGGTGCATTCTGCTTATGTGTCAAGTCTTACGTGGCATGATTGTGTGTCACTTTATCCTATGTGTCATTCATGTGGCATTGTGACATTTCATAAGAAAAAATCTAATAAATTTTTTTTGGTTTTAGTTAGGTTTGAACCAAGGACCTCATAAATATTTTATATTATGTTTACAAATTGAGCTAACTATAAATCATTATGAAATTTAAATATTTATTATATACAACTTGAGTTAAATATATATATATATATCTCTTCTGAAAGACTCTTAATAATTTGCAATTTTATTATTCTAAACTCTATATGTTTTCTTATTCCTTTTTTTTTCTTTTCACAATATTTTAGTTGTTCCTCGATTATTTGTCCACACATAAATATCTAATTGCTAATATTTGACGATTACTTTATTTTTAAAGATATATATTTTTTCATATAAACTCTACTTTCTTTCTCTCTTCTTTTATCTTGACAATATTATGTTTCTTTTATATGTATTGTAAATTGACGGGTGAAGATTTTCAAGGAAAATTTTAAGGTTATCTATGGTGTTTTTTTTTTCATTTCGACTGAATCATATTTTTTAAATAGATTGTATTATATAATGTTATAATATTGAATAATATGATGTGTTAATAAAATATAAATTTTTAAATTAGTTTTACAAACAACTCGCATAATATGCGGGGTACTCATCTAGTTACGATTTATAAATTAATGTATTCAAAGTTTTTGGAAATTAACTTACTCTTAATCATCATAAAAAAAAATTGAAATAAAACATGTAGTATGAGAGCAATTTAGAGTTCTACTTTATAGGTCCCGTGGATTTTATACATTTACCTATATATAAAACATGTATGTCTATATATTATATAGTGTAGTATAAAATACTATTTTAAAATGCGTTCAATTTGGGATATACTATTTGTTGTTTGGAAAAAAAAGTTGAAATTGTTTCAATTTTTCGAATATTTTTCAAACATAATGGAATGCATAATATTTTGAAAAATAAAAAATTATGTTTATTTTCAATTTTTTTTTAATATTTTAATTTTTCGAAACAATAGATAGTATATTGATCTACATCGTGTCTTTACCAAAAAGTCTGCTGCAAATAACCATAACCTAAAAATATATGCATATGGGCCTTTTCTTTATTTGTTTATTGGGATCCTAGAAATTGTCATATGTGACCTTAATTTTCTTAAGTTATTGGGCAATTGACCCAATTCTTTTTCTCCTATTTCCTCATCTTGATTTGTGTTATTTCTACGATTGACTTCACAGAATAATACTCCCTCCGTTCCTAAGTAAACTTTCTACTTTTCTTTTCAGACCGTCCCCCAATAAATTTCTCATTCCATAAATGACAAAAATAATATTTTATTACATATAAATTTTAACCTTCAAATTCACACAATATTACCAAAGTGTCACTCATTCAATTCACTTTTCAACACTACTCATTACTTATCCCAAAAGTCAACATGTGACTCACTATATATTAATAAATAAATATATTTTTTTAAATCATTCAACAAAAAGAAGTGGGAATAAAGCTCGGTGACGGAGGGAGTATGTAAATATTTTGCTTTAAAAATCTTCATTTTCTCAAAAAAAAAAAAAAAAGGAAAAAACAGCAAAACAATATTTTTCTTCATATCAAGTGCAATATTTTTTAATTTTTTTATCAGGACCATATCAACTGCAATTAATTAATTTAGTATAAATAATGCATAACATTCTATCAAATTTAATAAATTAAGCATTGAAATTTCAAGCAATTATCACACTGATCAAAATTCCATGTTGGAAAAAATCAGTTTATTATTTATTTTTGCTTGTTTACACATGTTTCTACCCATTTGATCACATTCACAAACACATGGAATTAACACACTTTTAATAGCAAACAAGATCAAATTCACATAAAAAATAATATTTTTAGGCAATTCAAAGCACAATTTCGACCATGAACCCAATAAGTTATTAAATGAATTAAAGAATTATTTCATCTATTTTAATTGATAAGTAATATAAAATATATTACATGACATAGTGTAACACTTTTTTATGCTTCAAAAAATATGTTCCTCTATCATTAATTACTTTTTTATTTCTATTGAATTCCCATAATTATAAATCAATTTTTTTTTTTTAAGAAATAACTTAAACCAATTTCCGATCTTCATAGTTGGAAAAACATTTAATGGCCAAAACCAAAATCAACAATTGGCATAGTATAAACCTTGGGTACCCAACGTATGAAATATACTTTCCATGCATCAGCTTTCCAAATAAGCTTTATAAAATATAATGTCTAACTCATTGTAGTCTGTAGAGTTGTTGATTTTGGGGGTGGCGATGAACAGTGCAAATGGAATTAGCTGCGGAAACGTCATCACAAGGCTGATACCATGATCGGGTGGAGCACCACCGTCTCCGTCTCGTGCTGCTTGGGACGGCGTCCTTAAACCAGCTGGTCGGGTCGGACCCCACTCAGTTGAAAGGGTTGTAGCAGGCAGCCAAATCCATAAGAGTTAACGCTTTTAATGCTCCGACCTTTGCCACATTACTACTCCTGTCCCTATTGATCCTAATATCAACTGTGACAGGTATTTAATTTTATGACATAATTATTTTGTGCAAATATTTTTTTTATGCTGAATAATCTTTACAAAGAACTAACTTTTTTTTTTTTTTTTTCGGTCTTTGATGTATGTAGGTTAGATCAAGACCACAACACTTTCAGCAAATGACTATAATGTATGAAGTAACCTGCAAATTAAAATTAGCAAATTTTTTAGCTGAAGATAATACCCAACATTAATGATCGATTTCTTTATCAACAATGATAGGTATATGAATTCCAAAATCAATTGTTGTGTATCATATATGAATTCCAAAATCAATGGTTGTGTTCAAAATCAATGGTTATGTAGACGGAGAATGCGAGAAAAGAAGAAGAAAAGGAGGAAAAAGAAAGGAAAAGAAAGGAGAAGTCGGGTGTCGTTGCTGTAGAGCCAATCCGTCCCCACCGAGTGCTCATTTCGATATTTTCTATAAATAAACCGTAAGTTTTCTTCATTTTTACCGTTTAAAATTTAATTTTAAAGCATGTTTAGAATTGATTTTAGTTGAATTGTTTGAATTATAATTTAATTTTAAAGCATGTTTAGAATTGGTTTTAGTTGAGAATTGATTTTAGTTGAATTGTTTGAATTATATTAGAATTAATGAATTGATTTTAGTTGAATTATAGTTGATCGAATTTTAATTTAATTTTAAAGCATGTTTAGAATTTGTTAATTTTAGAATTGATTTTAGTTGAATTGTTTGAATTATAATTTAATTTTAAAGCATGGTTAGAATTTGTTAAGTTTAGAATTGATTTTAGTTGAATTGTTTGAATTTTAATTTAATTTTAAAGTATGTTTAGAATTTGTTAAGTTTAGAATTGATTTTAGTTGAATTGTTTGAATTTTAATTTAATTTTAAAGTATGTTTAGAATTTGTTAACTTTAGAATTGATTTTAGTTGAATTGTAGTTAATTAATTGATTTTAGTTGAATTAGCTTAGTTGATCGAATTTTAATTTAATTTTAAAGCATGTTTAGAATTTGTTAAGTTTAGAATTGATTTTAGTTGAATTGTTTGAATTTTAATTTAATTTTAAAGCATGTTTAGAATTTGTTAAGTTTAGAATTGATTTTAGTTGAATTGTTTGAATTTTAATTTAATTTTAAAGCATGTTTAGAATTTGTTAAGTTTAGAATTGATTTTAGTTGAATTGTAGTTAATTAATTGATTTTAGTTGAATTGTTTGAATTTTAATTTAATTTTAAAGCATGTTTAGAATTTGTTAAGTTTAGAATTGATTTTAGTTGAATTGTTTGAATTTTAATTTAATTTTAAAGCATGGTTAAATTTGTTAAATTTAGAATTGATTTTAGTTGAATTGTAGTTAATTAATTGGTTTTAGTTGAATTAGCTTAGTTGATCGAATTTTAATTTAATTTTAAAGCATGTTTAGAATTTTTTTTGAATTATGTTATAGATTTTTAAACCATGTTTAATTTCATTGATTTTAATTTAATATTTCGAATTTTGTTATAGATGAGTGGACAAGACAGTGGCAGTGCAGTGGCAGTGGCAGTCAGCAGCCTCCGAGGGATGAGGAGGCGAGTCGAGGAGGGCGAGGAGGGAGGAGACGACGGGCCTCGCTGAGACCCGTGGTTCCACCTATTTTCAGATCGAGGTCTCAATCAGAGACCTCTTCACAGCCTAGCTCCTCCTCACAGCAGACTGTTGAGGGCTCATCCTCCTCCCGCCAGCATCCTGTTGTTCAAGCACGGATGACTGTTCAGCCACATGGTTCAACGTAAGTTTTAATATTTTATACTCAATTTTTTTATTAATTAAAATCTAATTATTTTACTAACTTTAAAGTTTTAATTTTACAGTTGGATTCCGGGTCATGAGGCTAGTAATCAGGTTTCCAAGTCCATCCTTGTCGGTGGATTCGATCTCACCGCTTACAGTTGGGGGCTAGTGTTCGATGCAAGAAAATGGACATACTTCGAGGAATTTAAGGTATTAATTTAATTTATTAATTCACTGTTTATTAATATCAAATATATAAACAGATATTTACATTTAAATTGTAATTGCAGAAAGAATGTGTCTGGGCACCGGAGCACGATGACCAGATGTGGAAGAATTTCGAAAAAATATGCGGCCTAGAGATACAGAGACGTCCTTTATAGAATGGGGGAGAAGTGGTACAAGTATGGAGTGGCCACCGACATGGGGACTGACAGTGAAAAGCAGTCAATTTGGGACCAATTCCTCCGGTATTGGGATTCTCCTGAATTCAAAGAGAAGTCGGCGAAAAACAAGGCGAACCGGTGTAGTGACCCTGATGGAGAAGGGATGGCGAGACATCGGGCCGGTTCTCGGTCCAATTATGAGCACGGGTTGAGATTTGTAAGTTTCGTCTTTAATTTTGTAGTTTTTGAATTTATATTATTTTTTTCCTAATTTTTATGAGTGGTATTAATTTTTACTATCTTCTTTTCTAATTAGGCGGCTGAGCAAGGACGCGAGCCCTCTCATTTTGAGAGATTGCAGCTCGCCCACCCACTCGTCGAGGAGACTGGGAAGTCTACCTATGACCGTACCACCGAGATCCACGTAAGTATTATTTCAATATTAATAGTATTATTTCAATTTTTAAAATTACAAGTATTATTTTATATTTTGTGTTCAATTTATTTAATTTTTTGTATCATTAATTTGCAGAGAAAGATGCTCGAGGACTTTGCCTCTCAGCCTCAGCCTGAGAAAACGGCAGAGGGGTCGGGGTCGATGCCCCCCACACAGCCTTATGTTGACGTTCAAAATGAATTGTCCTTCAAGAACGTCAAGGCTAAAAAGGGGCGGTTCACTGGATTGGGCAGCTTCGGAAAGAACTTTTTCCGACCTCGTGGTTCGGGCTCATCCTCCTTTCAGTCTTCCATCGACTCTCATCCCAGTGAGGTCGAGAGGCAGCTTGCCACGGTGGTGGAGCAGATGAAGAACATGTAGAGGCAGCAGCGAGAGAAGAAAGAGTATGAGAGGCAACAACGAGAGGCGCACGACCGGTATACAGCCGAGATGCAGCGTTATTCAGTCGAGGTGCAACAGTATACAACCGCCATGCAGGCGTGGTGGCAGTTGTTCGCCTCTGATTCAGTGCCACGAGCGCAAATGTCTGCGCCACCGATGCCGCCGATCCCGCCGACCCAGCCATCGATGTTGTCGATCCCGCCGACCCAGCCACAGATGCCGTTATGCCCCCGAGCCAACAGCCGATTGTTAACCTGGGCGAGGATGAGGAGGAAGGGGAAGATGGATTTAATTCCGACGGTTAAAAATTTTTAATTTTTAATAAATATGAAGTACAATTTTTTTTATTAGTTTGAATCGTTACTTTAATTTAATTTTTGAATTGTTACTAATTTATAATTTTGTGAATTTATTTTAGTTTGAATTTATTTTTATTTAATGTCAAAATAAATAATTTTAGCAAAAAAATAAAAATAAAATGGACACAACATTTATTAAACACAAGTGAGAAACGAAAATGAATTGATTTGGTGAATTATGGAAAAAAATGAATCAATTTGGATACATATACAATTAATTGCGTATAAATGAACGAATTATAAAATTATGCATTGTCGAAATAAATAATTTTACAAAATAAAAAAAAATAGTTGGGCAAAATATTTTAATAAGCAACTTAGATACGAAAAGAAATTAATTTGGTGAATTATGAAAAAAAATGAATCAATTTGGATACATATACAATTAATTGCGTACAAATGAACGAATTATAAAATTATGCATTGTCGAAATAAATAATTTTACAAAATAAAAAAAATTGTTGGACAAAATATTTTAATAAGCAACTTAGATACGAAAAAAAATTAATTTGGTGAATTATGGAAAAAAAAATGAATCAATTTGGATACATATACAATTAATTGTGTACAAATGAATGAATTATAAAATTATGCATTATCGAAATAAATAATTTTACAAAATAAAAAAAATAGTTGGGCAAAATATTTTAATAAACAACTTAGATACGAAAATAAATTAATTTGGTGAATTATGGAAAAAAAATGACTTAATTTGAATACATATACAATTAATTGCATAAAAATGAACGAAAGAAGCTCATGGCCTAGCGGTCGTGCCTCCTCCCCATGCACAAGAGGTCGCATGTTCGATTCCCTTAGAGCGCAAACTCAGATTAATTGTTCAAGGCCCAATATTGATACATATAGAAGGTGGACCGCATATAGCAAGCTATGGGCCGGTGGCCCAGTGGTCCAAGCCCGCCCCGCCCGCCTCGGGTGCCCGAGCTCGAACCACGTGAACCACATTTTTTTTGTACAGGTTCGGAATCTGCGACGGCCAAATTCCGTCGCAAATTGAAATTTTTGCGACAGAATATGCCCGTCGCAAATTGTAATCGGAAATATTAAAAAAAAATGAACATTTGCGACGACAATTATCCGTCGCAAATGTTGTAGACTCGGTCGGATCTGACCCGAATGACTTGCGACGGATTAGTGGCCGTCGCAAGATTTGAGCGACCCGGTCGGGTCAAACCCGCCAATTTTGCGACGGTTTTGTCCGTCGTAAATTTGCGGACACGTGTCCGTCGCAAAATCCGGAGGCAAAATCCGTTGCAAACATTAGCAACGGCTGTTTTTACAACGGACACGTGTCCGTCGCAAACAGTGTTTTGCAACGGATTTTCCGTCGCAAATTCCGTCGCTAAACAATATTTTTTTTTGTAGTGATTATAGATTAATGTATTCAAAGTTTTTGGAAATTATTCTTAATCATGTAACATTGAAAATTTGAAATGAATTTAGTATGCGAGCAATTTAGAGTTCTATACTTTAGGAACATATCAGATGCTATACATTTACTTATAAAACACATCTATTTTGAACTGCACTGAACGCTTGTCATTAAATAAACTACATAGATTAAATATAATATGAATTTGGAATTTAGAGTTTATGATTTAAGTGGTCATTATCTATTATCGAGAGGTCATGGGTTCGAATCCTCCTCTACCCCATAAAGAATAAAGAGTTTTAAATTTGCACATGTGGAGGGTTATATTTTAATTAAAGATAAAATAAATATATATGGTTACGTATTTATTTTAATTTTTAAATTTAAATTGAAAATCCAATCATCGTAGCTTGGGATATATATCTTGTAGCAAAAGGCGAAGCCCTCGCTCCCAGGGTCCCCACCCCCTGGCCCGACAGGATTGGGTGGAGGAGATAAGTCCTGGGATATATATCTGTCAAACCAAGAAACCAGTTTATATTTTGTTATTAATGAAATAAACTAATATTTTTCCGTCCCAAATTAACAAACTTTTTCATTTGTCACACAATAGTTTTCATATGAAAAAATTACGCTTTTGGTCCCATCTACGGCCCTTGATGATTTTGTTCCCAATATTATTAGGCTTGGTCCTAAATAATTTTTTTTTTCATTGCAAAAATAGTCCTGGATCTGCCAGTTTAAGAATTGGTCTCATCTAACCAGGTGGTTTAGCCCACCTGGCCACTGGGTTCCTCAGTCTAGTGAGTGACCAAGGTTTGATTCCCTCCGGTAATGAATTAAAAGAGTTATAAGGTGGCTTGAAGATTTCTTGGAGTATTTTGGGGCTTGGTGAACTAATTTCTAACTACTAACAACTAACATTTACCGATAAAAAAAAAAAAAAGCCGACAAGTTCTATATATTTTACAATTTTAATCTCATAAGACTATTTAAAAATAAATAACCGATTAAAAGAGCTTGAAATTTATTTCAGAAATTTAAAAATTGTATTAGAAAGAACTAGTACAATTTAAAAGCTAGTAGGAAGAAGGTGGAGGATTATGAATGTGCTCGATGGAGAAGAGTTAAAATATATTCTAGTAACTTTGACCTTTAAATCAAATCATATTAACGTAGTTGAAATTTTTAATTTAAACCCACAATTTAATTTATAGCTCAATTCACGTCATTTTGTAAATGACGTCGTTTTTTTTTTTCATTTATTGATCTCATAATTTTTACCTTTTCGCAAATCGTGTCAAAATATATTAAAAAACGATGATGTTTTGTAAAAAAAAAAATGTGAATGCAAATTGAGCAATGTATAAAGTTATGGGACTAAAATTAATAATTTTTTTAACTATCTTAAATGATTTGCGAAAAAAGAAAATTTTATTGGACAAAAAATGTTTTAACTTCTATGTAAAGTGTATGTTGACGTTGTAGTAATTGGACCAAGATTTTAAGGATCGAATCTTTGTTTAGGCGTGAGTTTTTTTGCTCTAAAACTATAAAAGAATTTTGTCTTATCTAATATAATTTTACTCATATTAAAATATTCACTCATTTATCCTTTCCAAAGAGAAAAATTGAGTTTGACTTATGAATGACGGGAGATTTAAGTAAAATAATTAAATAAATTAGTTGCCTATCTTTTGATAAGTTCGAACTTTTAGATAAATTAAATTTTTTTCACATACTAACAATGTTATTGTTAATATTTGGACTTGTTCATTTTTCTGTGAGTTTGAAACTTATTACCCCTAATCTGCATTATCTTTAATTTAAAGAATCGATGCTTTTGAATTTTTATAGATAAGTGTCATGTAAACTTACTTCAATTCTTAGAATGTAATTAGCTGAATAAACAAAAGCATCATGCATTTGAATGTATGCGTACATGCATGTCACATATATAGATGATGATGAAATCATGGATAAAATAAAAAGAAAATTATGTGGTGGATAGGAATAATGAGTCATGACAGATGGACTTCGAAGATAGGGTGGTCGGCTCCGCCAAGCTGGCGGTGGTGGGCGGTCGTGGTGTCTAAACAAACTTTTCTTTGTTCTTACCTCAATTTCTTTTCTCTTAATTAATAGGACTTGTTTGTGGGTTTGTAATTAGTCGGTATTAATTAATAATAACTATGACTTCTAAGTCTTGTGTGACACCGTCTCATAGTATGAGACCAATAATATTTGATCCACTTTTAATTTAAAACGTGTCACTTATTAATTAAAAAGTTGTCACTTTTAAAAAGTGATAAAGTTTAGACAAAAAATGATAATATATTTGTTAAAAGTGACTTATCACTTTTCTTTAAAAAAACTATCACATTTAATTATAACCCTATCACTTTTTTTAATTTGATCGGTCTCATATTATGAGACGGTCTCATACAAGTTTTTTCCTTATTATTTAATAAGTATAAAATAATGAAACAATTGATATTTCATGATACTAGCAATTGATTAACAAATAACAATGAATGTAATTCATGCAATATAATCATTATTAAATGTCAAACTTTTATGTACGTAAACCAATTTTACAATGAACATAAGATCGACCATCTAATATTCCATCCATGCATACATTCATTGGCTCTACTTACAATCCTTTTTTTTTAAATACGTACTATCAATCTAAAAAGATGGAAAAAAAAATGACAATTTTAAAAAAAAATTCAAAAATGTGTTTTTCTTGTCCTTTTTAATTTTACGGAAAAAGTTTCAAAAATTGTTAAAATTTACGTAATTATTTTCCGAATATTATTTTTAGTGGGGTGTATTAATAAAATGAAAAACCTTATTTAACCTGGCCATATTAAATTTCAACAAATTTTCGTTGATATGTGGGCTTGGAGTCAAGGGGAATTGACCTCGTGATTCAATGTGTTATGTGATACTTTGTCATTTGGCCCAATGCATATTTAATTTATTTTGGGTAGTTAACATTTGATACAATTCTAAAGCCTAAATTGCAAAATGGGGGGTAAGAAATTCCAAAACCCAATTTCATACAATTTGGTGGTTCCCACCATTCACCAAAACCACATGTTCATACAATTTGGTGGGCCCGTGTTCAAATTTTATTCTTACAAAATCTGACACACTTTTGACTAATTGACACATTTTGCACAGTTCCCGAGGTAAAAATTTGACCAGTATTATATGTTATTTTCGGGTATTTATTAATTTTGAACATAAACATAGATTTTATGAACACTAGTATAAAATAATTTTTGAATATAGATATAAATATTTGATAATCAAGCAAATTCAAATTCAAAATTATTTCTGTCATTATTAACCGGAGAATTATATATAAAAAATTCCAAATACAACAAAAAACATTATGAACAGACTGCTAAAAAAATGTGCACAAACGCACAAAAATTAATGAACAAATGCTCTAAAATTATGAACAAACGCTCTTACAAGCGAAAAAAAAGTATGAACATTCATTAAAAAAATTGAACAATTGCTAAAATATTATGAACATAGAGCCTTTTTCGTGTTCGGGACTCCAAAATTCTTCAATTCTACTTCTATTTGAATGTCTGCAAATCAAAATAACAAAAATTATGAACAAGCTGCATTTTTAAGTGATTCTATAATATGTATAATAAAAAAAAAAATTATCAATTAACCCAAAAATATATCATCTCAAAATTTTCCATCATCTTCCCCACATTGCACAAACCACACCTGCACAAACCACACACATAGCAGCCCCCTCCCCTCCTGCACAAAACAAGTCAACTCCCCTCTCCCCCTCTTGCACACACTATACACGCCCCCCCTCCCCTTAAACATACTTAAAATATATGAAACAAAACTAAACCCACTTAAAATATCAAAGCAAATTGCAAAATGATGCAAAATTGGATCCACTCTAAATACCAAATTAAATTAGATCCCCCTCCCCTTCCTGCACAAACCACACACACAACACCCCCCATCGCCAAAATTAACTGAAGACCCACCATTAATGGAGTTTCAGTGCCGGAAAAGGATATATAATTACAGAGAGTGTATATCACAGATCGTAGATATAAAAGAGAGTATATTACCTGAAGTCAAATCTGGACATATCTACCATAGATCTATTTGCCTATTTTTTAGATCTATGAAATCTGGACATATCGCCGCCACCTCGGTTTCGCATCGTCGTCGCCTCGGTTTTGCATCGCCGTCGCTCGGTTTCTCATCGCCTCCGTCTTGGTTTCGCATCGCCGCTGCCGCCTCGATCTCACCTCCACACTCCTTGGTTTTGCATCACCACCGCCTCCGTTTCTCATCGCCGCCGTCGCCGCTTCATCCTTCCATCGCCGCCGCTTCATACGGTGGTCTCCGTCGGTGGAAGGATTTCTTTCATCGGCATCCGATTTTCTCTCAGATAAAGAGAGAGAGAGACATACGAGAGTGAGAGAGTAAAATGAGGGGAATGGATTTTGAAATAGAAATTAATTATTAAAAGGTGAGGAGAGAGATAATGTGGATCCTACACTTTAAAATACAATTTGATAGTCAATTGTATGAATTTGGTTTTGGGAAATCTCATGTTTTAATTAACATTTATGGCTTGTGAAATGTAGTAGAGTGCATTTAATTCTTTATTTTATGATAAATAAATAGGGTAACCTGCACCAAACCCCCCGTGGTTTGAAAAATTGGCGTGAGCCCTTTTATGCTTTGAAATTGTGTGAAACTCCCTTATGATTTTATAAATATAGCGCAAAATTTCCTTTTTTTCTTAAAAATTAATAGCATCAATTTTTAACCCGTAATGATCTATTATATACTTCTGACCTGCTGACGTTCTTTCACAAAACACCTAAACGCAAACTAGGATTTATCTCCAAGTAAAATTTTAAAATTTATGCAATTATTTTTAGAAATATGTGAATTTCTTGAAAAAACTTATTTATTGTAAATATACAAAGACCTGATCAAGAAGAAATTTGTTGCTGATTTTTTTTAGAACGAGAAATGCCCAGGGTAGGTTCCAATTTCTTTTATTTTAATATTTGTACTTTTCTTAATATTTCTAACTGCAAATTATTTACAAAATTTTATATTAATATATAATTAGATATAAAGAGGACATTTTCAAAGTATTTTTCACTTCTCGTCTAATTATAATATTTTATAGACAATAATTATTAAATAAATTAACTATATAAAAGCATAAGATTATAAAAAAATAAAAATAAAACTTAAAAAATCCATAATAAAAAGAGCATTTAATTTAATTAATGGAGGGATAATTGTGTCAATATATTAAAAAAAACCACTAAAATTCGCATGAAGCGTGCGTAAATTACACACTACCGAATTGGGGGCTTAATGATATAGTTATAAAATCACGGGTGAGTTTTATGCTATATTTATAAAACCACAGGAGAATTTCATGCAATTTTTAAAGCACAAGGGGTTTCATGCCGGCATTTCAAACCACAGGGGAATTTGACACAATTTATCCTAAATAAATATACATATATATAATCATGACTTCTTTTAACTAATATATATTTATTTAATTTATTTTATATATTTATTAATATCAAATTATATATTTCCAAATTTAATAATTTCTTTTATAATCAATTTTTTCTCATATAATCATATTACAAATTTTAAACTATAATAATTATATCTTTTTATAATAAAATTATATCACATAAGTAAACTATATTATCTTTTAAAAATGTCTTTATTAATTTAATTACTCGATTTTTTTACCAGTTTCATATATCTTTTAAATGACAATCAAATATTATATTAATGATTTAAATAAAAATAAAAAAGTGAAATTACAATGTAATAAAATTAAATTAAAATTATCTATCAAACCAAAACAAAATATAATTGTATGGAAATATATATTAGTGTTGATAATTTAGCTAAATTTAATATATGTAATTAGAATCAGTTGTGTTTGTTAGGACAACTTCATAGTTGCATAAGTTGAACCTGCTAGTCAACTGAGGTGGATTTTGGTTAGTTTCTATATCACAAGTTAAAGGAGAACATAACACTGAATATCTATAGACCTGAAGATATTGAAGATCAGCTGAGTTCTACAAGACATGAAGTTAGACTACCTTAGGCAAGGTAGCTTAATTTCTAATCCTATGCTGACTCTTGCACAGCTGGATCTAGAGCTATCAAAACGGATCTGGGCCTCAAAATTATAGGCCCGAAAAGAATCAGTTTTTTTAGCCTGGTGGGCCACTTGGGCTCGGGTCGGGCTAGACCCAGTTTTAGGGGCCGGCACGCCTTTTTTTTTTTTCTAGTGCTGAGCATTACAACAATATTTTCTAGTCACAACTTTTCTCTCATGCATGAATATAAGTAATTGACTTCACAAAGGCTGTGAAGGTTATGTCATGGATTATGAGACAAAAATACACTATTAATTAACTTATATAACAATTTGATAAAATCACTCTCTAGACTATCTTTACACTATGTTTGAAGTGACAAAATAGTAAAATTAGAGAATCATAAAATCACTGATAAAATTACAGAAATCTTTACAGTATGTTTGAAATGATCTTTATTATCATGCATCACTGATAAAATTAATTGTTGAATTGTTGTTGGCAAATTAAACAAAAAATTTATGACTATATGGCTAGTATTTGTATACTAATTACCAATTAATAAATCAGATCAATATAGAAATCAAGTGTCATAACAATATTTATTTAAAAAAATCAAATCGGCCCGGTAGCCCGTCTAGGACTGGGACTGGCTTGGATATATATGGCCTAAAAATAATCGAGCGGGGTCATCCCGACCCCAAAAAACCCATGACCCGATGGCCCACCTAGCCTATTTGAAAGCTCTAGCTAGATCAGAAGACCTTAAAATAGTTGTTGGGTGAAGTGTCATCTGGACAATAAAAAACAATAAGAAAGACAAAGGGAATATACTCTAAGTGTCAGAATTTCAAAAAAATAAGTTGAGAAGACATAGAGAACTTTTAAGGAATGTATCTCATCTGATACGACTTTTAAGAAGAGTTCAAAAGTGTCTGTTGGACATATTCGAGCGTAGTCCAATGAGAAGGTGACAGCGCATGCATGTGTGAAACCTGACACTAAGCATGAGTTGCATACTTAATGTAAATAAAGTACAATTGTATATGAGACTTGCCCGAAATGGCATGGAAAGTTTGCGCCCCTATCCCAAAGTCTGTTTGTACTTAAACATAGGATAAAATTTCAAATATTTTCTCCAATGGAAATATTTGAAATCTCCCTGTAAATACAGATCACAGCCTCATAGTAAGGTTACATAAATTCTATAAGTTTAATAGAACTCAAGTCTTCAAACATTCAAGTGAATTTCGAAAACACTGTTTCAAAAGCAAAGAAACCTTCTTAGATTTATTTAAGTTTTCAGTGTTCCACATTTGTTTCCCTGAGCATACAAGCATACATCCAAAGCTTAGAGAATTTTCTTCAATCCTATCTTCGAGCTAAAAATGGTAAAGAGAAATCTGACCTAGTTAAAAACCTTACATCAAAACCTACACTCGAGAGATAGGCTAGTTTGATAGCAAAGTAAGTTGAGTTGGACTTAAATGAAAGCTTGTAAAGTGTCATTTAGCACTATCAATTAAGATTCATAATTAAGGTATTGGAATTACCCCTACTTTGGATAGGAATAGTGGACATAGAAGTTGGGCCTTCGAGCCTGAAGATAATTTAATTTAAAATGCCTCAATCCAAGGAAACACAAGGTTCACGTTTATCAAGGAGAGCATCTCCTACTCAAGCTTCATCAGCAGGCCATCAAGATCGTGAACCTAGACATGCGAACAGATCAAGGCATACAGCTTTAGACCATAACCTTCCACCAGAGCTAGAGGCCCTAGCGAGCAACCCTAACGAACTGGCTAAGACTATTGCTGCTCTCCAAACTATCCAGAGGCAGCAAGAACAAAATAGACCATCGCAAGCAAGGTCTAGAGCTAAACCCATGGAAGTTGTTAGAGCCAGGTCTGTTAGGGACGAGCAACGTGAGGTGGACAGTGCCCAACTCAGGAGGGATAAGGGCAAGGCCAAGATGACCGAACCAAGAGAGGGCCAGGCTGAGTCAGCACATGGGAGAGCAGCTATGTCTAGCCAGGGAACAACCCATTCCAGTGCCCAGGATAGCCTTGGCCAACCTCGAAATCAAGAGAAAGTTGCTCGCCAGGGAGCAGAACATGGGCGAGCAACTTTTGAACAACCTCGCCCATCAATCCATGAAAGACTTTCCCAGTCTGCCTTTAGGCGGCTAGGGCCAAATGCGGCGAACAACCCTAGAAAGCAGCTCCAGGACATGCCCGCTCCGAGTGAGGGACTGCGACGAGCAGAAAAGGCTTGTACCTTTACTCGCCGAACAACCTCCAAGTCAGGGGGCATCTTTGGATGAGCTGTCAAGCCTGAGAAAGGCTGTGGAGAGCAAGCAGGGGCAATTGGACCAACAAAGAGGAGTGGGGACGACCAGCTTGCCATCCTCTCCATTATCATCTATTATTCTGAAAGCCCCGATTCAGAAAAAGATCAAATTCCCGGCAAGTATACAGTATGATGGCATTGCTGATCCCCGAGTCCAGTTAACGAAGTATTCAGATTATATGTTCTCAGTTGGAGCCAGTGATGCCACCCAATGCCGAAACCTCCCGTTGACTTTGGGGGACCGGGTACATAAGTGGTTTTCCACAATGCCACCAGCATCCATCCACTCGTTCATCCAACTAAGTTGAGAGTTCCTCTTCCATTTCTCAACGGCAGGATCATACTTGTCCCAAAAACACCGATTGTCGGACCTAAAGCAAAATGATGATGAGTCGGATCGGGCGTTTATGGAAAGGTTTGACAAAGTGCTGTTGGAAGGGGAGCCCATCAGCGAAGATACAAAAATCATCGCAGTTATGACCGGATTAAAGAAAGGGTCGAAGTTATGGAAAGAGGTACGTCTAAAGTGCCCAAAAAGCTATGCCGAATTCAGGAATCAAGCCGGCATATTCGTTTCCATGCATGAGGCCCTGCAAGCAAACTTGGGAGAGAACAAAGTTGATCCCAAGGAGAACAATAAGAAACCTGGCGGAACGGGCTACAGAGTCCCGAAGAACATGAAGGCATTCACTGAAGGGACGGAACTTAAGGAAAAGTTCAACCAGGTGTTAACAGTATCAGTCGATACTGTATATGAAAATGTGAAAGAGAAGGAGTTGCTCTCCCCTCCGCGAAAAATCCGTCAGGATACCGACAAACTCAACCCTAACAAGTATTGTGCCTACCATCAAAGCGTGGGGCACTTTACTAGTGAATGTAGAGATTTGCTCAAACAACTTTGGCGGTTTTACGAGGAGGGGAAGCTCTCCGATTTTGTTAAAAGACAACCTGGAAAGAGAGCTCGGGAGAACAACTCCGAAGATGAGGATGATCAACCTCAGAAAAATAATAAACCCGGGAGACCAGT
Organism: Ballota nigra; assembly: GCA_947034835.1. Taxonomy (NCBI): domain Eukaryota; kingdom Viridiplantae; phylum Streptophyta; class Magnoliopsida; order Lamiales; family Lamiaceae; genus Ballota; species Ballota nigra. The sequence goes on from OX344720.1 coordinate 35,949,694, forward strand.
TCCGGCCGTTGCTGCTTGTCCGCTTGAGGACCTATACATGATGGAACCCGCGGGACCAGCGGGAGGATATTCTGATGGACGACCGCCAATCTCCAACCTAAAAAAGAAAAGCCGAATTGCGAGCGATCGACCAAGTACAAGGAATGGGGGTTAAACCATCCATCATGCAAACAACAGAGCTGACCTTTACTGAAAAAGATTTGGAGGGAATATTGACCCCCCACAATGATTCGCTCGTGATCTGTGCTAAGATCATGGAGACCAGAGTAACAGATTGTTGGTGGACACCGGAGCCTACACCAACATTCTTTTCAAGAAGACGCTCGACCAGCTTGGAGACTACTCGGGTTATATACGAGATTCAAATCATAGAATCTTAGGCTTTGGAAATGCTATAACAGTCCCGTTAGGGGAAATTAGGTTGTCCGTTCAGCTTGTAACGGTCGAGGAACCCGAGAAAAACATAACAAGAATGGTAGATTTCTTGGTCGTGGATCAGGAATCAACCTACAACGGGTTTCTTGGTCGACCTTTTCTAAATGAATTTAAAGCTGCATGTTCAACTTACCATTATTACCTAAAGTTTCCAACAGCAAGCGGGGCAGGCACAATAAAGGGAGATCAAAGAAAGGCTCGGGAATGTCTCTTGCAGTTACAGGAAAAGTATGCACTAGTATCCATGATGGAAGCCACCACCAGCTATCCTATTGATGAACCATCAATACTGGAGAACATGATGGACATAGAGGAGGACCACATGGATACGGACGAACAACACCTTGACGAGCAAGTTTTGGGCGAACAACTTATCACCACCCATGGAGAAATTCACTCTAACGAACAACAAAGGGGTGGTGACGAGCAACACTCACCAGATGACTTGGAGGGTCAGGTGTTGACTAACAACAATGAGTCAGGACCAACAGATGATCTAGATCCCCGCCTGGGAGCAGAGCCCATGAGCATAAAAAATGATTTCAACCCTGAGGGACCAATACTTGATCTTCGTTGGAAAGGACAAAAACGACGAGCAACTCCAGTTGAAGAACTGGAGGCATTCAAAGTTAATCCTGAAAATGAAGATCTCAAATTATACATAGGATCTGAGCTCCCTGAGCCTTACAGATCCCGAATGAAAGAGTTCCTCAGCAAGAATCTAGATATTTTTGCTTGGTCTCATGCAGACATGGTGGGAATAGATCCAAAACATGCTTATCACAAGCTCAACATCAATCAAGCAAAAAGGTCTGTCCATCAAAAAACAAAGAAAATATGGCCCAGACAAGTATCAGGCTTTGAATGAAGAGGTAAAGAAGTTGTTAGACAACGATCTAATCCGACAAGCACTCTGTCCACAGTGGGTAGCAAACCCAGTCCTTGTGAGGAAACCAAACGGGACCTGGAGGCTATGCATAGATTTTACAGATCTGAATGCAGCATGCCCGAAGGATAATTTTCCTCTCCCCCATATTGGTCAATTGGTGGACAGCACTGCGAGTCACGAGATGCTAACATTCATGGATGCCTTTGCCGGGTACCATCAAATCCCAATGCATCCAGACGATCAAGAAAACATAGCATTTTACACGAATACAAATTTGTTGTGTTGGAAAAGAATGCCCTTTGGCCTTATCAACGCCGGAGCAACATACCAGAAGTTGGTGAACAAGATGTTCGACGAACAAATCGGAAATACGGTAGAAGTCTATGTAGACGATATCGTAGTCAAAATCCCCCGAAAAGAAGATCATCTCCAGTATGTGTTCGATATTCTTCGACATTACAACATGAAGCTGAACCCGAAGAAGAGCAGCTTTGGAGTCCATTCCAGAAAGTTCCTGGGCCATCTTGTTAGTCAACGAGGGATTGAAGCCAATCCAATAAAAGTTAAATCTATCATGGATATGCAACCACCACGTTCAGTAAAAGAAGTGCAAAGGCTCACGGGATGTCTAGAGCTTTGAATCGATTCATCTCCAGATCAGGGGACAAATGTCGTCCATTCTTTGAAGCCATCAAGAAAGAAAAATTCACATGGACTAACAACTGTCAAAAGGCGTTCGACCAACTTAAGGACTACCTGGGAGATGTTAAAATTCTATCAAAACCCATCCCAGGAGAAAATCTATACTTGTACCTGGCAGCGTCAGAAGTGGCAATCAGCTCCGTTCTGGTGCGAGAAGATGGCAAATTCCATCAACCCATTTACTATGTCAGCCAAGCTTTGCACGAAGCGGAGATCAAATACTCCCCAACCGAAAAGCTGGCGTACGCACTTGTCTTGAGTGTGAGGAAGTTACGACCATACTTCTTTGATCATCAAGTTGAAGTGCTAACAACTTTCCCACTCAGACAAATTCTCCATCGCCCCAACACAGTTGGCCGTCTACTAAAGTGGTCACTAGAGATTAGCCAATTCGGGGTGACCTATGATCCTCGAACAGTGATCAAAGGGCAAGCTCTAGCCGACTTTATAGTCGAACTAACTTTACCACCAGATCTGACGAGAGGACTTTATCACCCCTGACATCTTTATGTCGACGGATCTTCAACCAACGTAGCCTCGGGGGCAGGAGTGGTTCTGATCAGTCCTGACAGACAAGTATTCACCTCGGCAATCAGATTCGGTTTCATGGCAACCAACAATGAAGCTGAATATGAAGCTCTCATTGCTGGTCTTCACCTATCCCTTGCCGTGGGTGTCAGACGATTGCAAATATTCGGTGGCTCCCAACTGATTGTGAACCAGGTTCGAGGGGAATACGAGGCTAAAGACGATCATATGATCGAGTATCAACGAATTGTTGCTCAATAGATGTCCCTGTTAGACCAAGACTTCATTGAATAAATTCCAAGGACAAGCAACACACAAGCAGATGCGTTGGCCCGACTAGCAACAAGCGAAGGGCCAGTCGAGTTGGCCGACATTATAATCACAAAAATAAACGACCCATCAACAACAAGTTATAATGTCAACCAACTGGACGAACAGACAAATGGAGAAGAAGACTGGAGAACAAGTATAGTCAAATACTTGAAAAGTGGAAAAAAACCAAACAACTCTTTTGAAGCTGTCAAGCTAACAAAGCAAGCCGCCAGATACACTCTGGTGGGCGAGCAGCTTTACAAAAGGGGAATATCAATCCCACTTCTCAAATGTTTGCCTAGGGGAAAAGGACGAGCAATACTCGAATAAATACATGCCAGAGTATGTGGAAATCACACTGGGGGGAAAGCCTTGGCGTACAAACCATCAGACAAGGCTATTATTGGCCGACTTTACGTCAGGACGCAATCAAGAAAGCAAAAACTTGCCATCAATGCCAAATTTTTGCCCCAAACATTCATACCCCGGCTCAACAGCTCGTATCAGTTTACAGTCCATGGTCATTTGCAAGATGGGGGATGGACATTATTGGTCCCTTCCCAGCTGGAGTAGGAAATGTTTGATTTGTCGTCGTGGCAGTCGACTACTATACAAAATGGGCAGAAGCAGAGGCCATGGTAAAGATTACTCAACAGAAAATGATCAACTTCATTTGGAAGAATATTGTCTGTCGTTTTGGGGTTCCACAAACCATTGTGACAGACAATGGTCCGCAGTTTGATAGGAAAGAGTTGAGAGACTTTTGTGCAAAGTGGGGGATCAAAAAACATTATTCTACGCCCTATCATCACCAGTCAAATGGACAAGTCGAAGTCGTGAACAAGATAATCAAGCATACATTAAAAGTACGGCTAGCAGAGAGCAAAAGCAGTTGGTCTGAAGAACTTCCAGAAGTCTTGTGGGCATACAGAGTTTCTCCCAGGTCAAGCACCGGAGAAACACCTTTTGCAATGGCTTTCGGAACAGAAGCTGTGATACCAATCGAATTAAAGACCAACACAATCAGGACGACCAACTTTGATGAGCAGGCGAACAACTCTGCTCTAGCTACTGAAATGGATTTGCTCGAAGAAAAAAGATTAAGTGTCGAGCTGAAAAATGCTACCTATAAGCAGCGAGCAGAACGCTACTATAATTCCCATGTTAAAATCAGGGAATTCAGAGTTGGAGATTTAATTCTAAGAAAGTTGCTCGCCCAACCTCCAGGTCTACTGGGACCAACTTGGGAGGGCCCGTATCGTATAACGGACAAATTCCTTAATGGTGTATACAATATCGAAGATATGGAAGGCAAGCCGGCCCAATACTCCTGGAATGCTGCACATCTAAATAAGTACTATCAATAAGTCGAACAAGTTCTTGATTGGGCGAACAAATGTCTTGGGGGGCAACTGAACCAAGTAAGGCAAACCAAAAACTTCAAAAACTTGCCTAATTTTTTGAAAATTTTGCTAAGTATGGAATGAAAAGTTATTCGACACATTGTATAGTCTAGTGCTGTTTCATCCTTTTTAATTTTAGACAAAGTTGCTAGACAAAAATGTTATAAGCGAGCATATCCTAGTTATTGTTTAAAGTTGTTCGTCAGTTTGTATATGTTAGTGACAAGCAGTCTTTTGACACTTGCAAATTTTTCACAATGTAAATATAGGTGTTCGTTGAAAGAAAAGTTCAAAGCTCGAGGTATAAGTCCATCTTTAAGGACCAAAGCCACTTAAAGGTTGTTCATTTTTTAAAATGAACAGAACCTAAGGCTAAACCCTGATTCCATCAAAAGGCGAAGTTCAAATCGAACAAGAGCCCAAAATTATATGTTATAATTGCAAAAACATTAAGAAAAAATGTAAAGGCAATTAACATATAAAGAAAATGAGCGAACAAAGAAATACATTCATTAAATAAAAAAGGCTTTGAAGCCCAAAAAATAGTACAAGTGTAAAGTACTACAAAAAGCGAACAACTATTACAAAAGAAAGACAAAAGAATCTTAAGTCCTAAATCTATTGCTGCTCGGCGGGAGGAAGATCTTGAGTTTGGTCAGTGGGAGGATCAACAATCATATCTCTAGCCATGTCCTTAGCTGCCTTTTGCTCTATCTCCTTAGCATTTTGCTCGTCCGCAGCGGCTGGCTCTTCCTCTTGCTCGCCCTCATCAACCAGAGCCGGAGGGCGAGTAATAGTAATACTAGGGGTCAAGATTATCAATCTTGACCCCTAATTCAACTATATCCCCCAATTGAATTTCAATGTTGTTCGGCGGGGGATAATTCTCCAAGAACTCAGTCAAGTCCTTACCCATATCATCCACCATATCTTTGTAATCATACGCGTCGGCCATGCGGATACAGTCAGCATAAGCGCAGACATATCCTAAGTTGGAGATGGGGGCGGATCGGACTTGCAGTCTGGCCTCCAGTTGCTCGCTTGTGTATTTGCTAGAATCAAGCTCATTGAGGCGAGCAACTTCTGCCTCGAGTTCAGCAATCCTTTGCTCGGCAGTGGACAACCTCTTCCCCCCTTCTTCGAGCAAGGCATCCTTGCCTTTCAGCTCAGCAGATAAACCTTAAATTTCTTCAAGATATTTCTTTTCGTTATCAAGGGAGATGGTGAGTTGATTGTTCAGGCGAGCAAGTTTCGCTTTGTAGCCATTGATCAGGCCATCCTTCTCTTCTGTAAGTTACCGAGCAGTGCTTGCGTATCGGCGAACAACTTCTTCTTGCTCGGCCAGCTGAGCCATCGCCCTTTGCGCCATCACAAGGCCGTTGGCATGGTGCATCATTGACAGGTGGAAATTATCCTCCAGCTCTTGCATGGAGATAGTTTTCTCCATGGGTCGTGTCCAAGCCCGGGCGACCAACTCCGTCGCCCTGTGAACATGGTCGTCTGGGATCTCCCTTATATTGACGGGAGTTTTGGAGCAAGCATACTGGTGAACAGCATTTGCTCGCCCAGGATGGTCGTCAACCCGGTATCTACAAACAAGAAAGCAAACACTTAGAAAAAATTTATAAATAAGAAATGACTTTTGCTCGGCATAGAAGAGTGAGTACTTACTCAACGAATTTGCGGTCATCCCAACCGAGAAGAGTGATGTCCTTTGGGCCGCGGGATGGGGTGACATCTTTTCCAGCTTTGCCCGTCTTCTCAATAGGTTCAACTGAAGAGCGACGAGCAACTTCTTCAGTGGGACGAGCAAGGTTATGGCCCACATTTTCCTTCCCCTTATTACCACCGGGGACATCTGGTGCCAAAGGGGTCCCGTCACCCATTTTTAAGTATTTTCCCCCACTAGGAGGGGAAATAGGAGGAGGGGCTGGTCGAGCATGACTGGAGGGTGCCGCCTGCCGAGGAACTTTCGCCCCCTCCGGCTTGTTCGTCATGGCGAGCACCTTAGAGGGTGGATCCCCCTTGATCTTTCTTCCCTTAGGTGGAGGCATTTCATGCACTCTTTGTTCAAGGAGGCCAAAGCAGGGAGGGACTGCTATTGTGACTTGCACGACTAAAAAAAAAAAAAAAAGTTAGACTATGAAATGGGCGAGCAAGTTTTCATTAAACCCCCCCTAAGCGAACAAACAAACTTACGAAAGTTGGTAAAATTTCGTACCTGGGGGCACCTCAACTTGGCCCTCTAAGTGGTGAGGGAATGTGAATAGGCGAGCAGCTCTCTGACACTTCTCCTTGCTCAGATATTGGATGGTCCTATCCGCTCTGTTGCGCAGACCGACCAAGCAGGAAGTGAATAAAAGCTCTGTACCAATCTCTTCTTCCTCCGAGTTCCACTTGGGCAATCGAGGGCCTGCGAGCAAATAAGAAAAGTTAAATTAGAACAATACAGTTCAAAAGCGAATGGAGATAAACTTACGTTTAATTGGTCCATAAGAAGCGGGAGAATTTATTCGTCCAATGCCACCGTGTGGACCGGAAGATGCTCGACAGTCGCCCCCGATAAAGAAGAAGTGCTGCTTCCAATCGCGGATCTTGTTCGGCACCCCTTCCACCATCTTTAGCCCAGTCCTAGCTTTGAGGTAGTAATAACCCTCCTTCTAGCGCCAATTTGTTGGTGATCAAATTTAATCGGAAGGATTAGTGACTCTTTTAGTTTGGGTTAAGACCACCAATCAATAACGTGTGATTGATTACCACCGTAAATGGTAAATTGAAGATCCGAGTTCAAATTCACAAATACTCCTAAAGCACACACAAACACACCTAAATGTACACATATACGAAACTAATACGATTTCAATTTTTGTATTTACGATTCCATAACTCGGATCTTCGATTTACCATTTACGGTGGTAATCAATCACACGTTATTGATTGGTGGTCTTAACCCAAACTAAAACAGTCACTAATCCTTCCGATTAAATTTGACCACCAACAGAGCCACTATAAATACATGTATGTTTTACTTGCTTTATAACTGTCATCTGACCATTTCATCTGTATAAACTTATCTGATTCACACCGAGTAATCAGAGGCGATTTATACTTAACCGTTTTTACATGATTTTTATACACTCGAGTTAGGGCTCACACACTTTCGCACTTAACCTAATATGATAGTTGTCCAACTGATCAGCTGACATACCGATCAATAGGATAATTATCAGTTTGGGATAAACACCCTGCACCTCCTAGCCTTATTTGGAGCAGTTGTTCTCTAACTTCGCTTATCCTGCTTAGATTTTTTTTAAAGTCTATTTACCCCTCCCCTCTAAACTTTTAACCCTCTCTAAATTCATTCGGACCTATATATACATATATATATATATATATATATATATAGGGCAAATTGCAAGGATGGTCCCATGAGAATTTGTACTTGACAGATTTGGTCTCATGTTCTTTTTTGGTCCCATTTTTAGCAGAAAAGGTCTCATCCGTTAAATATTTTACAGTTTTCTATGGAATATTGGATGGAAAAACCTTTTCAACTTGATTTTTGGAGGAAAATGGGCCAGCTTTTGCTATTAACAATCATTTCAAGGTAAAATACAAGTATGGAGGCGATTCTGCAACTTTTGTTCGTAGAGTTTTAAGATATTGAAAATTAATTATTTTTAAGTTGGGAATTATACGTGCGAGTTTTTGGCAGAAAACTAACGGGTGTGTGGGCCTCATGCTCGTTAATTTGTTATTTTTTGACGGAAAAATCGTATGGGACTATTTGCGCTTAAAAAAAGACCAAATTCATGAGGACCAATTCTTATGGGACCATTTCTGCAATTTACCCTATATATATATTATTCATCCCTCATATCCCAGCGTCCTAACCATCATTCACCAAGGTGCACGGTGATTCCTATGCTATTCATGCTCAAGCCCTATTGTGCATAGTAGTCGGCAGTAAATCTATTGTGTATGGGCTCTGCTTCCACTTGAGAGCGGAGCGAATCAACCACACTGGGATCAATTTCTGAGAAGACAGTTGGTTGGAAACGAGTGGAGGACATCGTAACTAACATTTTTAACCATCTTGTCAAGACCTACTATACATCCCTTTCGGACCTCAGTTGCCTCAAGAAAGATCTGATCAGGGTCCACTAGAAAAGGTTGCGCCGGAGTATCCTGTTATTAAGTAGTGCTAGTGATAATTATATATAATTTCTTGTCATCATCTTCTTTTTCTATTTTAAGAGAGCTTTTATGAATTTGTTACATGTAAGTTTTGAACCCTTGCTATGCACAATATGTACTTCAAGAGTTTCTAAATAAATAAACAAAACTAATACTTTATATTGGAGTTGCTTAAAAAAAAAAAGACAAAGTATATAGTGAAATTGGTTCATTGACTAACCACTTAAGTTGTTTCACTAAAGTGTATTAGTCGTTTTCATAATAGAGTATTAGTTCTCAAGGGTACAAGTCGTTTTCACTAATGAGTATGAGTTATTTCGCTAAAGAGTGTTAATTGTTTTAACTAAAGAGTATGAATTGTTCTACTAAAAAATATTACAATGTGGTTTATATATGAACAAGATCTACACTATACATATTCTAAAATTTGAAAAGAAAAAAAACTAATATCATATATAAATAGAAGTTGATCTTTTAGCAATTGACACACAATTACACTTTTTAGTGAAATTAATACTTTTTTTTTACTAAAATAACTAATACGTATTATTGAAACAATTAATTTTTTGAATACACAATGCAAGTGTTGCATATAAGTTTTGCCCTGTAGTATTTTGAAATATATTTTACATGAACAAGTGTTGTGTGAGACCGTCTCACCGTGTGACCGATATCACTTTTTAATAGAAATATTATCACTTTTAAGGTAAAATATATTAGTTTTAAAAAAGATGTATGCCAAGTGTTGTTGGGCTTGGGGCCTATTTGTTTTGGCCATTGGGCTAACATTTTAGGCCCAACCCATTTTCGTCCTCTAACCTAATTTGTTGGGATCATAAAATATGAACTTCATCATCTTCTCTAGGAGGCAGAATGAGAGAGAGCGCTACCCATTTTAGGTGATTTGTGAGGCTTCTTTCTATACTTGCCGGATCTGAACATTAGGAAACCTAACCTCGTCGCGACGATAGGGAAGTCGAGAGGCACGAAAATTAAACAATTGTATAATTTTAAGTCAAAATTCTAAAATGGTTCAATGTTTTTCAATGAGTATATGTAAAATGTAAAAAAAGAAATATTAATTTGTGTGCACACTCACAATAATATACACATATTTACCTATATGTCATAACTTTATTCAAAAAATAGTTTTTTCTTAAAATGTGTGTCATTTAAAGTGTGCACTTAGTTACTTTTCTCAAACAAAATTTGTCATTTTAAAACAAAATTTTGAAAATTTATACACTTTATATAAAAAAAAAAGGACAGACACACATAAGTTTTTGTCAGTTAAATTTTTATGGTAACTTACTGCACAATATCAGCGAATCCAAACTGAGATTTGCTATAATAGATTTGATCTGAATTAATTAAATTAACTAATCTGAATCAAGGTCTTTTATGTTTCCCAGATATTTACTTTTATCTTTTCACCATCTAATGCACAAACTAATCAAAGTTAATTAATAAATATAACTCTCACATTTCAAGGCTGCACCATATCTTAGAAAATAAAATAAATAATAATACATTAAAGCAGCATCACGAGTTAGAAATAATTGAATTTTTTTTGGTGTAAGACAGATAAATGGATCTGGCAAACCAATCACTTCCATTCATAACCTTACAAGATGACAACCCAACAGTGCCAAATTTAAAATTAATATAAACAATTAACAATTCTGGCCTCGGTTTGTATGCCTAATTGGTTATATTATCTGATAACCAGTGGTTAAGTCCTATGATAATATTAACAACTATCGCTGCACTTAATTAACTGCCAGAAAGTGTCCTCCCTACTTTTTTTTATCTGAATTTCAAATATTGAAAGGAATATTTAAAATTCACGACTAAAAACCAATTTTGAGTTAGTCTAGGGTTAATTATTCGTATCAACTTAAATACAGTTTATTAATTAATTGAAATAACATACTATTATATTTTTTAAAAATTGTCACTTTTTTTAAGGGTGAAAAAAACGTGACTTTACACTATTTTAAGAACTTGCAAACACTTCTCAAGTCTTTTTACATATCTTGATAGTATATATATATATATATATATATATATTGTGCACTTATGGGGTTCATTATTATTTTTGAAACGTATGGGGTACATTATAGGATATATAAAATAAAACATAAAATTAGAGTACAAACGAAGATATAAGTCAGGTAGTGCTTTTCAATAGTCAACTTTTCAGTTACTACGTAAAATGCAAAGTTTAACCGGCTAAAAATGTAAAAAACTGAAATATGTCAATTCTACATAAATTTGAACAGAGTTAGAATTTGGGTAAATACCAAAATTTAATCTAGTAGTTCCTTCACTTTTTCTTCACGATGTTCTCCGTATTCACTGCCTTTTGATGACGAAAACGATAGAGGACCACCATCTTCCTCTTCATTCTTCTACATGGCTATTTAATTTGACGAACAATTTTTTCCTAACATATGTGATGATGAATAACTGTTAATGTTTGGGCATATATATATTTTCTCCTTTAAGTATCTCAAAATTTTGTACGTGTGTTTAATTTGTAGTGTTACTAAATAAACTTGTGTTTATGTTGAGAGAGAGAGAGAGAGTGAAAATCAAGAGAATAACAGAACTTGCCATTCATATAAATTAATCTTTTGATTTCAAAAAAAATATACCACAATATATAAATGAAGTGATGATACACTATAAAGAGTACATTATTACTTATGAAATGAAACATAATAACATTCTACATTTTAAAATATCAGCTGAGAAAAAAATTAAAATATTGTTGTTCAACGTAAGATATACGTATTAAAATAAAATTGAGAACCAAAATGATGAAGTTTGATTTTCTTTACCTTTATGTTAATTTGTTAAGTATCACTAATATTCACTATCAATTTTTAACAAATATTTATTAGTGTATATACATATCATTTTTTAACAAATATTATTGGTGTATATACATAACATTAATGATAATAAATAAATAAAAAAAATAACGTGAAGTTAGTTGAAAGAAGTTTTTGTGATTTGTAAAATGTAAAAGTTGGTGAGGAGGGTGGGGCCATGCAATGCAAGCGATGAATTAGTCGGCACTAGTTGTAATGGTGGGCTACTAATATTTGTATTTGGTTAATCATATCATTCCCTAACTTTGTTTAGGCAGCTCAAGTTTAAATCCTTAATTAATTAAACCATGCACTCCCTTTCCCTTAATCATTTAAACTAGCTCCATAAATATGAAGCCCCTCTCCACTCACTCTCACCACCATCCTATTTCCTATTTTCCTTTTGTATCTCTTTGTAATAATGACGAAAGACACCGAAGCTTACGGCGCCAAGGACTACCACGATCCGCCACCAGCTCCGCTGCTTGATCTTAATGAGCTGACTCAGTGGTCGTTTTACAGGGCGCTGATTGCAGAATTCATCGCCACTCTCCTCTTCTTGTACGTTACTGTGTTGACGGTTATTGGGTACAAGAGTCAGAGCGACATCGCTAACGGCGGCGATCAATGCGGCGGAGTCGGCATTCTCGGCATCGCCTGGGCCTTCGGCGGCATGATCTTCATCCTTGTTTACTGCACCGCCGGTATCTCTGGTCAGTCTTTTTTTGCTTTAACTGCAACAACTAGGATTATAAATATTGAGGCCACGGGAGTTCAACCGCTTTTTTTTTTTTTTTTTTTTTAATGTTATGCATTTCCAAAATTTATACACATTTAAGTTTGTTTGATAATTAATTGTTTGACATTTTTATTATTATATATTTTGTATTTTTTATTTACTTAGCTCGAGCCGAGTTTTAGCCGTACATGTTCAAATTGTTTGATATTTATATCGAATCGAGCTCAAACGAAATTTTAGCTAGCGATTTTTATCAAACATCAAATAATTTGATTTGATTTTCAGCTTTTAACTTCCAAATAATATAATATAATATATAACTAATTATTAAATTTAGGATTATTTTCATCTCTAGGTTTCGGTTCCAAATACACAACTTAATTTCAATTGAGGCCCCAAATTAGAACGTGTTTGGCTCGATCATTAAAAGCTAATTATTAATCTGCAGGTGGGCACATCAACCCGGCAGTGACATTCGGACTGTTTTTGGGGAGAAAAGTGTCATTGGTAAGAGCGGTGATGTATATGGTGGCTCAGTGCTTGGGAGCAATCTGCGGCGTGGGTTTGGTTAAGGCTTTCCAAAAGTCCTACTACAGCCGGTACGGCGGCGGAGCCAACGAGCTCGCCGACGGCTACAACACCGGAGTGGGGCTAGGGGCGGAGATCATCGGAACCTTCGTTTTGGTGTACACTGTTTTCTCTGCTACCGATCCCAAGAGAAATGCCCGAGACTCTCATGTCCCTGTAAGTCATCTTCTATTTTCCATATGCATGGTATCTTAGTCACACTTTTTTACTCACCACTTTAATAAAAGTTATATATGTAACAAATATTTTAACTATTAATTGAAGACCTATTTGAGCAACTTTTCGGAACACCAAGAGCTAATACTGTAATTTTAATCCACACATTAATTTAATTAAAATAAAAAACCGATTAACACATGTATAAATTGATAGTAGCACGATTTAAAATATTAGTTGTACATTCAATTTATAAACTAATACTCCCTCGTCCCAACATTATTTGCACACTAACTTTATTTTCGTGTTTTAGCAAGCGAATTGTTTATTAGTATTTGAAATGATAAAGTAACTTTTAAGGTAGGGTTTGATAGATCTATCTCTCCTATATTATAAAATGACTTAAAAATTACTTTATCATTTTAAATACTACTAAAAAACTCGCTCGCTAAAACACGAGAAAACAGTAAAAGTGCGAATAATGCTGGGACTGAGGGAGTAAGTTTTACTTCAAATGATACGTTTACCGATCACAAATAAATTAATATTAAAATGAATTCAGGTATTGGCCCCACTTCCTATCGGATTCGCGGTATTCATGGTTCACTTGGCTACCATTCCGATCACCGGAACTGGCATCAACCCTGCTCGGAGTTTCGGCGCCGCCGTCATCTACAACAAAGACAAGGCCTGGGATGACCAGGTATATATAATTTCTCATCATCAAAATTTATCTAAATTAATTAAAATATATATGATCAATAATATTTATTTGATGATGTGCAGTGGATATTCTGGGTTGGACCATTCATTGGAGCTGCAATTGCTGCATTCTACCACCAATTCATCTTAAGGGCATCGGCTATTAAAGCTCTGGCCTCTTTCAGGAGCAATGCTTAGCTTAAGACTAGAGGGGCATAAGTGGAAGATCATCAAAATTCTCTTTTGTTCGTCTACAAGCTTATGCTTCTTCATTTGTCTTTACTTAACTGCTCGCCTCTTTGTTTGTCTTACTTAATTGCTCGCCTATTGTTTTTTGCTCATGATAGTTTTTAAGTGTTCCTTTTTCCTTAAGGTAAACACTTAAATTTTAAGTTGGTCATTTGGTTCTTATAGAACTTGACCTTTAGTTGTTTGGGCCATTTTGGTCGCTCGTGGACTTGGCCTTGCATTAATGTGGGCTATTGGTCCGTTATGGACTTAGCCTTATTTTTGCTTTTAATAAGCTTTTCTGTTCGTCTTATAACAGACTCGTACTTTGCTAATTTTTGGGCGAGCAACTAAGTAATTTGGACTTGAGGCTTAAAAACTAAAATTCAACAAGACAAAAGATTAAAGCAATTCTGCTCGCCTAGTAAGATAAATGCAAATCTGCTCGCTTATAAACTTGCGCAAAAATTTCAAAAATTTACAAAGGATCTATTTACAAACTTTCTAAGACTTACAGGACTTCATTGGTAGTACTTCTTGAGTAAAGTTGTATTCCAGGAGTATTGGGACGACTTGCCTTCCATGTCTTCAAGGTCGTATGTGCCGTTGTGCCACTTATTCGTCACCTTGTATGGGCCCTCCCAAGTCGGGCCGAATACTCCTGGTGGTCTTAAAACTTTTCGAAGTACCAAGTCCCCAATTTCGAATTCTCTTGCCTTTACTTGAGAATTGTAGTACTTTGCTGCTCTTCTTTTGTAGATTGCATTTTTCAATTCTGCTGTTATTCTTTTTTCTTCAAGCAAGTCCAACTCTGCTGCCATTGCAGAGTTGTTTGTTTCTTCGTCAAACGCAGCTGTTCGTTTTGTCGGGACTTTTAACTCAATCGGAATTACTGCTTCTGTCCCGAATGCCATTGTGAACGGTGTTTCGCCTGTACTTGTTCTGTGGGATACTCGGTATGCCCACAACACCTCTGGTAGCTCTTCTGACCATTTTCCTTGCTTGTCAACCAAACGAATCTTCAGTATATGCTTGATTATTTTATTCACTGCTTCCACTTGACCGTTTGATTGGGGGTGGTATGGTGTCGAGAAATGTTTCTTTATTCCCCATTTTTCGCAAAAATCTCTTATCTCTTTTCCCTCAAACTGCCTTCCGTTGTCCGTCACTATCGCCTGGGGGACCCCGAAACGACAAACAATGTTTTTCCATATAAAGTTGATCATTTTCTCCTGTGTGATCCGCCCGAGTGCTTCTGCTTCCGCCCATTTCGTGTAGTAGTCAACAGCCACTACCGCGTATCGAACATTTCCTTGTCCTGGGGGAAAAGGCCCGATAAGGTCAATTCCCCATTTCGCGAACGGCCATGGACTATTGACTGAAATCAATTCATGTGGGGGTTTGTGAATGTTTGGGGCGAACAATTGACATCTATGACAAGTTCGGGCAATCTTGATTGCATCTTGAAGGAGAGTTGGCCAGTAATATCCTTGCCTTATTGTTTTATGTGCCAAAGCCCGTCCTCCGGCATGATTTCCGCATACACCTTCATGGATCTCTTTCAGCACTGTTTGTCCTTGCCCCCTAGCCAAACATTTCAGAAGTGGGAGCGAAATTCCTCTCTTGTACAACTGTCCGTCCATCATGGTGTATCTTGCCGCTCTTTTAACCAACTTGTTAGCTTCGAATGGGTTGTCCGGTTTTTTATCGTTTTGCAAATATTCAACGATCGGCATCCTCCAGTCGTCTTCTTCGAAATTTTCGTCGATCTGATAGATCTTGTAATCTTCGGTTGATGGTTTGGACATTCTTGTTAGCGTCACTTCCGACAATTCTGCTGGTCCGGTGCTGGTTGCTAGCCTGGCTAATGCATCTGCTTGAGCATTATTGTCTCTTGGTATTTGTTCAATGTATATTTGTTCGAACAAAGAGGCCAAGTGAGCAACAATCTTTTGATACAAAGCCATGTCTTCATCTCTTGCTTCATATTCTCCTCGGACCTGGTTGACGATCAATTGTGAATCTCCAAAGATTTGCAACCTCCGTACTCCAACTGCTAATGCTAGGCGCAACCCAACGATCACAGCCTCGTACTCTGCTTCGTTGTTCGTCGCCATGAACTCGAATCGAACAGCTGAAGTAAAAACTTGCCTGTTCGGACTTATCAAGACTATACCTGCTCCCGATGCTGTATTTGTTGATGAACCATCAACATACATGTGCCAGGGATGGCTATGCCCTCTCGTTGGATCTTGGGGGAAAGTCAGTTCGACTATAAAGTCTGCTAAAGCTTGCCCCTTGATCGCTGTTCGAGGAACATACGAAATCCCGAACTGACTAATTTCCAAGGACCACTTTAGGAGGCGACCAGCCGCATCGGGTCTGTGCAGTATTTGCTTGAGTGGGAACGTTGTCAACACTTCCACCTGGTGGTCGAAAAAATATGGACGAAGTTTCCTGACACTCATTACCAGCGCATATGCTAGTTTTTCTGTTGGTGAATATCTGAGCTCTGCTTCGTGCAAGGCATGACTTACATAGTAGATGGGCAGGTGGAACTTTCCTTCTGCTCGAACGAGCACTGAACTGATTGCTACCTCTGAGGCCGCCAAGTACAAGTATAACTTTTCCCCTGGGATTGGCTTGGCAAGAATTTTTGTATCACTGAGGTAATCTTTCAGCTGCTCGAACGCTTGTTGACAGGCGTCTGTCCATTGAAACTTTCCTTTCTTGATGGCCTCGAAGAATGGCCTGCACTTATCTCCGGATCTTGAGACGAACCTGTTCAAAGCTGCTAGACATCCAGTTAGTCGTTGGACTTCTTTTACCGATCTAGGTGGTTGCATTTCCATGATTGCTTTCACTTTCACTGGATTTGCTTCAATTCCACGCTGGCTAACCAGATGTCCCAAGAATTTCCCAGAATGGACTCCGAAACTGCTTTTCTTGGGGTTCAACTTCATATTGTAGGTCCGAAGTATCTCAAATGTTTGAGCCAGGTGCTGCAAGTGATCTTCCTTTTTTGAGCTCTTGACAACAATGTCGTCCACATATACTTCCATCGTCTTCCCGATGTGATCATCAAACATCTTGTTGACCAGCCTCTGATATGTAGCTCCAGCATTGATTAGCCCAAATGGCATTCTCTTCCAGCATAGCAAGTTCTTGTTGGTATAGAACGCAGTGTGTTCTTGATCATCGGGATGCATCGCGATTTGATGATATCCTGCGAATGCATCCATGAACGTTAGCAGCTCATGTCCGGCGGTGCTATCAACTAGCTGGTCAATGTGAGGCAATGGGAAGTTGTCTTTCGGGCAGGCGGCGTTAAGATCTGTGAAATCGATGCAGAGTCTCCATGCTCCAGTTGCTTTCCTGACCAAAACTGGATTTGCCACCCATTGCGGGCATAACGCTTGTTTGATTAAGTCGTTATCCAGCAGCTTTTTGACTTCCACGTCGAGCGCCTCGTATTTGTCGGGTCCAAATTTTCTCCTTTTCTGATGGACTGGCCTCTTCCCCGGGTCGATGTTGAGTCTGTGACAGGCATGTTCGGGGCTGATGCCCACCATGTCTGCATGCGACCATGCGAACACATCGAGGTTTGCTTTAAGAAACTCAATCATGTTGGTCCTGTACGGCTCTGGTAGCTCGGACCCTATGAAGAGTTCTAAGCCCTCTTGGTTCGGGTCGACTTTTACAGTTTCCAACTCTTCGACCGGGGTAGCCCTTCGTTTTTGGCCTTTCCATCTGGGGTCAATAATGGGCCCTTCTATCTTTGGCTCATCTTCGATTTCCATCGGTTCTGCCCCCAGTCGTGGCTCTATGTCCTCTGCATCAACGTTCATTGCCCTTGTTTGTTCTTCCTCGTTGCTAGTAGTAGCAGCTTCTGTTCCTCCTGTTTGGGCGAGCTGTTCATCTTCGCGTTCCTGCTCGTCCTCGTCCAACTGTGCGTCTACGCATATTTGCTCGCCAATGCGCAGCTGTTCGTCTGCGCACAGTTGCTCGTCGCTGCGTGGTTGTTCGTCTGTGCAAAGCTGCTCGTCGACTTCCATTATTTCAGTGTCAACGGAAGTCATGGCCTCGCTATCGTCTCCGTCCTTGTCTGAGCACCTGTCCGCCATGTTGACTTGGTGATCCTGCAACTGTATTTGCAACAGACACGCGCGAGCTTTCCTTTGGTCTCCTTTAACTGTACCTGCACCCTTCTTTGTTGGAAATTTTAGACAATAATAGTACGTTGAAACAGCTGCTTTAAATTCATGCAAGAAAGGACGGCCGAGGAACCCGTTATAGGTGGACTGTTGGTCTACAACCAGGAAGTCTACCATTCTATTCATCTTCCTTTCCGGGTCCTCGATTGATACAAGCTCAACTGCCAACGTAACTATTCCTAGCGGGGTGGTTACAGCATTTCCAAACCCTACAATCTTGTGATCACAGTTTTTGATGTACTCAGCACAATCTCCTAGCTGGTCCACCGTGCTCTTGAATAGGATATTCGTGTAGGAACCAGTGTCGACAAGTAGACGATGCACCTTTGTCCCCATGATATTGGCGCAAATGACCAATGAGTCGTTGTGGGGAGTAAGTATCCCGTCTAAGTCTTTCTCTGAGAAAGTCAGGTCCCCTGTTCGTTTGGTCGATGGATTTACACCCACTTCCATTACTTGATCTACTGCTCTCAGCTCTGCCTTCCTCTTTCTTTTCGACATAGGTGGTCTCCCATCAGAACAACCACCTACTGGCCCAGTGGGTTCCAGCATTAGGATTTCCGGGATATGCCTTGCTGGGGCTGCTGGGACCTTCCTTCCCCTCTTACCAACTTTGCTTGGTTGGTCATCACTATCTTCGTCATCCGAACTGGATTGTACTGGCGCCCTTGGTCTTTTACCTGGTTCCCTCTTCACGAATTCGGACAGCTTCCCTTCCTCATAGAACCTCCACAATTGCTTCAATAGATCTCGGCACTCGCTCGTGAAGTGGCCGATGTTCTGATGATAAGCACAGTATTTGTTCGGGTTCAGCTTTCCTCTCTCTTGCCTTATCTTCCGCGGCTCTGACAACATCTCCCTGTCCTTAACGTTGTTGTACACAGCATCCACGGACATAGTAAGGACTTGACTCAACTTTTCTTTCAACTCAGCTCCATCATTGAATGACTTCATGTTCTTCGGAGCTTTGTATTCACTTCCTCCCGACTTCTTGTTAGACTTTTTTGGATCAGTCTTGTCTCCCATCTCTCGGTGTAAGGCCTCCTGCATTGAAACGTGAATTCCCGCTTTGTGTCTGAACTCTGTGTATGTTTTCGGGCAAGTTAGATGCATTTCCTTCCACAAATCAGTTCCTTTCTTTAAACCAGCCATCACTGCCACAATCTTCGTGTCTTCACTCACCATCTCGCCCTCCAGTAACACTTTATCAAATCTTTCCAGAAATTGCTTGTCAGACTCCTCGTCTCCCTGCCTAATATCTGCTAGACGGTGTCTGTGGGTCAAGTAAGACCCGGCAGTTGAGAAGTGAGACAGAAACTCTTTGCTTAGCTGGGCAAAAGAGTTGATGGAGCCGGGAGCCAGTGCCGAAAACCATCTGTGCGGGCCATCTCCCAGGGTGAGTGGAAAATTTCGGCATTGCGTGGCGTCGGTCGCCCCTATTGAGATCATAAAACCCGAATACTTCGTCACATGAATACGGGGGTCCGACGTTCCCTCGTACAGATTGATGGCTGGGAACTGTGTCTTCTTCTGGATCGGTGCACTGAGGATAGACGGAGATAATGGTGAAGATGGGAGAATGGTTGATCCGACACCTCTCTGAGACTCCAACTGTTTCTGCAATTCTTCAATTGCCTTTCTCATTTCCTGCAACTCATTCGGGGGAGTTCTCCCGATGGAAGGCTGTTCATCGTGATTGGGTTCAGTGACCTCTTCACGATGCAGTCCCTTGCCAACGGGACGTTTTTCCTGAGTTGTCTTCCTAGCAGCGTTGCTAGCTCCATTTGGCCCTAGCCGGCCAAAAGCTGACCTCCGGATTCGGTCATGCACTGATGGGCGAGCAGGATGGTGTGATCGCTCCTCATGCCTTCGGGACGGCTCCCTCCTATTTGCATTCCTTGTTCCTAATCTCTCCAATGCACTGGTTCGAGACGTACTCTTGCTTGATTCATCTGCTCGACTCGGTGATGATTCTCCTCTGCTTCCTAGACGTTCGCTCAGTGGAGCTTTTCCTTTATTTCTGCGAACTTCCTCGCTGTCGGCCTCGTCCCGACGTGCATCTTCTCTCATTTTACTCCTTTGTTCGCCAGTACGCTCCTGCTCGCCTGTTCGTCTGGTCGTCACAGGTGCTCTTGACGGTCCTGCTATATGTCGATTTTGCAAGGATTGAAGAACAGCAATGGTTTTTGCTAGCTCTTCAGGATTTTGAGCAAGAGCTTCAACTTCTGGTGGAATCGTGTCAATAGTGACTTGTATATTCCTCTGCGAAGTTGCTCTCACTGTCCGTGCATGTCCTTCGGTGGAAGAAACCCTAGTTCTTGGTCTACGACTTGGAGATATGCTCGAATGTCGTTCTTCTTGCGATCTAACCATCTTGACTATCGAAATGTGGGTAAATAAGCAAATGGATGAAGTAATCTTGTACTTACAGCACCTTTTCCAAGGATTACTAGCCTTGTGTGTGATTGTAAAGGTTTGAAAACCCTAGTTCATGCACACATGCATTGAAATCCTTAAAGTGTTGTAAATCTTTGTCCTCTTCGATTTTTTCTACAATCGAAGGTTCGAACCCTCCTTCTAGCGCCAATTGTTGATGACCTTTTCTTACTAAGAAGATTAGTGGCTGTTTTTCATCTAATGAAGATCACCAAACAAGAATCAAGATCATGGAATTTGACTAAGTAAAGCTTAAAGAATAATTTTGCAAGAGTTTGGCTATTTTTTTGAATTGTTCTCCCTTTTTCATGTACAAGAAGGGAGTATTTATAGACATACAAAGTGGCCATGTGTCACCATCTTGATGGCTTAGCCATTGGATCTTTGCCAAGTGTTAGGACACTTGTACAACATCTACACTATTACTCATTGGATGGGTGCCAAGTGTTAGGACACTTGGACCATATCTAAGCTAGTGACTCTTGGAATTCCCCATGTTGTACTTGGTCTTTGGCACTTCTGAGATGCTCTCGATGGTGACCGGCTGCTCGCTTGTACGTCTTTGTTAGATGTCATGATCCTTTGCGTTCTTAGCTGTTCGCTCCTCGCTTGGGATTGTTTTACAATGTTGCTCGCTTTACTACGAACATGTTCGCCCAAATTGGCTTTGGCTTGAGCCGCTGGCACAGCTGTTCTTTGCAAGTCTGCTTGCCACATTAGTACTTTTCTACAGAGCTGTTCGCCCTACGAATCTGCTAGCTCCGCTACAAAGCTGTTCGCTTCCACGAAACTGCTAGCTCCTTTGATTTGTTATCCTGTTACTTAGTCTAATAATCTCCTTTTTATTAATTACTTAATTGTTCGCCACCCAACAATTGCCCCCTAGCTTGGTCTCATGTTGGGCATGGATTGATCAATTGGGACCAAGCTATAATTTCTTTGAAAATTGGGGCGAGCAAGAATGGAACGTGGATGTTTACATGGGCGAGCATCTGAGCAGTTGGGCGAACAGTCGAGCATGAGAGTTTATGTGCGCGACCAGTAGCGAACGCCTTTTCGTATCGCGACGGTTGGATTCCCGAGACACGGAGTGCGAGGCGTCGCGTCAGTCATGCGCGTCTCCCAATTTGCCCATAGGGGCCTATAATATTTTGCAAATATTGCATTTTCGCCCCAGTCTCACCCTTATAAATAGGCGTCAGTTTCTCCTTCATTCTTCTTTTCGAAGAATCACAATTCATCCGCCATTGATACGCATTTTGAAGCTTTGTCTTTCAATCTTTTGTGTTCGAATCTCCTTGTGTCTCTTAGATTCTTGTTCTCTGAAGGTAATTTGTCCCGTATCCTCTCTTTCTTCCTTCAATTTTCGTGAATTTTTCTTCTCTTTTCTGTATTTTCTTTAATCGTCACTGTTACTCCGGCCGTGAGCCGCCATTGCGCCGTCGTCTCGTATTAACGTTGCCGCTGTGATTTTGATTTCGGACCCATTGTACTTAAAATCTTTCTCAAACTGGTTAAATTCCCGCCTCGTTATTTCGAATGGAGTTTACCCCCTCAAATTCATCTCAATCCGGACCCGGGCGAAACCCGGAAAAGAGACCCGTAGATTTGGATTCTCCGCGCAGATCTGTTCGCCAAATATTGGCGAGAAACCCGCGCACGCTGTTGGTGGACGAAGACACGGACTCCGATGCGAATTCTGTTGTTCGCTCGATAGAGACGTGCGCTGTTGATCGCTCAGGCGAGCAAGAAAAGATGCAACCTCTCGCTCGTGAACCTGATACTTCTTCCAATTTGGGGGAAGATTCCGCAGAAGTGGCCGCGGAGATAGATGATTCCGTTGGTCAAGAAGGCGACCAACGTGTTGGCGAGCATAAATGTCCCACTCTCACTTGGGAGTTTTTAAAGGAGATCAACTTCCCCATTGCTCAAACTACACCAGAATCCCGGATCCCCGAAGGAGTTGTTCGTGACACCGAGTGGGCGGACTACTCTGCTCGCTACTCGAAGACCTTTGCCCCCACATCGAGGGTAATCATGAAAGCTCAGGATGGAGATTATGCGGCGAGCAGAGTTGCCAGTGTTGTTGTTGAGGACGATTTGGCGAGCATCCGTGAAACATACAAGATCCCCTACGATATTTTCATGTATGTGCCGAAGAAAGGAGAGACTGCCGATCGCCCCCCTCCTGGCTGCACGGCGATCAACTTGGATGTGTTGAACACGGGTTTTCCGCTCCCCGTTCATCCGCTCATCGGCCGTTTCCTATCCGACATGAACCTGGCGATCACTCAAATTACTCCAAATGGTTGGAGTAGTCTTCTAGCCTTCATGACTCTCTTTGGTCTTGAAGGCTACAAAAATAAGATAACAACCGCGGAGATCCTTTACGCCTTGACCATTTCCGAGGATGGTGCTGGATGGTATTACGCCAAGGCGAAAACCGGATTGAAACTCGTTGAGGGAGTCCCCAATAAGATTAAGGGTTGGCATTGCCAATTCTTCTTCATTGGTGGAGATTGGCGAGCAACTGAGGGATTTGCTGGCGGGCAGGCGCGCATCATGTCGCCTGAAGGCTTTGGAAAAATTAAACGTAGGGCTAACTTTGTCTTGCTAGTTCATAAGTAGGACTAATTTTAATCCTTTTCGTTGTTTTGCAGGTCCGAGGAACTTGAAGTGGGGGCACCCCGACATCAGTGACGAGTTCCTCTTCACCTTAGTCATCATCTCTCTTCGCGACGTTGTTAGTCGCGACATACATCATCTCTCGAAGGCTCATTGTCGCAAACTTGCTGGCTTGATCACGAGTCCTCATCATCTTGAAGCCCAAGCCGCCGTCCCAGAAGGTAACTTTTTATTTTTGCTCGCCATTCATTTTTGCTCGTTCAATATTCTTGCTCGCCTAACGTCTTTTTCTTGTTAGATCAACAAGTCACTGTTGCTATCCCGGCCGTGCCCGAATCGTATTATTTGCTCGCCGGGCGAGTTAAGCAAATGGCGGACGCTTCAAGGAGAAAGATGGATCCTCCCCTCGCTATCATGCGTCTCCGGGCCGGAGAGAACCCTTCTGGTCGCCCAGCCGCCGGAGCTGGTCGCCGCAAACCTGCGGCCAAATCCACTCCCTCTCCACGGGATGTGAGGAAGGAAAAGGAGAGGGAGCGAGAGAGAGAGAAAAAGAAAGTGCCGCGGGACGATGATGCTCGCGCCACACGCGGTGATGATCGCGCCTCCAAGCGATCAAAGACTATGGTGGAGGCGAGCAGTGCTGCTCCCCGGTCTCCAGCCTCTAAATCCACCTCTCTGGAAGTGGTGGATGAACGACAGGTGGTCGCCGGCCTGGTGGCGGCCAAGAAAGGGGACAATCCCAAAGATACCTCTTATCTAGGTTGGGACCCCGTCAAAATCAAAGAGTAAGTTCGTTGTCTTCGCCTTGTTTGTTGTTCGCCGTTTGGCGCAATGTTGCTTGACCACTGACTTCTGTTCTTTCTATTTCAGGTATAATCCAGCACTTTACCCTGGTCGCGGGAATACCCTTCACTATCTTTCAGTGGTGAAGAATGCACCTCCTTCATTCTCCGACATACCTGATGCCCCCGTTCGCCGAGCAGCCGAGATGGTTCCAAAGGCCTGGACAAAATCGGCGAACACCCTTGTCACTGGCCAATCTGCTAGTGATAATGTTCGTCTGATGGCCTACAATACTAGCCATCAATTGGTCCAGTCCCAAATGCTGCTCGACCAAGTCATGGAGCTCGAGCGAACAAACCGCGATCTGGGCCGTCGCGTGGAGAGGATGGACGAGGAAAGAGCCTCTGCCATCAAAGAATGCAAGGCCGAGCATGCTAAGATGCTGGCTTTGATGGAGAGGAAGATGGAGGCCTCGTTGACTGGCGAGAAGAACGCCTTGGAGAAGGCGGAGAAGATGCTGCTGGAGGTGAAGTCCTCAGACTTGAGAGCTGAGAGAGCTGAGAAGGAGCGAGCAGACTTATCTGCTCGATTGCTCGCTGCCGAGGAGCATTTCAAGAGGCTGGAGGAAGAGCGCCAGAACTTGATCGAATACGAAGTCCATGAGCAGGAAGTGATGGACAAGACCAATTTTGGGTACATTTGTGCCTTCGCAGAATGTTTACGGTCTGTCCACTTCGCTCACGATCATAACCAAGATATTCGTGATGCGGTGAAGGCGGACTTCGTTGAATACGTGAAAAATTATCCTCCTCCTCCTGGCTCGACTTTGTTCGTCTCCGATTTGGCCGACCTCGGCTTTCCTTTGGAAGTCTTCGGCGAGGACGTCGACATTGCTGCTCCTACTTACGGCGGTCAGCCTGACCCTGCTCCAGCGGCGACCAACGCGGCAGCCGCTGATGAGGTTTTTGAAGGGTTGTCTTCGCTTCCCTTGACCCCCATAGACGGGGCTGGTACAAGTGTCCAGGGCGAGCAGCCGAGCGCGCCGGCGACCAGGACTGAAGATGCTCCTCCTCCTCTTCCTTGAAGACTAGTTTTTTCTTACAATAGGATGTATAACATTTCTGTATTTCTCATTCCTATTGTAAAACTTTTTGATCTAATGAAATAAAGATTTTTTGTTCGTCTACAAGCTTATGCTTCTTCATTTGTCTTTACTTAACTGCTCGCCTCTTTGTTTGTCTTACTTAATTGCTCGCCTATTGTTTTTTGCTCATGATAGTTTTTAAGTGTTCCTTTTTCCTTAAGGTAAACACTTAAATTTTAAGTTGGTCATTTGGTTCTTATAGAACTTGACCTTTAGTTGTTTGGGCCATTTTGGTCGCTCGTGGACTTGGCCTTGCATTAATGTGGGCTATTGGTCCGTTATGGACTTAGCCTTATTTTTGCTTTTAATAAGCTTTTCTGTTCGTCTTATAACAGACTCGTACTTTGCTAATTTTTGGGCGAGCAACTAAGTAATTTGGACTTGAGGCTTAAAAACTAAAATTCAACAAGACAAAAGATTAAAGCAATTCTGCTCGCCTAGTAAGATAAATGCAAATCTGCTCGCTTATAAACTTGCGCAAAAATTTCAAAAATTTACAAAGGATCTATTTACAAACTTTCTAAGACTTACAGGACTTCATTGGTAGTACTTCTTGAGTAAAGTTGTATTCCAGGAGTATTGGGACGACTTGCCTTCCATGTCTTCAAGGTCGTATGTGCCGTTGTGCCACTTATTCGTCACCTTGTATGGGCCCTCCCAAGTCGGGCCGAATACTCCTGGTGGTATTAAAACTTTTCGAAGTACCAAGTCCCCAATTTCGAATTCTCTTGCCTTTACTTGAGAATTGTAGTACTTTGCTGCTCTTCTTTTGTAGATTGCATTTTTCAATTCTGCTGTTATTCTTTTTTCTTCAAGCAAGTCCAACTCTGCTGCCATTGCAGAGTTGTTTGTTTCTTCGTCAAACGCAGCTGTTCGTTTTGTCGGGACTTTTAACTCAATCGGAATTACTGCTTCTGTCCCGAATGCCATTGTGAACGGTGTTTCGCCTGTACTTGTTCTGTGGGATACTCGGTATGCCCACAACACCTCTGGTAGCTCTTCTGACCATTTTCCTTGCTTGTCAACCAAACGAATCTTCAGTATATGCTTGATTATTTTATTCACTGCTTCCACTTGACCGTTTGATTGGGGGTGGTATGGTGTCGAGAAATGTTTCTTTATTCCCCATTTTTCGCAAAAATCTCTTATCTCTTTTCCCTCAAACTGCCTTCCGTTGTCCGTCACTATCGCCTGGGGGACCCCGAAACGACAAACAATGTTTTTCCATATAAAGTTGATCATTTTCTCCTGTGTGATCCGCCCGAGTGCTTCTGCTTCCGCCCATTTCGTGTAGTAGTCAACAGCCACTACCGCGTATCGAACATTTCCTTGTCCTGGGGGAAAAGGCCCGATAAGGTCAATTCCCCATTTCGCGAACGGCCATGGACTATTGACTGAAATCAATTCATGTGGGGGTTTGTGAATGTTTGGGGCGAACAATTGACATCTATGACAAGTTCGGGCAATCTTGATTGCATCTTGAAGGAGAGTTGGCCAGTAATATCCTTGCCTTATTGTTTTATGTGCCAAAGCCCGTCCTCCGGCATGATTTCCGCATACACCTTCATGGATCTCTTTCAGCACTGTTTGTCCTTGCCCCCTAGCCAAACATTTCAGAAGTGGGAGCGAAATTCCTCTCTTGTACAACTGTCCGTCCATCATGGTGTATCTTGCCGCTCTTTTAACCAACTTGTTAGCTTCGAATGGGTTGTCCGGTTTTTTATCGTTTTGCAAATATTCAACGATCGGCATCCTCCAGTCGTCTTCTTCGAAATTTTCGTCGATCTGATAGATCTTGTAATCTTCGGTTGATGGTTTGGACATTCTTGTTAGCGTCACTTCCGACAATTCTGCTGGTCCGGTGCTGGTTGCTAGCCTGGCTAATGCATCTGCTTGAGCATTATTGTCTCTTGGTATTTGTTCAATGTATATTTGTTCGAACAAAGAGGCCAAGTGAGCAACAATCTTTTGATACAAAGCCATGTCTTCATCTCTTGCTTCATATTCTCCTCGGACCTGGTTGACGATCAATTGTGAATCTCCAAAGATTTGCAACCTCCGTACTCCAACTGCTAATGCTAGGCGCAACCCAACGATCACAGCCTCGTACTCTGCTTCGTTGTTCGTCGCCATGAACTCGAATCGAACAGCTGAAGTAAAAACTTGCCTGTTCGGACTTATCAAGACTATACCTGCTCCCGATGCTGTATTTGTTGATGAACCATCAACATACATGTGCCAGGGATGGCTATGCCCTCTCGTTGGATCTTGGGGGAAAGTCAGTTCGACTATAAAGTCTGCTAAAGCTTGCCCCTTGATCGCTGTTCGAGGAACATACGAAATCCCGAACTGACTAATTTCCAAGGACCACTTTAGGAGGCGACCAGCCGCATCGGGTCTGTGCAGTATTTGCTTGAGTGGGAACGTTGTCAACACTTCCACCTGGTGGTCGAAAAAATATGGACGAAGTTTCCTGACACTCATTACCAGCGCATATGCTAGTTTTTCTGTTGGTGAATATCTGAGCTCTGCTTCGTGCAAGGCATGACTTACATAGTAGATGGGCAGGTGGAACTTTCCTTCTGCTCGAACGAGCACTGAACTGATTGCTACCTCTGAGGCCGCCAAGTACAAGTATAACTTTTCCCCTGGGATTGGCTTGGCAAGAATTTTTGTATCACTGAGGTAATCTTTCAGCTGCTCGAACGCTTGTTGACAGGCGTCTGTCCATTGAAACTTTCCTTTCTTGATGGCCTCGAAGAATGGCCTGCACTTATCTCCGGATCTTGAGACGAACCTGTTCAAAGCTGCTAGACATCCAGTTAGTCGTTGGACTTCTTTTACCGATCTAGGTGGTTGCATTTCCATGATTGCTTTCACTTTCACTGGATTTGCTTCAATTCCACGCTGGCTAACCAGATGTCCCAAGAATTTCCCAGAATGGACTCCGAAACTGCTTTTCTTGGGGTTCAACTTCATATTGTAGGTCCGAAGTATCTCAAATGTTTGAGCCAGGTGCTGCAAGTGATCTTCCTTTTTTGAGCTCTTGACAACAATGTCGTCCACATATACTTCCATCGTCTTCCCGATGTGATCATCAAACATCTTGTTGACCAGCCTCTGATATGTAGCTCCAGCATTGATTAGCCCAAATGGCATTCTCTTCCAGCATAGCAAGTTCTTGTTGGTATAGAACGCAGTGTGTTCTTGATCATCGGGATGCATCGCGATTTGATGATATCCTGCGAATGCATCCATGAACGTTAGCAGCTCATGTCCGGCGGTGCTATCAACTAGCTGGTCAATGTGAGGCAATGGGAAGTTGTCTTTCGGGCAGGCGGCGTTAAGATCTGTGAAATCGATGCAGAGTCTCCATGCTCCAGTTGCTTTCCTGACCAAAACTGGATTTGCCACCCATTGCGGGCATAACGCTTGTTTGATTAAGTCGTTATCCAGCAGCTTTTTGACTTCCACGTCGAGCGCCTCGTATTTGTCGGGTCCAAATTTTCTCCTTTTCTGATGGACTGGCCTCTTCCCCGGGTCGATGTTGAGTCTGTGACAGGCATGTTCGGGGCTGATGCCCACCATGTCTGCATGCGACCATGCGAACACATCGAGGTTTGCTTTAAGAAACTCAATCATGTTGGTCCTGTACGGCTCTGGTAGCTCGGACCCTATGAAGAGTTCTAAGCCCTCTTGGTTCGGGTCGACTTTTACAGTTTCCAACTCTTCGACCGGGGTAGCCCTTCGTTTTTGGCCTTTCCATCTGGGGTCAATAATGGGCCCTTCTATCTTTGGCTCATCTTCGATTTCCATCGGTTCTGCCCCCAGTCGTGGCTCTATGTCCTCTGCATCAACGTTCATTGCCCTTGTTTGTTCTTCCTCGTTGCTAGTAGTAGCAGCTTCTGTTCCTCCTGTTTGGGCGAGCTGTTCATCTTCGCGTTCCTGCTCGTCCTCGTCCAACTGTGCGTCTACGCATATTTGCTCGCCAATGCGCAGCTGTTCGTCTGCGCACAGTTGCTCGTCGCTGCGTGGTTGTTCGTCTGTGCAAAGCTGCTCGTCGACTTCCATTATTTCAGTGTCAACGGAAGTCATGGCCTCGCTATCGTCTCCGTCCTTGTCTGAGCACCTGTCCGCCATGTTGACTTGGTGATCCTGCAACTGTATTTGCAACAGACACGCGCGAGCTTTCCTTTGGTCTCCTTTAACTGTACCTGCACCCTTCTTTGTTGGAAATTTTAGACAATAATAGTACGTTGAAACAGCTGCTTTAAATTCATGCAAGAAAGGACGGCCGAGGAACCCGTTATAGGTGGACTGTTGGTCTACAACCAGGAAGTCTACCATTCTATTCATCTTCCTTTCCGGGTCCTCGATTGATACAAGCTCAACTGCCAACGTAACTATTCCTAGCGGGGTGGTTACAGCATTTCCAAACCCTACAATCTTGTGATCACAGTTTTTGATGTACTCAGCACAATCTCCTAGCTGGTCCACCGTGCTCTTGAATAGGATATTCGTGTAGGAACCAGTGTCGACAAGTAGACGATGCACCTTTGTCCCCATGATATTGGCGCAAATGACCAATGAGTCGTTGTGGGGAGTAAGTATCCCGTCTAAGTCTTTCTCTGAGAAAGTCAGGTCCCCTGTTCGTTTGGTCGATGGATTTACACCCACTTCCATTACTTGATCTACTGCTCTCAGCTCTGCCTTCCTCTTTCTTTTCGACATAGGTGGTCTCCCATCAGAACAACCACCTACTGGCCCAGTGGGTTCCAGCATTAGGATTTCCGGGATATGCCTTGCTGGGGCTGCTGGGACCTTCCTTCCCCTCTTACCAACTTTGCTTGGTTGGTCATCACTATCTTCGTCATCCGAACTGGATTGTACTGGCGCCCTTGGTCTTTTACCTGGTTCCCTCTTCACGAATTCGGACAGCTTCCCTTCCTCATAGAACCTCCACAATTGCTTCAATAGATCTCGGCACTCGCTCGTGAAGTGGCCGATGTTCTGATGATAAGCACAGTATTTGTTCGGGTTCAGCTTTCCTCTCTCTTGCCTTATCTTCCGCGGCTCTGACAACATCTCCCTGTCCTTAACGTTGTTGTACACAGCATCCACGGACATAGTAAGGACTTGACTCAACTTTTCTTTCAACTCAGCTCCATCATTGAATGACTTCATGTTCTTCGGAGCTTTGTATTCACTTCCTCCCGACTTCTTGTTAGACTTTTTTGGATCAGTCTTGTCTCCCATCTCTCGGTGTAAGGCCTCCTGCATTGAAACGTGAATTCCCGCTTTGTGTCTGAACTCTGTGTATGTTTTCGGGCAAGTTAGATGCATTTCCTTCCACAAATCAGTTCCTTTCTTTAAACCAGCCATCACTGCCACAATCTTCGTGTCTTCACTCACCATCTCGCCCTCCAGTAACACTTTATCAAATCTTTCCAGAAATTGCTTGTCAGACTCCTCGTCTCCCTGCCTAATATCTGCTAGACGGTGTCTGTGGGTCAAGTAAGACCCGGCAGTTGAGAAGTGAGACAGAAACTCTTTGCTTAGCTGGGCAAAAGAGTTGATGGAGCCGGGAGCCAGTGCCGAAAACCATCTGTGCGGGCCATCTCCCAGGGTGAGTGGAAAATTTCGGCATTGCGTGGCGTCGGTCGCCCCTATTGAGATCATAAAACCCGAATACTTCGTCACATGAATACGGGGGTCCGACGTTCCCTCGTACAGATTGATGGCTGGGAACTGTGTCTTCTTCTGGATCGGTGCACTGAGGATAGACGGAGATAATGGTGAAGATGGGAGAATGGTTGATCCGACACCTCTCTGAGACTCCAACTGTTTCTGCAATTCTTCAATTGCCTTTCTCATTTCCTGCAACTCATTCGGGGGAGTTCTCCCGATGGAAGGCTGTTCATCGTGATTGGGTTCAGTGACCTCTTCACGATGCAGTCCCTTGCCAACGGGACGTTTTTCCTGAGTTGTCTTCCTAGCAGCGTTGCTAGCTCCATTTGGCCCTAGCCGGCCAAAAGCTGACCTCCGGATTCGGTCATGCACTGATGGGCGAGCAGGATGGTGTGATCGCTCCTCATGCCTTCGGGACGGCTCCCTCCTATTTGCATTCCTTGTTCCTAATCTCTCCAATGCACTGGTTCGAGACGTACTCTTGCTTGATTCATCTGCTCGACTCGGTGATGATTCTCCTCTGCTTCCTAGACGTTCGCTCAGTGGAGCTTTTCCTTTATTTCTGCGAACTTCCTCGCTGTCGGCCTCGTCCCGACGTGCATCTTCTCTCATTTTACTCCTTTGTTCGCCAGTACGCTCCTGCTCGCCTGTTCGTCTGGTCGTCACAGGTGCTCTTGACGGTCCTGCTATATGTCGATTTTGCAAGGATTGAAGAACAGCAATGGTTTTTGCTAGCTCTTCAGGATTTTGAGCAAGAGCTTCAACTTCTGGTGGAATCGTGTCAATAGTGACTTGTATATTCCTCTGCGAAGTTGCTCTCACTGTCCGTGCATGTCCTTCGGTGGAAGAAACCCTAGTTCTTGGTCTACGACTTGGAGATATGCTCGAATGTCGTTCTTCTTGCGATCTAACCATCTTGGCTATCGAAATGTGGGTAAATAAGCAAATGGATGAAGTAATCTTGTACTTACAGCACCTTTTCCAAGGATTACTAGCCTTGTGTGTGATTGTAAAGGTTTGAAAACCCTAGTTCATGCACACATGCATTGAAATCCTTAAAGTGTTGTAAATCTTTGTCCTCTTCGATTTTTTCTACAATCGAAGGTTCGAACCCTCCTTCTAGCGCCAATTGTTGATGACCTTTTCTTACTAAGAAGATTAGTGGCTGTTTTTCATCTAATGAAGATCACCAAACAAGAATCAAGATCATGGAATTTGACTAAGTAAAGCTTAAAGAATAATTTTGCAAGAGTTTGGCTATTTTTTTTAATTGTTCTCCCTTTTTCATGTACAAGAAGGGAGTATTTATAGACATACAAAGTGGCCATGTGTCACCATCTTGATGGCTTAGCCATTGGATCTTTGCCAAGTGTTAGGACACTTGTACAACATCTACACTATTACTCATTGGATGGGTGCCAAGTGTTAGGACACTTGGACCATATCTAAGCTAGTGACTCTTGGAATTCCCCATGTTGTACTTGGTCTTTGGCACTTCTGAGATGCTCTCGATGGTGACCGGCTGCTCGCTTGTACGTCTTTGTTAGATGTCATGATCCTTTGCGTTCTTAGCTGTTCGCTCCTCGCTTGGGATTGTTTTACAATGTTGCTCGCTTTACTACGAACATGTTCGCCCAAATTGGCTTTGGCTTGAGCCGCTGGCACAGCTGTTCTTTGCAAGTCTGCTTGCCACATTAGTACTTTTCTACAGAGCTGTTCGCCCTACGAATCTGCTAGCTCCGCTACAAAGCTGTTCGCTTCCACGAAACTGCTAGCTCCTTTGATTTGTTATCCTGTTACTTAGTCTAATAATCTCCTTTTTATTAATTACTTAATTGTTCGCCACCCAACAGTGGGTATAAAATTTAATTAATATTTTTATTTAATACATAATATTAAAAGTTAATTCTTAAGTAACAATTATTTTTTTATGTAATTGTGCAATTAACACATATGATAATAGCATAGTGCTTATTCTACATCATCTTATCTGCAAAACCTGGCGCATGTTTGAGAGATGGGAGAAAAGATTTGTGAAAGTGTAACTAAGGAATATACATAATAGCAAGATATAATATTCAATTAGAGTTAGTTTTGTCTAAGACCGTCTCACATATCTAATTTCTAACTCGTTACATACCCAATTGCTTAAATAACTCATGTTTATAGGCCACATCCTGTGCTCACATACCACGTCTCAGACCCACCTCAACATTTATGTTTCAATACACGTTACATTCATGTTGTTATCTAAAAACAAACAAACCACATTAACTAAAACTTATATTTTGTTTGTATTAAACTAAATATATTAACTGAAATAAAAAGTATACTGAAAATATATATGCCATTCTATTTTTTTTTTTAAACACTCACTTAGAAAGATAAAAAGCTTTAAGTTAATACAAAATAAAAACGATATACTATTTACATATCAAGTAAAATTATGCAAATTAGAAACGATATCGATCAATTAAGTTATCACTCTGACTTATATATTCAATATAAGTATTACTTTTAATTTGAATACTATATATCACTTTTAATTTAAAAATTATCACATTTTACATAGAAGTATGTAATTGTATGTATAAGTTATGATATTTAATTGAAATTAATCATTCTATATTTAAAAAAAAATCACTTTTTAAAGTGATAAAATTAAATGAAAAACTGATCATTTTCTTTTAATTGAAAAATGACAGTTTTCTTATTAAATAATGGTGGGAATTAATTTCTTACTATATCCAAAATCAGTCATGTATGATAACTTTGGCAATTGGCAGGTTTTACAACTTTTCGTCATTATTTGAGAATTGACAATATTTAAATATTTGAGAGTTTTGTGTAAAATAGTTTTAGAG
This sequence comes from Ballota nigra, assembly GCA_947034835.1. Lineage (NCBI taxonomy): Eukaryota > Viridiplantae > Streptophyta > Magnoliopsida > Lamiales > Lamiaceae > Ballota > Ballota nigra. The sequence goes on from OX344720.1 coordinate 35,983,203, forward strand.
ATATCATACTGCAAGAGAAAACTATATTTCACATTAATATAAAATCCATCCAATTGATAAGATTATGATCTATTAATAATGATTCCCGTCCATTAATCGAAAAAGGTGTAACATTGTCTTCAATAAATTAAATTGTTATAACTTTTTAAGAAGTGTTTTTTTTTTATAAAAAGTGACATTGTTTTAAATAAAAAGTAGTATATTAAACAATTTTTTTGCACTATAATATTATTTTATTTTATTTTCTAGATCAAATAATAAAAAGTATAGAGTAAAAATGATTCATACATGAACCATTTGAAGGGTATTAGTTGTTTTCAATAAATAATATTAGTTATTTTCACTAAGAATATTACTTATTTTTACTGAATGATATTAGTTGTAGGGTACGAAGAGCATTCGTTGTTTAACTAAAGGGTGTTAGTTGTTGTACTAAAAAGTACTCCGCCCGTCCATTTTGTAGATTGCTCAAAACTATAAAAAAAACTGTTTTACCATCTAAAATATCGCTTACAAACGTTCCTTATTACACCTCATATCACTCCATTTTTACAATATACTGTTAAATAATAAACTAAACTCACCTAAATAAAGTAGAATATATCCTCAAATTTACTCCTTTTAATACTATATATAATTTTTTAATTAAAATCTGCACTATTCCATATGTACAGTCTAAAAAGAAACAAATGGAGCATTAATTAGTGATTTATGTATAAACCAATTTCACTCTATACATATTCATTAATTTAGGAATTTGATAAGATTCCACATTGAAAACTGGGATTCAATGTCTATTATTCTGATCACATTGTTGAAATTGAAATCTGAATCTCTGAGTGATTTGCACGTTAATGACGATTGGTTAGGAAGTTTGTTTTAAATTTGCAGAAAAAAATGGAGATATATTGGCTGTGATTTGTTTTATAGATTTGGTAAATATTTCTTAATTTATAGCATTAATTATATAAATAAAGAGATTAAAAGTGATTACGTGAATGACCAACTAAGTAAGTGGTCTTATAAGAAAAACTAATCATCTAGTATTATAGGAGCGTGATTAATGGGGATTGAGAAACTAATCTGGCAAGTTGAAAACTATAGAATAAAAAAAAACAATTTAATTGGAAAAATATATGCACTCATCAAAATCTTCTTCACAATCACATCATATTCAAATGGAAATATATACATCATCTTAATATCTACATAATGAAGTAGTTCACAAGATTTTCATTTTTTTTTCATATTTTATAGAAAAGGTTGGGCAAGAAAGACTTCATATCATATCAAGTAAAATCAAGCCCAGTCATTAATACAAATTTTTTAGTTGTGAAATTAAGTATCGTCAGGGTTCTGAATTTGCATCTTGATGAGAAGAATGAGAGGGTGTTAACTCCGGGGAGCGCCATAATCGTTGTAAAAGGTTCACTTTCGGTGTAAATACACAACACTCCCAACTCCTCATAATAGACACCCATTGATGAAATGGAGCGCCCACGGCCGTCCACCACGATGTGGGAAGTCCCAAGCCCAATACCAACGTTGTTGCATCGGTAATCATCAAAAGCTCTCTGACCACTTTTACCGACCCAAAATATGATAATCATATAATCAAAAATAAAATCAAAACTTGCAGATGATGATGAAGAAAATACATGGAACGTATAATATAAATATGATAAAAAAAAATAATTGCTCCAAAATTTTAGCAATCAATAACAAATTAAATTAAACTCTGAGTTAGACAGATTTACTTTAATTATTAAATAAAAAAATGAATGGTGATGATCAACTCACAAAAACTAATCAACGGTCTAAATGATTTCCCGCTCAAACTATAAAAGGAAAACTAAGGTGAAAAATTTATTAAAATATTTTTAAAAATAGTCATTACTTGAGATGAAACTAAGGTTTATTGTAAACAAATTATGTTACTGCATACATGCATATATTCATATTTTAATTAATAGTTTGAGACTTTTTCAACATTGAAAATCACTCATACTACAATATGGAGAAGAATAAGTGTGATTCATATGAAAAAATATGCAAGTTCAATTTTCTTTCATTTCATTAAGAGGTCTGGACCCATTATTTTCTTTCATTTCATTTTGTATTAATTGCATATAAATACACCACCTTTTTTCCAACTTTCAATTTAATACTGAACTTCACGATTAAATTATAAAAACCCAACCTTTTAACGAATTTAAATCTGATACATGTTTTTGTGTCTCCGCTCATTTTCGACCGGTATCTGGTGACGTGTCTCGCCGAGACACGTCACCAGCTATTGGTCGGAGACGGGCGGAGACACAAAAAGGCGAGACACATCACCAGATATCGGTCGAAAACGGGCGGAGACACAAAAACATGTATCGGATTTAAATTCGTTAAAAGGTTGGGTTTTTATAATCTAATCGTGAAGTTCAGGATTAAATTGAAAGTTGGAAAAAAGTTGGTGTATTTATATGCAATTAACCCTTTCATTTTTGGATCATGTGAAGCAGTTTGACTGTGCACCTATTTTGCAGTTAATATTAAAAAAAAAACTAATACTTTTTAATAACCAACTAATACTATTACATGAATAAATTTTAATGAAACAATTTATACATTATAACATACACACAAATGCAAATCAATTTCACAATAAAAGTGGTTCACACAAGACTTTTCCACAAATCATATAGTAAATTAAAAATTATTAATATTATGATTAATAACATTGAACACTAATATAATGAGATAATATTTTGTTAGAAACTTTTTATAATATTCTAGTTTTCTTTAATCTACTCAATAATTGTAGTTATTACCAAAACTATTTTTATTCACATTTTTTTATATAGTGGAAATATACTATCACATTACACAATAGAACCATCAGTTGCTTAATTGGTAATCAAAATATATAATATATAGTTGGTAAATGGGAAAAGGGTCAATTTAGCCATTAATTTTATTCATCAAGGTCAGATAGACAACTATACTTTTTTTTTTTTTTTGTACACATGAACCATTTGTCTTGTTAATTTATATCGAATAAGCCCCTACTCATTTGAAAATGAAATACACATACCCTTTCTGTTAGATTAGCATAGACATTGATAATTTTGAGCAAGACCAACTGCATTTTCTTACATGCGCATCTCCAATCATTTGATTGGTTTGTACATTTCTTGGTATTTTGTTGGTGATATGTTGAAATTTAATTCACTCCTCAAATATATGGATGGAAGATTTAAAATCTTTTGATAGAGGCAAAATCAAAGAATGACTATTGAAATGTTGGTAAATGGATTTCTTATTTGCAGAATTTTAATTGACGATTAAGTATGGGAGATTTTAGTTCTTACCATTTCAATCGCTTTTTGACAGATTTAGTTATTATTGCCGGTGCTATTCAATTCCATCAGCGGTTGCAGCTACAGGATGAGGGCTTTCTTGGTTAATTATCTTTCCATTTAAATCCTGGATTTTCACACAAATTCATCCGGTTTTAATTTTGTTTGTGATTTTAATTTCCATATTTGGCGGCTCAATTTTCGGTTCGTATGATTTTATTTTATATTGACGTGTTTTAGTGAGGATTCTTGTAGCTTTGGTGGGTTCTTTAGTTCTGTGAAGCATCAACCATGAGAACATTAAGCAAGATACAAACATTGTTCTCATTACAGTACTTGGGTCTTGACTTGATGAAGATCAAGCAAGATTTTCAAAAAAGAGAAATGAAGAATGTTCGGATGATTTTCTGGCAATATTGAGACAGAAATAGAATTGAGGTCAAACTCGAAAAAAATGATACAAACTTATGTTAGGCTTGAAAAAAGATTTGCAACATATAATTTCATACTTGATAAAGAAAACGATACAAACTTATAAATATATTTTAATCCTCAAATAATACAATTTTTCATATGGTCTACATGATTGAAAGAAGAAAAAATAAATTCAGACATATATACAATGACCAATAAGACATACTAACTGTAATGCCCCAGTTTTTCATAAATATAACTTTTGATTTAAAAAGCTATTTAATTAGATTTAATTGTAATTAATTAAAAAAAAATTTTTTCTATTAAACTACATATTCTAGGGCATGATAAAGAAATTTTAGAAATCTTGCGGTAAATTTATAAATAAAATTCACTTTACACAAAAACTCAAATACAAACAATCATTAATGTCAACTTTTAAATTAAAATAAACTGAGAAATAATATATTTTCACTGTTTCCCGGCTATGCATCCTCCCACGTACCACGTCGACTCTCAATCTGAAAAGGAGGAAAAAGAAGGGGTGAGCGAAACCACAGCTCAGTGGGGACAAGCTTGTCAAAACTAAATATAATAAATAATTTAAATTAATCAATCACGTAAATACGCATTTCAATGCCATCACCTCGTTTATAAAGGTCAGAAGACCTATCGTCACCTCGTTTATAAAGGTCAAAAGACCTATCGTCACCTCGTTTATAAAGGTCAGAAGACCTATCATCACCTCGTTTATAAAGGTCAGAAGACCTATCCTCATACATATTTCACATGAACAATATTAATAAAATTACATATCACATTTAATAATAACAAACTTAAAAGATAGAAATCTCCACCTGAAAATAATCTCGTGAATGTGAAACGAAATACCTTTAATCTTCAACACCGTGAAAATAATAGATTGCCACTAATGGACAGGACGATGCAACTTAAAAAAAATGTTTGTATCAAATTTTTATTTGCCGAAGAAGTAAAAGTGATAGTTTCCTATTGTCAAGAACCGAGTAAAATAGGAATTGAAGAAGAGGTTTTCTATAGTTGAGAAAATTGTGGATTCGTGGGTGGTCATATTTTCTTTTATAAGTATTTTTATTTGGATAATTAAAAGATAGTTTTATTAAGGAGTTAATTTTTGGAGGAAATCTAGGCACAATGATCTTGTAACCGAAACTAAGAATACCATTGAGCAAAACTCGACCGAAATTTTCTATGGAAATTTATTTCCATTATTTAAGTTACCTAAGTTATTAAATAAATTTATATAAGTAACGCATGCATTCATATAATTTTAATAAGGTAATGCATGCATGCAATCATATAATTTAAATAAAAGTAACGTATGCATTCATATAATTTTAATAAGGTAATGCATACATGCATATATATTTAAATATACATTACATATAATTTACAAATTTACACACGCATGCATGCATATATAATTTTTAAAAAAAATTCCTTTAAAATAAACATGCATATATATATATATATATTTTTTTTTTTTGCATATGTAAAATACTTAAGAATTTTAGGAGTATTACATTCTCCACCACTAATAAAAATTTCGTCCTCGAAATTTATCTCAAATTTTTTTTTTTAACACAATAAAATATATAAATCTAAGCATATACGTCCTCAATACATAAATTATCATCTCATTTCGTAAAATATAAAGTTCATATGAGGCACATACCTCTTGAGTCGGCGTAGTCAGCGGATGAATGCTATAGCAAAAACATTTATTTCTTAACATTAAAATTTGGAAAATTTTGGGAATACACTTTTTTTCAAGTCTACAAGAACGTAGACCTGCTCTGATACCAACTGTAATGCCCCAGTTTTTCATAAATATAACTTTTGATTTAAAAAGCTATTTAATTAGATTTAATTGTAATTAATTAAAATATTTTTTTTTCTATTAAACTACATATTCTAGGGCATGATAAAGAAATTTTAGAAATCTTGCGGTAAATTTATAAATAAAATTCACTTTACACAAAAACTCAAATACAAACAATCATTAATGTCAACTTTTAAATTAAAATAAACTGAGAAATAATATATTTTCACTGTTTCCCGGCTATGCATCCTCCCACGTACCACGTCGACTCTCAATCTGAAAAGGAGGAAAAAGAAGGGGTGAGCGAAACCACAGCTCAGTGGGGACAAGCTTGTCAAAACTAAATATAATAAATAATTTAAATTAATCAATCACGTAAATACGCATTTCAATGCCATCACCTCGTTTATAAAGGTCAGAAGACCTATCGTCACCTCGTTTATAAAGGTCAAAAGACCTATCGTCACCTTGTTTATAAAGGTCAGAAGACCTATCATCACCTCGTTTATAAAGGTCAGAAGACCTATCCTCATACATATTTCACATGAACAATATTAATAAAATTACATATCACATTTAATAATAACAAACTTAAAAGATAGAAATCCCCACCTGAAAATAATCTCGTGAATGTGAAACGAAATACCTTTAATCTTCAACACCGTGAAAATAATAGATTGCCACTAATGGACAGGACGATGCAACTTAAAAAAAATGTTTGTATCAAATTTTTATTTGCCGAAGAAGTAAAAGTGATAGTTTCCTATTGTCAAGAACCGAGTAAAATAGGAATTGAAGAAGAGGTTTTCTATAGTTGAGAAAATTGTGGATTCGTGGGTGGTCATATTTTCTTTTATAAGTATTTTTATTTGGATAATTAAAAGATAGTTTTATTAAGGAGTTAATTTTTGGAGGAAATCTAGGCACAATGATCTTGTAACCGAAACTAAGAATACCATTGAGCAAAACTCGACCGAAATTTTCTATGGAAATTTATTTCCATTATTTAAGTTACCTAAGTTATTAAATAAATTTATATAAGTAACGCATGCATTCATATAATTTTAATAAGGTAATGCATGCATGCAATCATATAATTTAAATAAAAGTAACGTATGCATTCATATAATTTTAATAAGGTAATGCATACATGCATATATATTTAAATATACATTACATATAATTTACAAATTTACACACGCATGCATGCATATATAATTTTTTTAAAAAATTCCTTTAAAATAAACATGCATATATATATATATATATTTTTTTTTTTTTTTGCATACGTAAAATACTTAAGAATTTTAGGAGTATTACACTACTCAAACAAAATAAAATGCAGAACATCTTCAATATCGTCCAAGTTAGATGAGAAAATACATGCTCTAGGAACTAATGATTTTGCCTGCAATAGAAATAAAAAAATAATACAAAAGGTCAACCAAACCAATGATGAATGGATGAGTAATGTAGACACATATATATAGGTAAAAAAAATTGTAACGGTTGCACATTAAAAGGTATAATACAAAAGAAATAAGCAATATCATCAATCATATTAAATATAATGTTAATGTAGCCATTAAAACAATTCCATAGAGAATAGACAAAATGATCCAACGGCTAATACGAAAAGTACAAAAAAGATCAACGGTCAAGACAAAATGGAGCCAAAACTATATAAGGAAAACATGTTGCTATTATATATTTATGATAGCTTAATGAAAAATATTAAAAACAAACTTCTTTTCAGGTCATTTTTAAAAGAGTTACGCGCTAATCAATCTTATCTCATCCTAATTAATTATATTCTTTTTTTCTTTCTTTTTTTGGTTATATATATGGTGATAAATTAGCCATCTGGTGAAGCACTTTTCTCCTATTAAAAATGATGAGAAAAAATTAACATTTTGAGTTGACTTTCCATCCAAGTATAAATAAGTTTTTCTACAGTGTATTATTCTTGTAAAAAATACTTTCCCGTAAAATAAATATTTTTAGTGGAATAAGTAATTCTAATAAATTAATATTGTTTTTGTAGAATAACTAAACACCTTTTAAAAATGAACATCAACTGTATCCGTTGAATTGGTGCGTTCAAATTTTTTTCGTTTTCAATTACATTATATTATTAGAATTATTACTATAGCATGCGTAAGAATGATGACAAAACGATTGGTCCTAACAAATTTCAGCCGCTTAAATTAAAACCAGAAATTAATTATTCGCCTCCCATCTATGCCTTCTTTCTTTCTTTTCTTTTTATAATTTATCGAGCTTACCACATGACATAGTTTACTATAAAAATGATTTACCTTTCAGTGTGCATGCATATTCGAATTCCCTTGAAAACAAACATTTTTTAAAATATTTGTATGCATGGGATTATATTAAAAAGCGACAAAAAATTGAGTGAATGGTACACATTATCAAATTTAATCCAATTTTTTTACTGCGCCGTCCAAAAAAAATTATATTATGAAAAGTGTTGGTAGATATTAAAAAAATAGTTCTTATAAAGTAAGAGTATTAGTCTGTCTGTTAAATAATATTAGCACTTTAATTTTAATATACTCCCACCGTCCACCAAAAGTGTGCTAATTTTTTGAGCAGATGTTTTAAGAAAAAATAGATAAAATAATGATAAAGTATGAATAAGATAATTAGTTGATTGTAAAGTTAAAGTGATTGTTGGCAATTAAAGAATGAACACACTTAGGTGGACAAACAAATAAAGAAAATGATAATTTAAGTTTTTTTTTTTTTTTATCATATCGACTACTTCCTCCGTCCCAGATTAGTTTTCACAGTGCACTATTCATCCCTTGCGAAGACCTCTAAATTACATCCCATTTCACTAATAGTTACGCACAAAAATATGTTTGATTTGTTTCATCCACTTATATTCAACAATATTCCATCATCAAAAAAATATTTTATTCCTTTAAACACTACAAATCAACTCTCATACTAAAGTCTCAAAAAGTCAACTGTGAAAACAGATCCGGGACGGAGGTAGTAATATTTTTCTGTTCGCTTTTTTTTTTTTTTCTTTTTTTTTCTGACATGCATGATTTTTATTTAGCAAGTTGGTCAAAATTGGGTGGAGTTCAGCCCACACCAAGTACACACAAGTGTTACTCATCTAAAAGACTTACAAGAATATAGAGAATTATTGTATAAGTTGGTCTAATTTTTTTGATTTCTCGGCTCAAGTGATTGAAAGATGAAAATGAGAATGACACGATCATTGTGTGATAATCTTGCTATAAAGAAGAAAAAATATTAGTACCATAATTCATAACATTGTATATAATTTACAAATCAATGTCCGAATAAAAATTATTCCTTGCATATAAAATGTAGTAGAATCTAAAAAATTAAAGGGGGCTATTGCACCCCCTCCCAAGTTACCACCCCCTGAGGTCATTTTTGGGTGAGTTTAATTCTTGCCAAAAACATGAAATAGAGTACTACTTTTATAAGTGTGGCTCGCAGCTCAATTGAGGTAAATCACGACTATTTCACACTAAATTCCATCCAAATATTAACTAATATTTCACACTAAATTCCACCCAAATATTGTCTAATTTTAACTGAATCTCATCCATTTAGTAAATGGATTGAACAAATAAGTGGTATAACTGTAATTGTCTGTGGCATTAGTCTTCATATTAAGTTTAAGTAGATCCTATCAACAGGGCTTATCAAACAAGGAAAAGTCTTGTGTGAATCAATATCACCGTAAAATTGATTTGAAGAGTATAAATAAAAGTATTAGTTTTGAATTATATTAGTTGTTTCAGTAAAAAATATTAATTGAAATGTATTAATTATTTTATTAAAATGTATTTGTTGGGACGATGTCAGTGTTGAATTATGAATTTGCCTAAATGTGTAAATCAGAATTAGTTTTGCTAGGATTAAAATTATATTTTTATACTTACAAGTACTCAGTTGAAGGAGAACTCATCTGATGACAATCGAGACTGTAATCCATGAAGTCACGAGGAGCACCATCACTGATCTGTAATTAGTTTTTCTAAGTTGGCTAACTATAAGTCATGATGAAGAGCTTGGTCCTGAGATCAAGGCTGGCATAGTAGAACCTAAGGAGTCAGGCTACTTCGAGTCACTAGGAAGACTTGGAGTAGGAGACAAACATCTGACATATATAAGGAATGTCAGGAAGACAACAAAGTTGTATTATGTACTTCAAGTAGATGAAGACGGAGTTGAACTCTGAAATGACAAGTCTAAATTGGAGAATGAGTTTTGACATTCTCATCTACATGAAAACATGGACCAATTAGAGGTCGACAACGCATGTATGGACCTGCCACTCAACCTGAACAAGTCTATAAATTACAAGGACATGCATTTAATGCACATACCTTAGAGCATGCAAATGGCTGCAAGCAAGTACAGAAAATGCCCGGTCCACCTCCTACAAACTAACGTTAGGAAGTTATCTCCTCCAACAGATAGTTTTTCAAATCTTCGATAAATACAGAAGACCTTGCCCCAAACAAGGTTACAGAAAATTTTGAAGCCAATAAATTATCCAAACTCTCAAGCATTCAAGAAGCACTAAAAAAACCTTAAATTTATCAAGTGTTTCTTCAGTCTTAGAGTCTTTCTGTATTCAAGAGCTTAACTTATAATATATCCTAAATTTAGAGTGATAATACATCCTTAGATTATCATTGTCCTGTAAGAATTATCACACATAGTTGGAAACCGAAATACTGAACCAAACCCCAGAGCTAGTAAGTGATAGGAAGTTGGTGAAGTTGGTGTAGAGAGGACTAGAACTCAGAGTAATTCTAGGGATTAGGATCCTAGGAGGGGAGACCGATCATTGGTGCACTTTGGCACGTTAAAAATAAGTTAATCTTTTTTAAGGAATTCTCTTGTTCAATCAGAATCGTGGATGTTGGAGCTTGAGTCTCTGAACCATAGTAAACTTTGTGTTCTTTACTGCTTTGTTTACTACTCTATAAATGTCATATTTCATTAAGCATAAGCATACTTTCTCAAGATTGAATCAATCATCCTAACTGCATAAAATCTATGCACACTCATCGAATCACGACTTCTTAAAGTAACTCAGGAAAAACACCTTTCAGAAAATCTAAAATGAGTATAAAACATTAGGGATCACTCTTCCGCACTCATGCTCAATTAGATAGCTATCGAACTGATAAACTCCGGAGCTGTTAGTAGGTGTGTCATCTAACTGTAGCCTCACTGAGCACTTTACACTGAGTTTCTTTGAACTCTGTTTTTAAGTCTCTAATAGACTGACATTCAGGATTACCCTCGGGCTAGCTCCGGTACTAACAATATTAGTTTTTTTTATTATAAAATATTAATTGTATACAAAGTCGGATGTACACACCCTCAAGTGGGGGCACGTGTCCCATAGTTTTTATTTATTTATTTTTACTATGTATAGTAATTTGTTATATAAATCAAGTTATAATTATTGCACAACTATGATGTTGTTGTTAACCATTTAAGATCTGAGAGGATTAATAAAAGAAATGTGGCTACTAATGGATATAACAAATATTTATGAGTTGATTGAAGTAGTAAATGCTTCAACCAATGAAGAACTTCTTGAATAACATCAAATACAAAAAACAATAAATGTACAAGAGATTTGCTGAAATTTTTTAGGCTCGATCTTAAGTTGATAATCCTTTTATTAGAGCTTTGGAGGTTGTATTTATGGTGTCTTGAATGCACTTGGAATCTGTGTTTAATCCTTGGGTGATCCATGCATTTAATAGCATGAATCTCACCCTTGGAAACAGTCATATGAGATCTGCCCTTTATGGGCAGACCTTGGCCATAGGGTCCAATGGGGTCCCACTAGATATTCTCTGGTTCAGGATCCTCTTGGATTGAGTGATTTATTTTCCCTAAATTGGTTTGTGATATGTGAATTCCTATTGTTACAAAGGTATATTTCCTAACTAATCATAATCTTATCAATCTTGGATAAGTCGAGTAGTACCGAGGGCCAGAGATGACTCAATGAGCTTGTTTGTCTTTGTACGTTGAGCTATCCTTCTGGTCGAGGTGCCTTATGAGCACTACAAAAAACTCTCGTTTTAGCGACCGCTTTAAAATCGGTCTCTAAATATTGTATTAGTGACCGATTAGCGACCGAACTACACCACTAGTCTCAAATTAAGAAAATTTGCGACCGATACAGAAGGCGGTCGCTAAATCGAAGGATTAGCGACCGCCTACAACCTCTATGGCGATCGCCAAAACTCAAAAGTCGGTCAAAGTTGACCAACTCTATTTACCGTCTGATCAGCGATAGCCTAGGCGGTCTCTGAATTCAATTTTAAATTAGTGACCGTCTATCAGCGGTCGCAAAATGATCAGTTGACCCGTTCTTGGAAACGGGCAATGGTCATTTATTACTAGGGTAATAGCAACCGCCTGTGGCGGTCGCTAATTTTTTTTACCCTTTTTAGGCACAGGCCGTACTCACTTTCGGCTTACGCTCCAAAAAATCCGCCGCCGCCGCTGCAGTCCATCGAGCATTCCATTCCGGGCAATACCCTTCTTGCTTCCCCGTCTGTCTAATAATCGTAAGTTTTTCAAACTTTAACCGTTTCTTATCTTTGTATATCATTTTTTTTAATATATAGAATTTATCTACACGAAATTAGATATATATATATATATATATATGATTGTATATATGTTTGTATGAATCATGCATATTTATGTATGTTTGTATGTTTGAATAATGCATGAAGTTGGATATATATATATGTGTGTGTGTGTTTGTGTGTGTATATATATATATGTTAGATATATATATATATACGTATATGTATGATTTTATATGTTTTTTAAATCATGTATATAAATGTTTAGTATTTTTAAGTTAGTTGGTATGTTAGTATATATTAAATTAGTTGATTGATATGTATAGATATGAATTTAGTTGATTTATATTTGTAGTTATGAATTTGGTTGATTGATATACGTAGGTATAAATTTAATTGATTGATATGTGTAGGTATGAATTTAGTTGATTAATATGTAGGTATATATGAATTTAGTTGATTGATATACGTAGGTATGAATTTAATTAGTTGATTGATATGTGTAGGTATGAATTTAGTTGATTAATATGTAGGTATATATGAATTTAGTTGATTGATATACATAGGTATGAATTTAATTAGTTGATTGATATGTGTAGGTATGAATTTAGATGATTTATATGTGTAGGTATGAATTTAGTTGATTAATATGTAGGTATATATGAATTTAGTTGATTGATATACGTAGGTCTGAATTTTATTAGTTGATTGATATGTGTAGATATGAATTTAGATGATTGATATGTGTATGTATGAGTTTAGTTGAATGTGCATAAATATAATATGTTATGTTAATCTGTTGAATTTATAATTATTACAGATGAGCTCTCAAGATAACCCCGATCAGAGTGGGGCATAGGGTCGGGGACAGGGTCGGGGGAGAGGGAAGAGGAGGTCGGGGTCATTGAGACCGGTGATCCCGGAGGTTGACACCATCCTCCTCACAGCAGTCCAGTGTTGCTGGATCTACTTCTGTTGCCGGATCTATGGCTTCACGACAGCATCCCCTGTTGGATAGTTGTCTCACTGTTATCCCTAGCGACAACATGTAAGTATTATTAGATAACGAATTAAATAATTTTAATTGTATTCATTAATATTAATTATTAACATTAACTTGAATTTTTTTTTATGTTACAGTATGCTTCCAAGCCATAAGACCAGCTCTCGCGTCTCAGATACCATTAAGAAGGTCTCGTTCGAGGTTGGTGCCTCCTCGTGGTCCATGGTGTCCGAGCAAAAGAGAAGGGAGTACTTCGAGGAATTCAAGGTATATTTATTATGATTTTAATATTTTATTTTGAATTTATTTATTTTGAATTTAATTAGTTGATTGATATTTGTTAATATTTTATTTTTAATTTAATTGCAGAAGCATCTGGGACCCTGCCCATGATAGTGTTATGTACGGCTTGTTCTGCGCGAAAGCGTATGAGCAGTACAAAAGCATTATCTACAGGCTGAAGAAGAAGTTTGATAGTGGGATGCAGCTGGAGTTGGGCCAAGGGCCAGACGGACGTTCCGTCTGGGACGCTTTGGTTGCTCACTGGAATAGTGAGCAATTCAAAGCCAAGTCCGAAAAGTCCAGGGAGAACTGGTTGAAGGACCCCACCGGGCACGGCGTCGCTAGACATCGGGCTGGATTCCAGTCCATCTACGAGCACTCCCTCGCCTTTATAAATATCTATTGAATTTTTATTTACATTTGAATATTAATAAATTTTTAAATGTTTAACATTTAAGTATCTATTGAATTTGGTTCGCAACAGGAGAGGCAGCACGGACAAAAGCCCTCTCTCTATGAGCAGATGGAGATCTTCCACCCAGTGAACCCGGAGATTGGAACGTCTACCTACGTCCGCACCACCGAGATCGACGTAAGTATTTTCTAATTTTAATTAATTTGTATTTAATTATTTTAATTGTAGGTTAACTATTATAATTGTATTTTATTTATTGAATTTCAGAACCAGTTTAAGGATCGTCTCACCCAGGCCTCGCAGCAGGTGGCCCCTGGAGACGACAGTGGAGAGAACTCCACCCCTCCCCGAATTGACGAGGACCGCATCTATTTAGATGTGGTCGGAGTCAAGAAGGAGAAGGTCGTGGGGCAGGGCAGTCACAGTAAGGCCATCATGCAGACCTACCGCCAGAGCAATGGATCGTCCTCCTCGATTGACTCTGCTCTCTCTCAGTTGGAGCGTGAGCTGAGGGACGTTCGGAAGCAGATGCAGGCCCTCACGAGCTACAACGAGAGTCTTCGGGACTGGTTCACCAACATCTCCCAATAGATGGGAGTAGTGATTAGGCGTGAAATTGTCATGATTCGTAGCTAGAAACGCCCTAGTTTTGGTCGAATTTATTGAGTTTTTAGAGTCAATTGAGCATTATTTCTATACATTGATGAATTTGTCTCTTTGATACTCATAGGTGAATAGAGGACGAAAAACGGAGTTTGTAGGACTTTGAATCGACTCAAACGGATGCCCGGATGAGAAGATATTGAAGAAATACGATTGGTATTAGTGCGGACGAGGAAAAGTATTAGTTGGGATGAGTTGGAAGTCACTCGAGTGACTAGGTCGAGCGCCACCGCTCGAGCACATTGCTCGAGCGCCTAAGCTTACAGAACTTTTCTTGCGCTCGAGCAGCTCGAGCGCCACCGCTCGAGCGAATTGCTCGAGCGCCCAAAACATACAGTGCAATTTCAGCGCACGACCGGCTCGAGCGGAACCGCTCGAGCGATTGTGTCATTCGAGCTACACTACTCGAGCGTTTTGCTCGAGCAACTTCGGATTTTTGCCTCCGGAAGCGTATTTTCGGCCCATTAACTCCCGTTTCGACCCGTGCCTATATATACCTCTTCCAAACACGTTTTGAAAGATCCCCGAACTTTAGAAATAATTTTAGACTTAGTTTTTGGAGAGGAAGAAGAGGAACAAGCTTTATTTACGTTTTGTTGAGGTTTTGTATACGAATTTTTTAGTTTCTTTTCGTTTCTTAGTTCCTTTTCATTAGTTTGATTTCTTTAAACACTTTGAAACTTCATTTTAGTTAATTAAATTTCAGTTCTTAGTATCTATTTCTTTAAACCCTAGTTCATGTTTCATATTTTCGTTCTTAAATTCATTATGTTTATGTTCGTCGTTTCTTCTATTGCTTTTATGTTTGTTAGAACCATGTCGAGCTAAAACCCTTGCATGCTTAGGGTAGGATGAACTCGTAGAAGTAGGATGTGGGTACGTAATTAGGGTAATTCGTGACGTTAGTTTTAATTCTCTTAATTAATGAATTCTTATAATTAATCTTAACTTTACCTTTGAATTTAGTACGAAAGTGTTAGAGAGAGGACGACCGCATCACTCAATAACTATTAGTAGTCTTAACGAGAAGGTTTAGGAAAGGTTAATTCATCTACCGGTTTAGCGAAGGAGGACGACCGCATCACCTTAGTTAAATTAGGGTCTCATTAATTAAGCACAATCTATTAACTTGTTAGTAGATTAGTGAAGTCGAGTGTTAGGGTAAAGTATTAGGGTTTAGAATCTTGAGCTTTCACCTTGCATTCTTATACTTAGGTTAATTCTTGTGTGTCACAATTATTTTGATTATGTACCTGCTCCGTTAGTATACGTAGGGACTCCTATCTTAAGCGTCACCACCTCATATTTGAAAACACACCTTTTGTTACTTAGTTTAATTTTCCTTTTGCATTCGTAGAGTAATTTAGTTTAGACTTAATTCTTTTAATTTTCAAATCCAAAAATACACTCATATTAACTACGACGCGTAGATCTTCAGGGATCTATTCGCATATACACCATCCCTTGGGTTCGATACTACTTGGTCATTATACGTACTTATACTACAGTGAACCCGTCCGCTTGCGGGTGAGCGACTAGTAGAAGTTAGTACAATCGCTTCAAGTCAAGTAGCCGGTCCACCTCCACCCCCAACCCCACCCCCACAAAATTTTGATGCCGGGGGGAGTGGGGTCGGGGGGAGCGGGGCCGGAGGTGGTGAGGGTGAGGATGACCATATCGATAACGAGAACTTCCTCTCTGGAGATGAGTGATAGAGAGAGAGAGAAAGAGAGAGAGAGAGAGAGATTTTTGTTGTTGAATATTTTATTTTATTTTTGTTGAATGCTTTTTATTTTGTTGAATATTATAGATTTGCATATATTTTTTATTGAATAAAAAAAGTTAGAATATATATATATATATAAACGAATTAGAAGCAAAAAGGAATTAATTTGATGAGTTTAAAAAAACGGGAGACAATTTAGAATTATATACAATTAAATAAATAAAAATCGAATTAATTAATAATTTAGAATAGTCTAAAATATTAAATTTATAAAATTAATAAATTTTTAGTAAATATATATATATATATATATATATATATACATACACATATATATATATAAACGAATTAGAAACAAAAAAGAATTAATTTGATGATTTTTTTTTTAAAAAGGGAGTCAATTTGGAATTATATACAATTAAATAAATAAAAACGAATTAATTAATTATTTAGAATAGTCTAAAATATTAAATTTATAAAACTAATAAAAAAGTTAGTATATATATATATATATTATATAAACGAATTAGAAATAAAAAGGATTGAATTTGATGAATTAAAAAAAAAAACGGGAGTCAATTTGAGGTTATATACAATTAAATGCAAATAAACGAACAACAATAAAATATGTCCTAGTGGTTCACACTTCTTCCGAGCTACCCGAAGGTCGTGGGTTCGATTCCCCTTGGGCGCATATTTGCCTATTTATTTCTACAAGCCTCACAAGGTCTTATATACTACATGACTCAAAGCTTTATATTTATAAGCATTGTAACATATTCATTTGAGATAGAATTTAGAGCAATATGGAAAGATTTTATTTAAAAATACATTGGGACCATCATTTGTTATTTAAGAAAAATGGTGTCAAAATAAATTTGAATAATTTAGACGCAAAATAACTTTCTACTTATCTCGGGTTACAAAAAAATCAATTTTAAATTATATATAATCCTAATAATTTACATGAAGTTCGAGGAACATACATATTGACGGCACCCGATGTAGAGTGACACACTTTTTAATATAATTTATGGTGAAACGAGTCCACACAAGACAT
Source organism: Ballota nigra (assembly GCA_947034835.1). NCBI lineage: Eukaryota > Viridiplantae > Streptophyta > Magnoliopsida > Lamiales > Lamiaceae > Ballota > Ballota nigra. The sequence goes on from OX344720.1 coordinate 36,000,615, forward strand.
AGCTTCATAATGGACCAAAACAGTGAATGCCAATGGGCATGAGCCCAGATTTTGTCCAGTTCAGATCATATCCGAGTTAACTCATTCATTAAATTTGGAAAGTGACCCTTCACTCTCAGCAAAATTCTTGTGACCATTCAGGTGCAGTGCATAAAACTTGTGACTCTCTTTCTCTCTCTTAGTAAATTTTCTAAAATTTATTTCTATATGTTGCTTATATTATATTTATTTCATTTTTATTTATATGTAATCTGAATACATATATGATGAATACCTGAAATTTTGTAATAATGTGTGGTATGGCATGCGGCTGCAAATTTGTAATAATGCGTGTGACTTAGCTTTGAGAATGGTGCTTCACTCGGCCTTATAATTGCGGTCATCATCTGTCCATTTTATTACTTAACCTTTGCTGAACCTTTAAGCTACGCAAATAACTTTCTTCCCTTTTTCATAATGTATAAATATGCATATACAGTATGAAAAAAAAAAAAACAATTACCATAAGACAAAGTATATAATGCTACCGTCAAATTTATTTGTATTTTGTATATATTTTTAAATAGTAGTATTAACTATTTCTTTAAATGTACTGATCTAATAGAAATATTGTATAATAAAAGCAACTAATATTGTTTTGAATTGCATAATAGAACGAATTTATCAGAGACTTATATACTCTTATGTAATATAATTACATTTAAAGTCAAGAAATTTGCTTGTTTTTGTTTATTCACATCATTATCTTACTTCTTCCTCAAGTACTAGCTAGTTTTCATTTGATTTAGGATCACCGGAGGAAACAAGAAAAAGTTTTAAAAAAAATTATCATTAATAGTTGGTAAGCTATCACAAGATAATTTATTTTATCTCTTGTTTTATTAGTTTATGCATGCCATATGTTTACTATTGTTATATATTACTTCAACTATAGCACATCTAATAAAATGGGAAAAAATCATATTGATCTCTATATAGATGACTAGGATAGAGTTATAGTAGCATAAACGTATGTTTACCACGAATATTATCATGAAATATAAGCATGGAGGTCACTAACTACTAGGCTGATTGTATCCTTAGCCATATAATTATTGTAAGGTTCACAATCAATTGAAGGCAAAGTATATATGAATATAGTAAATGATAAATTTATCATGAAATTGTTTTAAAGCATCGAATATTTGATCAGGTGTATCGATAATTTCATCAGAAGTATCATTAATTTGGATCATTGATTTTATATTATAATTGTTGTAAATTTTCTTGAACTAATACTCCTGATGAAATTATTGATACTCCTGGTTAAATATTCGATACATTAAAACAGTTACATGATAAGTTTATAATAAATTATTTTTATATAAAACCTACCCTAAAATTGAAAGGTGTATAATTAGGAAGTGATACTCACTAGTTTGTATAAACTGACACACACTCAAGAATGTGCCACGCATACAACATTTTCATTATTTAAATTGCACCTCTATGAGTGCCTTCACCTTCGAAAACTAATGTGATCAGTAAACGTTGGGTATATAATAACTTCATCATTATACCTAATTGTATGCACAGTTAACTATAACATCAACAAAACACAGCAATAACAATGATTAAAGCTTTTTTTTTTTTTTTCAATATTCACCCTTTTTCTTATAATCGGTGTTCCATCATTTATTCTTAAATTATACTATATACATTGACATGCATTTGAATACAATTACAAAAGATGTATTTGAACACACATTTGAAATCTCACTGTACATATACGCAGATCATGTATTTTCATCATGTGGAATTAAATAAAATTATTTTTATTTAAATTTTAATATAACATCGTCAAGAATTAAAATTCAATTCTTTTAATACCATTAATCTCTTAGGTCTTGGTTGTTACTTGGTACGAGGTAATAGACTTAGAATGGAATCAACATTCCTTAATTCATTCCATATCTCATGTTTGATATGTTTAATTAAATTGGAATCATTATCCCTTAAGGAACGATCATTTCCAAAAACAAATAATTATGATTCATTTCACACCTCTTATCTTTATGTATTCTATTTTGTGTGGAATTAACAAAGGAATGATATTTTTTTTCATTACTTAATTATTCTCAGTCATATCAATCGGGCAGTTGAGATAATTTTTATCCTGTAACTTAACGTCTACACATTCATCTACTCGATCGACTTAAATAATTTTAGGGCAAGATTATGGTGGGAAGTATCATTGTTTAAAAATTAAGTATTTATGTTAAACAGTAATACTTTATACACATAACAATAATACTAACACTAAAAAAAGCTCATGTGATTTCAATCTCACAGAATGACCTACTTGTGAAATAGTAACATATTATAAGTGGTGCTCAATAGCATATATTATTAATTATATTCGCTTTTAGTATATCCGATCAAATGCATAGCATGAGTCGCAATAACCTGGCCTGGCACAGAAAATGTGATATCATTAACTTCTCTCTCTTTCAACAACCCCTCACTCATTTCCAACCTATATAATCACAATACAAACACGCTCTTATTCAACCTAACAATGACTCCCATACTCATTCTTGCCTTTCTGTCCATCCTCTGTGTTTCCGTAGCCCAAGATCGAGCTCACGGCCTCCCAAACGAGCCCCCCTCGGCCGTTTCCCCCGAGGCATACACATTCTTCCACCCGGACGGGCTTCAACCGACCTCAAGCACCAACCCCTCCACATTGCCGCTAGCGGCCACCGTGGAGTCGAGCAAGACCACCACCTCCACCTCTGGCCTGGGCTCAGGCGCCATTGCTGGAATTTCTTTAGGTTTCCTTTTTGTGTGCCTTGTCGGAATGGGAGTTTACCACGTCATGATCAAGCGCAGAAGTAACTTGCAACGAGCCAACCCCGAGCAACAGCTGGAGACGGCGTGATAACTGCCCTTTTTCGTCGTGTTTAATTTGTTTTTCTATTAATTGTTATATCTACTACTCTTATTTTCTTTAGGTTTAGATGTAGCTTAATTCTTCTGAGTGTGGCAGTGGTATGGAGTTATTGGAGATGAACCCCAATGTGAAGTATCTCTTAGTTAACATTTAGCTTACAAAAATGCATGCTCGCATTTCTACTGGTCTGCTTTGTCCTCTTATCAACACACACATTCTCTATTACGATTAGGACATCATTGTGGATTCACACAGATAATTAAAATTATTGGAATAAGGCTCTTCAATTTATATTCCGCGCTGGGCAATTGAAAAAAAGGTTTCGTACCTTAAGATTTTATGGTCCTTTTGTTTTGAATTACAAAAGACTGCATAGTCCTAGTCCAAACTTCTTATATATATATATATAGTTGTGGTAATGTCTCTACTACACACATTTGATTTTTAACACCAAGCTGAGCTAATTATTTGACATGGCTAAAGAGCTCAGACCCATTCTTTTGTTAAGATAACAGACTTTTTCTCCTCGATAAAAGATAATAAAGTTTTGATAATTTTGCAACTTTACCCAAAAGGCAACTTGAAACTTACGCCCAAGCAAGACATCATAATTAGGATTTTATTTAGGGAAGAAGGAAGCAAACGAGAATCCATGATGATGAGCACACACTCTATATACATATGGTTTTGAAATGAAGTCCCATGGGTGGTGATAAGTTTCACATATTGTCCAACATCAGTATACACTATTTGTATCATATCATAATGTATAAGTATTTTATGTTGATATCGAGCTCCATACAAAACCCATTATCGACTCAGTATCATTCCTCTATATACACACACGCTTGTGTTTGAAGAATGAAAGGATAATTTTATTTAAGATGCAGCAAGCACCATTTATTATTACCTCCGTTTTCAAACATTTTGCATAGTTCACTATTTATCCTCTATAAAGATCTCTATAAACCCTCATACAAATACATTTTATCTATTTAAATACTATAAGTCAACGCTCATATTAAAATCCCTAAAAAATCAATTGTAAAAAGTGTTTCAAGACGAAAGTAGTACTAGGATTAATAATCAAAATTGCTATTCTGCCAGCAAAATCATATAACAAGAAGTTCAAATGAATATTCACTGCTTAAATTTATCAAGAGCAAGGAGATAAGACATTAAAGTTCTGTTCTACACAACGCTCATAAATCACCAACTTCCTCAACTGTAAGCGCAGTAATTGGATTTTGAGCCAAGAATCTCGTTTAAATAAACACAAAATGTCATCGAACGTACCAAGGCATGAAGCTTGCAACAGAAATTTCGGCACAGAGCAGAATGCATTTTCTACATCTACGGGATCGTTAAAAAATACAGTGCATCACTGGAAATTTAGAAATATGCATGTTCGATCACATTCAACTCTTTTTATAGGAAACAAAATGTACATATGCTACATGATCTTGAATATCGGGTGAGATTGAGAAAGCAAGAAATTAGCAAGAACAAAGATGGAAGCCCCACAAAAGGGTACAACCATATGAAACAAACGATGGCCTTCATACAGCAGCCATAGTATTGAAACATCCCTACCACCCACGTGAGCTCAGATACTCAATCAGAGATCCAAATGTGTTATCCACAGATTTATTCCACACGTGTGCGAATTCTCGGCGAGCCTTCCGCCCAAAAATAGGCTCTCTTGGCTGAAAGAAAAAGTTGAAACAGGATTTCAAGCTATACAAAAACTACAGAAGTACAACCACTCCTCGCCATACAATAAAAAAAATCTCGCTCTCTACAATGGCGCACAAATTTGTTGAACTCAACTATTGCTCAACAAATTAATGAACTCACAAAGAAAATCCAGCTCTTTGTAGCATTTTTTCACCAATTTCATTTCTTTTTCAGTGGAGAGAAGCGACAATAATTGGGTTTTCCAGTGGGTAGTGGCTTGTAAAGTGAGAATAGTTGGCAATATTGAAGAATAGAAAAGCACAGATATGATACACTACCAACCTTCGTTTGATGAAAGGGTTTATATGTCTCATTTTATTAGTTGATGGGCTTATTTATTACATCTTAAAAATAGAAGTGCATGATTGCACAAAAAAATAATTAAGGGGCTGAATTTTAGCTTAATCCTATAAATAAATATCACTGCTAACTATGACGAGTAATCATCACACCATTTATTTTGCAAGATGTTAGTTTAGCATGGTATATGACCAACTCTATCAGTATTCAGTCATGGAAACCTCAGGAACCTAGAGAGTTGTGCTTCTTTTTTCTCTGTCAAGTATAGATAACATTCAGAAGTCTCAACAAAGTTAAAAAGACAATACAAATAAGCATGATTTCAAGCATATCACAAACTAGTTCATGAGCAAAATACTGCATAGCATATGTGAAGGACTTATAGCTTTCTCTCCTCTTCATGCCATTTTGGCATGAAAGCACATGCCAAATATGCATGGGGGCAGCCTGCCTAGTCTACATAAACCTAGATACCTCCCGACCATTGACACATAAGCCACCCACACAAAATGCAACCACTGAGCTCATTTACCACAAATGCATCTCTTCACTGATATTCATATAAGTTATTAGCATCCTTAGAGAATGCTAGATGAGTATGAATGTTATTTTAGTGATCAACAACAGATGTACAATCATGATATTTCACTTTTTTTTAATACTCGGTATCCGGCCCAAGGACCGACTGATCCAGGGGACCCATAACCCACCATCCAGTAGCAGAGGGGCTCATTTCAAGACAGAGCAAAGCTCTGTATGGAGTCTATGGACATAGCCCATCTCATGATATTTCACTTATATGTCATAATGACACCATCTTTCTATTATTAAATGTATTCTATATAATGTTTTCACAGTACATTAATCTATATTGTAGTATACTACTACCAATCTGGGGCAAGCATATTTCTTTATCCTGAACATTGACAGTAAGGAAAAATAACGTACAAATTTAATGTCCATGTAGTAACGATGTCTGTGACTGACGAAGTTATTACTCTCCATTTAAATGTGTAACAAGAGGTAAAAAGACAGAAACATTTTACATCATTTGTAGAATTACGAATTTATTGAAACCTGGAGTTTATATCTTAGCAAGAATTTCAAAATTCAACATCATGCGCAATGAAATATAAATTAAACTTGATCTACTTATGCTCCATGAACTAAGCAGTTTTTAAGCTTGATTTACAAAACAACTATGAATTTTACGTAAACAATTCCAGGGTTTTACTCCCTCTAAGTTGCATACTCATAGAGGATGAGGTATTCATAAAGTTTAAAATTTAACTTAGAGGAATAATTCCTGGGTGTCTACTTCCTCTAAACTACTTACTCATACAGGGTGCTGTTTTTTAACTTTTGAATTAGATGAGAATATATACACGGTCTTCTTTAATGTAGAACTACCAATTGTTTACACAAATATAACAAAAGACATACTTAAAAACAGTTATACAAACAGCAGTTTTAAATGTGTGTGTTTGCGTAGCTATCAATGAATGTTAATAGTTCAAAGAATACATTGATATCGACTAAAACCTTTTAACATGCCAGAATATGTATGTATTACATGATAATCGATAATCTACCAAGTGACGAATTTCAAAGAATTAACCGAATCATGACCTCTCCTACCAATCATGTACCAGAACTACCCAGTGAAATCATCCACATATAAATACATGCATATACATATATAAGAATTCAGATATGGTTGTAATTGATGCTCAATTTTCATTTTCACAAAATTATGTCAAAAAGCCCTAGAAAGGGAAAATTCACGCATCCAACAACTAACACCATCAGACAATCGAGGGAAAAATAGCTTAATTTCAGATTCAAATTAGCATCCGATTAGCCAACATTGACATAATATATCTACCATATCATCAAAGACATCCATTCGCCATTAAAAAAAAAAAAAAAAAAAAACCTGAGGCTGAGACGGATAAATGGAATTATAGATGCATTTCCGCTGCTCCAAAAACACCACCCCAGTAAAGATGGTCCCTAGCGCAGCGCCTAACAAACGCTCCTGCGCATATATATATTCATTCATATTTATATACACAATCAAATGTGAATAAACATATAAACAAAATTGCAGAAATTAAGGGGATAAGTTTGATAATACATGGATAAAAAGAGGGAGGAACCTGAGCTAGAACGCTGATCATGATTATTCTTACGGATTGAGGAAAAAAACTGCTTTGGATTTTGAAGGGGATTGTTGAAGAAGAGGTTGAATTGATGCTGCAATTGCAATATATTAATACTAGCACAGGACCCCGCGTATTACGCGGGTTTGATATTTTATATATATATATATATATAAAGTGTTTAAATTAAATATTTTAAATATTAATTCAATCAAAATATAGTTTTTTTTTAATTCAATCAAAATATCAATTTGTAATTAAAAACCATAATAAATTATTCCAACTAACTCGTGCAAATTAAAAAATGTGGTTTACATAGTAAAAATAAGTGAATAGAAGGTATGAATATAAATATAGAATATATAAATATTATCAAAGATATCATAAAGTTATAGAATTTTAAAATAAAGGATTGAGAGAGGTGGGGAGATTCACAAATATATATATATATATATGTATGTATGTATATGTATATGTATATGTATATGCATGCGTTATAGATAAATGTGGAGTTTCTCGGATATATAAAAAAATTGGAGTGAATGGTAGTGGACTAATTCAAGATTTTTAATTTAATTTAAGTAATTTTAGAATTTTTAGATTAGAAGTTAATAGAATTAATAAAATAGGAAGTTAAGGAGAGAAGTCCGGTGATAGCAGGATTTTGAAATAATTCATGATTGGGCATGCCAAGTAGGAGAGAGAAGATTCACAAATAGAGGAAGTAATGATTACTTGTTCGTAGAATGACATTTATGGGCTTATGGGCCGAGGAATACAAGTATTGGGCTTGGGCCAACAGTTTTATATAGGCCCAGGTTATATGCGCCAACTTTTGTGGGTAGTATCCCCACCGGATGAGAACACACACTATTATATAGTGTACATCCACCCCCAAAATATCCTTTACACCCCAGAACCCTCCTTCCACCCCATCTCCGCTCGTTTTCTCCCCCTCTTTTTCTACCTGCCGACCAACCCTTTATTCCATTAAAATCCTAATTCCACACCTCAAAATATTCCCAGCAGTCCAACCCTCCTTTCATGAATTCAAACCCCTGCCACACCAAGTACTTCAATTTCAGGCCGCCACTTCCACCACCCGCCTCATGCCGCCGTTCACTCCCCCACTCCACCACGACATCACGTTGGTTTGTTATAAAAAAAAATCTCTTTTTCTCATTCCTTTCTCCTTTCTTTTCATCGGAGGATTTAAGAAACAAATCGATATCTATTTGTGTTAATTTTATCTTAAAAAATTCAGATCTGAAACTTCCATCGGAAATTTTTGAGGAAATTTGTGTGAAGGGAATCCCCTTTCTTTTTTTCTTTTCTTTTAATTGAGTTTGAGTATAATCTCCTTGCAATTTCATTCATGAATTGGTGTCCCAAAACTCATTTACTAGTTATGAACTGACAAAAATAGAGTATGTTTTATATGAAAATAGTTTATGATAAGCGTGTTATGAAATTATTTTAAAGTATTGAATATATAATTAGAGATATCATTAATTTAGATTCAAGAAAATTTATAACAATTAAAATATAATATCATTGACACATATTAATGATACTCTTGATTAGATTTTTTATACTTCTGATAAAATATTAAATACTTTAAAATTATTTCATGTTAAGTTTATCAAGAACTATTTTCATATAATACTTTACCTTACTACTAAATCTAGAGCTTGCTTGAGTAAAATTGGTTCATACATAAATCATAAAAAGGGTATTAGTTGTTTTCACTAAAAAATATTAGTTGTTTTCACTAAAAAGTATTAGTTGTTTTCACTATAGAGTACTAGTTTGTTTTCAGTAAACTAATACCTTTTAGTGAAACCACTAATACTCTTAGTGAAAATAACTAATATCCTTCAATGTTTCATGTATGAACCATTTTCACTCTATACCTTGTCTAATAAAATTAGAAGTAGGAGTATTTAACTAAATAAAATTTAAAGAGTAGGTATAGTGTAAAACTTGTTCATATATAAACTATTTTGCAATACTTTTTAATAGAATAATTCATACTCTTTAGTGAAAACAATTCATACACTTTAGTTGTTACACCCGGATAAACCGGTTGCCTCCTGGCGGCGCATGGAGCAACCACAATAACAAAAAGGCACGATGAGACGGCTGGGCTAGTCGCTACCTTGAGGCAAAGCGAGTTCGTAGTTGGCGAGCGGGTTGGAACAAGTTCCCATTAGCGGGCACCGGGAAAAGGTCAAGACGACGGTCATCGGGCTCAACACTTGGCGCAAATCTCGAAGAGTGACCACTTTCCCCGGCCTACGGCTTGCGGATAGGCTATACCAAGATGACGCTCATGCTCACCGCCATACTGACAAGGTCGCTCCCCGACCCGATCCTAGGTGTCAGGCAAAGTCAGCTACTTAACAAGTATTGTTCCATCGAACGTGGGGATGAGACAGGGGCAGACTGACATGAGGAAGAGGGGTCAAATCTCCCAGAGACAACAGAGACACGTGGCACCCAGTCATTGGCCCATAGGTGGGGGCATAACCAATCATTGGGGAATAGCTAGGCCTAGGTGGGACCCGCACGGGGGCCACCCCCAATGAAAAGCCACCATTTGTAATATATAAATAGGACATTTATGTTCATTTGTAACACACAACATCTATAATATATAAAGCGCTCTACTTTTCTATAAATATGTTTGGGCGGGAGTTTACTAGAGCCTCACGATCGTTTTCAATTCCTGATCCTCACCGTACATTGTTGGATTGTTTGTTGCTGTCATCTTTTGGTAACCCGCTCCAATTTTGCGACGGTTACGTTTTAGGCTGTGTTTTATATACATCTCGCATTGTATGGTTTGTTTTCATTCTACTTTGTCATCGTTTTCTGATGTCCTTCATTTCTTTTCCCTTTGTTTTTTTGCGAACGTTTCGTCACCGATCCTATATTTCTTTCCGGTTGATGGTGTGGGTTCTTGCCTGCGTAAGGAGATGTTTGCGGTGGACGAGTGTTTTCTCCGTGTCTTGGATTGGTAGTTTGTACGGTGATTGGTCGTTGATGATCATTTTGTTTTATTTTTTATTGCGCCGGACTCCTTCCTACGGTTCTTATATTTTTGGAATCTTATTTTTCCCTTTCGAGATATGTGTTGCAGTGTGTTCCGATTTATTCGCCGGTTCTTTGTCAATATTTCCGGTTGATGATTCTTCTTTATTTGTTGATTCATTTTGTCAATTTAAAAAATTTAATAATATTGAATTGAAAAAATATAATTTGTAATAATTAATTTATTTATTTTAGAAGACAATTTTAATTGTTTATAAATTTCGAATTCAATTTAAATTAATTCCATTTTTCAATGATCGAACCCAATATATTTTATTTGATCATAAAATTTGAATTTTAATGAATTGTATAGATTTCTCAGGGTCTTTCAGAGTAATGATTTTTGTGTATTCTATTTTTTGTGTTTAACCTGGAGGTGTATTTGTATATACATATCCATCTATCATTTTTTAAGAATTGTGCTGGTGTTTCTCGTGTCAAAATTAAAATCATGTGAAGAGACTTATTAAATTATCAGTTACATGGGCAAGACAAATTAACCAAAATACTTATACAATAAAGAAATTAAAGGCTAAACCGTCCGATATATTCGAATTTTGATTTATTCTGTAGTTCGAGCACGTAAAATATGTTATTTCCATTACTTATTAATAATGAAGTTATGTGTATAATATTGTTGGTTGTATATTTTGTATTGCTGGTATTAAATTTCACTTGTCTTATTTATTTTTGTTGTTATTCTTTAATAATTATAATTTTCCATATAATAAAAGAATGGTACACAAATATATAAATTTGGAAAACTTTGAAATTAATTAAATCAATCAAAATACACACATAAAATTATATTGAACAACTCCTATAATTTTGGCATTAACCTCGTGTCAAAATTAAAATCATGTGAAGAGACTTATTAAATTATCAGTTACACAGGCAAGACAAATTAACCAAAATACTTATACAATAAAGAAATTAAAGGCTAAACCGTCCTATATATTCGAATTTTGATTTATTCTGTAGTTCGAGCACGTAAAATATGTTATTTCCATTACTTATTAATAATGGAGTTATGTGTATAATATTGTTGGTTGTATATTTAGTATTGCTGGTATTAAATTGATTTGTATTTTAATTAAATTAACTAAATTTTTGGCTGGGATATGGAATACAATATTGGTAATGGCCACGTAATTTATTCCTTGCCATTCCAAATGTTCATTATTTGTTAAAATATTTAGATTTTTTAGGCATCATAATGGCGTGTTGTTGATATTATGAAATTATTGTTATTGTTATTATTATGTTGATTGTGGGTTTTGTGCCAATCAAAAGATATATTGCCTGATATATCGTATAATACTGTGGGTTGTAGATTTTCTATTGCTTATATAATGCCTGATATATCGTATAATATTGTTCTATTTAATTCCATAAATCGGTAATTATATATATATATATATATATATATGATGAGTTAATATTTAATAATTTTTGGGCTGAGATATTGAAGTGAACATTGATATAAGTTGTCTTCGATAGTTTTATGATTTTTATGAATGTATATTGGTAGTTATTTTATAAGAACTGGATGTGTATCGTGTAGTCTATTGTTATGGATGGGATGAATTAGTTGGTTTAATTCTTTAATTTCTTTCATTTGTGATCTGGCATTTATGTGTTCGATAATTATCAATCAACATTTGTGTACGTTCTCGATTTTGTCTGGGTTGCGGCGTGATATGCGCAACCGTTTTTTATTTTTATTCCTTTTCTAAAAATTTTGAATTTTGATTAACTCGGATGATATACACAAGTTTTATTATACCGATTTTCTCGATTTTGTCTGGGTTATGGCGTCATATGCGCAACCGTTTTTTTTTTCTTTCTAAAAATTTTGAGTTTTGATAAACTCGGATTAATATTAATTGAATGAGTTAAATTGGTAGTCTGGGTAGCACATCATATATAAAATCATATCAATTGGCATATAATTCATATTATCAGTTTAATTTTTTTATCGTTATTACCAATTTATTTGGCATATATGATTATAAAAGTTTATATATAGCCCATATAATATAATACCAGATATTTTTAAAATTTAATTTGTACAACTGTTTAAAAAATGTATATAATTAGTCTTTCTTTTTTGTATAGTGAATTTAATATAATAAGTTAAACAATAATTATTTATACAGTATCTAATATAAATCAATAAGATTTTAAAATCGCTGTTTTTTCACAATCGAATTATTGTAAGAGCACGCAGGATTTATCAATTTCGAAACTTATGGTCATAATTACCAGCTTATTCATATGTATATATTTTATTTATCGTAATTTTTTTTTTTTACTTTAAATCACCATTTGATAGACAATTTTTTTAATTTCCATTAACTTATACAACTAATTAGCTATTCAAGGTTAACTTGAGTGGAGTATATGTCAATTTCAATCCAGTATTATACAAAACAATACTTCTCTGTTCTCACTTCTCAGTAACTCAATACTGAACCTAAATTTTTTATCGTATAAACTTGATACACGTCAGTTGAGAAGACTATTCTTTAGACTGTCGTGGGTTTATTGATCGTTGCACGTGTCCAGTATTTACACAAGTTATTGGATTAAATTAATTATTAAATACATTTCTAATAATAATAGTAATATTGGTTGTTTGAAAATTAGACATTTTTATTTTGTATATTTGATTTTAATTGATCTTTTTTTTATTATTTTTATTTTGTGGTAATTATAGATTCGCCTGATATTATGGATATTTTTTCAGTTGATATATTGGCACTTAAGATCAATCCATTTGTATTTAAGGGACAATAACTTTTAAAAATTGCGAATTGAGGCTAATCAGCCCGAATCTAACCAACTAAAATTCAGACTTATTGGCATGCCTTAACCTGAATTTGAGTTCGATTGGGATCAAATTTGGGTTGATTTGAGCTGATATGGCTTAGATTTGTCACTTTTCAAAGTTATTGTCCTTAAATTGTCAACTCGGAGAGTTACATCCTCATTTTGTCATCCTGAAGAGTTGTAGTCCTTATTTTGCCCAAAGTTACAGTCCATAACTTATTCCGGTACTTGATATTGAATCTTTTATTTGTATTGTTCAATTTGAATGACAAAATAATATTTTATTAATTGTATCTAAAATTTATTATTTTATCTGGATGTTAATGTTTATAAATAGTTCACCGTTAGGTTACAAAAGTTTAAGCTTGATAATTTTTATATATTTGCCCTTAAATTATTTATTATTGGAATGTGGTCAAACAAAACAAGTTTCTATTCTTATCGGTGAGGATCAAATTGATCCTTCAACTTTTTTTTTCATGCATATGAGCCCTTTTTTTAGTTGAGAGCAATAGACCCCTAATCTTAATAAAATAAAAAAGCCAACACGTAAAATTTATCCTGGATGATTAATCATTTTGCATCCTACAACTATCACTCCTCTCTCGAACTAACAAAAGTGAAACATATAGAAAAGTCCATCTTATTCTCATTGAACCTAGCATCCGTGCACAAAATGAGACCTTCAAAGAGTTCATTAATAGCCTTTAATTCTTGGGAGTTCCTTGGGAAAGATGTGTACCCACAAAATGAAATATGAGCTCGCTGGAAACTTTGTACATAGTTAAAAGCCCATGAAACTTTGAAGTTGCCACGATATCTGACCCCGATAATCTGTTTTTTCCCATGTCTCATATCACACTGTTTCTTCCAGATTCCCCAGGCTGCTTCACAATTTCCTCAAGGTTTATGCTCTTGCTATTATCATATCTTTTGGTGAGAAATTTCATAGTTGCTAGACCTATATCATCCTTAATTTCTAGCCACAAATTGAGTTTTTTCCAAATATGTGCAGTCAACGAGTAAACGAAAATAGCATGAATGATGTGACAATTAGGAGTTATATGAACATGGTGATCATTAGTCATTTTTTATTAAAAAAAAAAACCAGACTTTAGGGGGAATATTGAGAGACCAAATTTTTTGCCACAATATTGTTTCAAACTCTTTGTTAAAAGTATCTTATTCCTTGTGTTGATTGACTTTTCTACTCCAAAAAATAATATATCTTAATTTTATAGAAAAATCCCTTTAGTATCCGACCTGCAAAATGCAAATCATCACGGTCAGTTCCACAAATGGAAGTTCATTTGAATAATATCTTCTATTTCAAAAAGAAGAAAAATATCTATTTTCTAAATGATCTTCATTTGAGATGTCTGATTTGTGAGTAAAAATGATTAACTAATGAATCATGTGCTGCCCTTGATTTGGGTCGACCATCATCTTGGTAGATTTTGTTTGTATGGTTGTTCCTTTATTAATAAAAAATAAATTTTTAAAAAATACTTTTAAGGATCGTAACTTTGGGGTTGATAAAGAAAGGACCATACTTTTTTGGGCGGACACAATTAGGGCCGTTTTTTTTCATGCTAATAATTTAAGGACTGTAATTTTTAAAAGTCGCGAATTTAGGCATAGTCGGCCATAATAAACACAAATAGGGTGTACAAAATGAGGAATGTAATTTATTTGAAAAATACTCCATTCGTCTCACTGTTTCTTTCACATTTAAAAGTGTCACGTTGTTTAAGAAAAAGTGTGTTATGTGAGTATAGGGTTGAATAAAATAGTGATCATTTTATACTTTTTTTTTTTTGTGATGCATAATTATTTCTTTTCATGTGGTATGAAAATATTTGTGGAATATCTTAATTAGGCAAATATCAAAGTAATACCAAAAAAAAAAAAATATCTTCCAAACATCATTTATTTATGTTTTATTGCACGGTATTTTTCAATAAACTCTTAATCAATTAACTTAAATTTATTTAATAAAAAAATGATTTAATAAATCTTCGAAAATTTTACTTTTTAACAGTAAATAATAATTAACAATTTTTCATTTAAATCTTATCAAAATGACTACTTTTTCAATGAAAAATTAATAAATTTCATTTTTTTTAATGTTATTGTGTTAAAAAAAATAACACAAACCTGCTAATGTATTAGAAATTTTATTTAAAATAACTAAAAAAAATGAATTATAACATTTTATTTATTTTTGTGAATATAAATTATTTTACTGTATCTATTAGTTTTAATTATTTTTATTAAAGAAAAAACAGGTCCATTTTAAAATCATTCAAATATATATATCCATTTTAAAATCATTCAAATATATATATATATATATATATAGAATAAGAATTGAAAAATAAAATGACTTCCGTGCGAAGCACGGGTAGCCCAATACTAGTATTAGAAAAGACTCCTACTGAGAGCATTCAAACACCACATTCAATACGATAGTTATTAGTTATTTCTAACCGATTAACAATTCTACCCGGTTAAGAACCTTCACTAAACTCTTCTCCGTTTTAGCTATCAACATTAGGAAAATAATTTATATTCTCCAACATTAATACTCATTAGTGAAACCAACTCATACCCTTTAATAAAACAATGCATATTCTTCAAAGTTGTTCGTGTTTGAACAAGGGTGCAAAAGTAAAAAATAGGTAATTGAGTGTTTTCTGGCCCCCTACCACCTAGAAGGCGCTTAGAGAAATTTTTAGTTTTTGTAAATTATTTTTTATTTTATAATCAAACATCTAATTTCAAAGAATTGCACATTTTTCCTTTTATTCATCCTCTAATTCATTCGGATGAATCAAATCCCATCCACACATATTACTACTAAGAACTAACACACTTAATGATGTAAGCATTAAATATCACATGGATCAATTCAAAGGTTGTTCTTTTTAAAATAAAAATATTTAAACCTTCTTTTAATAATTATTTTTAAAAAATCGTCTACAAGCTGGTTAACTGCCTAGGGCCGACTAGGCCTAAAAACGCCTAATTACAGAAATCGGGTCGGGAGGAGGTTGTCTAAGCACATAGGCGACGCCTATGGTCGACTAGGCCTGGAAACGCCTAATTGCAGAAATCGGGTAGGTAGAAGGCCGTCAAACGCGTAGGCGGCGCTTAGGGAGTTGCCTAGCCCGATATCTGCATCAGTATTTTCACTATATAGCTTACACACTTTTTTTGTTTGCATGTCCAATAATAACTTGCATAGTTTTCTCATTCGTACGTCTCAAAATAACTTGCACATTCAAAAATAAAAAAAAAAAATCTCCATAATTTACATCTTCACAATATTCCTAATATTTTACAAAATATATCATTACTATAGTCTACACATTTCACTCAAATCTTTTATTTTATACATAAAATTTAAAAATTACCCTTCAAAACCTCACTGTTTGCTCTGCTTTCATATTTGGGATGCTCAAATATTAATACGAGTTAAGGTGTGACGAAGGGGCTAAATATCATATTTAAATAATGCAAAACCTAAAAAATCACAGGGTTAATATATATTTTGAGTACTAGCACAAGCCGCTCCATATGAAGCATATATTTATAATATAAAAAACATAAAAACTATAATATTATAGCAACTTCTTTTGTTCACAAAAAATGATCTAATACTTTTTTTATTCACAAAAAATAATTTTGTATGCTTTGCACGGGTTTTTAAAAAGCAAATATGATATGTAAAAAAGTAAGAATATTATAATCTAATCAAATACAAAATAAATTATTTTAAAAAACAAAGTATAAAGTTAAGATAATCAATACCCTCCAATTTTTTTATGAACCAGTTTTACTCTGTACATACTCATTTTAAAAATATTATGTGTGAAGTTTAATGACAAACGATGTAAATAAATATATATTAAAAAGTGTAAATAAAGACAATTATTTATTAAATTTTAGAAAACAATGACAATTTTTTTATGGATGGACTAATAAGCATAAATGCATAATGACACATTTTTAAGGAGGAATGAAGTATTAAATAATTTTAAGGCATAATGTATTAAAAGGCCTCCAAACTATCAAATATTATTAAAAGGACCCTGAATTAATTTTTGTTTTAAAAAATCTTAAACTATTTATTTTTGTTTCATTAGACTCCTAAACTATTTTTTTGTTTTAAAAGTCCTTAAAATATATAATTCTAGTTTCTAATGAAAATTCGTTAGAAACATATTTTTTGTTGGAATTCGATCTTAATAGTATTGAATTTGATTGATTTATCATATTTTAATGAAATTTTTTTTAATAAACTTGCAATATTTGTAAATTTTTATTATCAAAGACCTCGTAAAAAAAAAAATTCAAAAAAAATTTAAATAAAAAATAGTTTATAAACCTCTCAAAAGAATAGTAATCAGTAAAAAAAACAAAATGTAATCATTCATGGACATTTTAATATTATGCCTAGTTTTAATTAGTTGGAAGACTACGGTATACACAAACCGCGTGGGGTCAAAACACCAAGAAGACAAATGAAAGACAGAAATTGCTTTGTAGTCCAACCGACGTTGCGGTCCAATTCTCATACAACTGTTTCGGACATTCTAGATTTCCAATTAAGTTTTATTTATGTGAATTTCTCTCTCTCTCTCTCAATTTTGCATTTTAAAATAATGTTGTTGGGCATGCTTATTGTGCAACTATAAATATACTAGCACAGGACCCCGCGTATTACGCGGGTTTGATATTTTTTATATATATATAAAGTGTTTAAATTAAATATTTTAAATATTAATTCAATCAAAATATAGTTTTTTTTTTAATTCAATCAAAACATCAATTTGTAATTAAAAACCATAATAAATTATTCCAACTAACTCGTGCAAATTAAAAAATGTGGTTTACATAGTAAAAATAAGTGAATAGAAGGTATGAATATAAATATAGAATATATAAATATTATCAAAGATATCATAAAGTTATAGAATTTTAAAATAAAGGATTGAGAGAGGTGGGGAGATTCACAAATATATATATATATATATATATATATGTATGTATGTATGTATATGTATATGTATATGTATATGTGTGCGTTATAGATAAATGTGGAGTTTCTCGGATATATAAAAAAATTGGAGTGAATGGTAGTGGACTAATTCAAGATTTTTAATTTAATTTAAGTAATTTTAGAATTTTTAGATTAGAAGTTAATAGAATTAATAAAATAGGAAGTTAATAGAATAGGTAGTTAAGGAGAGAAGTCCGGTGATAGCAGGATTTTGAAATAATTCATGATTGAGCATGCCAAGTAGGAGAGAGAAGATTCACAAATAGAGGAGGTAATGATTAGTTATTTTTATTATATTAAATATTGATATTAAATTAACACAAATTGTTATATGAAATATTCTACGGATCTAGGATCCGGTAGAATAATCCATATTTCCCGTTGATCCCGAACGAAGATGCGTCCCAGCGCCCATGCCCAACCCCCCCACCCCACCCCACCCCACCCCACCCCCCAATTCCCCATCCCCCATCCCAGCGGACGCCCCTACCCCCAATTCCCCATTCCCCATTCCAATAGCCATCCCCCATATCCAACAATTCCGCTACAACCCAACCCCCGTACCCCCCCCACCCAATTCCCCTCCCTTTCCTTCGCCCGCTCCATCCTCACCCCTATTCCAAAATTTATTTTTCTCTTCCCCTTATCTACTCTTTTTTTTATCGGTAAATGTTAGTTGTTAGTAGTTAGATTAGTTCACCAAGTCTCCATACACTCCCAGAAATCTCCAAGTCTACCTTATAACTCCCTCCCAATTCGTTCCCAAAGGGAATCGAACCCAGGTCACTCACTAGAGTGAGGAACCCGGTGGCCAGGTGGGCTAAGCCACCTGGTTTTTCTTCCCCTTATCTACTCAATTTTTCTCTGCAAATTAATCCTCAGTCTAATAACAAATTTTGCATGCTACCTGTTCAATTTAATGCCTAAAAAAATTCCTGAAAATTTATGTTACTATTGGAGAAACTTTGTGTTACGATTGGAGAAAATGTGTGTTACTATAAATATATGTTACTATTGGAGCAAATGTGTGTTACTATTGAATGAAATGTGTGTTACTGTCAGAACAAATGTGTGTTACAATTGGAGCAAATGTATGTTATTATTAGAGTAAATATGTGTTACTGCAAATATGTGTAAATGTTAGAGTAAATGTGTGTTAATTAAAATATGTGTTACTTTTTGGAGCAAATATGTGTTACTGTTAGAGGAACTATGTGTTACTATTGAAGCAAAATATTTTAATCTTATGTGTATTATTGCAAATGAGTGTTAAAGTTAGAGTAAATATGTGTTATTAAAAATATTTGTTACAATTGGAACAAATGTATGTTACTATTAGAGTAAATATGTGTTACTATTGAAGCATAGTGTGTTAATGTTAGAGTAAATGTGTGTTACTGCAAATGGGTGTTAAAGTTAGAGTAAATGTGTGTTGCTAAAAATATGTGTTACTATTGAAGCAAATGTGTGTTACTGTTAGAGAAAATATGTGTTACTATTGAAGCAGAGTGTGTTCATATTAGAGTAAATGTGTATTACTGCAAATGGGGATTAAAGTTAGAATAAATTTGTGTTACTAAAAATATATGTTACTATTGGAGCAAGTGGTGTGTTACTGTTAGAGGAAATATGTGTTACTATTGAAGCAAAGTGTGTTAATATTAGAGTAAATGTGTATTACTGCAAATAGGTGTTAAAATTAGAGTAAATGTGTGTTACTAAAAATATAGGTTACCATTGGAACAAATATGTGTTACTGGTGGAGGAAATATGTGTTACAATTGAAGCAAGGTGTGTTAATGTTATAACAAATGCGTATTATTGCAAATGTGTGTTAACGTTGAAGCAAAAAAATGTATTTGTTGTTAGAGCAAATGTAAGTTATTGTTGGAGCAAATATATTTTAATATATAAAGTCATAAATTTAAATTTAAAGGGATGAGAAATAAATTAAAAACACATAGTTGATCTTGTAAAAATATATATTTGTCATTATTATTATTTTAAAGTAGAAAAATCATGTTTTTTAATGACTTGTAACACATATTTGCCCATATAGTAACATACATTTTGTCTATACTGTAACATACATTTTGCTTATATTATAACACAATCTGGGAGCGAAAATGTGTATTATTGAAAATGTATGTTAATGTTGGAGTAAAAATGTATTTGAAGTTAGAACAAGTGTATGTTATTGTAGGAGCAAATATATTTTAATGTATAAAACCATAAATTTAAATTTAAAGGGATGAGAAATAAATTAAAAATACATATTTGATCTTGTAAAAATATATATTTGTCATTATTATTATTTTAAAGTAGAAAAAATCTGTTTTTTAATGACTTGTAACACACATTTGTCCATATTGTAACATACATTTTGTCTATCCTGTAACATAAGTTGGGAGCGAAAATCCAGGAACATGGCCTGCGCGAGATTTTGGAAAAAACCATCCAAATCCGACCTGACCCGGCCAGGATCCGCGAATTTTTTCTTGGAGCGACCCATTTTCAATATTTACCTATTTTAGGTATATTTCACATATGAAATATTTCACATGAGTATTACCCTTAAATTAATATCTTAATTGAAATAATTAGTATCATTTAAAAATATAAATAAATTTCACGATAAAACTAATTCAAAATATACTGTGATATCATTGGAACTTTTTACATCATATGATTGAGTTGTTATATATTAGATGTTTGATTGAAATATATTCTCTTCATCGAATATAAATGGCATAATTTTCTTCTTGGTTCCTCTGATATAAATATACATAAACAAAAACTGAAAGTTTTACTTTATTTTTCAATCTCCAAACATTTTTTTTATTACTTAAAATGTAATTGATTATTTAGAAATAATAATTTATACAAAATGGATCCCACAATAGAGTAACTCTCTTGTGCACTTAGTGTACGGTGCACTCACTCAACAGTTGATCATGTCAGTTTTTTAGTGTAAACTTTCAGTGTATTCAACCACACTTTTCATTATAATTGAAACAAAATTTTCAGTATAAACATGGTCAACTGTTGAGTGAGTGCACACGTGCACTTGGTCATATGAGAGTTGGCCCCCACGACAATATTTTGGTATGTGTCTACTTTATACATAAATAACTAATACCCCTCCATCTACAAATACATTGTACATTTTTCTTTTTCATTCATACCCATACATTTTACATACTCTATAAATGAAAATTTATTCCTAATTTTTATTACAACACTCACATCTTCACACAAAATAGTACTATTTTTGGCACTCATTTCAATTAATTTTATTATTTTAATAATAAAATTTTACCTATCACCCTCAATACTTTATTTATTGGTGTAAAGTGTATTTAAAAACGGAGAAAGTATCTTTTAAAATTTGTGTAAAAATTTGCTTGGCCACTTATATGTAATGGAGGGAGTAGATGTTACTATAAGCATAACTTTTCATTTGATGATGTTGCAACTGGAATTAGAAAATGTAGGTTAGAAAATTCACTTGCCTCCTTGAATGTAGTCATTATTTGTTCCATGTGTAGAGACATCCTTTCTTTTTTTATAATCATTCAATAATTTTAAATGCACAAATAACTGAAATTTCTCATAATTATTAGTTGAATTAAGTGCAAAGTATTTGAAAAGAAGGTAATATGTTTCACTTTATATTATCAAGAGAATGTCAATACATATTTTAACAAATTAAATTAAAAAATTTGATACAGTACTCTTTCCGTCCCAAAAATATTTTCATAGTAGAGAATAATAATTTTTTTAAAATAAAATGAGTACATAAGTATGTGGTTAAATATTTTTCAATAAAATAAAAATAAGATTATTTTATTGACATTTTGTGATATTTTTCTTCTATGAATATGAATATGATGGATGAACAATGTTTTAAATTTTGAATAGAGCACTCAACGATTGAGACTATTTTATACTAAATAATATTATATGATTACACTGAAATATATGATTAAATTACACTGAAAAATTTATACTAAAAATGAATACGAGGGTGTACGTCTTAAACAAAGAGAACCAAATATAAATGCAAATAATTTCCAGCAATGAAAACCGGTGTTTTTCCACTTTTCTTCAACCGTAAGCTAGAAGTAAAAACAAATTCCCCTCCGCGGCTCACTCCTCCCTTCAGCAATCTCTTATCTCACCCACGTTCCTCTCTCTCTCTCATACACACACACCACTTCAAAGTGCTTTTTTCTCCCACATTTTCCATCATCAGTAACCAACATTTCCTATAATAATCTTTCTCCAGATCTGTAAATCCTTCCTCATTCACAAATTAATTTTGATTCCACCGACCCCCAAATCTCAACTAAAATCTGAAGATCTCATCAATGGCTTCAATTTCTCGGTTTCTCTCTCTACCACTCTTCTTCTCACTCCTCTTCCTCGCTCGCCCCGCCCTCTCCACTACGCCGGCACCTTCCCCTTCTCTCCCTCCCCAATCGCCCGCCGACGAAATCTCCCACCCTCCAGCCCCCGCCCCTGCCCCTGCCCCCTCTTTCTCCTCTCCTCCGGCGCCTCCGCCCTCAGATCTCGCTCCGAAATCACATTCCCCTGCCCCAACTCCTCAGGGAGACGACAGCGACTCTCCTTCTCCGGCGCCGGCCGTTTCCAGCGACGTTAACCACGTGAATCAGCCTAATGCCGGTAATATAAACTCGGAGGAAAAATCCTCCGCCGGAATGAGCAGCGGACAGAAGGCTAGCGTTGCGATCGGAGTTGTCGCCGGCGCGTGCGTGGTAGGAGCCGGCGCGTTGGTGTACAAGAAGCGGCAGCAGAATATCCAGCGGTCGCAATACGGTTACGCCGCCAGGAGAGAGATTCTGTAGGCACTCTTCAATTTCTCAAATCTCTCTAGTATACAAATATGCGCACATTAAGTCTTTATTTTTCCAAATTATTGAGCATGATTTTCCATAGATCTGTTCTTAGATATTCTAGATTGTCGAGTGATTTATTTGATTCTTTACTGCTTATTAATAATGTTTTTGTTGTAGCATACTTAATTTCTTATGTAATTTAGACTTCGTTGTTGTAATATCATATATATAATAAAATTTTCATGTTTGACAAGTGATTGAATACATCGAATCATTTGAAATAACTCGTTTTACTGAGTATTTTTCAATAAATGGCATTAATCAAATAGTATTTTTTGTTTTACTAACGAAAATAGATTCACACAAATAAAAGAGATTTAAGAAAATGAACCTTTTTTAAAAAAAAAAATTATTCTTGATAGCTAGCGTAGATATAATGTTACAAATTAGCTGCAAATTCTTTATTTTGTATACAGTCTTTGTATCGATCGGAAATGATTTTGTTACAGCATGGGGGACACTCATAAACCATAATGAGTGAAAGGACAAACAAAATTTTGCATGAATAAATTTGTTTGAAGATTAATGTTTTATTGCATTTTAATTTTAATGGTAAGTTTTCATAGTATTTATACAATAATGATGTGACTATTTATTCTTTTGTTTTTTAATTGAGTAAAGAAAATTTCTGGCCCGCACCCTTAGGCCATGTTCTTTTTGGGTTTTAAGTGGTTTTTAAAAATCGGTTTTTGAAAACCAATGATTTTTGTAATCCGTGGGGTTTTTAGAATCTTTGTTCTTTTTGGGTTTTGAGTAGGGTATATTTTAACTTTATTATGTAAAAGTAAAAGAGTGTTGTATAGGTTATTTATAGGGTTGTAGACTTGAGATTTCAAAAACCTATTTTTAAAACCCAAACTAGAATGGGTTTTAGATTTCAAAATCCAAATCCAGGTTTTTAAAACCCAAAAAGAACATAGCCTTAGGCTCTCATTATATGAGCAGAGAACCAAAAAAGTCGAACTGAATCGAGGAGATTTGATTCGGTTCGGTTCAAAAAATCGGTTTGGTTTTCGGTTCAAAATTTAAAAAAAAAAAAAATTGGTTTTCGATTTTTTGTCCGGTCCTAAATTTTTAAAGTCAAACATACCGAAAAAACCGAATGGACCGAATTTTATAATTAAATAATAATAATATTAATATATAATACTCCCTCTGTCCACCAAATTTTTACCCGCTTTCCTTTTTGGTCCGTCTACCAAATTTTTACTCATTCCTCTTTTGGCAAAAATTAGCCCACTAACTTATTTCCTAAACCCACTAATTAATTGGGCCCAACCAACTTAAAACATCAGCCAAAACACCTACCCCATTTAAACACCCCAGCCCACCCTACTTAAACACCTCATGCCACCCTAAAAAACCTTATCACCTACTCTTGCGTATCCTCACTCTCTCTATTGTTCTAGGGTTTTCTCACCCTCTCTCTTACCCGCCTCCCTCTCTCTCCCCTTTTACTCGCCGATCTGTATCATTTTCCTCTTATTCCATGGATTCGGGTATTGAATCATTTGTTCCCGAATCCGATATGCCCGACATTAATGGCGATTTGGGGTGTTTGGTGGTGGCCGATTCTTTTGATGATTCGACTCTTGGCTCTCCGACGGTGGAAGATTTTGGCGCCGATTCGAGTCTCAGTTCTCCGGCGTTGGTCGATTATAGTGGAGAATCGACCTTTGGTTCTCCATACATGTCCGATATTGCTCGATCTGAGGAACCCTTCGTCGATTGGCCCCTCTTTTCTCAGAAAGTGGCCGATTTTTCCGCTTCACCGACGGTAGCAACGGGTGCTGCTTCGGCGACGGTGGACGATGGTGGTTCTCCACCATTGGTGGCCGCTCTTTTGCCTTGGTCGAGAGATGATGTTTTTGCTCGGATTTTTAGAACTCAATGTACTTGTGCGTCACTTGAACTCCGTCAGTTTGCTACTGATTTATATTGCATGTGGATTCCAGGAGCTAAATGCTTGCTTAAAATGTCTTCTCTGATATCCCTTTAGATGCATTCTGATTTGATTATTGCATGTTGGTTTAGTTTCTTTAATGCCAATCTGAGGAATTCCAGTGATGAATTATGTGATTTTTTAGGTGAAATGTGAGTTTTGTCATCACGTTGAGCATGCTCTTTGTTTGGAGACACTTATACTCCTATGCATGAACTGTTTTGGTAAAAAATTGGGGCTGATTTCATTTTCTGAGGAATTCCAGTGATGATTTCTGTGATTTTTGAGGTGAAATGTGAGTTTTGTCATCACTTTGAGCATGCTCTTTGTTTGGAGACACTTATACTTATATGCTTGAACTGTTTTGGTAAAAAATTGGGGCAGTTTTCATTTTCTGAGGAATTCCAGTGATGATTTCTGTGATTTTTTAGGTGAAATGTGAGTTTTGTCATCACTTTGAGCATGCTCTTTGTTTGGAGACACTTATACTCATATGCTTGAACTGTTTTGGTAAAAAATTGGGGCAGTTTTCATTTTCTGAGGAATTCCAGTGATGATTTCTGTGATTTTTGAGGTGAAATGTGAGTTTTGTCATCACTTTGAGCATGCACTTCGTTTGGAGACACTTATACTCATATGCTTGAACTGTTTTGATAAAAAAATTGAGGCTGTTTTCATTTTCTGAGGAATTCCAGTGATGATTTCTGTGATTTTTTAGGTGAAATGTGAGTTTTGTCATCACTTTGAGCATGCTCTTTGTTTGGAGACACTTATACTCATATGCTTGAACTGTTGTGACTGAAAATTGGTGATTCTTATGCTATCTGGGGAATTCCTATGATGAATATTGTGATTTTTTATTACTAAATGAGTTTTTGTCATCATTTTGGGCATGCTCTTTGTTTGGAGATACTTATACTCTTATGCTTGAACTGTTGTGACTGAAAATTGGTGATTCTTATGCTATCTGAGGAATTCCAGTGATGAATATTGTGATTTTGATTACTAAATGAGTTTTTGTCATCACTTTGGACATGCTCTTTGTTTGGAGACACTTATACTCTTATGCTTGAACTGTTGTGACTGAAAATTGGTGATTCTTATGCTATCTGGGGAATTCATGTGATGAATATTGTGATTTTTGATTACTAAATGAGTTTTTGTCATCATTTTGAGCATGCTCTTTGTTTGGAGACACTTATACTCTTATGCTTGAACTGTTGTGACTGAAAATTGGGATTCTTATGCTATCTGAGGAATTCCAGTGATGAATATTGTGATTTTTGAACACAGTTGTTCGAATTTTTTTTTTCCGAAAATTGTGTTCATGTTCGGAAAAAAATTCGAAACATTATGGTCATGTTCGGATAACCAGAGCTGGACAACAGTCATCGCGATTTTCGATTTTGGTGATGGCTGATGGAGGCGGCGGAGAGCGTAGACGGCGGGCGACGATGATGTGGCTATGGGCGTAGACGATGAAGGGTGTTGAAGATGAAATGTATTCAAAATATGGGCAAGAATTCGAAGAGTTTGTTCATAGTTAATTATGATATTTTAGGAATACAATGTAGTGTATTCATTCTAAGTGTAGTAAATTTATCCATGTAGTGTATTCACTCTACATTGTAGTGCCAATAACCTGAGTCTCCCAAGATATACAAAAGGCCCAAGAGGTCCAAACATGGCCCAGTGTTTTATTTAATATCGGCCCATATGCTTCAAGGCCCAAACTTTAGCATAAAACTAAGGGTTAATTTCATATAAATTCATGACCTTTATACTTAGTGTCAATTTAATCATGAACTTTTAGATTTTTGTAAAAAAACCCAACCTTTGATATTTGTTGCAATTTGATACACGTTTTTTTTTTTTCCGGCCGGCAACTGATGATGTGGCTCGCCGGAGCGTGTGTCATCTTGCCACGTAGGATTATACATGTTTATTTTATTTATTTTTTAAATTCACATCACAAGTAACACTTACAATTTAAATAACACATTTCTACTTAAAATTTAAATAGCAACCAAATAAATTAAAAAAATCAACATAAATTATATATAATATTTCTCTTTACGTTCTTAGTTTTGAGATTCATTTGGTTGTTGTTTAATTTATTTAGTTGCTATTTTAATTATAAGTAGAAATATGTTATTTAAATGATAAATGTTATTTATGATGTGAATTTAAAAAATAAATAAAAATAAACATGTGTAATCCTACGTGGCAAGATGACACACGCTCGGGCGAGCCACGTCATCGGTTGCCGGCCGGAAGAAAAAAAACGTGTATCAAATTGCAACAAATATCAAAGGTTTCCCGGGCACCACCGTCTCCGCTGCTTGTTTACAAGGGGCTGGATTTAGTACTCAAGGGAAGATTGTGGTAGAACACAGAATGAACAGGGTGCGAAGTCCGGCTAGCTAGTGAGCGGTTCTCTTTCGGGCGGGCATCTACTGCAACGCAAGCACCATTGTTCGCCACCACCCGAGAAGCAAAAGATTCGAGAGTCCAGGCTTAAAATATGGTCGATTTGGCATTCACCCTAAAAGCACGATAACCGAGATCTGCGATGAAGCTCAATATAAAGACTCAAGTTTGGTTTTTTTACAAAAATCTAAAAGTTCGTGATTAAATTGATACTAAGCATAAAGGTCGTGAATTTATATGAAATTAACCCTAAAACTAACCCACAACTTTTCCGGCGAGAACACATTAAACGGCCGGCGAATAATACGATCGACGAATCTGGCGGAAAATTAAGCAGGACCAGAATAATCTTAATGGCCACAAAGATTTGCAATTTTAGACTACTAATTAATCAATCACCTTTCTAAAGATTAATTGTTGAACAAATAATTAAGATGAGTATTAATGAGAAAGGAAGTAAGAGAGAAAAGAAGAGGTACCATTTTTTGAGAAGTTGTTATGAGCTTGAAGAATTTTAGCCCGGAATTCATCTTCGGTTTTGCCATACAAAAACAGGGTAGTTCCACTTCCAGTCCAGATCCTATTTAGAAATACAAAATTTAAAACAACATTTCGAGTGAAAGGAAGACCTGGACGAAAGGAATGTATTTTAGCAGCAGCTAGTAAAGAGAGAGACGAAAGGAAGGTTTTTTAGCAGCAGCAGCAGCAGCCGGTAGAGAGAGAGAGAGAGAGATGTGGTTGAGTGGTCGCATGCACAAAATGGAGTTTTCATTTTACCATTTTGGTGTTGTATGTTAATTTAGCTTTTCCTTTTCTGCTTTTCGAGGACATCTCATCATTTAAATCTATTTTCTCGCAATTCAATTTAATAGAAAATGTATTATGTTCTTCGTCCACCAATTTTTAATTTAACTAAAAATAACACTCTCCCTAATTACTCATCTCTCTATAAATTATAAAATGAAGGTCTTTTTTTTTTGTTTTCCCCCTTTTCCAAAATGACAAAAAATATATCATATCCAACTCTCCAAGTAATGAATGGCCAAAAATTACCATTTCCGGGCAATCATCTTTTTCTTGTGTCATTTGTTTTTCCTTCCATTTAAACATGCAATAATTGAACACATGTCATACAAAATCTACTGCTCAATTCTCTTACAGTACATTTTTGTGAGCGTGGGTAGTCAAAAGAAAATAGTTAAATAACTTTTTTTAATGCCACACTATATATATATATATATAAAGGCGCACTCTCATATACACCTAGTGCACAGTACTGAAGTGAGTGTAGCAGCATGAGGAATATTGGCAGAAGTATCGCCAACCTTGTGAGCGGCATTAGGATTTCCTTGTTCAACATGAAACTCCATGGCATGTTTTCTATTGAAAATAATATATATCTAAGATTTGTAAATGAAATAAAACATAAAAGTGTGAAAGTAAAATAAGAATAGGTAGCATTGTTTGTAAAACATAAAACTTTGAATAGCAGATATAATTTAGAGAGAAATAAATAACAATATAAAAGTAAAATCCTAAAGAGAGAGGGTGGCATCGGCATCCCGGGGGGCGGGGCGAACGAGTATAAAAGGATGATCGGCTTCTAAAAAGAACTCACAAATGCATGTGTCGTTCTTTTTGATGTTGTTAACATTGCAAAGACTTCTCCATCCCCCGTTACACATCACCCTCCCGTCTTTCCATTTTTTCACATTCGTCTTCCATTTATTTCCTCTCTCATCGACCAACAACAAAGCATTTGGAAGTTTTAGGTTATAATCCTTTATCGCTTCCTTTGGTATGCCCTGCATTACATTTAATTCATTTTAATATAAAAATAACTGAAAACAACAAAAAATAGATTTTGTTACCAACTCATGTCTCCGTGGTCTTGATCTAGACACAAAAATTTGACGACTACTAGAACCACGTTTCTTCTTGACTGCTTTTTTACTTGTACCTGATGAAAATAATTATCATATCCAATTCCAAATTACAAAAGTTGCAACTCTAAAGATTACGATCAATTCAACATCTTAGCTAGCATTGTAATTGTAATAATAATAATAATACAATTTGAGAGGATCGTGATTTACAGCTACGACTCTACAATTAATGCATACTAATTTAATTTTTATATTTTGTTGCAGTACTATTAGTTTTTTCATTAAATTATATATATATCATTTTCATGAGTTATAAAAAACTTACTCGCCGTTTTTAAATCCAGAACACGAACAAGGATACAAGGATGTTGGCGTCCTTGTAAAATGAGCTCGCAAGCGTATGTGGTGTCCTTGTCAATGTTGTTTGCGTTGCAAAGCCTTCTCCATCCTCCTCCCGTGCAACACACTCGCCCATTTTTCCATTCTTTAACCACTGTCTCCCATTTGTTTCCTTGGACATCCACCAAAAACAACCTCTCTGGGAGTTTCAATTTGTAATTTACCATCACATGTTTAGGAATGAACTGCAAACCAAAAAAAATAATCACTTTATAGCCCCACAACCCTTGGAATAAAAAACCCCTTAATACTAGGCAAAGTAATAAGTATAATGTGCAGAAACCACTAATACTTTTGCTTAAGATGTAGAGTGCATATATATACCAGCTCAGTCTTGCGTGATGGTAATTTTGAAATGAAAAAAGGACGATTATTGGGCGGTCGTGATCTGGATTCACTATTAAGTTGGTCCGGTTCCGGTTCCGGTTCCGGTTCTTGTCCTTTCACATAATTCTCATCATCATTGCCATGGTGGTCGTTTAAGTAGTCCTCTTGAACATCCTTGTTCTTTTCACAAGAATTTTGTCCTAAAATTTTGAAATCAAAGACACAAGTAGAAGTAGGAGGTGCAGGGTTGTAGTTGAAGACGAGAAAGTCGTTTGGGTTCAAAGAATTGTCCTTATAAAAGCGAGGCCAACCCTCCTTAAAACTCCACTCACCATTATATCCATCTATGACCATCCCCACTATCCACATATCTCCGTACCCATTTCTGAGCACAACTCTCTCTACACCAGGTATTTGCCCAATCACAGCCGCAGGGATTACCTAACCAACACAAAATATCAAAGTATATATATTTCAATGAACTAAAATTAAACCATATGTTGCACAACCAAAGAAGATATATAGATGGATATATATATGACTTTTTCCTTACAACAACCAAATCTTGTACAAAAAAGAAAGAAAGAAAGAAATAATCAAATCGTGGGATTTAAGGAAAAATACATTTGGGTTTACAAAATGTAATTAATTCCAAATCCGATAATATCAAGCATTACATCTCAGATCTGCCTGCCAATTTACTAAATTCCGAATAACCCAAAAATTACATGAAAGCGTGTTTTAGCAGACTTTAATTTTCCAGAATGAATAGATTTTCAATTTTAGACTACAAATTAATTAATCACCTTTCTAAACTAAAGATGAGTATTAATGAGAAACACACAAAAGAAGAGCTGGTACCATTTTTTGGCAAGTTGTTATGAGCTTGAAGAATTTAAGCCCAGAATTCATCTTCGGTTTTGCCTTCTTCTGCATACAAAAAAACAGGCAGATCCTTTTTAGAAATACAAATTATTTAAAACATCATTTGAGTAAAAAATTACCATGGACGGAATTGAAGGAAGGTTTTTTAGCAGCAGCAGCAGCTAGTAGAGAGAGAGAGAGTGTTATTGGCGATGTGGTTGAGTTGAGTGGTGGCATGCAGAAATAGGTGGTACTCAGATGAGCGAAGCAGAGTTTTCATTTTACCATTTTGGTGTATGCAGCATGTGTGTGATGTAATTACCTTTTCCTTTTCCTTTTCCTTTTCCTTCTCTGCTTTTCTTTATTCCTATGGAATGGAATGGATCACATCTCATAATTTAACTCCATCATTCAAATCAATTTTGGAGCAGTACAATTTTATTCAAATCTATTATATCCTTCCAACCACCGATCTATACTAATATAATAATATAGTAACAAAGTATATCAAAGCCTTTCTAATTTTGATTAATATTGTATTTAATATTTATACCTAATTAAAGTTACATATGCAATTAAAAAAAAATCTTTTCATATTCTAACAAATAATATGCATCAAATATTCTAAACCATTAAAATAGAATCAATACATAAAATTTTACTATTAAATTTTGGTTGGCTAAGTCTTTTTTATTTATTAAATTTGTTTATTTTGCATTTAATTATTATAACTTATCATATTCTAATATTGATTAATTTAAAATCATAAAGTATCAAGTTTGACAACAATGAAAGTTTTTATCAAAAATATTTTAGAAATTAAGTCCTACAAAAAATTCTTTCTAATTTTAAGAAACATAATATTTAATATTTGAAATAATTAAAATTAAATGTGTAATTAAAAAAAGGTTTTTTCATTGTAATATTTTTTAAAAGACTCTAAATAATAATATGAATAAAAGGTTTAATCCCCCTAAAAATTAAATAACATAAAAATGCACTATTACATTTTATTTAGTTAATTTTGTATTTTATTTATCCAATTTGTTTTTTTTTCTACAATTAATGTAACTTCATATTAATTGATTAATATCATAATTAAAGTATTTGTTATGATAGCAATCGAAAGTTTTACAGTTTATTTGAATTATTCTGATTTTCATTGATATTCATTAAATAAAACTCTTCATAATTGTCTCTTTTAAAATATAATTGGTTGGAGCTCTCTAAACATATGAGTAACAGTAAATGAAATTTATTTCACGCTGGAGACCATCTCATATGTATCTTTTTTTCTTTTTAGCACACCTAATTGTATCATTATAAAAGCCTTAAAACATCTATTTTGATAGGAATATAAATTTATTTATTTTTAATGAGAGACTCTTGCGTGAGACAATTTGTCTTATTACATGAGATAATGTTGCACTTAAATATTTGGGTTATACTCTCCTTTAAATTATAGTTGAGTTGGAGTCCAATAAAACTCATAGGTCATATAGTAAATGCAATTTGTTTAATGTAATAGAATGTCCCATAATTATCATAATAAAATTTTAATTTTAAGACACAAAAAAAATCTAAAAAAAAAAATGCAAATATTGAAACACTAAACACAACATATATGTTTATGGAGAACTTATTAAAGTTATATATCAATATATTTTTAAAGAATATTATAAAGACATTTCAAAGTACCCTAAAAATATTTTAGTACTCTCTCTGTCCATTGTGATACTTTTTTTGGCACACAGGTTAAGAAAAAGGTACAATAAGTACATTTTTATGCATATAATATGAGTTTAGTAAATACTTTTCATTTTTTGGCATGCAAACTTTTTTATGGGACAAACCAATATAGAAAATATGCAATATCTTTTGGGATGGAGGAAGTACCATATATATTTATAAAATACATTTGAGATTTTTAATTTTATTGTATGACTTATAAAATATATGTAAGAAAAGGTGTGTGACGATGATAATATTCGAGAATGATAATACAAAATGTTATATTTATATTATGAAATTTGTTGTTCTAATTTTATATTTTTCTTTCTTTTTAATATGAATTTATCATCTTACAATTATTTTATATTACAAAAATTGAATTATAATGATGATAAATTCATATTAAAAAAATAGTGGTACAAAAATATATAGACAAAAACTTATATGAGACAATCTCATTCATGAGACGAAACTCATTTGTCAAGTTTTAAAGGTGAATATAACGTAAATACAAAGTGAAGCCTCATCTCATCATATATGAGAGTTTGATTGTCTCACACGTCAAGACTCCCTCAAATATATATCATCTATTTAAACTTTAAAAATTAAATACATATTATATATATGCGGATCGTGCATCGCACGGGGTAACATACTAGTTTTTTTATAATAAAAAATAGTACCCCCATTCATTTTAAATCCTTATTAAAAAAATAATTTTATACTTATAAATACTAATAAACTATTTTTTTTTTTAATAAAACTCATGCCCTTTAATTTTGGATCAATCTAAGGGATTATTTTATTAACAAAATAAATAGAGTAAGTGTATTGTTGGGGTTTTGTGCAAGGAAGAATTCCATATCAAGACCCAAATTTTAGGTAATGTCTCAATATAAGTACCCATTTTTAAAGTGTCTCAAATCAAGTCTCAATTTTCACTTTATTCTCAATTTAAGGCTTGTCTTAAATTTTTGTGTCTCAATTTAAGACCCAACAAATAATTATTTCTAAATTAAATTCATTCAATATGAAAAAATTAAAAAATTAGAGACATTCGTCATAAATAAATAAATAAAAACTTCATTATTAAAAAACATTTTGAATTTTTTTTATTAATTATCATCGTGTATTAATTAAATTTATTGTTTAAAAAAATTAGAGACATTCGTCATAAATATTTTTTTTTTATCATCGTGTATTAATTAAATTTATTGTTTTAAAAAATGATAACTAGCATTTTGAAATTCAAAAATCAAATTAACATTTTAGCATATATGATGGGAAAAGATTATATGGGAAAAAAAAAGCTCGTTTTAGTTTAATTTTAAAATGCTAGTTGTCATATTTTTAAAATACTAAATTAATACACGACGATAAAAAATATTTATTATTTTAATAAAAAAAATATAATTAATATTTTTTTTTGACGAACGTCTCTATTTTTTTTCCATATTGAATGAATTTAATTTAAAAAATAATTTCTTGTTGGGTGTTGAATTGAAACACAAGAATCTAAAATATGTCTTAAATTTCAAAATGCTAGTTATCATTTTTTTAAACAATAAATTTAATTAATACACGATGATATAAAAAATTAGAAATATTCATTATATTAATAAAAAAGTTAATATTTTTTAATAATGAAGTTTTTATTTATTTATGATGAATGTCTCTATTTTTTTATTTTTTCATATTGAATGAATTTAATCTAGAAATAATTATTTGTTGGGTCTTAAATTGAGACACAAAAATTTAGAACAAGCCTTAAATTGAGAAAAAAGTAAAAATTGAGACTTGATTTGAGACACTTTAAAAATGAGTACTTATATTGAGACATTACCTAAAAATTGGGTCTTGATATGAAATTCTTCCTTTTGTGTAAATAGAGAAATGACCAACTTAGAAGAAATGATTATAGAAAACAACCTGAATTTTGCTGTCTTTCATTTAAGTAATGTGTTTGCTAGTTGTATTGTATGGAAAACATAAAAACACAGTAAAACTTTATGTAAAACAGAAATTGCCATCCAACTCCAAATAATGAAACGCCAAAAATTTCTATTTCTGGGCAATCCCCCTTTTCTGGTATCATTTGCCTTTCCTTCCATTTAAACATGCAATAATTGAGCACATTATACAAAAACTCTAGCTACTACTCAATTTTTTCACAATATACATAAGTATAAAATTTAATGAAAATCAATTACCTATATGACTCATAAAAGTATATTGTTAAAATATATAGGTGAATGAACTAAAAAGAAATGAAGAGGAGCTGGATTTTTTTTTTCTTTTCTGGTTTGCTTGGTTGCTTGAATACGTATTTTTAAAGGCACGAGAGATTTAAGATTTTAAATTTAGGGGAATGATAAATAATTAATATAATATCATTAAAATTTAAAACTGTAAAATTCAGTACGAATTGTATAAAAAGGAGACAGTACATTCTTGTGAGTGCGGTAGTCGAAAGAAATAGTCAAATAAAATTTACGATAAGTGGGTGTGAAAACAAATCGACATGTATTCATGATTTATTCCACTAAAAGAATTGTTTTAGAAAGCAAACTTTAATCTAATAAACTCATCAACTCTTAAATCAACTTAATTCATATCTTCAAAATAGATCTAATTGTCTATCATTTAGTCCACTTCAAGTTCATTAATTTGATTCCTACAATAGCCTACAAATAATTAAATTAATATAGGCAAAAAAAAAAAAAAAAACCCCAGAAATACATTTAAATATATGATACGAAAGTTTAACATATCAATAACATTCAAATTAATTTACAATTACAATATTTTTTAAATTATAATATGAGGTACAGTTTTTTTTAATGCCACACCATAAATATATTAGCTGGGTTTTTTTTTTTTTACATCTTGTTGGGTTGGTTAAATGTTGCTATCTACAAACCGGTTCCAGTATTGGTGGAGAGAAGGGAGAATTAATTGATGAATCCTAAAATACCTTTCCCTGATAAAAATAAAAAGAATAGTTTTAATGTTGGTGTGTAGTATGTATTTGAATTTTATAAAAATACTTCAAGCAAAAATCAAATAATATTTCAAGAAGTAATTAGTGATACTCTAAAAAGTAATTAATACCCCAACTGCAAAAAAATATACAGTTATGTGTGTTTGTGTATGTTTTGAAAAAAAAAAAATCAAAATTGATCTTACTAGAATTTGTGAAACAAAAATTATATCCAGTAACTTCATTTTGTTGGAATTTCTATCAAATTCTTTAGGGAGAGAAGTGAATGAATGCATATAACTAATATATACGTACAATATAATGGAAATGTATCAAAAGATTTGGTGGCCTCTTTGTTTTTGTCATAACTCATAACTTCATCGTTAATTTGGAACACTATTTTAAAGTGATGTTTTAAGCCATACCAAATGCAATAATAATACTTAGTCAAATTTAATATTTTAAATTGAAAACAAATTATACACTTGATTACAGTATATGAATAATAATTAAAAATATTAGTAGCTACATATTACACAAATATTTTTTTTTCAAATTAATGTAAGTTGCCTTTCGTAGAAGGAATTATCCAATCTGTGTCAATGAATTGTAAAATATGTCATCTAAAAATGAACTTATTATGAAATGTCATCAAAAGAAAATAACAAATTCACTATGGTAGAAACTAGTACAATATACCGTAAAAAAAAAACTAATACTACAATATAAGAACCAATTGATTTGTCTATGTTTACCAATTCCATAGCATCTCACTACTACAAATTCGAACTTAGATAGCTGTACTTGGATAGCTATTATAAAAACCACTCTCCAAGAACCCACTTGGAGAGCGGTTATGTAAAGTAATATATTAAAAAAAAAAAATTGTAAGACAGCGGTTCAAAACCGCTTTCCAAGGTTTAACCTTAGAAAACGGTTAAAAACCGCTATGTAAGTTCTCATTTGCAAGATAGCGGTTCATAACTGCTATCCAAGTTCTACCTTGTATAGCGGTTCAGAACCGCTATCCAAGTGATACTAGGATAGCTGTTAAGAACCGCTATCTAAGTTGTGGTCTTGCATAGCGGTTCTGAACCGCTGTCTAAGTGTTTGACCCAATTTTATATCTTCAAATCCCTAATTAACTCAGCCAATTCACACGTACGCAGTCCTTCCTCCTAGCCTCCTCCCCCCACCCGTGATGCGCGCCACCAGTCCGCCGCCGTAACTCCAGCCTCGCTCCGCCCTCGTAGCCCAGTCCTCCCCTGCGGCGCACTCTGCCCGCCGCGCCTCGCGACGCCGTCCCAGACCGCGCCTCTCCCGACGACGCCTAGGCCGCACCTCCCGATCGACATCGCCCCAGCTGCCGCCTCCAGACGCCGCCCTAGCCCGCTGCCTCTCCGCCGCCGCCAGGTAATTACTCCAATTTCTCTGTATATATATGCCTAATTTATTTATATACTATTTAATTAGTGTTAATTTGATGAATAAATAATATAATTAGGTATATATAGAACCTGTTAATTTCATGAATATATATATATATATATATATATATATATATATATATATATAATTGGGTATAGAAACAAACATTTTAGGACGTGTTAGAGCTGTGAGTATTCTTGTTTTTTGAAAATTTGCTCGATTGATTCTAAGTCTTGATTTCGGTAATTAATTTATATATGCATCTCATGTTGTATGATTGTGAATGAAATTATATACAGTGATATTTCATAATTTTTCAATGAGGATGATAATGGAAATGAATAATAATTATTAGTGATATAATTTGTCTTCCATTAATTGAGGTGGTGAAATTAATTAAAATGGTTTTAGGGCCCAAATTTATTGAAATTGTGTGATTGCGTAATTTGATTCACTCTAGTTATGCATGACTAAACGGTAGAAAAGAGATACTAACCACAATATGATTTCAATTGATACCTTAAATTGCCTTGTGATAATTACATTAAAGCTAACTTATTATTAGCATTCAACTCATAATAAGATTGTTATCATGTCCTTGTTAGGGTTAGAATTCTTAATTGAAGGCTTTAGGATTAATTTTAGATGATATTGTTAGAATGCATGTTAGAATTTTAGAATGTCTTGGGACTTAGTTAGGCTTTGATCTATATCATACCTAGCTAGAGGTTATAAAGTTTTACAAAATAGTAGTAGTTGTAAATAGAGTTGGATTGCTAATTATATATAGACTCAACTCGTGTGCTTTTCGATTAATGTATATAGGCATCTCTAGTTTTATATGGATCGAAAGTGGGTTCGAGCAGATAGATTATTAGAGGAGTATAGGAATGGGGTGTAAGAGTTTTGTAATCATGCAATTAGACACTGCACCGACCATCGATACATTTTATGTCCGTGTTGGAAATTATGAATGGAAAAACTGTTAGTGGTCAAGAAAGTTTGTTAGACCACTTGATGTGTCACGGTATTGATAAAACATATACCGTTTGGACATTTCATGGTGAGAGAAGATATGGATGTAGCTCAAGCAACATAAGAACTGACTTTAGGTTTGAAGATACAGTGGTTGAGGATAGTATCGGAGATGTACCGAATGTTAATACATCGAGTGAGGATGACACAAATCTGCGAGATCACCCTTATATGTTAGAGAAATTAAGGGATGACGCTGGATTACCCCTTTGGCCTGGGTGTAAGAAGGCAACAAAAGTGTCAGCTGTGTTGATATTGTTCAACCTAAAAGCAGCACACCAGTTGACCGATGCGTGCTTCTCAAGCATGCTGGAAGCAGTTAGTGGTCTATTGCCCGATTGAAATGTACTGCCTACGAAAGCATATGAGGCTAAGCAAATGCTTAAGTCCATTGGGTTAACACATCAGAAAATTCATGCTTGCCCGGGTGATTGTATCTTGTTTCGGAAGGAGTATGAAGACCTCGATGAATGTCCCAAGTGTGGGAAGAAGAGATATCTGAAAAATAAATCTCCAGCGAAGGTGATGTGGTACTTTCCGATAATACCAAGATTCAGAAGAATGTATAGTAGCGATGTTGATGCCAGAAATTTGACTTGACATCATGATGATAGGATCAAGGA
Organism: Ballota nigra; assembly: GCA_947034835.1. Taxonomy (NCBI): domain Eukaryota; kingdom Viridiplantae; phylum Streptophyta; class Magnoliopsida; order Lamiales; family Lamiaceae; genus Ballota; species Ballota nigra. Next base: position 36,039,300 of record OX344720.1, read on the forward strand.
TGGAATGCTAAGACACCCTGCTGATTCACCCCAATGGAAAACATTTGATGCCAGACATCCAGAATTTAGGAATGAACCACGACATTTGCGTCTTGTACTCTCAACTGACGGAATGAATCAGTTTGGTATGCAAAGTACCAACCACAGTACTTGGCTAGTGATTATGATGATTTATAATCTTTCACAGGACTTGTGCATGAAGCGCACTTACATGATGTTGTCTATATTGATATCAGGACCCAAACAACCTGGTAACGACATAGATGTATATCTGGCTCCTTTGATAGAGGACTTGAAGCTTCTGTGGGATGAGGGTGTCGATGTGTATGATGCTTATTGAAAGGAGAATTTCAAGTTGAAGGCCATGTTGTTTGGAACTATCAATGACTTCCTCGCTTATAGGAATGTATCTAGATATAGTGTGAAGGGAGCCTATGCATGTCCTTGGTGTACCACGAACACAGATCACATTCGTTTATATCATTGTAGGAAGACTGTTTATATGGGGCATAGAAGGTGGTTGGAGCCAACACATGAGTATAGAAGAATGGCTGATGCATTCGATGGCACAATCGAGGAACGTGGACCTCCACGTTTATTGTCAGGTACAGATGTACACTTTGCAAAGAGTCTCCCAACTAGAGGCTGGAAGAAGGAATCAATTTTCTTTCAATTGCCCTATTGGAAAGAGTTGTATGTTAGACACTTCATTGATCTAATGCATGTTGCGAAGAATGTTTGTGCTAGTTTGCTCAATACTCTGCTAGTTGATAACAAGTCCAAGGATGGTTACAACGTAAGAATGGATATGGTTGCTATGGGTATAAGAACAGAATTGACACCTGTGTGTGAAGAAGGTAAACCACCAAAATTACCTCCTGCTGCACACACCTTATCCAAGAGTGAGAGAAAAGTATTTCTTCAAACACTAAAGGATGTGAAAGTACCAGAGGGTTATTCTGTTGGGAAAATAGGGGTGCCCGGAATCTATTCGGGATGAACTTTAAATACGAATTTAAATACAATTATTACTAGCATGAATTAATCCTAATTAATTCAAATAATAATTCCAACAACTAATTATCATCATGCATGTTAAATTAATTTCACATATTTAACTAGGCGGAATTAAACAAGTAAATATGTGATTAACGTACCTCTCGTAGTATTGGCCTTTGGATATACGGGACACTTATAATCTCGCTCTATCAACCCAAAGCCTTCTCAAGTATTTCCCTTTTCACCTCACTTGATCGCCGGTGGGAGACGCTTTCAAGTAATTTAATAACTAAGGAAAAAGAAAAATATCTATGCTTCTTGATTTTTCCAACACATGGAATTATGTTCTTGGAGATGAAATAATCATCTCCTATTTATAAGAGGTATTGATCGAAAATTTAGAGATTAATGGGCTTGGAGAAAATCTTTTCTTAATCTCTAAGAAATCTTGAATATATCTCATATATTCTTTTCTCCAAAATAAAATATTCCACAAAAATCTCACACCCCTAAATAAATATGCAATTTTCGAAAACTTTATAGATGAAATCCAAGATTTGGATCTTCTTGAATATATGAGATATTCTTGTATTCCTAGAATACATATCTTCCATAATATCTTTTCAAGAAAATCAACAAAATCTAATTTCTCCTACACATGCATTTTTCGAAAATTAAGAGACAAAAAACAGCAATATTATTTTCTTTTTATTTTAATCACCTTATCATTATTGGGCTACTTAATGGGCTACTTGAGGGGCCTTATGGAGAATTAAGATTGGACCTCCTAATGGACTTCTGAATTTCAATATTGAGCCCCAATATAATTCAGCCCATTAATATTAATTATTACCACTAATAAATTAATATTGCACTATCCATCTTAATCCATATTACGATAATATGGGCTCCCGGTTATTATTTCCCGCGTTTAAGATTAACAAGTCCATTAATTAATTAAGCTTCTGAATAGCTCTAAATTAATTAACATCTTTCACCTTGGAGTAAAGACAGCTCAACATTATTATTCGTACCGAAGAAACTAATTCTTCACTTGCAAGATTTGGTACAATAAAACTTCTGAGCCCACCAAGGGGACTAATCACACGAGCCGTACTCGCACGCGTTTCTCCGTATTAAATCTTAGCAACCGTCGTATGATTAATATTACTGCCCAAGACACAAAGTTCGAAGTCACATTGATTCTCACCCAACATGAATCAAAGCAGTAACTACTAAGCACACACAGTCCTATTTAAGTGACGGAGATTAAGAAATCAACAACCACTGAGGTCTAATTCTTCACCTTTCAGAACAGAAGAATTTCTCCTCGCTGTAGGACCTCTTCAACACATACTAAATGTGCTAGTGCAATCTCTTGGTCAAGACAGACCAATCTGAGCCTTACACATCGACCTTTCACGGTGTATTGTTCAATTCCACCTAGGCCGTGAAAATGTACGTTTAGTTACAAGTAAACTGTTAATGTCGTCTTCCGTGATCGGGTATCACCACATTAACTACTATGTAACACGTACTATATATTGAACGGTTTGCAATAGAAATTCAACATTCAATCATAACTAAAGCAAATGCGATAAAAGAATTATTCTCATAAACGAGTGTTTGTTACACGAGTTATACAAAGTAAAAGCATACTTTCACGTATAACTCCAACATATTCGTCCAACATACAGAGACTTGTTTCAGATGATGGCGTGAAATTGATGAATCTGAAATCGCATGACTATCATGTCATTATGGAGAATTTCTTGCCCATTGCAATACGTCCTATCTTGCCTGAAAATGTGCGCATAACCATAACAAAGCTTTTTTGGTTCTTCAAGGCAATGAGTAGCAAGGTCATTGATCCTAAAAAATTTCTTGGTTTTCAGAGACAGATTGAGGGGACGTTATGTGAGCTTAAAATGTATTTCCCTCCATCATTTTTTGATATAATGGTTCACCTAACCGTTCATTTGGTACACGAGACAAGAATGTGCGGTCCTGCTCGTATACGATGGATGTATGGTGTAGAGAGATATATGAAAGTGCTGAAAGGGTATGTGATGAATATGTTCAGGCCAGAGGGATGCATTGCATAACACTATTTAGTAGAAGAAGCAGTTGAGTACTGGTCTGAATTTATTCCAAATATTGATGCAATTGGACTTCCAAGTACCCGATACACTAATAGGATGGATGGTGAAGGCATTACCGGTGGTCAACCTGTATGTGTTAGTATGGAGGAGCTAACACGGATGCACTTGTGCGTACTTCACAACACGTTCGATGTGCTTCCTTTTATTGACCTGCACATGCAAGCACTGTCTGAGTCCTTTCCCACTAGAGATAGATCATGGATTGAAGCTGAGCATAATCGCACGTTTGTTGACTGGTTCAATGGTTATGTTGTAAATATGTTGTCACAGAATAAAGAATCAGTGAAAGAAAGAATTAAGTGACTATCCAGATTGCCTGATAGGCATGCGTATTCATACAAGTGTTATCTTATCAACGGATACACTTTTTATACTCGGGATCATGATGCCGCAAGTACAATGCAGAATAGTGGGGTGTCTATTACTGCAACTGCATGGAATGAGTCGATTACCACATACTTTGGACATATTGTCAATATTTGGGAACTCGACTATGTTGGTCACCGTGAACCAATCTTTGATTGTAGTTGGGTGAGGATCCCAAATGGGGTCCAAGTTGAATGTTCTGGGTTTGTACGCGTTGATTTGAAGAATGTGGGATACAGAGATGACTCTTACATAATGGCCAATCAAGCTCAACAAATTTTCTATGTCCCTGACCCAGTGAACAAGAAATGGTCAATTGTGCTTCTGTCAAACAAATTTAACCATAGTTACCAGATCAACGACCAAGTCGATGAAGATATTGACATGATTGATGATCCTTTTCAGAACTTCACACATTCTGTACCCTCTTTCGACTTGCAAATCCACGCCCATACTAGAGAAATCTTAGAAACGAGGATGAATATAACAATCCGGATCTCGTTAACATTCATGGTCATGAACAAGAAAAGTCAACCAAAAAACGAAAAAGAAAAACCAGTGCTAAAAAGAAATGTACGACTTTATTAAATGTTATTTTTTCTGCTTTATTAAATGTTGTAGTTATTTATTAAATTAATATTTTTTATTCTGTTTCACAGGATCATGGATCAACCGGCCTATGATGGAGATGATGGAGATGATGGGGGTGATGGAGATTATGGGGGTTATTTTCCCTATGATAGAGATGATAGGGATGATGGGGATGATAGAGATAATAGAGATGATAGAGATGTGGGAGATCATGATGACTTGGGACAGGATAACACTGATGCTCACACCTCTAGTAGCTCTGGAGAGAAGCGCATGAGGGGTATAGTCATGATGACTTCATTGAAGAAAGACCGTAGCAAGGGAAAATTACTGAAGGTAATTAGTTTTATTACATCTGAACAATTTAATTTTTATTATATTAATTAATTGTTTGTTGACCTAATGATATCATTGAATTGCAGTTATCATTCAATGAGTATGGGCAGCCGATTGGACCTGAGAGTGCGAAGTTGGCGCACTACATTGGGTCTGCAGTCAGGAGAGTGGTCTCTATCGTGCTGCCATGCAATGACTGGCGTAAGCCTGAAATGATTCCTTACAAGGAAGCGTTATGGGATGAGCTCGTGGTATGTAAATTAATTATATGCATATTTTCATTGTTGCATGGCTTATTTTTATGTATAAGCTTGTGAAATTACTAAATATAAATTGTTATATTTTATATGTGTATGCAACAAACATTCACCGGCCTTGATCACACAAGGAAGCATCAAATACTTATGCAAGTTGGTAATGCGGCCAAGAATTTTCGGTCTTTTCTGAGGAGAAGTTCACGAGACCCGAAGACTGGTCTGTACTCGTCTAGGCCGCCTAAGGACTATGAGGAATCCCCTATGGTGGCCCTATATTGGCAGGAATTCGTGTGTAGATCTATGCTTGATGATTTCAAGGTAAGCTTGATCAATGTCATTTCATCTATTCCTATTAATGCACAATTTTTTAAGTGTTTATTGTATTTATATTACACTGTAGGAAAAAAGTAACAGAAATAGCGTACAAGCTAAGAATATGGAGGCGCGATATCGTGGATCTTCCAAAGGTTATGCACGTATTAGGGAAGATTTGGTGAGATAAAAACACTAACTTTTAATTTTTTTTATGATCATTCACTTTTAATATATATTCACTTTTAATAATTTGGGGACATGTTTATCATGGATCGTAGAAAGAAGAAAAAAAGAAAGCTGGAGAGAGTGCGTCTGTTGTTACCCGTTACGAGTTATTTCAGACTACAAGAAAGACTCGAGATGAGAATTTTCCCGATAACAGATCTCAGCGTATCTTTGAAGAAGCGGTAATTCATCCATTATTTTATCTTTTAAATTAAAAATAATTACTTCATTTGAAATGGTTTAATAATATTTTTTTGTTATTCAGGAGCGCATATCTCAGAGCATGACGCCCGACGACATCCGCACTATGGGTCCTGATGATTTATTTGCACGGGCAATAGATCGTCAGGAGCATCCCGGACGCTTACGGGGTTTTGGATATGGCGTCACGAAGAAAACATTGTCGATGGCACCCGGTATTGCGGCTATAAATATGGTGGAAAAGCTTTATGTGCAGGTTGCCGAAATGGCTAAACAGATGGAGATCATGAATCAAAGAAACTTGAGACAAGGGATGTCGTCGAGTGGTGCTAGTTGTGAAAACAGTGTCCCGTCTATGTTTTCTGCTGATGCTAGAAATGAATTCGACGATCCACTTCAAAACATCTCCCAGGTATCAGATGTATCTCGTATTTGTTTTAATTAAAGACTAGTATAATTTTCTAAACTTAATATCTTCTTCGAACAGCCAGTGAAATGTTTCCTTTATATGGAGCATCCTCTTCGGTTGGTGGCAACTGGAATGTTGCACGATAGCTCTAGTGGAATCATTCATGGTCGTCCCCACGCTTCTGGTTTTGTGAGAGTGTGCCTGAAATCGGAGAAGAGAATTCACCAGTGCCAAGACCAGAAGATGATGCCACCACAGTCGGAACAACGGTCGGACACTTTATCGAATGACCGAGAAACTTGGTCTCTCTCACCAAGAAGGTAAAATTCATGGTATTAAAGTTTAATATTTTATTTATTCTAAATTATATTAAAAATTGATTGTAGATACTGCCGACTCCACAAAAGTCTCCACAAAGATCAAGTGGTATTGAGAGGGAGAGACCGAGGGAACCCACTGTTGGTGTTCGCAGACGACGATTAGGTTATCCAGTGCACGGTGACTTACCCCATGACGTCACTACAATGTCATCGGCGCACTTGATGGTTTCGTCCACCACCTACGATCCAGTTGTGGTTCCCATTACTTCTTACTTTCACCAGGTTGGTTATGAATAGTTCATCCTACCGGATTATGTGAATGAAGTAATGTACGACAAGTGGTTGAGTGCAACTACCATGACTCTTTACCTCAGGTATGTGTTTACTAATTCTCAATATTTACTTCATATATAGTTTAATTTTCTTATTAAATATTAATTAACGTATGTTTGTTTAAGATATTTGGGTGAGGTATATTTCACCCTAGATATCGGGGCAAGTGCAAAGTATTCATTCATCTCCCCACAACTGTGTTGCATGTTTGGTAAGAGGACACCGTTAATGAGGGATATTGTTAACCATGTGTTGAAATATACTGGGAAAAAACATCTCATTTTCTGGCCGACAAATGTGGGGTGAGTACAATTAATATTTCATAAAATATTTTTTTTTATATAAACAAGTGGTTATCTTTTAATATTCTTAATATAATATTGTAGTAAACATTGGGTGCTGGTGGTCATAGACATAAATGAACTTTATGTGTATTATATGGATCCAGCTCAGGGTGGAGTGTATATAAATCGTCCTAATCTCATGACATTTATGGACGGGTAAGTTAGTTTTTAATATTCTCATATTATTATTTGTTTTACTTTTAAAAGTATGCATATCTAATCTATTTTTATTTTTTAAATATTTTTTTATAGTATAATGAGAATGTTTCGGAGTAGTCTTCCAGGTCAAAGCTAAAAAACCATTAGTAAAGTGTTGTGAAAAGATATTACGGTAAACTTACTTTATAAATTTTCAATTCAATTAAAAATAATCATAGGTATAATACGTGATTATAATTGCTAATCAATAGGTTTCGAGGCAGCAAGATGGCGATCACTGTGGATATTTTGTGTGTTGCTACATTGAAGATATAATCTTGACTTCTCAGACGACTATTCCTAATGAAGTAAGTCGATTTATCGATTTATTTAAATTATTATTGATTGATATAACATATTCGTATTAATTAATTAAATTTTAAATGTAATTTGCAGTTTGTGCATAATCCTCGGATCCCTTTTTACAACAAAGCTAGAATGGACAAATGGAAAATGGACTTGATGGGGTATTTATACAATAGGTTCTTAATGTAATTTTCTTTTTGTAAGACACTATTATATAACTTTTGGCATGTAACTTATATATTAATTTGTGATGATATGATATTATTATGAATTTTTTGGTATAATTAATTTTATTTATTTATTTGATGTTATGGATTAATATTTGATGGTATGGATAAATATATTTATTTGTATATAAACAGGTTTATTAAAATGAAATAGAAAATATAAAAAAAAAATTATAAATCAAAGAAAGCTGTTAAGAACCGCTTTCCAAGTGAATTAAATAATAAAAAAAAAACGCCTTGGATAGCGGTTAAGAACCGCTATCTAAGTTAGGATCTTGGATAGCGGTTCGAAACCGCTTTCTTAGTAAGTATCTTGGATAGCGGTTCTAAAACGCTGTCTAAGAAATGCTCTTGGATAGCGGTTCGAAACCGCTCTCCTAGAAGACAGCGGTTTATAATCGCTGTCTAAGAGCTTATTTTGCACAGCGGTTTCCGAACCGCTTTCTTAGCTTAGATAGCTGATTCTTAGAAAGCGTTTCTAACCGCTTTCTAAGCTCATAAATAACCGCTTTCTAAGTCCTTTTTTGTACTAGTGTCTATACTCAGTATTTTGCCAACTTATAAATGAACAAAGAATTGTGTTAAAAAAAATGAACATTGAGTTGACTATACTAAATAGTGATACAAGGAGTAAAAATAGTTAAAAGCTCTCAAGAGTAAAAAAAAACTAAAGCCATCCTGCTTCTAATGAAAATGATTTTAATTTAAAGTCCCAACAACATTAAATTTCTACAAACTGTTACATATAACCCCTAGTATAACCATCAACACCAAGTGATAATTTGCATCAAGCTGCAAAAAAGACATGAAACTGCATACTCAGATTGGCAGCCCTTCATCAGTTCTCTCTCTCTCTCTCTCTCTCTCCCCCATCTCTCTTGGTACCATCGCAATGCAGGGCTAAAGTAAGAGACTAGATTTTCTGACCGAAAAGAAATAAATATTAGTCAGAAAAAAAAATTGTACAGCTTGTTACAAAGTTAAATGCCCAACATAAAAGTTCCTGAAGGGCTGAGAACCTTCTAACAGGTCGTACGTGGACATCATGAACATTGTATCGTCAAGAGACAATGCTATCTTCTGCAAAACCATATCTCGAGAGGATCGCAACTGTCTCCTCCTCAGCACTGCCAAGTTAAAACAAGAAACTACATTACACAATTTCACAAGGAATTTTTTTTGATAACTTTGGACCTTGTCCCAACTACAATTACCAGATAATCAGCAAAAATAACTGAGTGGTAGTGACATATAGGCATAATGCAAGAATTTACCTCCCAGGCCTAAGAATCTTGTATTTCCCTTGTGTAGTAAGATCCACCACTGTTGATCCTGCTCTCCCTGATGGGAGAACACCACCATTGTAAATATATGCACAGTTCTGCTAGAGATTCTCAAAATCTTTCACATCTACACTGTTGGGTTGCCCACTAAGGTTTGCACTTGTGAGAGCTAGGGCATTGCTGGAACCCCGAGCAATTGACCGAATGAAATCACAGTCGGGCAATCATACGCCTATGCTATCCAATCCAGGGTTTAAAGACTTTTCAAGGAGGCTTGAATCCCCTGAAATGTATAGAGAGAAAGAGAGAGAGAGCATGTTATTAAGAGCATCAAACTAGTAGTAGAGATGGGATTATCAAAACAACTAAAAAGAGGTAATTATGGAGCTTAAAAAGATAAATAACAATCTTCCATCATAATTATTAGGAAAATATAATGCATGGGATTAACAACCTCATCTTAGCACCACTGTGACGGGCCCTGGAAGAAGGGAATCAAGCAATCCCTGAGGCAAATGGCTCGTAGTGGCAAAATGTTGTATATCCTGAACATCTGCAACACAAATAGCAAGAGGGCTGGTGTGTTTTTGGCCTTTGATCTCGTATATCCTGTGAACTGCTTCCATAGAGCTGTAACCAAATATAAACCTTGAGCAGTTGGGGTACCAAATAGCTAACATTTCAACAAGCCATTTGCACAACATTCAAACATGGTGGATTCCCTTTCTAATTCTTACATTACATGCTTCATCAAACTAAGAATCAATTATGAGGAGGGGTGTTGAAAATCAATTCATACGAACAATTACCACATAAATATAATTAAAAAGTTTGTCATAATGCATCAAAAGGCTCCAAAATAATTAAAAAGTTTGTCATAATGCATCAAAAGGCTCCTAAATTATTAAATTTTGTTACGAAAGGCTCCTAAATTATTAAATTTTGTTAAGAAAGGTCCCTAACTAATTTTTGTTTTAAAAGCCTTTAAACTATAATATTTTTGTTTCATTAGGACCTTACACTATTTTTTGTTTTAAAAAGCTCTTAAAGTATATAATTCTTATTTTATAAGGTCCTTTTGTCACTTATTTGATAATCCGTTTTTGTTGGAATTCGATCTTAATAGCTTTATGCCTAAAAAGTTCCCCAGAATCATTCATTTCCCATTAATGCTTAAAACTACCAAGAAATTGAGTACCCCATATTACAAAAGTTAACCACAGAGATCCAAAAACATTTAAAGAAGGCAATGTTATACCAACCAAGCATCAGAGGCAAAGCCATAGAGGGTATCAGTTGGAACAATAATTACTTCACCAGCCCTCACAGCTTCAATCGCCTCTTCAGCATGATCCTCTGTGGCCGGTCGCATTAAACCCATTGTGCTCCCATCACACTTCTCTATACTCCAAGCCATTCTACTCGCAATCACACCTCCAATATCCCTCCTGCTTCCCAAAGACTTCAGTCTTCGCCCCTTTTAATCAAACGAATAAGAAGCATTTCATCAAACACATAGTATGCACTCTGAATACAGGTGTTGAATTTAGCCAAAACTAAAAGGAAGAAAGGGGGGAAATCACAAATAATGCTGGTCCACTAATTGAAAACCATAAGCAAGTTCAGAAGCAGTGTATGAACAAACATAATATGTGTGTGTATGTACCTGTGGAGCGATGAACGGGCGTGTAGCCAAGAATGGGCGGAGTTTAATCGGAACGGTTAATTTCGTCAGACTTCTGCCTTTGCTGCTACTTATCTTATAGAGAGCACAGAAGCTCTATTTTTTTGGAACAAATTTTCTCTCGAGACATCAAAAATAGGTCATGGGAAATTGCATTAAATTATATCAATCACCAAATGCTCCTTAAAGCTTAACTGTGTTTACATTGTAGGTTAAACCCCATTTAGACTAATAGTAGCCATTTGTACCTTGTTTACTTTGTTGGATAAAGTACCCGGGTTAAAGGTCCAGTAGATAGCCAATTTAAACCTCCACTCATTGGGCTGTTTATATAATCTTGAATACCATGTCTTGTGGAATGATAAGTTTGTCCCCAACTTTATGTGTATCAAAGCAGCGCTGCACTAAAAAAGGAGTCTCTGGTCTCTTACCAAACAAATAAAATACATCAATACAAATATCTGTTCTTTACCAAAGGAACGAAATGAATTATTTTCTGTAATTTCGACGCATAACAATGGAGAATCCTAATGAGTTTCAGAAATTACTAAACATGGAGTTATAATAATTTGAAATTTAAAATCGGTGGAAAATACAAGTTCAAAAATAGGTTGTGTTTGAAAATACATACAAATCATTCGATGGTTTATAGCTTCGTCGGACCCGACATTAAATGCTTGGAGATCTTGTCGCACTGAAGCTAACAACGAATAGGGTTTCCTAAAACCGTCTTCAACCTGTGTTCATAGACGAGAAAATAAAGGCGATTGGAGCCGGAATGAGATCTTGTTTCCGTTTTTGCAAGTTAATTTGGACTCCAATGGCGCCGACAGTCACAATATTGATGAAGAGGGCTATAGTCGACGACGGCGAGCAAAATTTGGGAAAAGGGTTTTCTTCATCGAGTTCGTGCCGTATAAATTTAATCCTGTTTGTTAGGGGTATATAAGTAATTAAACTCTTATTTATCTTTTTAACTAGATAACTAAATTATCTTTTAAACATTATTAATGAGCTTTTAACCTAAACTGCCTTTAGGTTTAGACTTGGTCTTTATTCTTATAAATAGATCATTGTACTTAAAATTGTATACACTTATACATATACACATATTAGTGAAACTCCTGGCTTGGTACGCCCTCAGACGTAGTCGTTATCGATGAATTGGGTGAACAAATATCGCGCCTTTATTTTACGCTCTCAATTTACAACACGATATCAGCACGAGACTCTGTCCGAGACTAACTGGTACGATCTAAATTATTTTCCTCCAAAGCATGTGAATTAATTGTCGTATCGAATTATTTGATCCATGTGTTACATGTTTTGTATGTACTTGAATTATTGTTTCGTATTTGCAATTAATTGGATCAAATTGTTTTTTGAAAAAAAAAATTCACCGACGAGCGCACGGCCGCCGCCTGTCGACCGCCGTCCAGCAACGCCGCCTTCGCTCCGCCGTTGCCCAGGAGCGCCGCCGAGTGCGCGCGGCCCCAGGCCGTTGGCGTTTACTTGAACCGAAAATACTAGCTTTTACTAGTAGCTTCCCCGCAAGAGTACGGGTTCACTGTAGTATGGACAAGTATAGGGACCAAGTATTATCGAACCCAAGGGAAGGTATGTATGCGAATAGATCCCTGAAGATCTACGCGTCGTAGTTAATATGAGTGTATGTTTGGGGATTGAAAATTATTATATCTAAACTATTCTACTCTACTAATGCAAAAGAAAGAAATGAGTTAATTATCTAAGGGTTTTGTCTCAAATATAAAAGGGTGATGCTCGGGATAGGAATTCCTACGTATACTAACGGAGTTGGTACGATAATTAAAATAACCGTAACACACAAGAAATAACCTAAGTATAAGAATGCAAGGTGAAAGCTCAAGATTCTAAACCCTAATACTTTACCCTAACACTCGACTTCACTAATCCACTAACAAGTTAATAGATTGTGCTTAATTAATGAGACCCTAATTTAACTAAGGTGATGCGGTCGTCCTCCTTCGCTAAACTGGTAGATGAATTAACCCTTCCTAAACCTTCTCGTTTAGTCTACTTGTTGTTAAAGAGTGATACGGTCGTCCTCTCTCTAACACCTTTCGAACGAAATTCAAAAGCGAAGTCTAGATTAATTTTAAGAATTCATTAACTAAGAGAATTAAAACCTAACGTCACAAGTTACCCTAATTACGTACCCACAACCTACTTCTACGAGTTCATCCTACCCTAAGCATGCAAGGGTTTTAGCCGGACATGGCTTTGACAAACATAAAAGCAATAGAATAAACAGCAAACATAAACATAATGAATTGAACGAAGAAAATAAGAAACATGAACTAGGGTTTAAAGAAATAAATACTAAGAACTGAAATTTAATTAACTAAAACGAAGTTCAAAGCATTTAAAGTAATAAAGCTAATGAAAAGAAACTAAGAATTCGTACGAAAAACCTCAACAAAACGTAAATGTAAACTTGCTCGTTCTTCTCCTCTTCCTCTATCTAAAAACTAAGTCTAAATCTCGTGTGTGTGTCAAGTGGTAGTTTGAAACGAGTTTGTAAGGAGTATATATAAAGATTGGGTCGAATCGGGATCTCGTGGGCCGAAAAACGAAATTTGAAAAATAAGTCTCGGAAGCGCTCGAGCTGTCCCGGTCGAGCGGGGCGCTCGACCCTTTGAGCTCGAATGAATTGCTTGGTCGAGCGGGGCGCTCGACCTACGTTGGTTGAATGGTTCAAGAGCTCGAGCGGGGCGCTCGAGCTGTGCCCCTCGAGCGGCAAAAACGCTCTGTAAGTTTGGAGCACTCGACCTACGTTGCTCGAGCGATGGTGCTCGAGTGATGATGCTCGAGTGGGCCTTCCTTCCTCGCAACTAACATTTTTCTTCTCACGTACTAATACCAATCGTATTTCTTCGATATCTTCTCATCCGGGCATCCGTTTGAGTCGATTCAAAGTCCTACGAACTCCGTTTTTCGTCCTCGATTCACCTATGAGTATCAAAGAGACAAATTCATCAATGTATAGAAATAGTACTCATTTGGCTCTAAAAACTCAATAAAATCGACCAAAACTAGGGCGTTTCTAGCTACGAATCATGACAATTTCACGCCTAATCAACCCCCCCCCCAAACTTACCATATTGCTTGTCCTCAAGCAATGAAATAATAAGTCAAGTGAAATTGTTAGGGATGAGTCAAAGAATCAATCATGCAAGCTAATGAACTCAAGCTTCAAAAATCAATCACCCGTATACTTACTCACTTTCCTTTATCATACTCATGCAACAATAACAAGAAACACCAAGATCAAGCATGGATGTGCACTCAACGATGTGTTTCGCTCCCTCACAAGTGTATATCAATGATCAAGGGACTCACTCAAACAATCAATCACTCAAATTGGCAGCCATAGGCTTGTAAGTGCTCTTAACTTCGACCATACTCTAGACATCAATGCCGAATCAAAAATGACTTTTCTCAAGGTTGTAATGTAGGCTCTTTGGACAGGTGGGATAACAATATGGTAAAGTGACTAAGGTAAATGGAGAATAGAAAAGCAAACTTCGGTACTTCGAGATAAGGAACAGACTACTTCAAACATTTTCAATCAACATCCTTTCAATTCCATACTCTCAACACTTCAATTTTTTTTCTAACTCTTTTCACTTTTTTTTTTCAATCACTTCACTTTTTTTCTCACAACACATGAGCTCATTTTTTTTCTTTTGCTCATTCTCAATTTTTTCTCTTTTTCCCACATCTCATACTTCATTACACCTTCTCATCATATTCACTCAACAAACAACATTTTCCTTCTTCAACTCAATTCACTCCCTTCACATTCACACTTTCCTATTCTCCACTCAAATTGGGACAAAAAGGCTTAGGAATTGGAATATTGTTCATATGTGCTAGCAAATAAAATAAGCTTTAGGCTCAAAGGGGCTAACAAGGGATTCAATGTCATTGGTAAGAAAAATTGGCTAAGTGACTCATTTGTTGATAGGCGACCAACAGGGACATGATATAAACATAAAAAATATTAATCTAATAAGATTAAGAAATCAAAAGTAATAATATGGAAGAGGACGAGCAACAGGGACTGTATGCCCTAGGAGGCGAGCAACAGGGACTGTATGCCCTAGGAGGCGAACAGAAGGGACTAAGGTCCTAATGAAGGGGGCGAGCAACTGGTCATAGAGACCATTACGAGGTAGCGAACAACAAGAACAAGAAGACCCAAAGTCTCAACAAGAGGCGAGCAAGCGAGCAGGCGAGCAACTTGGGTTATAAAGGTTTCCAACACCCAACGAAGACATACAGACGAGTAGCTGGCCACAAAGGAGAGCAGCTGAGTGGTTCAAAGACCAAGTACAACATTGGGAACTCCAAGAGTCACTAACTTTAGAAATAGTCCATGTGTCTTAACACTTGGCACCCATTCATTGGGCAATAGTTTAGATGTTGTACAAGTATCTTGACACTTGGCAAAAATCCTATGGCTAAGCCATCAAGATGGTGACACCTAGCCTCTTTGTATGTCTATAAATACCCCTTCATTTGCATGAAGGGGAGAGGATTTTTCCATAATAAAAAAGAAACCAAACTCTTGCAAATTTCATTCTTGAGTATAATCTATGATTTAAATTCTTGTTTGATGATCTTATGAAGTAAAAACAGCCACTAATCATCATCGATTAGAAAAGGTCATCAACATCATTAAAATCAAAGATGGCCTAAGATCCTATTCGGCATATCAAACTGGACACAATCAAGAAGCAAGAGCACACACAAGTTCTAGCATCCTCTAAGGTGATGATTCACTCACAAACGAAGAGATCAATTCATGCATAAAAATCTCATAAGGTTCAAATCTCACGGCTTTCACATCCATGCTAGTCTAGTGCATTCTCACAATCATCACACAAGCACTCAGAAGGAAAATTTGTAAGCATACGGGTTCTCTCTCAAATCATCTCTAACTCAAACACTCACACAATAAAACTCCTAACTCATCCTCACAACTCAACTCTACTCATCAAATCGTACTCAAAGATAGCAATCAACAAGCATAAGATAGTTGATAGGCATGAAATATTGAGTAACAAAATAAATCAAAATCAGCCCAAGGAGTATTTCAACAAACCAATAATCAATCAAACTCAACTCAAAGATAAGGGCGTGCATGCATGTGCAATGTAATCATAAAACAAATAAAAAACTCCACCCCCCCAAACTTCGACCTTGCTAGAGGTCTAAGTTTGGGGTTGTGGGTTACCTCAACCAAATAATTCAATTTCTCTCAATAGCTTTGCACACTCCCTTGTCTCAAGTTGGTTCCTTCAATCTGAATACTCCATCATTCCTTTACTCTTTTAGAGACAAGCCTACAAAATAAAACTCTCAAGTACGGGGTTAAACATACGACTCAACAACACCCTAATAACATAATAGGACACTAAAAACAAATAAAAAGTTGCCTCCCATTCAGAGCTATTTTTAAGGTCCTGATGCCGGACCGAGCTCAAAGAGCTTATGGGACATCATACTCAAATTTACCTCCCTTACTCTCATAAGAGTGGTGCTTGCATTTCTTCCCTTGTTGCCCCACCATCATGAGCCCTTTTGCTTCCTTCCCCACCTCAAGTGGTATAGATATCAACTCCTTCTCACCTTTATCTGGATGAGTCTTACTAAACAATTTCTTGAGTTTGGACTTTTTCTTCTTAACTCCTCCTTTTCCCTCCAACTGGACCACGTCCACTCTTTTCACTTCTTCATCCTTCAACTTCTTCACTTTATCCCTATCAAAAAAATCAAGATCATAATGCTCATGGGTTAAATAATCAAGTGAAGGATTATAAAATTCATGAATATGAGAAGGATTAGGGATAGAAGGTGTGTCTTCAACACGAGGATCAATGGCATCCATGCAATACAAACTCTCATCCTTCTTCGGGTGCTTCATGGCTTCATATAAGGAAATCTTCACTTCTTGATCATCAACCTTCAATGTAATCTTCCCATTTGCCACGTCTAGTACCATCCCCGCCGTAGCTAAGAACGGTCTTCCCAATATCAGGGGCACGTGCTCATCTTCCTCCATCTCTAGCACTACAAAGTCGGCTGAAAAAATGTGATCTCCAACTCTCACTAGGACGTCTTCAACCACTCCTTGCGGTCTAGTAATAGACCGATCAGCAAGTTGAAGCGTCATCATTGTGGGTTGAAGTTCACCACCTTCCAACTTCTTGAAAAGCGACAATGGCATCAAATTAATGCTCGCTCCGAGGTCGCACAACGCTCCCTTCTTGATCCCGTTCCCAATATCACATAGGATCGTGAAGCTCCCGGGATCCTTCAGCTTCGGTGGAAGCGCCTTGTGCACTAATGCACTCACCTCGTGGTTCAGCTGCACCAACTTCGGCTCATCCACTCGCCGTCTTTTCACAATCAAGTCCTTCAGAAACTTTGCATAATGCGGCATCTGTTCCAAAGCATCATAAAAAGGAATGTTAATGTAGGGGGCATTGTTGATAGGCGACCAACAGGGACATGATATTAACATAAAAAATATTAATCTAATAAGATTAAGAAATCAAAAGTAATAATATGGAAGAGGAAGAGCAACAGGGACTGTATGCCCTAGGAGGCGAGCAACAGGGACTGTATGCCCTAGGAGGCGAACAGAAGGGACTAAGGTCCTAATGAAGGGGGCGAGCAACTGGTCATAGAGACCATTACGAGGTAGCGAACAACAAGAACAAGAAGACCCAAAGTCTCAACAAGAGGCGAGCAAGCGAGCAGGCGAGCAACTTGGGTTATAAAGGTTTCCAACACCCAACGAAGACATACAGACGAGTAGCTGGCCACAAAGGAGAGCAGCTGAGTGGTTCAAAGACCAAGTACAACATTGGGAACTCCAAGAGTCACTAACTTTAGAAATAGTCCATGTGTCTTAACACTTGGCACCCATTCATTGGGCAATAGTTTAGATGTTGTACAAGTATCTTGACACTTGGCAAAAATCCTATGGCTAAGCCATCAAGATGGTGACACCTAGCCTCTTTGTATGTCTATAAATACCCCTTCATTTGCATGAAGGGGAGAGGATTTTTCCATAATAAAAAAGAAACCAAACTCTTGCAAATTTCATTCTTGAGTATAATCTATGATTTAAATTCTTGTTTGATGATCTTATGAAGTAAAAACAGCCACTAATCATCATCGATTAGAAAAGGTCATCAACAATTGGCGCTAGAAGAAGGGTTCGAACTCCGTTTGTTGAAGATTTGAAGGAGTTTCTACAAAAACTCATCAGAAATTGCAATATTCCGGCAACAAGTCGCCGAAAACTGAGATTTGTAAGTTTAAGTGTCTTTGGGTGGTAATACACAAGACCTACAAACTTGAATGCATGTATGTGAGAATAAGGGTTTGTAAACAACCAAATTCTCATACACAAGGCTAGTTGTTGATTGGTCAAAACATCCACAAACACAAGATTGTCTTCAAAGAAACATTAAAATTCGAAAAATGGTACGATCGCAAGAACCACAAGAATCGAGCAATCACCCGTCAAACAAGTCACGAACGAGGGTATCGTCAACCGGAGGACATGCAAGAACGGTACGAGCGATGTCCCGACAAAATGTCCAAGTCACCATTGACACTCTTCCCCCAGAAGTAGAAGCATTGGCTCAAAACCCGGAGGAGTTGGCCAAAACAATAGCCGTTCTGCAATCCTTGCAACGGCGACAGGAAGTCGCAGGACCATCAAAGGCCCGGGAGACGTGCAACCGGGCAGTAGGGCACATACCATTGAAAGCCCCGGAGGCGAGCAACCGGGCAACGGAGCAAAGAACAAAACAGCGAGAAGACACAAGGATAGAAGAAGTCAACAACGAACAAGTAAGAAGAGCTAAGGGCAAAAGGCCAATAAGTGAGCGACTTGGAAGTCGAGGAGAGTCCACTCCGGGGATGTTGTGGCACAAATAATTCCGTAATTGGCCTAAATAATATCTCAGAACCAGGGTATACCGGAACCGGGGTTTAGGCCCCGACAACAGGATTTCAGCATTAAACAACCCGACAAAATCAAAGATCAACATTAGTAGAGATATCGAAGTACTGAAAAGATATTGTAATATTAGATTTATTTCTTTTCATAATTGTTTATTAGATCTATAATTGTAATAAATACCCTAAAATAAAGGGTCAGGATGGGATCCTTAGTTAGAAGCTTGGGGCTCTATAAATAGAGGCCCCAACCCATTGTAAAAAGGGTTCATTAGTTTTCTCCTCCCCACAAAATTCTCCCCACATGAATAAAATACTAGGCAAGGGAGACCCTCTTGAGGGACTCCCAAAGCCATCTTCAAGGGAAGAACCCATCGGTTCTTCCCCCATTCTTGTGTTCTTCGTGTTCATATTATTTCGTATGTTTGTTACCCGATAATCGGGACTACCCCTATAGCCACATAAATTCGTCACCTAGATCCGGTAAAATCGGTAACAACAAATGGCGCTAGAAGAAGGGTCCCTTTTGTCCCTAATCCGCAACAGATCCAACATAGCTGGAAAAAAGCTTGAAGAAATCTCAACATTTTTAAGGGTATCTTCAAATCTCCAAGTATGTTTTCCAGAAAAATTATTTTTAATTCCATGTTATATTATTTAAAAATTGAGTCCCAGCACTACATTTAGTTCTCCTTCCGAAGCTTTTCGTGGCAACAATGGTGAATTTCATGATTCAGTACTGGTTTATTTCTTTGTTCTTTACACGAAGAATGTAAAACTCAAATTTGATATCACACCCATTTAAACCCAAAATCTCCAGTCCTCATAAAATTTCCATGACCTATATCCAAATCTATACATCAAAGCCAGTGAAAACCAAAAATATTATCTCCATACTCTTTCCCTCTCTCTATCCATAGATACACGTTCGGGGAAAAGAGACCCAAAATTCCATGACCACACAAAACACAATTCCTAAATTTCCATACTATACACTCACAAGCCAAAGAGACATTCATAAACCTTACAAAAAATTACCAGGGCTTCCAGCCCCATTCACCCTACGAAAAGTCTCAACAAGAGCACACAAAATCCGTTGGTGGTTCGACGGAACGGCACCGGGACATTCACCCCACTGTTTCGTTCTGATGGCCGCACCAACAAGCAGCCCAGCCTCATCTTTTGACGAACAGGGCAGATCCCGCTTCTCAGCCGCAAAATCGAGGCCACCGTTGTCCTGCCGCCGTCGTCCCAGCACCGACATCCACACCGGAGCGGCTAACACTGCAGAGAACCACCGGAGAGAAGAAGAATTCAGAGCAAATTGAAGAAATAAAGAAAAGGAAAAAGGAAAAGAAAAATAGGACAACTTTACCTGCATTTCTGCACTCTGTCATTGCTCAAAGGAAAGGTACTCTGTCAAATAAAGCCAAAAATACCTGCCTCATACTGCCGATTCGACCCCCGGCCTCGCACCACGGCGGCCGGCCTCCGGCCTCGCACCGCAGCGGCCGGCCTCCGGCCTCGCACCGCAGCGGCCGGCCTCCGGCCTCGCACCGCAGCGGCCGGAGGTCGGCCGGCCTCCGGCCTCGCTCCGCAGCGGCCGGCCTCCGGCCTCGTTCCGCATCGGCCGGCCTCCGGCCTCGCACCGCAGCGGCCGACCTCGGCCATAAACTCCGAGCGGCCGACCTCTACCCACTATCACCAAACACAACAGCCCGGTCGTTGAGATCGACAATTATCTACACGGCCTCGCACCGCAGCGGCCGACACCCGACCTCGCACCACTACGGCCGGCCCCCGGCCTCGCACCGCTACGGACGGCCCCCGGCCTCGCACCACAGCGGCCGACCTCTCGGCCCCATTCACCGCCGCCGACCTGGGCCTCCACCAGACGAAAAACTTCCGCTGAGAACCTCGACGATCCCCGCCGAACCGAGCCACAACCAGACGCGACCTCGGCCACTGCCAAGGCCGAGCACATCCATGGCCCGGGATCCAGCCACCGCCTAACTCGCCTAAATTCCGCCGCTCTCAGCCTCAACACCAGTCGCCGACACACGAGAAGCTTCGATTGACGACCAGGACCAGGCGACCTCCATCACCGTCGCCGATCCAGCACCAACAATCACCGACCGCTACCCTTTCCGGGCACAATCGTCAACTTCACGCATCCATGAGCAACTCCATTGATCGGAGATGGGGAACTCAGTCCTGGGGTCGCGGGCCTGCCGCCTGGTAACAGATGTTGACCGAAAAATGAGACAATTTGTTTGATTCAGTATGGTCGTGGTTTTTTCTATCCAAGAGAGTAACATTTGGGCCAAGATTATATCCAATTTTGGGCCTTTTATATTACAAGAAGCTGATGGGCCTTTTTTACATTAAGAAGTTGTTGGCCTTTTGACTGAAAGGAGTTTGTTGGGCCATTTTTTGAAGATTATGGTTAGGCTGGAATTTTTGTTTATTGGCCGGATTAACGGATGTCGTGGCCTGCTATCCAATTGAGCTAGAAAATTTACACGGACGTTCAGAGCCACTACAACGACTCGATGAAATCTATCAATACAAGTTCTACAAACAGTCCAATCTCCTTTCAATCACCGAGCTCAGTTCAAAAGCATATGACGACCGGATCGAGGTCGGCATATCACACTTGAGCTCGGAAAGGCCATTCTAGGCCATTCAATCACCGAGCTCAGTTCAAAAGCATATGACGACCGGATCGAGGTCAGCATATCACACTTGAGCTCGGAAAGGCCATTCTAGGCCATTCAATCACCGAGCTCAGTTCAAAAGCTTATGGCGACCGGATCGAGGTCGGCATATCACACTTGAGCTCGGAAAGGCCATTCTAGGCCATTCAATCACCGAGCTCAGTTCAAAAGCATATGACGACCGGATCGAGGTCGGCATATCACACTTGAGCTCGGAAAGGCCATTCTAGGCCATTCAATCACCGAGCTCAGTTCAAAAGCATATGCCGACCGGATCGAGGTCGGCATATCACACTTGAGCTCGGGAAGGCCATTCTAGGCCATTCAATCTCCGGGCCATCTTAAGCACCCAGCTCGCTCACCATAACTACCGCGCAAGCGACGATCTCTCTTATTAAGACTCCGAGCACACGTTCAGAGCTACCACAATGACTCAAAGGAATCTACGGGCAGTCCTTTTGCCCATCTCGATTCAGGTTTTCTTCAATTACTTCCTTTTAATGTATTGCAACTCAAATATATTTACAATACATTAAAAGTCGGGGGCATGAGTACCCGTATCTGGAGATGATTTTGGGTAATCCAAAAAAAAAAATTTGAATCTCGAATTTCAGTATCTTTATCCGCCTTCATCGGCGTTGATCCGTCCGCCTCCGTGGCGTCGACTTTTCGTCCACCTCCGTGGCGTCGACTTTTCGTCCGCCTCCATGGCGTCGACTTCCCGTCCGCCTCCGTGGCGTCGACTTCCCGTCCGCCTCCGTGGCTTCGACTTCCCGTCCGCCTCCGTGGCGTCGACTTCCCGTCCGCCTCCGTGGCGTCGACATCTCGTCCGCCTTCTTAGGCGTTGACATTTTTTATCCGCCCTCATCGGCGTTGATCCGTCTGCCTCCGTGGCGTCGACGTCTCGTCCGTCTTCTTAGGCGTTGACGTTTTTTATCCGCCCTCATCGGCGTTGATCCGTCCGCCTCCGTGGCGTCGACGTCTCGTCCGCCCTCTTAGGCGTTGATGTTTCTTTATCCGCTTTCATCGGCGTGGATTTTCCGCCTTTAATTAGCGATGATTTGTCCGCCTTCACCGGCGTCGACCACCCGATTACAATCGGTCAAGAATAAAACAAAAAATCAAAGTTCAAAAGCGGGGGCCCGCCTCCAAGCGGTCGGCCCTCCACACTTAGTACAAAAATTAGGCCGACCCCAAAGCGGTCGACCTATCACATGGGCCATAGTGCCACCAGCTGTGCAAACAGAAAAAGCCTCGTACAAAGAGCCAAACCTCGAGTACGAGCACATATAAAGCCTCGTACGAAGAGCCTAGCCTCGAGTACGAGCACAGAAAAAGCCTCGTACGAAGAGC
Organism: Ballota nigra; assembly: GCA_947034835.1. Taxonomy (NCBI): domain Eukaryota; kingdom Viridiplantae; phylum Streptophyta; class Magnoliopsida; order Lamiales; family Lamiaceae; genus Ballota; species Ballota nigra. Next base: position 36,061,948 of record OX344720.1, read on the forward strand.
CTAGCCTCGAGTACGAGCACAGAAAAAGCCTCGTACGAAGAGCCTAGCCTCGAGTACGAGCACAAAAAAAGCCTCGTACGAAGAGCCTAGCCTCGAGTACGAGCACAGAAAAAGCCTCGTACGAAGAGCCAAGCCTCGAGTACGAGCACAGAAAAAGCCTCATACGAAGAGCCTAGCCTCGAGTACGAGCACAGAAAAAGCCTCGTACGAAGAGCCAAGCCTCGAGTACGAGCACAGAAAAAGCCTCGTACGAAGAGCCTAGCCTCGTGTACGAGCACAGAAAAAGCCTCGTACGAAGAGCCTAGCCTCGAGTACGAGCACAGAAAAAGCCTCGTACGAAGAGCCAAGCCTCGAGTACGAGCACAGAAAAAGCCTCGTACGAAGAGCCTAGCCTCGAGTACGAGCACAAAAAAAGCCTCGTACGAAGAGCCAAGCCTCGAGTACGAGCACAGAAAAAGCCTCGTACGAAGAGCCTAGCCTCGAGTACGAGCACAGAAAAAGCCTCATACGAAGAGCCAAGCCTCGAGTACGAGCACAGAAAAAGCCTCGTACGAAGAGCCTAGTCTCGAGTACGAGCACAGAAAAAGCCTCGTACGAAGAGCCAAGCCTCGAGTACGAGCACAGAAAAAGCCTCGTACGAAGAGCCTAGCCTCGAGTACGAGCACAGAAAAAGCCTCGTACGAAGAGCCAAGCCTCGAGTACGAGCACAGATAAAGCCTCGTACGAAGAGCCTAGCCTCGAGTACGAGCACAGAAAAAGCCTCGTACGAAGAGCCTAGCCTCGAGTACGAGCACATAAAAAGCCTCGTACGAAGAGCCAAGCCTCGAGTACGAGCACAGAAAAAGCCTCGTACGAAGAGCCAAGCCTCGAGTACGAGCACAGATAAAGCCTCGTACGAAGAGCCTAGCCTCGAGTACGAGCACAGAAAAAGCCTCTTACGAAGAGCCAAGCCTCGAGTACGAGCACAGAAAAAGCCTCGTACGAAGAGCCTAGCCTCGAGTACGAGCACAGAAAAAGCCTTGTACGAAGAGCCAAGCCTCGAGTACGAGCACCGAAAAAGCCTCGTACGAAGAGCCTAGCCTCGAGTACGAGCTCAGAAAAAGCCTCGTACGAAGAGCCAAGCCTCGAGTACGAGCACAGATAAAGCCTCGTACGAAGAGCCTAGCCTCGAGTACGAGCATAGAAAAAGCCTCGTACGAAGAGCCTGGCCTCAAGTACGAGCACAGAAAAAGCCTCGTACGAAGAGCCAAGCCTCGAGTACGAGCACAAAAAAAGCCTCGTACAAAGAGCTCAGCCTCGAGTACGAGCACAGAAAAAACCTCGTACGAAGAGCCAAGCCTCTAGTACGAGCACAGAAAAAGCCTCGTACGAAGAGCCAAGCCTCGAGTACGAGCACAGAAAAAGCCTTGTACGGAGAGTCTAGCCTCTAGTACGAGCACAGAAAAAGCCTCGTACGAAGAGCCTAGTCTCGAAGTACAAGCACATAATTACACATCAAGGAAGCTATAGCCCTCGAATTGCGAGCACCTAAAGACTGACGACTCGGGGGCACGACAGAAGATCGATTCCCGCCTGACTCAGTCCGATCAAAATACACCAAGCCACAAATAATATTGAAGATCTTTTCATCAAGGTCTCTACCACCAAAGTCCCCATGGGATACCCGAGCTATCTTATCAACAGGCTTGGGGGCATAAGTTGGAAACCTCAACTGCTGTAAGGGGCAAAATTTGTTCGAAGCACGAATCAAGATCGAACTCTGACCAAGGTCAAAGCCCAATCTTGGGGGCAATTGTTGTGGCACAAATAATTCCGTAATTGGCCTAAATAATATCTCAGAACCAGGGTATACCGGAACCGGGGTTTAGGCCCCGACAACAGGATTTCGGCATTAAACAACCCGACAAAATCAAAGATCAACATTAGTAGAGATATCAAAGTACTGAAAAGATATTGTAATATTAGATTTATTTCTTTTCATAATTGTTTATTAGATCTATAATTGTAATAAATACCCTAAAATAAAGGGTCAGGATGGGATCCTTAGTTAGAAGCTTGGGGCTCTATAAATAGAGGCCCCAACCCATTGTAAAAAGGGTTCATTAGTTTTCTCCTCCCCACAAAATTCTCCCCACATGAATGAAATACTAGGCAAGGGAGACCCTCTTGAGGGACTCCCAAAGCCATCTTCAAGGGAAGAACCCATCGGTTCTTCCCCCATTCTTGTGTTCTTCGTGTTCATATTATTTCGTATGTTTGTTACCCGATAATCGGGACTACCCCTATAGCCACATAAATTCGTCACCTAGATCCGGTAAAATCGGTAACAACAGGGGACAGGTGAGGAGTCGAGCAGCGAGGACACAAGGAGTGTAAGCCACTATCACACGAGAAGGGCAAGTTATCACGAAACACATAGGGAGGATCAACTGAGAGGCGAGGAGCGAGCACCAGGACAAACACACCATGTTGCTCGCCGCTCAGTACACGAAAGGCTGAGAAGATCAGCCTTTGGGCGATTAGGTCCCAATGGAGCCAGTAACATCGCTAGGCACGCCACTCAAGAGAAACGTCCCGTTAGCAAGGGACTGCGTCATGAAGAGGTCATTGAACCCAATCATGACGAACAACCTTCTAGTGGAAAAACGTCTCCAGATGAGTGGCAAGCTTTGAAGAAAGCGGTGGAGGAGATGCAAAAACAGTTGGAGGAAAAGAAAGGCGATGGATCGACGATGTTGCCATCATCACCCTTGTCCCCGGATATCCTTAATGCGCCGGTACAAAAGAAAGTACAATTCCCGGCCATTAATTTGTACGAAGGAAATTCAGACCCGAAAGTACACCTGTCCAAGTATACCGATTACATGATATCGGTAAAAGCATCTGATGCAACTCAATGTCGGAATTTTCCGTTAACTCTTGGTGACGGTCCTCACAGATGGTTCTCCGCACTAGCTCCGGGCTCCATCAGTTCGTTCATACAACTCAGCAAGGAATTTCTATCGCACTTCTCCACTGTCGGATCTTACCTTACGCAGAGACATAGGTTGGCGGATCTGAGGCAAGGAGACGAGGAGTCTGATAGAGCCTTCCTTGAAAGATTCGACAAAGTCCTACTGGAAGGGGAACCAGTAAGTGAAGATACCAAGATAGTGGCAGTTATGGCAGGGCTTAAGAAGGGGACAGATCTGTGGAAGGAAATGCACCTAGCTTTCCCTAAAACTTATTCCGAATTCAGGCACAAGGCTGGAGTATACATTTCGATGCAAGAAACTCTACAGAGAGAGCTGGGAGACAAAACTGATACTAAGAAATCTGGAAAGAAGTCAGGAGGGGAATACAAGGCCCCTAAGAACATGAAAGTTTTCAGTGAAGGGTCTGAACTGAAGGAGAAGTTGAACCATGTCCTATCCACATCAATTGAAGCTGTATACAACAACGTGAAGGATAAAGATATGTTGTCTGAACCCCGTAAGATACGGCAAGAACGAGGAAAGATGAACCCCAACAAATACTGTGCATACCATCAGACCATAGGTCACTTCACGAGTGAATGCCGAGATCTCTTGAAACAGTTATGGAGATTTTACGAAGAAGGAAAGTTATCAGAATTTGTGAAGAGACATCCGGGAAAGAAACCAAGGGTGGTGATATCCTCCGACTCGGAAGATGATGAGAGCGACGAACAGCCAAGCAGGAGGGATAAAAAAAGGAAGAAAACGATGACAGCCCCAGCCGAACCCGTCCGAGAAATCTTAATGCTTGAGCCATCCGGACCGGTAGGAGGCTGTTCTGATGGTAGGCCACCGATGTCTAAAAGAAAAAGGAAAGCAGAATTGAGGGCGGTAGCTCAAGTCAGAGAAATTGGGGTAAACCAAGCTACTAAAAAGACAGGCGAGTTGGTGTTTTCAGAGAAGGACTTAGACGGGATACTTACCCCACACAATGACTCACTAATCATCTGTGCTAATATCATGGGGGCCCGAGTTCACCGTTTGCTTGTGGACACAGGCTCCTACACAAACATCTTGTTCAAAAGCACACTTGATCAAATAGATGATTGTGAAGGGTATATAAAGGAATGTGATCATAAGATAGTAGGATTCGGAGATGCTGTAACAGTTCCTTTAGGACTAGTTACGTTGTCGGTTGAACTTGTATCGACCGAGAATCCCGAAAGAAGACTGACTAGAATGGTAGAATTCTTAGTTGTAAATCAGCAGTCTGCCTACAACGGGTTTCTTGGTCGACCTTTCATAAATGAATTCAAAGCGGCCGTTTTGACGTACTACTACTGTCTTAAATTTCCAACTCCAAAAGGGTCAGGTACGGTTAAAGGTGATCAAAGGAAAGCCCGAGAATGCCTCCTGCAACTTCAACCCACTGACAACAGAATATCCATGATGGACGAGCAGCCGAGCAGCAGGGACGAAGGTGAACCCCCCATCCTAGATGAAATCATGGAGTCCGTCGACACTGAAATGATGGAGGTGGACGACCAGCAGGGCGTGGACGAGCAGGAGGGCATTGGCGAGCAACATGGAAGGGAGGCCGTACCCGAACTAAATCAAGTTGAAGATTTAGAGCCAAGGCTAGGGGCAGAACCAATGATCAAGGATGATGTCAACCTTGAAGGACCCATTATCGATCCTCGATGGAAAGACCAAAAAAGGAGAGCAACCCCGGTAGAGGAGTTGGAGGCAATAAGAGTTGACCAGAATCGAGAAGACTTGAAATTATTCATTGGATATGAGCTCCCTGAGCCATACAGATCCAGAATGGAAGAGTTCCTCAAGTCCAATCTCGATGTATTCGCATGGTCACACGCTGATATGGTAGGCATCAGCCCTGAGCATGCCTGTCATAAGCTAAATATTTGTCCAACTAAGAAACCGGTGAGGCAAAAGAGAAGAAAGTTTGGACCCGATAAATATGAAGCATTGGACATAGAAGTGAAGAAGTTACTTGATAATGATCTTATCAAAGAAGCCTTATGTCCTAGATGGGTAGCAAACCTGGTGTTAGTGAAGAAATCAAATGGTACATGGAGGCTATGTATCGACTTCACTGATTTGAATGCCGCTTGCCCTAAAGATAACTTCCCATTGCCTCATATTGACCAGCTGGTGGACAACACGGCAGGACACGAGCTCCTTACCTTCATGGACGCATTTGCCAGGTACCATCAAATACCAATGCACCCGGATGACCAGGAGCACACAGCATTTTACACCAATAAAAACTTATTATGTTGGAAAAGAATGCCGTTCGGACTAATCAACACAGGGGCCACGTACCAAAGACTCGTTAACAAGATGTTTGATGAGCACATCGGCAAAACTATGGAAGTGTACGTGGACGACATCATCGTGAAAAGCCCGAGAAAAGAAGATCATTTGGAACACCTCGCACAAACATTTGAGATACTTCGAGCGTATAACACGAAGCTAAATCCAAAGAAAAGTAGCTTCGGGGTACACTCGGGAAAATTTCTTGGGCACCTGGTCAGTCAACGGGGTATTGAGGCAAATCCATCAAAAGTCAAAACAATTATGGATATGCAACCGTCAAGGTCTGTTAAGGAAGTTCAACGACTAACCGGATGTCTGGCGGCTCTGAACAGATTCATTTCCAGATCTGGAGACAAGTGCCGACCCTTCTTTGACGCCATAAAAAAAGGACAGTTCCAGTGGACGAATAATTGCCAACAAGCATTTGAGCAGTTGAAAGAATATCTGAGTGATACCAAGATTCTATCGAAACCCATCTCTGGAGAAAAACTGTACCTGTATCTAGCCGCATCAGAGGTGGCCGTCAGCTCGGTCTTAGTTCGAGCAGAAGGGAAATTTCACTTGCCAATCTACTACGTGAGCCAGGCCTTGCATGAGGCAGAAATTAAGTATTCGCCCATGGAAAAGTTAGCTTATGCACTGGTGATGAGTGTGAGAAAGCTAAGGCCATACTTCTTCGATCATCAGGTGGAGGTTTTAACAACTTTTCCATTAAGGCAAATCTTACAAATGCCTGACACCACTGGTCGCCTCCTCAAGTGGTCGCTCGAAGTAAGCCAATTTGGGATATCTTATGCACCTCGAACAGCGATCAAGGGACAAGCGTTAGCCGACTTCATTGTCGAATTAACATTCCCTCAAGATCCGACGAGAGGTCATAATCACCCATGGCACATGTACGTAGACGGATCATCAAATAACACAGCAGCAGGAGCCGGGATAGTGTTGATCAGTCCAGACGAACAAGTATTCACTTCAGCCGTAAGATTTGAGTTCATGGCAACAAACAACGAGGCGGAGTACGAGGCACTGATAGCTGGTCTACGTCTGGCATTGGCTGTGGGGGTTCGAAGAATCCAAATTTACGGAGATTCCCAGCTGATAGTCAATCAAGTCCGTGGGGAATACGAAGCCAAGGATGAAAACATGGCCTTGTACCAAAAAATCGTTGCTCACCTGGCTTCGCTTTTCGAGCAAATTTACATCGAACAAGTACCAAGAGATAACAACGCCCAGGCAGATGCACTTGCTCATTTGGCTACTAGCACGGGACCAGCAAAGCTTTCAGAAGTCACCATCACAAGAATTTCTAACCCATCTACCGGTGACTATAAGATCAATCAGATCGAAGAAGAATTGACAGAGGATGATTGGAGGACACCGATATATAGATACCTCAAAGATAACACAGTACCTGAAGATTCCCAAGAAGCAGCAAAGGTAGCCAAGCGAGCAGCAAGGTTCGCAATCATGGATAACCAACTCTACAAGAGAGGATTTTCATTGCCCCTATTAAAATGCCTAGCAAGGGGGCAAGGCCAAGAAGTTCTGAAAGAAATACACGAAGGAGTATGCGGAAATCACGCAGGGGGGCGGGCACTGGCATACAAAACAGTAAGGCAAGGGTACTACTGGCCAACTTTATTACAAGACGCAATCAAGGCTGCGAAGACTTGTCACCGATGCCAGCTATTCGCCCCCAACATACATAAGCCCCCAACGGAGCTGATTTCGGTAAATAGCCCATGGCCGTTCGCAAAGTGGGGGATAGACATCATATGACATTTTCCAACGGGAAAGGGGAATGTCAGATTTGCAGTAGTAGCCGTGGACTATTACACGAAATGGGCCGAAGCTGAAGCACTAGTAACGATAACACAAGAGAAAATGATCAATTTTATCTGGAAAAGTATAGTGTGCCGGTTCGGAGTTCCACAAGCAATAGTGACAGACAATGGAAAGCAATTCGAAGGAAAGAAGATAAAGAGATTTCTGCAAAAAGTGGGGTATCAAGAAGCATTTTTCAACACCATATCATCCTCAGTCTAACGGTCAAGTCGAGGCAGTTAACAAGATAATCAAGCATGTCCTTAAAATCCGTCTGGCGAATAAGAAAGGCAAGTGGTCGAAAGAACTGCCCGAGGTGCTTTGGGCATATAGGGTATCACATAGAACAAGCACTGGAGAAACACCGTTCGCTATGGCATTTGGTACAGAAGCAGTTATACCTATAGAGCTCAAAATACCAACTGAGAGGGTAGCCGAGTTCAATGAACAGGAAAACAACAAGGCACTAGCTGCAGAGATGGATTTGATCGACGAAAAAAGAATCTCAGCAGAAATAAAAAACGAGATATACAAAAGAAGGATTGCAAGGTACTACAACTCACAAGTAAAAGTCAGGGAATTTGAAGTCGGGGATCTGGTGCTCCGAAAAATCCTAGCAGCACCTCCAGGTGTATTTGGACCGACTTGGGAGGGCCCATTCAAGGTAACTCAAAAGTGGCACAACGGCACATATGATCTCGAAGACATGGAAGGCAACTCGGCCCAATACACCTGGAACGCGGCATTATTGAAGAAATATTATCAATAATTAGGAAACCAATGTAAAGTTCTTTATAGACTATCGTGTCGTTTATATTTTTGTAAGGTGTAAGATCGATGAAATCTTCACACTTTTTTGGACAAAATTTGTAAGTAGATAAATGATTGTTCAATGAATTATGTACATAAGAAAGCAAAAGGTGTTAAAACCCAACTGTTTGCCAAACAGAAAAACTGCTCGCCGGAGACAAACAAGTATAAAAAAATACAAGTCCAAGATGAGGCGAGCAGCTGGATCCACGAGACTCAGAAGCCCCACCTGATCGCCCCCTCACAGAGAGTTGCTCGCCAAAGTTACTAAGTGCATAAAGCACAAGTATGGTGGAGGCGAGCAACAGGGCACATGTCAACACATAGTTGCTCGTTCCGAAGCTGAATGCACTTAAGCACAAACACAGCAAGTGGCGAGCAACAAGGCATAGAAAGAAGCATGATAAGGGGTTAAGTTCTTAAAGAACAAAATAGACCCATACATGAACAACATGTATAAATTTGCAAAGAAAAGTATTCTACTTTCGACTTAAGAAAGAAATACTTAAGCAAAAAGTAAGTAAAGGGCAAATAAGAGGCGAACAATAAAATAAAAGTGCAATCCTCATTCATTAGCACCAAAAAATTACAGAAGATGAGCGTACAACCATCATCCTACTACATCAACTAAACAAAAAAAGAAAAGAAGCCTAAGTCTCGGGAGCTGGCGGAGCAGGTGGCACCGAAGGATCTTGGGAAGAAGGAAGAGGTGGAACATCTTGCACAGTTACCCCGGAGACCTGCTGCTCGCCTACTGCAGCAGAGGAGCTTGCTTCACCAAGAGGATTCGGGAGAAGGGGGCCCAGAGCTTCAAAAATAGTCATGTCCCTATCCGCCTCTACTCTTTCCCTGGGGGCCACAACACGGACGTCATCTTTGAAAACACTCAGATTAACCCCCATCTCTCCCAAATCAGCCACCGGGATTTCAAAACCAGGAGCCGGAGGGTTTTCAGTGACGTAGTCCGTGAAGTCTTTGATGGTCGAGGTCATCACGTCAAGACCGTTATCCAAAGCGTAATTCACATTCCTCACACTATCAGCATATGCGATGATGTAACCAAGATTGGTATTGTCGGTTACGTCTTGCACATAAGTGGTGTAAGAAATGGCACGCTTGTTCTTCTTTTCCAGCTGGTCGAAACACTCCACTCTTTCCACCAGACCCACCCGCTCGGTCTCTAGGACTTGCAAACGATCAGTAGCGACACCCAAATCCAGTCTAAGCTTCTCTGAAGCATTAGACGCTATCATCTCTCGGTCCTCAGCAGCCTTTACCTCCCGCGTCCATGTGAGCTTGGCTCTCTCAAAGTCAGCCTTCATCTTAGCCAACTCTTCATCTTTCTTCTTCAGCTCCTCATCCTTCTTCTTCAATTGAACAAGTTGAGCATCACGATCTGCTTCAACTTGCTCGATCCGTCGCCCCAGACCGCGATTTGTTCGCTCTAACTCGATGGCTTGATCCAAGACTCGTTGAGCTGAGATTGATTGATGGCTCGCATTATAGCTCAATAAACGAGCGTTGTCACTAAGGCTCTGGCTCTGAATGATTTTCTCACCGGTCTTGGTCCACGAGCGGGGGACATACTCCATGGCTCTGCGGACGTGGGAGTCCTTAATCTCTTGGGGTGCCGGAGGAGACTTCACACAGCTAAACTGGTGAAGCACTTTTGAGCGACCAGGATAGTCATTTTTCCGGTACCTGTTCGAAGAAAAAAACCGTTAGAAAACTAAGTCAAAGGAATGAACAATCAAACTGAAAAGGAAGATACTCACTCCCTCATTTTTACGGGGTCGTAGCCCAAGTACGAGTTGTCAGGGGATGAGCTCCTGCCCTGACCGGCGATCATCGCGCCAATAACTTGCTGCTCGGTCACCTCCTCCACCGGCGAGGAGCGAGCAGTAGATTTGCCCACTTGGGAAGAACCCTGCCCTTTTGTTCGCTTAGCATGATCATCTCCCTTACGAGGGGCAGTTTCCTTGGCAAGTCTTTTCTTGCCCCTCGTGTCTTGGGGAGGCGGCGAGGAGCGAGCTGGAGGGCGGGGAACGGGAGCAGGAGCCTGAAGAACAGGGGGAGGAGCCTGAGGAGCTTCTTCTTCCTCCTCGTCTGCTTCAGCTCTAAGTCTGATCAAGGAAGTGCAAGGATCAAACTTCTTCTTCCTTGAAGGTTGGTTGGCTGCCATTTGCTTTACCCGGCGCACGAGCAGGTGGTAACTCTCGGGAATAGGAGGAACAACAACCGTCACCCTTTGAGCTAAAACAAGACAAAAAACACAAAATTAAAGTAAGACATAATAACGGCGAGCAGCCGGGATCAGGCGAGCAACAGGGGTGGGGGCGAGCAATGGGTATAAGTCGAGTAGCAAGGAAAAAATCAAGAATTATATAAAGTTACCTTCAGGGATTTCCGCCTGCGCTTCCAAGTGATGAGCACTAGTAGTAAGCTGAGCGTGCTTGCGACAGTGTGCTTGAGAGAGATGTTCAACACTCCGATCTTTGGCGTCCCGCAGAGAAATCAGTGCAAGGACGTACAAAAACTCTTCGCTCAAATCCGGATGCCCCCACCTCAAGATACGCGGACCTGCAAAACAAGGAAAAAGATTAAAATTAGTTCACCTAAAAGTTTGATGAACTGAGAATTAAGACCTACGCCGAATTTCGCCGAAATGCGTAGGAGAGTCTATACGTCCCGGTCCTCCCGAAAGATCGGAGGACGCCCGCCAATCGCCGCCGATATAAAGAAATTGCCTATGCCAACCTTTGACTTTATTAGGCACCCCTTCAATTAGCTTAACGCCGCTACGGGCTTTGATGTAATACCAACCGAGCCCATCTTCATTAACGGCCGAAGAGATGGTCAGTGCATAGTGTATCTCCGCCGTGCTGATCTTATTCCGATATCCCTCCAGCCCGAAAAGGGTGATAAAGGCCAACAGACTGCTCCAACCGTTAGGAGTAATCTGGGTGATTGCCAGATTTATATCCTTCAAGAATCGCCCGATCACTGGATGTAAGGGAAGTGGAAACCCCGTATTGAGTATGTCAAGGTTGATGGCAGTACAGCCTGGAGATGGGTCGTCAGCTCTCTCTTCTGGTTGAGGGGCGTACAAATAAATATCATACGGAATACGATAGCGAGACCGTATCCGAACTAAATCCTCCTCTAAAACCGCACTGGCTACCTTACTCGCTGTATATGTCGATGGACGAGTTTCCATAATGGGCCGAGCGGGAGTAGGAAAAGTCTTATGATACTTATTGGCATAGTCAACCTAATCCTGCCTTCGGACTACAGCTTTAGGGATAAGAGACTCAGGCATTGGCCTTGAAACGGGAAAGTTTATCTCTCGGAGAAATTCCCATGTAACTCCCACTTGCTCGCCCCCTGATCCAGTTGCTCGCTGCTCGCTCCTTGCCTGATGCTCGCTGCTCGCTCCCGTGTCTTCGGGAAGACTCATTTCTTCTATTTCAGCAGCGACCTCAGCAGAATCTTCACCCAAATCCGAGGTAGTTCCTTCTCGAGCCGAGGAGCGAGCAACAGGGCCTTGGACGTCCTACTCGCCCGAGCTTTCCACAGCATAGAAAGAGTCAATGGAGCGAGCAACAGAGCTCGCCTTAGAGCCCGTCTCTTCGTCAACGAGCAGAGTCCTAGGGTTTCACCCAGTTGCTCGCCGGAGCGAGCGGTGAGGAACAGGGACTGACGGTTCGTCTTCCATGGGTCTCTTTCCCGGATTTCTCCCAACAAACTCAACAGATGGCGTATTACTCGAAGAAGGTGACGTCATCTTTAGAAATTCTTGAAAACCCTTCGTACAAATCAGGTAAGTAGATTTGACGAAGAAGCGAAAGATCAAGACGGCGGCACGGCGGCGATGCGGCGGCGATACGACGACGACACGGCGGCGGAACGGCGGCAATGCGTAAGACCGACGAAAATAGCCAAAGAAAAAGAAAATCGAAAGAGAAATGCGAGGAATCAAAGAAAGAAAACAATAAAAACTAAAAAGTCACCTTCGATTTAGACGAAATCGGTTGAAGAATCGAAGAAGAACAACAAAGAGAAAAGCTTGAAGTTCGTCAATGGAGAAAATTCACGAAAAGAAAGGAAAATTGAAGGGAGGAGCAATTTATAGATATGGATTCGGGGGCGAAATTAAGAAAATTGAAAAGTTGAGGCCCCTAGATGCAATTTTAGGGGCACACGCGTGGGCAGCCACGTCACGTCACTTCGTATCTCGTGCCTCGGGAAGCGAAACGACGCGAGCCCAAGAGTCGCTCCCTGCTGGTCGCTTCCCATAGTTCCCGCCTAAAAGAAATTCAAAACCCAGTTGCTCGCTCCATACAAGATGGAAAAAGGCCGAGTTCCCTGTTGCTCGCCTCCCACTGCAAAAATATCTTACCTTATAGTTTGACATAAAAGGATAAAAATTCATCCTTATATGCCAAACTAGGGGGCATTGTTGATAGGCGACCAACAGGGACATGATATTAACATAAAAAATATTAATCTAATAAGATTAAGAAATCAAAAGTAATAATATGGAAGAGGAAGAGCAACAGGGACTGTATGCCCTAGGAGGCGAGCAACAGGGACTGTATGCCCTAGGAGGCGAACAGAAGGGACTAAGGTCCTAATGAAGGGGGCGAGCAACTGGTCATAGAGACCATTACGAGGTAGCGAACAACAAGAACAAGAAGACCCAAAGTCTCAACAAGAGGCGAGCAAGCGAGCAGGCGAGCAACTTGGGTTATAAAGGTTTCCAACACCCAACGAAGACATACAGACGAGTAGCTGGCCACAAAGGAGAGCAGCTGAGTGGTTCAAAGACCAAGTACAACATTGGGAACTCCAAGAGTCACTAACTTTAGAAATAGTCCATGTGTCTTAACACTTGGCACCCATTCATTGGGCAATAGTTTAGATGTTGTACAAGTATCTTGACACTTGGCAAAAATCCTATGGCTAAGCCATCAAGATGGTGACACCTAGCCTCTTTGTATGTCTATAAATACCCCTTCATTTGCATGAAGGGGAGAGGATTTTTCCATAATAAAAAAGAAACCAAACTCTTGCAAATTTCATTCTTGAGTATAATCTATGATTTAAATTCTTGTTTGATGATCTTATGAAGTAAAAACAGCCACTAATCATCATCGATTAGAAAAGGTCATCAACATCATTAAAATCAAAGATGGCCTAAGATCCTATTCGGCATATCAAACTGGACACAATCAAGAAGCAAGAGCACACACAAGTTCTAGCATCCTCTAAGGTGATGATTCACTCACAAACGAAGAGATCAATTCATGCATAAAAATCTCATAAGGTTCAAATCTCACGGCTTTCACATCCATGCTAGTCTAGTGCATTCTCACAATCATCACACAAGCACTCAGAAGGAAAATTTGTAAGCATACGGGTTCTCTCTCAAATCATCTCTAACTCAAACACTCACACAATAAAACTCCTAACTCATCCTCACAACTCAACTCTACTCATCAAATCGTACTCAAAGATAGCAATCAACAAGCATAAGATAGTTGATAGGCATGAAATATTGAGTAACAAAATAAATCAAAATTAGCCCAAGGAGTATTTCAACAAACCAATAATCAATCAAACTCAACTCAAAGATAAGGGCGTGCATGCATGTGCAATGTAATCATAAAACAAATAAAAAACTCCACCCCCCCAAACTTCGACCTTGCTAGAGGTCTAAGTTTGGGGTTGTGGGTTACCTCAACCAAATAATTCAATTTCTCTCAATAGCTTTGCACACTCCCTTGTCTCAAGTTGGTTCCTTCAATCTGAATACTCCATCATTCCTTTACTCTTTTAGAGACAAGCCTACAAAATAAAACTCTCAAGTACGGGGTTAAACATACGACTCAACAACACCCTAATAACATAATAGGACACTAAAAACAAATAAAAAGTTGCCTCCCATTCAGAGCTATTTTTAAGGTCCTGATGCCGGACCGAGCTCAAAGAGCTTATGGGACATCATACTCAAATTTACCTCCCTTACTCTCATAAGAGTGGTGCTTGCATTTCTTCCCTTGTTGCCCCACCATCATGAGCCCTTTTGCTTCCTTCCCCACCTCAAGTGGTATAGATATCAACTCCTTCTCACCTTTATCTGGATGAGTCTTACTAAACAATTTCTTGAGTTTGGACTTTTTCTTCTTAACTCCTCCTTTTCCCTCCAACTGGACCACGTCCACTCTTTTCACTTCTTCATCCTTCAACTTCTTCACTTTATCCCTATAAAAAAAATCAAGATCATAATGCTCATGGGTTAAATAATCAAGTGAAGGATTATAAAATTCATGAATATGAGAAGGATTAGGGATAGAAGGTGTGTCTTCAACACGAGGATCAATGGCATCCATGCAATACAAACTCTCATCCTTCTTCGGGTGCTTCATGGCTTCATATAAGGAAATCTTCACTTCTTGATCATCAACCTTCAATGTAATCTTCCCATTTGCCACGTCTAGTACCATCCCCGCCGTAGCTAAGAACGGTCTTCCCAATATCAGGGGCACGTGCTCATCTTCCTCCATCTCTAGCACTACAAAGTCGGCTGAAAAAATGTGATCTCCAACTCTCACTAGGACGTCTTCAACCACTCCTTGCGGTCTAGTAATAGACCGATCAGCAAGTTGAAGCGTCATCATTGTGGGTTGAAGTTCACCACCTTCCAACTTCTTGAAAAGCGACAATGGCATCAAATTAATGCTCGCTCCGAGGTCGCACAACGCTCCCTTCTTGATCCCGTTCCCAATATCACATAGGATCGTGAAGCTCCCGGGATCCTTCAGCTTCGGTGGAAGCGCCTTGTGCACTAATGCACTCACCTCGTGGTTCAGCTGCACCAACTTCGGCTCATCCACTCGCCGTCTTTTCGCAATCAAGTCCTTCAGAAACTTTGCATAATGCGGCATCTGTTCCAAAGCATCATAAAAAGGAATGTTAATGTGAAGTTGTTTAAAAACATCAAGAAATTTTGCAAATTTTTCATCAAGCTTCTTTTTCATGAAGCGCTGTGGATACGGGACTGGTATCACAGATTTGGGTACCCCCCATTCATCTCTTTCTGTTTCTTTCACTTTATCCTTTGCTTCCTTTGCCTTTTTCCACTTAGGAACTCTCTCAATCTCCTCACTTTCCTTGCCCTTCTGGGACTCATCCATATCTTTATGCTTCTCAATCCCTCCACTTTCAATCCCCTTCTCAACAGTAACACCTCCATCTTTCTGGTGTTCTCTTTTTCCCATTTCAGCTTCCCCTTGGGGCGTCTCAGAATCAGCAGGCATCTGAGGACCTTCATAGTTGGTTCCACTTCTAAGCTGGATCACCTTGCAATGCTCTTTCGGGTTTCCCTCCGGCATGGAAGGATATTTTCCCGGCTCTCTATTCAACGACTTTGCAATTTGGCTCATCTGGAACTCTATAGAAGTGAACCTTCGATTGTTCTCTTGTTGTGTTCTAGTCCACTCAACGTTCATCTTCTGGAGCTCTTGATCACGTTGATCACCCTTTTTATGCAACTCTTTCACATCGTACTCCAAGGATGACAACCTCTTACTTCCTTCCTCCACCTTCTGCAGAATAGCTCTCAACATCTCCTCGGTCGATGCACCGCCTTCTCCACCAGGCGGCTTTGAACCTGGATCAACACCTGCAGGAACAGTAATACCAGCTTTTGGGTTAGCATATGAGAAATTCTCATTCTTCCTCCATGTGTTTTGAGGAGGCTGCTGGCCTCCTTGAACTCCTTGTGTGTTCCTCCATTGATTTTGAGGTGGCTGAGGGCCTGGAGGTACAAATGGCTGACCATAAGAAGGTCTTCCAAACTGATTTCCACCTTGGTAGCCATTCTGATTGTAATACGGACCTCCCATGTAATTAGCTACCTCTTGCTGTCCACTCGGCTGGTCTACTCTATCATTCTTTGCTGCATGCTCTCCACCCAAATTCTTCCCCAACTCGAGGTTGTTGATCTTCTCCATCATCGCCATCAACAGCCTTCTCGTTCCTTCACCCTCTTCAACCTGATGCACTCTCTGGAAGTCTGCATCTCCACTCCAAGCCCCGGCATTCGTGACAATGTTGTCCACGATCTCTCTACACCTCTCTATACCTTGATTCAGGAATGCTCCGCCCGCACAGGCGTCTAAATGGTCTTGCCCCGCCTTGTTGGCACCACTGTAGAAGAATGCCATAATATCCCCTTCATTGTACCCATGCTGTGGGCACTCTATCAACATGTTTGAGTATCTCTCCCACGCTTGACGTAGGTCCTCTCATTGCTTCTGGCGGAAGGAAGAGATCTCAATCCTAGCCTTGATCGTTCTCGATGGAGGGTAGAATCGCTCGAGGAACAGACGCTCGAGCTCGGCCCATGTGGTTATACCTCCCCGCGGGAGCGTGTTGTCATACCACTCTTTAGCTATTCCCGTCAGTGAGAATGGGAACAACCTAAGCCTCTTGGCATCTTCAGACATGCCATTATAATTGAATGTGGCGGCTATCATGAGAAAGCTCCTCAAGTGTGTATGGGGATTCTCCTTCCCGATCACCCCCTTGAACTGATTCTCGGTCAGCAGCTTTAGAATTCCTGGGGAAATCAAGAAGTTGTTCGCCTCAACAGGTGGTAAAGCCACTCCACCGTAGTACCTCTGCGGTTGTGCCGCGAACCTGCCCCGAATAGCCATATTGTGATCTGCGTTCTGGGGCACAGGCTGAGGAGCAACAGGTGGTGCTGGTACTTGTTGAACTGGAGGTGGTTGGTACACGGGTGGTGGATGATATGGGTATGGTGGATAAGGGTATGGTGGGTATGGGTAATATTGGTATACTGGGTTGTTGAAAGGGTTATTTGGGTTTTGTGGGTAAGCAGGGTTGTTCAGAGGATTATGGACAAAATTCTGAGCTGGATTGATGACGTTTTGTATACCCGGGTTTTGGCTCTGACTATCCCCTAATGGATCTTGGTTCTTACTGGTGTTGCCATCAGTGCCGTCAACCCGGTTCAACCCCTGGTTAAACTCATTCTCGGCATCTTCCAACTCATTATTAATGTCCATTGGTTCTTTCCCTAAGTCGGCCGCGTTCATCCTTCTCAAGAAAGCTCGATTTCTTCTTGCTATTGTCTCAGGGTCTGACTGAATTCTCTCTTCGCTCGTATTGCCTTGTGAGCGTGTTTTCATATACCTGACACACTAGCAGAAGAATCAAAACGCAACTGCCGAATAAATAAAAAAAAAAAAAACAGAAAATAAAATCACTCACTACTAACTACTAAGCTATCTACAAGTCCTATTCAAAAAGCATACAACGCCATCCCCGGCAACGGCGCCATTTACTTGAACCGAAAATACTAGCTTTTACTAGTATCTTCCCTGCAAGAGTACGGGTTCACTGTAGTATGGGCAAGTATAGGGACCAAGTATTATCGAACCCAAAGGAAGGTATGTATGCGAATAGATCCCTGAAGATCTACGCGTCGTAGTTAATATGAGTGTATGTTTGGGGATTGAAAATTATTAAATCTAAACTATTCTACTCTACTAATGCAAAAGAAAGAAATGAGTTAATTATCTAAGGGTTTTGTCTCAAATATAAAAGGGTGATGCTCGGGATAGGAATTCTTACGTATACTAACGGAGTTGGTACGATAATTAAAATAACCGTGACACACAAGAAATAACCTAAGTATAAGAATGCAAGGTGAAAGCTCAAGATTCTAAACTCTAATACTTTACCCTAACACTCGACTTCACTAATCCACTAACAAGTTAATAGATTGTGCTTAATTAATGAGACCCTAATTTAACTAAGGTGATGCGGTCGTCCTCCTTCGCTAAACTGGTAGATGAATTAACCCTTCCTAAACCTTCTCGTTTAGTCTACTCGTTGTTAAAGAGTGATACGGTCATCCTCTCTCTAACACCTTTCGAACGAAATTCAAAAGCGAAGTCTAGATTAATTTTAAGAATTCATTAACTAAGAGAATTAAAACCTAACGTCACAAGTTACCCTAATTACGTACCCACAACCTACTTCTACGAGTTCATCCTACCCTAAGCATGCAAGGGTTTTAGCCGGACATGGCTTTGACAAACATAAAAGCAATAGAAGAAACAGCAAACATAAACATAATGAATTGAACGAAGAAAATAAGAAACATGAACTAGGGTTTAAAGAAATAAATACTAAGAACTGAAATTTAATTAACTAAAACGAAGTTCAAAGCGTTTAAAGTAATAAAGCTAATGAAAAGAAACTAAGAAACGAAAATAAACTAAGAATTCGTACGAAAAACCTCAACAAAACGTAAACGTAAACTTGCTCGTTCTTCTCCTCTTCCTCTATCTAAAAACTAAGTCTAATTCTCGTGTGTGTGTCAAGTGGTAGTTTGAAACGAGTTTGTAAGGAGTATATATAAAGATCGGGCCGAATCGGGATCTCGTGGGCTGAAAAACGAAATTTGGAAAATAAGCCTCGGAAGCGCTCGAGCTGTCCCGGTCGAGCGGGGCGCTCGACCCTTTGAGCTCGAATGAATTGCTTGGTCGAGCGGGGCGCTCGACCTACGTTGGTCGAATGGTTCAAGAGCTCGAGCGCTGTGCCCCTCGAGCGGCAAAAACGCTCTGTAAGTTTGGAGCGCTCGACCTACGTTGCTCGAGCGATGGTGCTCGAGTGATGATGCTCGAGTGGGCCTTCCTTCCTCGCAACTAACACTTTTCTTCTCACGTACTAATACCAATCGTATTTCTTCGATATCTTCTCATCCGGGCATCCGTTTGAGTCGATTCAAAGTCCTACGAACTCCGTTTTTCGTCCTCGATTCACCTATGAGTATCAAAGAGACAAATTCATCAATGTATAGAAATAGTACTCATTTGGCTCTAAAAACTCAATAAAATCGACCAAAACTATGGCGTTTCTAGCTACGAATCATGACAATTTCACGCCTAATCAGCCGTTGAGCGTTGCCGTCGCGCGCTACCCTGTGTCGGTGCTGCCACCACGCATCACTACGCGCTGCCCTAGGCCGAGCGCCACCCTCGCGCTCAACCATGCAGCGCCTGTGGCCGCCGCGTCGCAAAAAACCCCCTATCGCGCCTGTAGGCCGCGATCGCCAGCGGCCATCGCGTCTACAGACTGCGATCGTATGCAGCAGTCGCACCTGTAGGTCGCGATTGGCCGGCGATTCTGTGCCCACGCGCTGCCTGCTTCGCGTACACGCCCGTGCACCCCCGTGGGCCCATCGTCGCGCCCGTCGTCGTACATGGTTGCGTGCCTTCGGACCCCGTGCAACGTTAGCCCCTTTGGGCTTGACTTGGGCCTCATGTATTTTATTTTGGGCCATATATAATTCTTGATTTTTATTTATTTTATTTATGCTTTCGAAATAACTTATCAAATTTCGCTATTATTCTTGAAAAAAACTAAAAGGTAATAATTCTTGCATGTTAATTAAGCCCAAAATTTTTAGAATTAATTTATATATTAGTTCTCAATAAATTGTCTTATATGCTTAATTGATATATGCGCATGCCTTTTATGATTTAATTATCTTACATGCACTATTACCCCTTGCACATAGTATATTATTTATAGTCCGCATATCTTGTCCGGTTAGGCGGCGTCCGGTACTTGTCGGACCGTAATTTATGCTTTGGGTAGACGACACTCAATTCTTGATTCTATGAGCTCTAGAATAATTAAATAAATTCTTATTTCTCCGTTGTCAATAATATTGGTCACGTCCCTTACCATGTCACTTTAATAATTGTAGTGAATTATGTCTGATATTACCAAAAGAGAATTTGCTGAGCTTGCTCTTGATGGAGAATAAAAGTTATTTGGTCCCATAACTTATCAAGTGTCCGATTTTGGTCCCAAAAATTTTGACTCTTCAATTTTGGTCCCGTAACTCCTAGGGATTGTCCATTTTTAGTCCCGTTTTCTTTAAAAATACAAAAATGGTGCCATTTTTTGTCATGCTCAACTCACATTCTGCCTGAATTTGGGCCTTTATGGTACCCTCGAAGATGTGTCTGCAAAACGATATTTCTTTTTCGTTTTGTATTTTTTAATTATTTTTTCCATATCACTAATATGTGGTTGAAAAATGGACAAACCATAGGAGTTACGGGACCAAAATTGAAGAGTCAAATTTTTTGGGACTAAAATCGGACACTCGATAAGTTATGGGACCAAAAAGAAATTTCTCAGGAAGAATGGGACCAAAATTAGGCAAATCGTAGACGTTATGGGACCAAAATTGAAGAGTCAAAAATTTTGGTACCAAAATCGGACACTCGATAAGTTATGGGACCAAAAAACTTTTATTCTCCAATTCTTCCACCAATATATTCTTTTTATTATAGGGGCATAGATGAAAAATAATTTTTATTTTCATTACCATTGAAGAGTTGCTAACCAAGCGGATCCTTAAATTCTCATAGTACAAGACTTTTTTTTTTGAAAGGCTCATAGTACAAGACTTAATCGATAATTAATAGTTATATTTTTGTGACCACCCTCTATTTAATTTAAATGTTTTCTTTTCAAAGATAATAATATTTTCTTGAGCAAAGAATAGCTCCGTTTCTCCATAATAATCCATTATGACTGAAAGTACATACGGAACGGTACCAAAATTTGATCGCAAACTTTTATGTGAAATTTGCCTATTGTTTGAAATTAATATCAATATGTATATTAATTAATGTAATTATATGCATTCACTGATATCATACATAAAACTTATAAAATAAAATTATAATATAAAATGTTATGATATCAGTGAATGCATGCAATGTTATGACAAATTTGATAGTATCTGCAACTGATATTTTATATTTTTGAGTGGTGCGAATATTCAATTTTTTTTCACGAAAAAAAAAAATTGTATCAAAGTTGATAACAAATATTTTCAAATATTCATTGTGAACTATACCGTGCATAACCTGATTCAATATTACTAGGTTTCTCCCACGGTGACTACCACACTACTATTTTGACAAGATAAAACACCATACAAACAAGTAAGACAATTAATTCATATTGGTGAGGAACTAGAAATAAACAAAAAACAGAAAAGTCAGTAGACAACTGTATACTCAAATTCTTCTCCATTCTAATGACTAACAACCTAAGTCCACATAATTGTTTCACCTACTAATACTATACTATATCTTCACACACACATACAACACTCTATACTCTGCAGATTATATTGCTATTAATTTCCTGATTAGTTTCCACTAAATGTCTCTGGATTTTGCACTTCACTTGAACGATTCAACATTATCTCGTTCTGATTTCTGATACGTCTTCTCCATCTCATCACCTCCACCAGGATTGAACTCACACTCATCGCCACACCAAATCCCGTAAAAGTAGACACAAGCACCGATAGAACCGCTTGAATATGGACCTAAAATTTGAAGGAACTTTGTTTTTAGTAAAAATATTTTTATGCATCAGTTGTATCGTGCAATTCAATTGTTTTTAATGAATTTTAGACCCAAGTGTTGCTTTGTTAACATACTAACTCCAACATGACAAGAATCAAGAATGTCTAAACACCACCAATCCCATAATCAATGCAAACTATGCTTTAATTTGCTCAAGTTAAAACAAGAAATAAGGAAAGGATGTGTCTTACCAAGTTGTAAAAGACATGAGCAAATAGAACCACGAGGGCAAACTGAACTGAAGCATACACCCACACAAAACTTCTCTTCACTGCAAAACAAACACAGCCCGGTTTTAGAGATTACTATAAAAAAGAAGAGTAGGTCGTTCAGGTGATGTATTCAAACTATCACTGCCAAACCATTATTGTTAGTGCATGTACATATTTGAAGAACTAAGTTTTTGCCAAAAAGGAAACCAACTTAATATAATTTCTCAACTCAAGCTAAACTTCTTCAAAATTAAGGAAAATTACAACGTACCCATAGTCGAAGAGGTCATGGACGCAAGAAGGCCAAGCACACACGAAAACGGAAGCGAAATCGCAATCGCACTGCTACCCATCTTCCCAACCTGTATGCACACCAGTAAGAGATTCATCTAAAATTAATTAATTAATATCAAGATAAATGAAATGAATGTTATTCTTACCAAAAGCTGCTCAAGAAAACAGAAATAGGCGAGCATGCTAACAATAACAAGAATAGGCACTTCATGCCAAACTCTGTATCCATTAATCTCCATATGTCCATAGTTATTTATGCTGGGCCTTCGATCCACACAGCTCTGGAAACGCAGAAGTGTGACTGGTAAATTTGTGACTTCACTCTTGCAAACTTCACATGTTTTGTTGCCTTTAATGGCGAACCATTTTAGGGCGCATTCTTGGTGGGCCAGACCAAGTTCCCCTTTGCAGCTGCACTCCATCTTTAGAGTTTCGCCTCCTTCGCATAATTCCACCAAGCAAATACGACAAACGGCTTCCTCTTCTCGTATATCTTCGCCATCACCCTCGTTTTCTGTTTCGAAACAAAATTAGTTCATGTTAGGGGCAGGGCGGATTTTTCGATATATTAAAAAAAATTATTTTTATTAAACTCGTAACTTAGGGATGATTATGTTTCAAGGACAATATATTTTTGGGCTGGTAAAAATAGGATAATATATTTCAGGGCTTGTGAATGTAGGATAATATCTTTTCCGAACTTGTAAAAGTAGAACAATATGTTTTGAACTTGTAAAAGTAGCTTGTAAAAGTAGGATAATATATATATATATATATATAGATATATTTTTGAGCTTGTAAAAGTAGGACGATATATTTCAAAAGTTTTGAAAATGTAGGACCATTGAGCCCATTAGGATTTAGGGGTGTATTTTGAGTTTCTAAATAGGCCCGATTGTCCTTCATTTATAGATTTTTGAAACATATTGTCCTATTTTGCACGCCTTTAAAAAATACTCACTCTGTCTCGCGATTACTTTTACATTTGCTTATTTGGACGTCCCACAATACTTTCACACCCCAAAAAAGGAAATAACTCTCCCACAAAATTCAATAAAGCATAAAATTATCATTATTTTATTCAACTCCACACTCATATCCTCCCATTTTTCTTAAAAAATGTGTACCTTCCATAAATGAGAGTAAAGGTGAGACGGAGCAAGTATTGTCTTTTACCAGTCTGAAAACACATTTCCTACTTTTACAAGCATGAAAACAAATTGTACTATTTTCAGAAACCTGAAAACATATCATCTTTAAAACACAATCACCATTAAATTACGGGCCAAAAAAAATATTTTTTCCTAAATGTATATAACAAAATATTTTGTTGTTCACTAAATTTGTTCCCTACAAAACTTCAAAACATAAATATTATCGATAATTTAGTTTATGTCTAGATATTTAACAAATCTCCTTGACACAATAACCTGAATAATTTGACTTTTTGTATTTTTAATGTAAATTAATTTTATTTTTATAAAACAATTCTTAATGTTGTTAACATGTTTATATAAATGTGTTATTATAATGAAGAAGATAAATATTTATTAAGGCATGATAGAAATTCAAAAATTATTTTAATATGTGTATGCCATATATTTTAAATAAAATGAAATATATTGTGTTTTGAAAAAGAAAAGAAAAAAATTGGGAGCAGGACAAGCAATCACCGTCAATTTCAATAATAAGAAGACAGAGGAGTGGATTACCTGTTTTGATTTCTTTGTTAAGCAACTAGAGCCGTGAGTTTTATTTCTATTAGGCATTAGCTATCTTAAGTTTATTTGGGGTGGACTCAACTTCTTAAATTGACTTAAGACAAATTATATACATAGGTAATTGTTTTGGGCTGCAGTGGGCTCGAGCCCAGTGCAGCCCTAATGTAAATACGCTCATGGTTAGGCCGGAACCATCTCATGCCCACCGGTGAACACAATATAATATAGAGTATGTATAGAGTGAAATTGGTTCATACATAAATTTTAAGGATGTTAGTTGTTTTCGTTAAAAAATATTACTCCCTCCGTCCCAATTTTGTTTACCCATTTCATTATGTACCTCCTTCAAACACTTCTAAATTACACCCCATTCCACTAATAATTACGTAGAAAAACATCTTTATTTTGTTTCATGCACTTCAATTGAATAATACGCAATCATAAAAAAATCATTTTATCCATTTAAATACTACAAATTAAGTCTCACAAAAAAGTCAACAAAAGTCAAATGGGTAAACAAAATTGGGACGGAGGTAGTAGTTATTTTCACTGAAGGGTATTACTTGTTTTTACTGAAGAGTCTTAATTTGTTTTTTTGTTTGTTTTCACTGAACAACTAACTCTTCAGTGTAAATAAATAATAGTTTTTAGTAAAAACAACTAATACTCTTTAGTGAAAACAACTAATAACCTTCAATGATTCATATATAAATCAGTTTCACTCAATACTTTGTCTATAATATATATCTACCGCGAATATGATAATGACACATAAGCAAAAAAAAAAAAAAAATCTATCAATTAAAATTATAGTGGGCTCATTGCTTATGTGTCATTATCACAATTGCAGAGGGTATATTATATTGTGCCCACAGTGGGCATATGATCATTTCCGATATGCTAGGAACTAATATAAATGAATGAGTATGTTTTATATGAAAACGCTTCATAATAAGTTTAACATGAAATAATTTTAGAGTATCATTAATCTCATCATGAGTATCATTAAACCTGTCAGGGGTATCATTAGTCTGAGTTCAAAAAAAATTATCATTAGTCCGAGTTCAAGAAAATTTAAAATAATTTTCTTGAACTCAGACTATTGATATCCCTAATGAGATTAATGATACTCCCGATGAAATTAATGATACTTTAAAATTGTTTCATGATAAGTTTATCACGAACTATTTTCATATAATACTTTGCCTAAATGAATTGATTCAAAATTTTAAATGAGTTCAAATTAAAAAAAATAAAAAATTCTCCATTCTTATTAAACTCACAAATGAGGGGCAGCGTTAGGTAATTAATATTCTCTCCCACCCATTTTATTTGTATTTGTTTTCTAAGGCGCAAATTAGGAAAATCAATAAATAACAATAAGTAAATGTACATTTTACCCCTATATTTGATGCATATTTATAAATATAAAAACAAAAACAAATAAAAGGAATATACTCGCTTCGTTTCAAAATAAGTGTCGTTTTAACTATTTTTCACCTTTTTTTTCCTAATTTACTCCAAATTCGAATTAAAGATATAAGTGATTTTTAAAGAATTACATTAAAATATAACATATTTATTATTAAAATATAATAGACTTTTTAAAGATTATCACAAAAAATTATAATTCTTAATTTGAAATAAAATATCTAAAACGACACTTATTTTGAAACAGATGGAGTAATATTTAACTCTACTGTATTGGAAAAAATGAAAATTGTAAAAGAAAATCCCTAACAATATGTACAATATATTGTGTTGACTAAATTAATCGATGTATTTAACATCATGTATTATTTTTATCTAATAAGTGAGGGGAAGTGTGGTTGTCTTTGGATAGAGGAATTTGCGATATGAATTTTAAATTCACAAGTTAAATTAATTGTTTGAGTAAAATATTCAAATATTTAGCTTTAATTCTAGTTCAAAATAGAGGAATTTTAAATATTTAACAAAATCATATCATTTGAAATTCATTATTAATTTTTAAATTTCATTCATTTTCAAATCCCTTAAATTTCAAATGACTGTAAAATTTCTAACAATCTATCTATGATTTGGTTATATCAATCAATTTAATATTACGTATTACCTCTATCAACAATTAATTTGGATTAAAAAAAATTATTTAAAAAAGACAAACGAAGTGTGTGGGATGGATTTTGGATGGAGTATAAGAAATTTCAAATTATATGAATTTGAACTAGGAATTTAAAATCCATAAATAAAAATAATTGACATGAATTGTAATGGAAAAAATGGGAATTACCATTTTGTGGAGCATTGGATACTTGATCCTTGTTCAGCTTAGGAGTGGAGGGGATTACTCGGAAGTATGAATCGTTTTTGGGGATGCTTTTGTGTTTGTTGATTGGTGGAACAGAACGTGACCTGGACATGCGCCTAACTCCTCCTTTAACCTACGCAACGCAAACATAATAAGAATAAGAATAAGAATAAGAAGATGTTGTGTAAGAAGGCTCTTTCCAAGCTAGCCTACTTACATCGAGCGATGGAGGGGGGATAGGCGTGGCGGGTAAAGAAACTGCCTTGTTGGTTCTGGGGGTGAAGATTTTGGACCACGACCATGTCCTCGTCATATTGTCTTCCATCTGTTTGAACCTTGGGAGGCTGAGGCTGAGGCTGAGGCTGATGGATGATTTGCCCCTCGCGGATCCGGGTACGGGTACCGAGGATCCGTTTGGTGTTAGGAGGAAGTTGACCCGTTTAGGGGTAGGGGTAGGGGTGGGGGGCATTTTTATTTGAACAAATTCTTGATGGGATGCCTGCACCGATCTTGTGGGTATTTCCAAGGAAAGGTTTGCTTTTCTCCACTGTTTGCTGCTGCTTGATTCTGCCATTTCCAGCTGATGACAATAAACGCAAACTTGATCAATAAAGTAGGCCTCATATATACTAGGTCTAGGAGTAGGGACAAAAGAGAGAGAGAAAAAGATGATTGGTTTGAGGTCCCAGCTTAGAGACAAAACATGGATTCTTGCAAATTTGTGAAAGCCAAAGCGAAAGCAGAGGTGTTTTTATGTGTACCTTGTGAATTGGAACAACAACATGGGTTTCAGGGAGAGTAGCTCCAGCTCCATCCTCAATTGCTCTGTTTTTAGTTTCTGGATTCATCATATGATCACATGAGATGGATAGTTCAAGTATGAAGGAGATTGGTTAAAAAATTGATGGAACAAGTTAGTAGTAGTAGTAGTGGTATTAAAAGAGTTGGGGGTGTGAATTTGAAATGCACTCCTAAAGTGGGGGCTGCACCAATGCCAATGGGGGTACTACCTGCCACTCCCATGCCCATCTCTCTCTCTCTCTCTCTCATAAATATATATCATCTCTTTTCATTTAACTTTATATACTCTTGAATAATTTTTCTTTTAAAAATGGGTTAGAAGAAAAAAAAATCACAACTTTTTGGCTCTGTTCGGTTAGGATAGTGGTGAATAAGATGGAATGGAGATGGAAAAATAAGGATGAAGGCAATTTATTTAATACGTAATAAATTTGTGATTGGCTAAAAATGGAGAAATAGAATTGAACGAAGCTTTATGTCAATTCAAAATGATATTATAATATTTTATTATTGTTATTTAGTGAACTAATAATTAGTGAGAGAAAAGTAGGGGAGATGATAAGAAAAAATAAGATGGATAATGAATGTGTAAGAAAAAACTAAAAGAGATAATAAATGGGTGGAAACAAAATAGCAGAGAAGAAGAGTGATTGAGAGAAAAGTAACGTGATTGTATAAAATATGGTGAATTGTGAAAATAGTGTGCAGGTGTATAATAAGGGTGGATGAATATTTAGATGTCCGATGTGATGTGGAATGGTTCATCCCCATTTGGATGACCTCATACCTAACCAAACAGAGTTTTAGTTTTTATCAATTACAACATTTTTAAGCTTAGCAATTTAAAACATCTGATAATTTCGGCAACAAATAAATGATATTATTGTCGAAAATATCACATAAATATCTAGTAGGCGCCTACAAATAAAATATTTTTTCCAAAAATGAATTTAACATCTTTAAAAATAAAAAATAAGTTATGTTTCCAAAGTTAAAAATGTATTCTAAATGCGATATTTTTATTTTGAGTATGGTGCACTCACTCAACAGTTGATCATGTTTACACTGAAAAGTTTGTTTGGATTACACTGAAAAGTGTGTTTGGATTACACTGAAAAATTTATACTAAAAACTGATTTTCAGTATACTAATCCAACCACACTTTTCAGTGTAATTGAAACAAACTTTTCAATATGAACATGATCAACTGTTGAATGAGTGCATCGTGTACTTGGTGCATATGAAAGTTTGTCTGTTATTTTTTAAAAACACGATTTTATCCGATAATTATATTATTTAATTGTTGTAAAAAAATTATCAAATACATTGAATTGCAAAATTTAAAAAGATGGTGTATTAAATTGAAAAAAAAAAAAAACAAAAGAAGATATTGTAATTGATAAAAACCATTCAAAAATTATTTTATTGCTATACTTCCTATATTATTAAGAGTGGCGTGGGTCCCCCACTCACATATTATTGGGTATACTCTTGAATTACGAATTTACGATAGTAATATATCTATATATATATATATAAAAATAGAAGTGAAGAGAGAGAAAAAATTGTCATTATTGGAGCAAGTGAAATCTACTTGCTCTGTGGTACAATGGTGAATCTCACTCTCCATTAAAGAGAGTGGATTAACTTTACCTTTTTTTTTATAAATAGTTTCAAAATTCTTTAAGTTATTAATTTTAAATCTATTTTCAACACACTATATATCAAATTAATTATCTTTTAAATATTTTTATCTAATATATATTGCACATATAAAATGAAAAGTAATATTAAAAATATTTATTTTATTTTTGTTAAAGTGTTTTTTATTGACTTTAACTATATATGATGAATTGAATTTAAATAATTTTTATTTAGATTACATATGTTTTGTTAAATATTAAAATTATTTTATGAATATTAGAATTTAGTTACAAAATTAAAAATTGTATGATTAATTAAATAATATAATTCTCACATATATACAATATAATATTTACATGTAATTGAATTATAGATTAAATAAATTTAATTTAAACTTTTTATATAAGTCATTATGCGATCTCGCATTTAAAATTTATAATATTCAATCCGTGCATCACACGGGAGAAACACTAGTTATTAAGACAAAATACAAGTTTATGCTTATAATTTAAAGAAAACTAATCATTTCTTGGACCGAAGCTAATTTTGTGCAAAGTGTGGTCATATTCATATGTGTCAAACACTTCTCTTGCTACGGTTGACTTGGGTCAACTATGTTGTTCTCTTTTCCAATATTTATTTATTAATTGTTTGAAATTATGGGTAAGCAAAGTTATCGTACCCGCTTATGCGGTTATACCCACCTCAATCATAAGAAAACCGGAAAGCATGCATGTAATTATAGGCCACCTCTTAAATTAGATAACTCGGATTAAAAAAAAGGGTAGGGGGGAGGGGATTTATCTTATCTTATTATCTATAATCTATAAATATATAATATATCTTATTATCTATAATCTATAATCTATAAATATATAATACAAGAACTTATTCCTTATTTAGGTTTTGGAGGGAACCGTTGTGAGCCCTTGATCATCGATTCTTCATTTTATCCACACCGTTCATCTTTGATTGATTTATAAATATGGTATAATGGAATATAATTTGTTCTTTGATTTGCTTCTATATAGGAACTGTTTCAATAATCGGCCTATTTATACTCCTCCATCGTCGAGTTATCAATCACTTCTTTCACTCTTGATTTTTTTTTTCTGCAATAGTGTTCAGTTTAGATAGGTGTCCTGTGAATGTGTAGATTTAGTGTTCTTATGTATGGATTAATCATGTGATTGTGTTGTATAGTTACTTTGTATAGATGAATATAAATATTTCTACAAGATTGTAATCTTCGGATATGCCGTAGAAGTTTTATTCCGGGTATTTAATGTTTTCCATTCGATTATGTAAAGAATTTCATCCGATATTTCATGGATATAAGATTCGATGGAAATTTCTTGAAGAACTAATTAGATTTGTGAGTATTTATATGTTTATAGATCACATCATTTTTTACAGGTTAGCAACTGTATTATAATTTTATTTTTAATAATTGAGTTTTTTTTTTTCAATCATAGAATAATTAGCAAATTCATGAGAATTTCATCATTTTTTAAAGACTTAATATATTCGAAAAATAGTTCTGAACATGTAAGAGTAATTGAAGGTATTTTAGTTTTATAGATCCAATTTTGTATAGTCATTGTATTTTTTAGTTTTTGTATCAATCCAAATTTCATCTGATGTTCCAAAGTTTAATACATTTGAAGGAAATTTTCTAAACATTTTAGAGTTAGGTATTATACTTTTATAGATCCAATCAATTTATTTAGTCACTATTTTTTAGTGTTTTTCTACAGTTTTTCAAATAATTTTTTTTTTAATTTATGCTAGGAAATTTTGATTACAATATTGTTTCCTTCATGTCATTGTTTGTTTTTCTTTTGTTTCCGTGAGTGATTGCCAAAGGTATTTTGACTTTTTCTCCGTGGAAATGCCGAGATTTGATCGGAAAAAAAAGAAGTGAAAAATGTTTCTTCTGTTTCTTGGTAAATTAAATTTGGGTAATGAATATGGCATATTGGGTTGGATTTCCAATTAAGTCTGACGAAAACAATGCCCCATTCAAATTTGATTTTGAGGACAATTTTTCTGTATCCGTTGATCAAATTTTTTTAATTTTTTTTACTAACTATTATAGTAAATTATCTGTAAATCATGAATTATTTTATTTATCAGTGATTATGCAAAGCGTTATTCATATTATTTTTTAGGCGTGTACAAATACAAGTTATTTTGAAAGATATGAGTCATTTTACTAAAATACGTATTCGTTTTTTCACTAAAGAATATTAATTCTAAATACAAGTTATTTTCACTAAAAAATATTAATTGAATGGTATGAAGATTATTAGTTATTTCACTAAAGGATATTAATAATTTTTAATAAAATGTATTAGTTTTTTTTACTAGAAAGTGTTGTAAAATAATTTATATATGAACAAGCTTCATGCTATGCATTCTTTAAGAGTATTTATAATATTAGTTAATATAGTTGGCATATTTAAATACATATATATAAAAAGAGTATGTATGGAGTGAAATTGGTTTATATATGAATTACTGAAGGGTATTAGTTGTTTTCACTGAAAAATATTAGTTGTTTTTACTGAAGAATATTACTGGTTTACACTGAAGAGTCTTAGTTCATTTTCACTGAACAATTAATATTTTTCAGTAAAAACAACTAATATCCTTCAGTAAAAATAACTAATATTTTTCAGTGAAAACAACTAATATCCTTCAGTAATTCATATATAAACCAATTTCACTCTATACTTTGTCATATAAAAAAATTAATTTTACCTTCACTTTAATTTGTGAAATTAAAGGGAAGATTTATATCTATATATATAAGAGTAGAAATCAAAGTGATCAATTTGCCAATCATCAGAATCAATGCAGCAAACCTTGAACTGAATCGGTAAAAAATTATTATAATTTAAATATGTAAAACATTGCTCATATTACTCAATTTTCATTAAAGGAAATTCCTCCGTCCACCAAATTTTTACCCACTTTCCTTTTTGGGTTGTCCACCAAATTTTTACTCATTCCCTTTTTGGAAATAAACACCACTCACAAACAAATAAATGGGTCCCACAATACTCTTATTTTATCTACTTTTTCAATAAAATACTAATTTTCATTAAAAATTGTACCAAACAGTAAATGGGTAGAAATTTCATGGACGGAGGGAGTATTAAATATTCAAATTATTCCTAAAACCATGTACGCATTATTCACTTCCTAATATAATGCAATCTTAATTATTACTCATTTTTAATGATGTTTTTAAAATTTGTAAGATAAATTATTATTCATCACAAAAATCAATTCTAATTTTTTTAAAATTAAAAATATAATTTGGGTAATGAATATGACATATCGGGTTAGATTTCCAAATGAGCCCGACAAACACAATGCCTCATACAAATTTGATATTGAGGAAAATTTTTCTGTATCCGTTGATCAAATTTTTTATTTTTTATTTAACTATTTTGGTTAATTATCTATAAATATTCATGAATTTTTTTTCTATAAGTGATTATACAAAACCTTATTCATATTATTTTTTAGATGTGTACAAATACAAGTTATTTTGAAAGATATGAGTCATTTCACTACAATGTTCGTTTTTTCACTAAAGAGTATTAATTCTAAATACAAGCTATTTTTACTAAAAAGTTATGAATTGAATGGTACGAAAACTACGAGTTGTTTCACTAAAGGATATTAATTGTTTTCAATAAAAGATATTAGTTTGTTTTACTAAAAAGTGTTGCAAATTAGTTTATATATGAACAAGTTTCATGCTATGTATTTTCTATGAGTAATTATAATATTACTTAATATAATTGGCATATTGAAATAGATATAAATTTTTTAATTTTACATTCACTTTAAATTGTGAAATTAAAGGGAAGATTTTATATATATATATATATATATATATATATATATATATATATATATATATAAAAGAGTAAAAATTAAGAATACATCTGTTGTGCACTTGGTGTATGGTGCACTCACTCAACAGTTGACATTGTTTGTACTGAAAAGTTTGTTCCAATTACACCGAAAAGTGTGGTTGAATTACACTGAAAAGTTTACACAGAAAATCTTTACACTAAAAAATTGATTTTCTGTGTAAACTTTTCAGTATAATCCGACCACACTTTTCAGTATAATTGGAACAAACTTTTCAATATAAACAATGTCAATTGTTGAGAGTTTGTCAAAAATTAAAGGGATGATAATTTGCCAATCATCAGAATCAATGCAGCAAATCTTGAACTGGATCGGTAAATATTAAAAACATTGCTCATATTGCTCAATTTTCATTAATTATCGTATTAAAAATTCAAATTATTCCTAAAACCATGTACGCATTATTCACTTCCTAAAATAATGCAATCATAATTATTACTCATTTTTAATGATATTTTAAATTTGTAAGATAAATTATTATTCATCGTAAAAATCAATTCTTATTTTTTAAATTAAAAAATATATTTAGGAGGGTATAGGGATTAGGATCTGTACATAGAGTATAATAAGTAAATGATATTAAATAACTAATTAATTGGTTACTCATATGCATTTGGTTCATGGTGCATGGTGCATTTACTCATGTTGTGTATATTAAAATGTGTGAGATGATTGTACTGAATAGTGTAGGTAGTGTAATCATCTTTAACTATTGAGTAAGTGCACCATGCAAGAGACTGACTCAAAACCTAAATATAATCCTAGACTCGACATTTCAAATAATTTTTAATAAACATGGTTGAATTTTAAATTTAGTAAAAAAAAATTATGGCATTATTCAAAAAATTAAAATTTCTTCAAATTAACATGTTTGTTTAAGTTTTTATTTTATATTATATTTGGCTATTAAAATAAAATTAAAAAATTAGGAGAATTTTGGTAAATATAGAATTTATCTTATGTATGAGATCATTCATACCTATTTTTGCAATAAAAAAATTGTAAATATATCATTACTTCATATTGCAAAAGAATGTTATTAAATTGCAATTCAAGTTAATTTAAATGATTATTTGTAAATTATGTTGCCAAAATTTTAAATTATGTCGTTATGTTAGATAAATAGAAATTTTACAAGAATATATTTTAAATTTTATCGAGATACTCTCTTCTAATTGAGTTAATTAATGAAAATTATGATTGATTAATATATATTGTTGAACATTACTTTATTTTTAAAATGAGAAGATGGTTGACTTAAATTATTAGGGAAAAGTTAAACAACTAAGCTTATGGAATAACTAAACACACACACACTTCGCAGTAAAAGTTTATCCATAAAAATTCAGACTTGAATCTATAATCTATAACTATATAATACAAACAACATTGCCAATTATAAATTTAGGCGGGAAACAATTCTGGCCTTTGATCGTTATTCTTTGATTTGATCTCGGCCGTCTGTCTTTGATTGATTTGTTATTATGGTATGTTTGATTCTAATATTTAATTTGATTCCTAAATTCTTGCTGCCATTTTTGGTGTATTATTCGCTATTTATATTCCCGATTTTTTCGATTCTAACCATTGTCCATTCCAATTTGTATATCTCTTTGGTAATGTAGAACTTGGTTCTCCCACTTGCTTTGTTGTTCGGTCGTTTTTTTATCTTTCCTTCTTTTTTTTATGCAGATCGTGGGTGGTTTTGTCAATTGGTCTATGCATTTTGTCGCCTTTTTTTCATCGTTGGGGTAATGTGGTGCTGTGGCGACTAATCCGCCTGTGGTGGTTGCTTCCGTCCATTGTTCTACAACATTGTAATTTTCATAGTTGTATCGTTTGGGTATCTCGGAAAAAATGATCGTGTATAGTATCAGTTTTCTGGTTGTAATGTCAATGGTGGTAAAAACTGATAGTGTATAGTATCAGTTTTCTGCTTGTAATGTTAATGATGAATGTATATGTATATGTATGTATGTCAAGATTTCTTTTTCCTGATTATATGTAATTTCACATATTTGTACAACTCAGGGATATTTAAAAACCCACTTTTAATTTTTTTATTTTATTCTACGTGATTCTGTATTTTAAAATCACATATTCCTCCTTAGTCAATTTTTGTTAGTCCGTTAATAACTTTTGAGAGAGTAAAATAAAATGTGAGTTATCATATATAATAAAAGTCGATATGTACAGTGTAAATTTTACTATAATATACTTAAATATTATTAAAATAATAATTTCTTAATTATTGGTTCGATTTTTTATTTATTTATTTATTTTCTCACGGTTTCTGCGCGATTGTTCCATCTTCGTATTTTTAGGCAATGGTATATTTTTGGTGTATCAACTTTCGCATGTTTTTAGGAAATAAGATTATTTAAATCGGCTGTTAAAATAATAATTTCTTAATTATTGGTTCGAATTTTTTTTTTATTTTCTCACGGTTTTTGCGCGATTCTTTAATCTCCATATTTTTAGGCAATGATATATTTTTGGTGTGTCAAGTTCGCATATTTTTAGGAAATAAGGTTATTTAAATCGATTGTTTTCCAATTTTAACTAATTTGTACGTGATTCTATGATCTTTTATTTTCATAGCGGTAATTTTGTTTTTTTGGTCAAATTTTTTATGAATTTTCCAAAATAAAATAATTAAAATTGTGTATCTCATGAATTATCATATATTATGTAGTGTGTAGAAAGTTTGTTTGGAATTGTAATTATTGTATCAAGTTTTCGAAAATTTGAAATTATTAAATTGGTGTGTCAACTTTAGCATGTGTTTAGGAATTAAGGATATTTTATTCAGCAGTTTTCCATTTTCAAAACTAATTGTACTTGATCGTGATGTTTATATCCATTTTCATAAGACATGTTTTTAATAAATGGAATATTCCATTTTCTTTTAGATTGATTTGAATGTTCATAAATATAAAAATAAATCAACATAACTGTATTTTAATTGCACCATTAATTTTGTTAATTTCTTTTGTGAATAAAATTAATTATAGTAACTTTCTTTTTATAATCTCATTTAGTTTTATATCATGATCTGTATTTTTTATTTAAGGTATAATCAACATTGTTAACCAAATTTAAATTTTATTTTCTATTAATATTTTTCGTCCTTAAATTTCGTTCGTAATTTAATTATTATATTAATTAATTTGATTAATTTAATAAATACCCTTAAGACAAAATATAAAATTCAAGCATGGGATTTAGCAACATTTCTTATTGATATATTAATTAAAGTCATGTGTATGATTTAATTGCAATGGACAATATATGTATGGAAACAAAAGTAGATTGCCTATTTATTAAGATTTATTTATCATATTCAAATTTATATGAATTTAATTATTAATTTTCTAATCAAAATTTAAAATTAACAAGTAATGAATAAAACTTTAGCCAACCAATTTATATTAAAAAAAAACACTGCAACATATTGAATTAATTCTATGATCATTAACAAATTTATATGCACACTTTATGCCATTCAAAAAATAATTTCACAGTTTATAAACAAATTTCCTGTATTTTTTCTTATCTTGAATAACAATAATTAGGAAGTAGTGTAGTGTGATTCCGTTACACTAATTAAGTTGTGTCTCCATTAAAATATAGTTTTTTTTTAAAGATAATCAATTACAATAGTTTCCTAACATATATATAACCAATTACAATAGTTCCTTCGACAATCGGGTACATGACCACATCTTTTCATCTTGCTATAGATTGAAACCGCAATCACCACAAGAGGGGGACCACCCGAACCCGTAGCTTCGAACCACAACCGCACTGTAGTCGGAACACCACCCCACCACAAGAGGAAAATAAATTCCCTCTCCATGTCTCGAACTCAAGACCTCAGGTCTTAGGTGGTGGACTCAATCAATTGAGCTACCAACACTTGACAAATGTAGTTATTTTTTGAAAGGGTATTAAAATGTAGTTCAATTTTATTTTTATAATTCGGTATCCAATTCAAGGACTTATAACACAAGTTTATTTTAATAATACTAATTATGTTCGAGTAGTTTAAATAAATATATAATAGGAGCTCCTTACCTCAAATATTTTAGGTGGAATTTTTTTTCGGTCATTGATCAATATTTCATCTTTGAGTAGCTCTCTTGTGCACTTGGTGTATGGTGTACTCACTCAACGGTTGAAATTGTTTATACTGAAAAGTTTGTTTCAATTACATTGAAAAATGTGGTTGTATTACACTAAAAACTAAAATCAGTATAATCTTTTCAGTATAATCGAACAATACTTTTCAGTGTAATTGGAACAAACTTTTCAGCATAAACAGTGTCAACTGTTGAGTGAGTGCACCGTACACTGCGAATATTATAATGATACTAAATCGCATATATCGTGTTGATTTAAATTTTTAATTTTAATCGCTTGAGTTATACCTCTTCGTCTGATACTTATTTAGTTTTGATTATGTCATTCAAAAAAATTGTGACTAAATATGTAATATTATTTTTACAAATATATATATCATCTATCTATAAATCTTAATACAAGCTCCCTTGCCTTAAATAGTTTTGGCGAGGGTGAATATCAACCTTTGATCTAATTTTCAGTTTTGTATCACGACCGTTCACATTTTTAGATATTTATTATGAAATTATTTTGGTGAAAAAGTAACTGTGTTTGTATTTATTATGTAGTAATTGCAGCAAAATTATCAATGTTGATTTGTTTTGTTTGTAATAATCTATAAATCTTAATACAAGCTCCTTTGCCTTAAATAGTTTTGGCGGGAGTGAATATCAACCTTTGATCTAATTTTCAGTTTTATATTACGACCGTTCGCATTTTTAGATATTTATTATGGAATTATATCATTGGTGAAAAAGTAATTGTGTTTGTATTTATTATGTAGTAATTGCAGCAAAATTATAAATGTTAATTTGTTTTGTTTGTAATAATTGCAGCTAAACCATCATCGTTGATTTGTTTTGAGTAATTATTGTCCTTTGGATAAAAATTTATAATTTAGGGACCGTTATATTTTTTCTCCTATATATACTCTTCATTTTCATCTTTTTCATGACCACCATCTTCCAATGTTATGATTATATGATTTATCTTTTAGTGTATTTCATTCATTTTGTAGATTCGAATTTTCATCTAAAAGTTTTTGTCGTTTTTATTTAATAGCAATCGTATTTTGTATATGATTCATTATTATAATGGGTTGAGATTTAAAAATTGTTGAAGATTAAAGATTTTGTGGTCAAGAATTGAGGATTGTTGAAGATTATAAAGTAAAGATTTTGTGATCGAGAACTAAAGATTGTTGAAAATTATCATGTATAATTTTTTTTTTATAGAGAATTGAAGATTGTAGTGTATTAGTTATTTTCACCGAAGAAATGATAGATTATTAGTTGTTTTCGCTGAAAATTTTTAGTTTTTTTTTTCACACTATATATAATACTATTTAATTAAAACAACTAATACCCTTCGTCGAAAATAACTGATACTATTTAGTGAAAACAACTAATACCTTTCAATGATTCATGTATGAACCATTTTCAATCTATACTTTATCTTTAACTATAACTTAAAATTGCGTGAGATTGTCTCGTGGAACTAGATAATTCAAATTTAAATACGTCTATGTTGAAATGTTAGTGTGATTGGTCCAATTATATCCTATCCTAGGAGTAAATTTTATATAAAAATGACCAATGATAAACTTATCATGAAATTGTTTTAAAATATTGAATATTATAAATAGAATATAATTTTTTTTTAATGAAAAGTATCGTTAATTTGAGTTCAAAAATAATTTAGTAATATTAAAAAAAAATTGTAGATATTTAGTTTTATAATTAAAATATGGTAATTATAGTTTAAACAATATAACAAATTCCGGCCGTGCGAAGCACGGGATTTACGATCACTAGTAATATATAACCAAACATCTCCAAGATGATGTATCAACACCACCTTATTCTAAGGATGAGGTGGCATGTCTCAAATCTCTCCATTTCAAAATACTGCTCTCTCATTAAAAGTTGATTTAAGTTTTGATCTCAACCATTCATTCTATATAATTAAATCCGATCCATTGATTTATACCTGCATAATTAATGCAAATAGACATTTTTTCCATTTTCTTATTTAGTTATTTTAGAATTTATTATAAATCATATTTTTTCCAAACCTTAATGTAATTAAATATGATCTACTTATTGAATGAATCTAAATTTATCATTTCTATGTTTGAGTTAATATATATAGTATAATACAATGTTCAATTATTTTTTCCTAAAATAAAAGGTACATAGTTATATATTCCAAAGAATATTCTTATGTGATATATTCTTATTATGGACAAGATATAATATTGCATGTATTTTTTTTATTATAAATAAGAGCATATTGTATTTCATTTTTTCACATCAAAGTTTCATTTGTTCCACTCTTTTGTGAGAATTCTCCCATCAATTGTTGGTTAGTTATATATCTATTGTTATTAGTATATTTATTTTATAATTAAATTCATCATTTAAGTGCTCACAATTTGATTAGATTTAAATATCAATATCAATATGAATGTAATAATGATTGTTGATATCAATATCAATATCAATATCAATATGAATATCAATTTGATTAGATTTTAAATATTCTTCATGTGCAAAAATAATAGATTTCACTATATCATATATTTTTATCCGAATAATTATGATGGTTTAATTGTTGTAATTTAAATCTCATTTTAGATTTCAAGAGTATGACACCTCAATTTTCTCCGATTTCTAATATCAAGAGTGAGAGCTAAAAATTAACCGTTAAATTTAGGATTGAAAAAGTTGGACAATATTTTTTAATGATTTTAATAGAGACAAGTTCTACTTGGAACTCATTTTGATCGATGAACAGGTATTTGTAACGTTAACGTTTATTTCAAATTTTGTATTGTTTCTTATATAAATTAATTTCTTACCGGATAATCCCAATAACTAATAATGTTGATTAATTTATAAATTATTCAATATTAAAATGGAAATTGATTATTACTAAATTATTAGTCTAAGTAATGTTATTCCATAATTGTTATTAATTTATGTGAATTTTGATGTTTTTTTTTAATTATTTAGTTTGTAGGATATACCTATAGGGTTTAGTGAAGGGCACGGGCCACAGCTAAACAAACCCCATAATTTATTGTATATACCTCAAATTTTTTTAAACAAAAATACTCTTATATTAAATGTCTACAAAAAATAAATATAATATATTTTTTCAGTACGCGAAATTCGCGTGGGTACACTCTAGTATATATATATATATATATATATATATATATGAATGAAATAATAGTATTTGAAATTCATCCCAGTTGGTGTCATGCATGGTGAGATTTCACCCCAATATTTAATAAAAATAAAAAAATCAATTTGAGGATGAGGTCTCCCTTGAAACGTATTTATCATATGAAATTTTTGTTTGATAATAAAATAACAATCATTCAATATAGCATTATACTTATAAATGTTGGAATAATGGTGAGTAAAAATTAAAAGGAAAATTTTAAATGAATTAATAATAAATATTAATTATCCCACATTAGTTTACTTGATAAGTACTTTGTGGAGAGAGTGTATAATTAATGTATCAAGAAATCGGAAATGATCATATACCCACCGGTGGACACAAATTAATATATCCATCGCGAATGTGATAATGACACATAAGCAGTGGGTCAACTATAATTTTAATTGCTAGATTTTATTTGCTTATGTGTCATTATCACATTCTTGGTGGGTATATTAGTTTGTGTCCACTGCTGGGCATGTGATCATTTCCGATCATGAAATATCTCATATTGGAAAATGTGAAGATTGGTTAACTCCTTATGAGTAGGAGGAGACAATTAGTATCCTTCAAACTATAGTAGTTAAGGAGCAATCCAAAATGACCACATGCACGGG
Source organism: Ballota nigra (assembly GCA_947034835.1). NCBI lineage: Eukaryota > Viridiplantae > Streptophyta > Magnoliopsida > Lamiales > Lamiaceae > Ballota > Ballota nigra. The sequence goes on from OX344720.1 coordinate 36,102,252, forward strand.
GCAGAGACCGTATCCGATACTGTGGACCTTGGTCATTTGCAATTAGACTTGGGTGGATCTGGACCTTGGGCATGGAAGGGTTCTTTAATTTTTCGGAACCAAAGTTTTGGGTATAACTCAGAATCTGGATGTGTCTAGATTCATTCTGCGTATGAATGAGGTGAAGGAATACGTGCTAAAATTATCAGCTAATTTAATTCCCTGATTGATGTACATGTTTGATTGGAGTAAAGTCATACTTAGTGTTTAATTTATGGAAATAAACCCGGACAGCTGAATGTCTAGGTTCGATTTCTAACTCCCATTTTAGTCAACCTTTCCTTTAAAAGCAGTCCTGAGATGTCTATAAATTGGACAATTCCCAAGCCTTCAAACACACTGAAACAGCGAAAAACCTCTGCATACTCTCTCTTCTTATGCATTTGGTTTTTTAGTGTGTTATTTTTCCTCGCGTTCTTTTCAATTCGACGGAGCCGCTTTTCGCGTGGTAATATATATTAACGGGCGAGAGTCGTTTTATTTTTTAAAACACTATGTTTTTATCCAACAACACTAGTAGGGCCGTATTTTTTTGCGGCTTATCATGAAACATTTTTAAAATATTAAATATTTGATCACGAGTATCAAAAATCTTATAGGAGTACCATTCATCTGGGTCAGTGGTATTATGTTCTAATTGTTGTAGATTTTTTTTACCTAACTTTTGATACTTCTGATGAGATTTTTTATACTCCTTATCAAATAATTAATACTTTAAAACAGTTTCATGATAATTTTATTATGAACCATTTTTATATAACACATACTCTTGCTAGATAAGGGTTTCCCTAAACTAGACTCGCCTTGTGTGTGGAAAATTCTACTACGAGTGTTTGTAGTTTTCAAAAGGAGAATTCCAGTACAATCGTGTTTGCTGAGGTCGAAAGGTGGTTTTTCCAGTTCCAGAGTTTCCAAAGGAGTTAAAGTAGTTCAAAAAATTGTAGTTTCTTTCTTAGTATTTTCTTTTATATTTTGTTAGTTACCGTTGTATTGTCTAATAATAAATTAATATTGTATACAGTTCGACGTGTTTGTATGAACATTACCAAATGAATATAATGAAATTAATATAAATCTAATTTCACACAGTAAATACGTTTTATAGGACAGTTTGCCCAATTTGAGGGTAGTGCATCTCAAATTCGTACTGATCCAGACATTACTCAATTAATTTTTTGCAATGAATACCAAATTTATTCAGAAGTCTTGAATTCTAATTTTCCAAAACACAATATACTAAGCATAATAAAATAAAGAGAGAAAAAGCTTAAACAAGTTTATATACTATATTCTATTTTAAAAGAGATTAGGTATATCGTGTGCACCGTACACTACTAAACAATAATATTAATTTTTAATTAAAAGTAATAATATTATTTTTTATATATAGAAAATATTATTAGTGACATATGGTACATAAGATACGCATAATACTTTGCCCAAATTTTTAATCCTCGGTCAAATTCACAACCAACTTGTGGATCCTGTTATTTTTAAGCAAATCATACTGGAAATTGGTTTACAATATTAGTTGTTTTATTAAAATGTATAAATTTAATATAAATATTATTCAATAAAAATGAATAATACCATTTAAAAAGAAAATATTTGAAACTGTTGTATAACAGATTTACACTTTATATGTTAATCTATAAATTGAAAGGAAATTAATTATAACGATGGAGTAGAATCATTATGCCTCCAACAATTGAACTCAAGAAAAAAGAGTTGCAGAAGTTGGTCTCAGGGGGGTCTACTTTTGATTAATTACCACTTAACCGTTATCTTCAGAGGAAGTTGTAAAAGCAAGATGAGGAGAATAAATAGTTTTCTAATTAATTGGGCAAAGATGATAATAATCATGTCAATATCAGATCAATATATTAATTACACTATATAAATTGTTGATGGCGAGCAGCCGGACAACAAGATTATGGTAAACAAATATTAGAATAGCGAGTCAAGAAGTCATTAAGAGAAAAATTTAAAAAGGACGAGCAGCAGGGAAAAGGCTAGAAGAGGCGAGCAGCTGGGTAATGGACTAGAATGGACTAGGCGAGCAGCAGGGTGGACGAGCAGCTGGTCACCAATAAGCAAAAAGAAAGGCCAGCAACATGATCAAGAAGAGTCAAAGAGGAATTAAAGAGGCGAGCAGGCGAGCAGAAGGGCACCTCGGAAAGTCACCAAGAATCCCACTAATTAGGCATTACATTAGGAGTAAACAAGTGTCTTAACACTTGTCATTGTAAAAAATGTAATAGCTTAAGGATATAGCAAGTGTTCAAATACTTGTCAAGTTGTAAGTAAGAGTGATTAGGGAGGTGACATATCATGCTTGCTTGTACTCTATATATACTCCTTCATGAGAAAGGGGGGAAAAAGGTTCAATAATTCAAGACAAAGACCAAACTCTTTCAATTTCATTTCTCAAGTCCTATTTAGATCAATTTAGTGTTTAATCCCAACTTATACACCTGGTTTGATGATCTTCAAAGCCTAAACAGCCACTAATAATTCATATTGAATCAAGATCATCAACAATTGGCGCTAGAAGAAGGGTCCGAACCTCCGATTAGTTGAAGATTTGAAAGTTTTTGTAAAAAGCCACTGGAATCTGCAAAATTAAGGCCAAAAATCCGGCAAGTGGTTGCCGGAAGCTGGGTTTAGAAGGTGTTAGTTAGCCATCTTTGAAGTACTTGTTTGAAGATTTAAAGACTTGAATGCATGCATGAATGAATAAGGGTTTGTAAAAGGCTAGTTGTTTTTAAATCAACACTCACAAACATAAATCTCTTATCAAGAAACACCTCACACTTGATAAATGGCGAGATCACATGAAAGACAATCATCGAGTTCTCATCCGTCGAACAAATCACGAACTAGATTATCATCAACGGGTGAACACGCAAGAACGGTTCGGACGACATCCCGGAGGAACATACAAGTTACAATTGATACTCTTCCCCCGGAAGTGGAAGCCTTGGCCCAAAACCCGGAGGAATTGGCAAACACGATTTCCATTTTGCAATCGCTACAAAGACGATAAGAGGCTGTCGGACCATCAAGGGCCCAGGAGGCGAGCAACCGGGCAGCTGAGCGAAGAAACAAACAAAATGAAGATGTGAGGGTAGATGAAGTGGATAGTGTCCAAGCAAGGAAGGCCAAGGGCAAGGTCCCAGTAAGTGAACGGCTCGGAAGTCAAGGAGAGTCCACTCCGGGGGATGGCGAGGAGTCGAGCAGTGGGGGAACAAAGAGTGTAAGACACTCTCATACAAGAGGAAGAGCAGAGAGCCATGGAGGACACAGGAGAGAAACTCATCAAAGAAGCAAGGATCGAGCACACGAGCAAACACACCCTAATGCTCGCCCCTCTATTCATGATAGACTAAGAAGATCGGCTTTTGGTCGTTTGGGCCCCAATGGAGCTAGCAACATCGCTAAGCATGTCACACAGGAGAAACATCCCGTTAGTAAGGGACTGCGTCATGAGGAGGTTATTGAACCAGATCATGACAAATAGCCTGTTAAGGGAAAAATGTCTCCTAGTGAGGGGAAAGCATTGAAGAAAGCGGTGGAGGAGATGCAGAAACAGTTGGAAGCCCAGAACGGCGTTGGGACAACAGTATTGCCATCATCACCCTTGTCCCTAACTATTCTAAATGCGCCAGTACAAAAGTACAATTCCCGGTCATTAGCTTATATGAAGGAAATTCAGATCTGAAAGTGCATTTATCTAAATACACTGATTACATGATACCAGTAGGAGCTTCGGATGCAACACAGTGTCGTAACTTCCCGTTAACCCTTGGTGATGGCCCTCATCGATGGTTTTCCGCACTCGTCCCCGGTTCCATTAACTCGTTTATCCAACTCATCAAAGAATTCCTGTCTCACTTTTCCACAGCTGGGTCATATCTTACACAAAGATATTTCTAGCAAACTTAAAACAAGGAGACGAAGAGTCTGACAGAGTATTCCTCAAAAGATTCGATAAAGTTCTGCTAGAAGGAGAAATGGTGAGTGAAGACACAAAGATTGTGGCTGTGATGACAGTACTCAAGAAAGGCACAGACCTGTGGAAGGAAATGCACCTGGCTTTCCCCAAGACCTATTCAGAATTTAGACATAAGGCTGGGGTGTACATTTCAATGCAAGAGACTCTTCAAAAAGAGTTGGGAGGCAAAGCCTATTCCAAGAAACCGGGAAAGAAGTCGGGAGAAGAATACAAGGCCCCTAAAAATATGAAAGCCTTCAACGAAGGGGTAGAGTTGAAAGAAAAACTGAACCATGTCTTATCTACATCAATAGAAGCTGTGTACAACAACGTGAAAGACAAGGACATGTTATCAGAACCTAGAAAGATACAACAAGAGCGAGGAAAGCTAAACCCCAACAAGTACTGTGCGTATCACCAGAACATAGGTCATTTTACAAGTGAGTGCCGAGACCTCCTAAAACAGCTATGGAGGTTTTATGAAGAAGGGAATCTGTCAGAGTTCATCAAGAGACAGCCAGGCAAGAGGCCCAGAATGACAATTTCGTCCAGCTCAGAGGATGACGAAGAAGATGAGCAGCCGGGCAGGATGGACAAGAAAGGAAAGAAAACATTCACAGCCCCGACAGAACCCGTTCGAGAAATCTTAATGCTTGAACCGGCCGGACCCGTAGGAGGTTGTTCAGATGGAAGACCCCCGATATCCAAAAGAAAAAGGAAGGCAGAAGTAAGGGCTGTGACTCAAGTTAGAGAGGTGGGAGTAAACCAAGCTACCAAGAAGACGGGGGACTTGGTGTTTTCCGAGAAGGACCTAGACGGAATACTTACTCCACACAACGACTCATTAATCATATGTGCTAACATCATGGGAACTCGAGTCCATCGCTTGCTTGTGGATACCGGCTCCTACACAAACATCTTGTTCAAGACCACACTAGATCAGTTAGGAGATTGTGAAGAATATGTAAAAGAGTGTGATCATAAGATAGTAGGGTTCGGAGATGCTGTAACCGTTCCCTTAGGTTTAGTAACGTTGTCGGTCGAACTGTATAGACCGAGAATCCTGAGAGGAGACTGACTAGAATGATAGAATTTTTAGTTGTGAATCAACAGTCTGCCTACAACGGATTTCTCGGTCGACCTTTTATGAATAAATTCAAAGCGGCCGTTTCAACGTACTACTACTGTCTCAAATTTCCAACTTCGAAAGGAGCAGGTACGGTAAAAGACGATCAGATGAGAGCTCGGGAGTGCCTCCTACAACTTAAACCAAAAGACAACAATGTGTCTGTCATGGGAGAGCAGCCGAGCAGCAGGGCCGAAGGTGAACCTTCCATCTTAGATGAAATCATGGAGTCCATTGAAATGAAGATGATAGAAGTAGACGAGCAGCAGGGTAGAGGCGAGCAGGAGGTCCAAAACGAGCATCAAGGAGGAGAAGACGTACCTGTCCCAAATACGGTTGAAGATATTGAGCCAAGACTAGGGGTAGAGCCAATGATCGAGGATGAATTAAACTTGGAAGGCCCAATTATTGATCCTCGTTGGAAGGCTCAGAAAAGAAGAGCAACGCCGGTTGAAGAGTTGGAAACAATAACAGTTGATCCGAATTGGGAAGACTTAGAACTTTTCATTGGATCTGAGCTCCCTGAGCCTTACAGATCCAGAATGGAAGAATTCTTAAAGTCTAATCTCGATGTATTCGCATGGTCACACGCTGATATGGTAGGCATTAGCCCTAAGCATGCCTGTCATAGACTAAATATTGATCCAACAAGGAAACCGGTGAAATAAAAAAGGAGAAAATTCGGACCTGACAAGTACGAGGCATTGGATGTAGAAGTAAAAAAGCTACTGGAAAATAACCTCATCAAAGAAGCACTATGCCCCAGGTGGGTAGCAAATCCAGTATTAGTCCGAAAGCTAAATGGTACATGGAGATTGTGCATCGACTTCACCGACCTGAATGCTGCTTGTCCCAAGGATAACTTTCCACTCCCGCACATTGATCAGTTGGTAGATAATACAGCCAGACATGAACTCCTTACATTCATGGACGCATTCGCTGGCTATCACCAGATCCCGATGCACCCGGATGACCAAGAACACACAACATTTTACACTAACAAGAATTTGCTATGTTGGAAGAGGATGTCGTTCGGGTTGATTAATGCAGGAGCTACATACCAAAGACTTGTCAATAAAATGTTCGATGAACATATCTACAAGACAATGGAGGTATATGTGGATGACATAGTCGTCAAAAGTCCAAAGAAGGAAGATCATCTGGAACACTTGTAACAAGTGTTCAAAATACTCCGAGCCTATAACATGAAGCTAAATAAAAAAAAGAGTAGCTTTGGAGTACATTCGGGAAAGTTCCTCGGGCACCTGGTCAGTCAGCGAGGCATTGAAGCAAATCCATCAAAGGTAAAGACAATCATGGATATCCTACCACCAAGATCTGTCAAAGAAGTACAACGGCTCACCGGATGTTTAGCAGCTCTGAATAGGTTTATTTCAAGATCTGGAGACAGATGCCGACCTTTCTTTGATGCTATCAAGAAAGGGCAGTTCCAATGTACAAGCAACTGTCAACAAGCATTTGAGCAACTCAAAGAATACCTTGGTGACACAAAGATCCCATCGAAGCCTATCTCATGGGAGAAGTTATACCTGTACCTAGTTGTGTCAGAAGCGGTGATCAGCTCAGTGTTAGTCCGTGCAGAAGGAAAATTTCATTTACCAATCTACTACGTGAGTCAGACCTTACACGAAGCAGAAATCAAATATTCACCAATGGAAAAGTTAGCTTATGCACTTGTAATGAGTGTAAGAAAGCTACGACCATACTTCTTTGATCACCAGGTGGAAGTATTAACAACATTTCCACTAAAACAAATTTTGCAAAGGCCTGACACTGCTGGTCGCCTTCTCAAATGGTCCCGCGAAATAAGCCAGTTTGGAATATCGTATGTACCTCGAACAGCGATCAAAGGATAAGCGTTAGCCGACTTCATAGTCGAACCAACCTTCTCTCAAGATCCAACGAGAGGTCATAACCATCCATGGCACATGTACGTGGACGGATCATCGACGAATACAGCGTCAGGAGCCGGGATAGTGTTGATCAGCCCTGACAGGCAAGTATTCACTTCAGCTGTCAGATTTGAGTTCATGGCAACAAACAATGAAGCTGAGTATGAAGCGCTGATTGCTGGACTTCGGTTAGCATTGGCTGTGGGGGTACGAAGATTACAAATATATGGGGACTCCCAGTTGATAGTCAACCAGGTCCGAGGTGAGTACGAAGCAAAGGATGAAAACATGGCCCTATATCAGAAAACCGTTGCTCACTTAGCATCACTATTCGAACAAATTTATATTGAACAAGTGCCAAGAGACAACAATGCACAAGCAGATGCACTTGCTCGCCTGGCTACCAGCATAGGACCAGCAGAACTTTCAGAAGTTACAATAACAAGAATCTCTCATCCATCCACCAATGACTACAAGATCAATCAGATTGAAGAAGAATTGAAGGAAGAAGACTGGAGAACACCGATTTACAGATATCTAAAAAATGGAGAGGTACCCAATGACCTACAAGAAGCAGTCAAGATAGCCAAGCGAGCAACAAGATTCACCATCATGGATGATCAACTTTTCAAAAGAGGATTTTCACTTCCTTTATTGAAATGTTTAGCAAGGGGGCAAGGTCAAGAGGTTTTGAAGGAAATACACGAAGGTGTATGTGGGAATCATGCAGGTGGGCGAGCATTGGCATACAAAATAATAAGGCAAGAATACTATTGACCGACTCTGCTGCAAGATGCAATCAAAATTGCAAAGACATGCCACAGATGCCAGCTGTTCGCTCCCAGCATCCATAGGCAGCCAACAGAGCTGATTTCGGTAAATAGCCCATGGCCATTCGCAAAGTGGGGGATAGACATCATAGGATCTTTTCCAACCGGAAAGGGGAATGTAAGATTTGCAGTAGTGGCTGTGGACTATTACACGAAATGGGTCGAAGCAGTGGTACTTGTGACAACCACACAAGAAAAGATGATCAATTTTATCTAGAAAAACATCGTGTGTCGATTCGGGGTCCCACAAGCAATACTAACGGATAATGGGAAGCAGTTCGAAGGAAAAAAAATAAGAGATTTCATAAAAAATGGGAAATTAAGAAACACTTTTTAACACCCTATCATCCTCAATCCAACGGTCAGGTCGGGGCAGTCAACAAGATAATCAAACATATTTTGAAAATCCGCCTAGTGGATAAGAAAGGCAAATGGTCGGAAGAACTGCCAGAAGTACTTTGGGCGTATAGGGTGTCACATAGGACGAGCATCGGAGAAACACCATTTACTATGGCGTTTGGCACCGAGGCAGTCATACTTGTAGAGCTCAAAATACCAACTGAACGAATAGCGGGGTTCAACGAGCAGCCAAACAATAAGGCTCTGGCTGCAGAAATGGATCTGATCGATGAAAAAAGAATCTCAGCAGAAATAAAGAATGCAATATACAAGAGAAGAATCGCAAAATACTACAATTCACAAGTGAAAGTCAGAGAATTCGAAGTCAGAGATCTGGTACTCCAAAAGGTTCTAGCACCACCTCCATGAGTATTTGGACCAACTTGGGAGGGTCCATTCAGGGTGACTCACAAATGGTACAACAGCATGTATGATCTTGAAGACATGGAAGACAACTCGGCCCAATACTCCTGGAATGCGGCTTTATTGAAAAAAATATTATCAGTAGTTAGGAAACCAATGTAAAGTTCTTTTTATGTTGTTGTATTGAAATAATATAAGTTATTTGTGTTGTAAAATTTGATGAAAATTTCAAAAAAATTTAGAAAAATATGTTAATAGGAAGAACAAGAATAGTTGTCTGTTGTGTCATAGGATTTATTAGTTTGGAAGGCAACAAAGCCCACATGTTCGCCCACAAGGAAAGCTGCTCGCCAAAGCAAGAAAGTGTTAGTAAAACACAAGCTCAATATAAGGCGAGCAGCAAGACCCAAAAAAACACCAAAAGACCACCTGGTCGCCCATAACGCACAAGTTGCTCACCCAAAAGCAAGATGCACTAAGCACAAGTCCAGCAAAGAGGCGAGCAATAGGGCTTGAAGGCAAAGGTAAGAAAAGTTGTCTATTAAGGACCACGAGAGACCAAGCAAATAAAGGTCAAGTTCCTAGAGAACCAAAAAGACCCATACATGGTCAATACACATAAGTTTGCACAAGACAAGTATTCTACTTTCAACAAAATGGGAAGGAATACTTAAGCAAAAAATAAATAAAAAGGGGCGAACAAACAAGGCAAATGCAAAATATAAAGGAAAATGGAGATAAACATAAGTACGATTTCATTAAGATTTTAAAAGAGAGTAGTACACTGAGGAAAGGAAAAGTACATCAATCCTAATACATAAGCTAAGAAACAAAATAAGCAAAGGATCTTCAAGCTTGAGAAGCTGGAGGAGCTGGAGGAGCTAGAGGAGCTGGTGGAGCTGAAGGAGCTTCAATAAGAGGAGGAGCATCCGGGTTAGTCGCCGCAGGGGCCTGCTGCTCGCCTGCTACAACATAAGTGCTAGCTCCATCTAAGGGGTTCGAAAAAAAAGGACTTATGGCATCGAAAACTGTGGCATCCTTATTCACTTCCTCGGTCCTCTCCTTGGGGGCGATCACCCGGACATCATCCTTAAAAATGTCCAAGTTTACACCCATTTCCCCTAGATCGGCAACGGGGACGTCAAAACCAGCAGTTGGAGGGTTCTCGATGACATAGTCCGCGAAGTCTTTAATGGTGCAAGTCATGACATCAAGACCATTATCTAAAGTGTACTTCACGGACCTCACACAATCAGCATACGCACAGATGTAACCAAAGTTTGTGTTGTCGGTTACATCTTGTACATACGTGGTGTATGGAATAGCGCACTTCTTCTCCTTCTCCAGCTGGTCGACGTGAACCTTCAGGGACTCAACCCACTCCACCAGACCCACTCGTTCAGTCTCTAGAAGTTACAGGCAATCAGTGGCCACTCCCAAATCCAATTTCAATTTTTCAGAAGCATTGGAGGCCACCTTCTCCCGATCTTCTGCGGCTTTCAGATTTCTCTCCCAAGAGAGCTTGGCCTTCTCAAATTTAGCTTTCAGTTTGGCTAGCTCATCATCCTTCCTTTTTAGCTGGGTGTCCCTATCAGCCTCGAGTTGCTCAATCCTCCGACCTAAGCCCCGGTTTGTCCGCTCCAACTCAATAACTTGGTCAAGAACCCGCTGAGCGGATATAGCCTGATGACTTGCATTGTAGCTCAGGAGGCGAGCATTATCGCTCAAGCTCTGGCTTTGAAGAATTTCTTCACCCAGCTTTGTCCAGGAGCGAGGAGCAAGCTCCGTTGCTCGCCTTACATGAGAGTCTTTGATATCCTGGTAGGCGGGGGTGGATTTGATGCAACTAAACTGGTGAAGTACCTTAGCTCGTCCAGGATACTCTTTCTTCATGTACCTACAAAAAGGAACACAAGTTAGACATGGCCAGTGGGAGGCGAGCTGCCGAGCAACTGAGAAGATGCTTACTCTCTCAATTTAACTGGGTCGTAACCCAAGTAAGAACTATCCGGAGAAGAGCTCCTTCCCCTGGCACCAACCATGGCCCCCACCACCTGCTGTTCGCTCACTTCTTCCACGGAGGAAGAGCGAGCAACAGTTTTGCTCGCCTGGCTCTGACCCTTTGCCCGCTTGGAGCGATCATCCTCCTTCCTGGCAGGGGCAGTCTCCTTGGTGAGTCTTTTCTTTCCCCGATTGTCTCTTGGGGGCGAGGAGCGAGGAGGGAGGCGAGGAGCAGGGTCCTGAGCAGGGGGAGCTTCTTCTTCATCTTCTTCAGCCCTTAACTTAATGAGAGAAGTTGGAGGATCGAGTTGCTTCTTCTTCAAAGGTTGGTTGGCGGCCATTTGCTTAACACGACGGGCGAGAATATGGTAGCACTCGGGGATCACAGGAATGGCAAAGGTTACCCTTTGTGCTAAAAATAAGACAAACATATAATCAGAATAGGAAAAAGCGACCAGGCGACCAGCCAGACAAGCGATTGTTGGAGTTATACGTGAAAGTATGCTTTTAATTTGTATAACTCGTATATCAAATACTTGTTTATAAGAATAATTCTTTTATCGCATATACTTTAGATATGATTGAATGTTGAATATTTATTGGAACCAATTCATTATATATAGTACTTGTTACATTGTAGTTAATGTGGTGATACCCGATCACGGAAGATCACATTAACGGTTTCCTTGTAACTAAACGTACATTTTCACGACCTAGGTGGAATTGAACAATCCGCCGTGAAAGGTCGATGTGTAAGTCTCAGATTGGTCTGCTTGACTAAGAGATTGCACTAGCACATTTAGTATGTGTTGAAAGGACCTACAACGAGGATAAATTCTTCTGTTCTGAAGTGTGAAGAATTAGACCTCAGTGGTTGTTGATTTCTTAATCTCTGTCACTTAAATAGGACCGTGTGTGCTTAATGGTTACTGCTTTGATTCATGTTGGGTGAGAAGTATTGTGACTTCGAACCTTGTGCTTTGGGCAGTAATATTAATCATACGACGGTTGCTAAGATTTAATACGGAGAAACGCGTGCGAGTACGGCTCGTGTGATTAGTCCCCTTGGTGGGCTCAGAAGTTTTATCGTACCAAATCTTGCAAGTGAAGAATTAGTTTCTTCGGTACGGATAATAATGTTGAGCTGTCTTTACTCCAAGGTGAAATATATTAATTAATTTAGAGCTATTCAAAAGCTTAATTAATTAATGGACTTGATAATCTTAAACGCGGGAAATAATAACCGGGAGCCCATATTATCGTAATATGGATTAAGATGGATAGTGCAATATTAATTTATTAGTGGTAATAATTAATATTAATGGATTGAATTATATTGGGGCTCAATATTAAAATTCAGAAGTCCATTAGGAGGTCCAATCTTAAATCTCCTTAAAGTCCCCTCAAGTAGCCCATTAAGTAGCCCAATAATGATAAGATGATTAAAATAAAAAGAAAATAATAATGCTGATTTTTTCCCTTTTTTTTTCGAAAATATGATGTCAAGAAGAAAGAAGATTTTATTGATATTTTTCTTGGAAAGATATTATTGAAGATATGTATTCTTGGAATACAAGATTATCTCATATATTCAAGAAGATCCAAATCTTGGGATTTCTAATTGAAATTTTCAAAAATTGCAAGTTAATATGAAGGGTGAGAATTTTGTGGAATATTTTATTTTGGAGAAAAGAATATATGAGATATATTCAAGATTTCTTAGAGTCTAAGAAAAGATTTTCTCCAAGCCCAAATATACCTGTTATTTTCGGCCCCCTTATGTTATAAATAGGGGATGATTTTTTCATCCCCAAGTTACATAATTCCATGTGTTGGAAAAATCAAGAGCATATATATTTTTCTTTTTCCTTAGTTATTTAAATTACTTGAAAGCATCTCCCACCGGTTATCAAGTAAGGCGAAAGGGAAATACTTGAGAATGTTTTTGGGTTGATAAAGTGTGATCGTTATTGTCCCGTTTATTCAAAGGCCAATTCTACAAGAGGTACGTAAGTCACATAAATTCTTGTTTATTCCGCCTAGATTTTATGTGAATTAATTCAACATGCATGATGTTAAATTTGTTGTTGGAATTATTATTTGAATTAATTAGGATTAATTCATGCTAGTAATAATTGAATTTAAATTCGTATTTAAATTTCATCCCGAATAGATTCCGAGCACCCCTATTTTCCCAACAACTGGTATCAAAACCACGGTTTCGGGCTCTGGTCTTTAAATTGAAATTTAAATTGTTTAACATTAAATTGAAATTGGATAGTAGAATTGCTAGATCTTTTTTGTAGGTATCCAATTGTCATGGTTTTAATATTTTTTTTTCATGCGTGTGAATTAATTATTTTTAATTCGATTCGTTCGAATTCGTTTTTCTCGTGAGAAAATCCACGAGTAGATTAGTTGTTTTTATTTTGATTTGATCATTGTAATAGACTAGTCTAGATCTAGTATTTATTTTTTATTTTTAAATAAATTGTAACCGGATCGAGACGAAAAACGAAGAATTAAAGACGGCGTACCCGGACGACGTATGCATGCGTGGCGCATGCATGGGCGTAAAATCATGCATGGGGTGAAAAACGAGAACGAACGGCAAAACCCGGTGTACGGGGTGCGCGAGGCGCACGACCCGCGCACAACGAGCGCTAGCACGTGCGCACGTAGGCGGTGCTCGTCGGCTGCTGCTCGGCGCCGTGCCAAGAGATGCGCGGGCCTACTCTGTGGGCCGATGCGCGTCGTATCTCGGGCCGTGGAATTTTTTTTAAAAATTAATTTCAGTTCTTGGTTTTTTTGTGTAATTTTAAACGTCATCCCGAACCCCAAACGAAGTTTTTTTTTATGAAGTGTTGCTGTTCGAGTGGGAGCGTGTCGAGACGAACGATGGAAAGCAACAAGGACGATATTTCGTATCAAGACGTGAAGAAATTAAACCGTGACAATTGGATTTGAGTGCTCCAATGTGTTTAGTTTTGTTTTGATGGATGTTTTATTTCGTGCACTTATTATTATTTGTTAATATGTGTTTGCATGAATTTTATTGTCCAAGAAAAACCTTACTTTCGAAAATTACTAAGTATGTTTATTTAATCGCAATTTTATTCCGGATATTAAAATTGGATTAATTTGGCCTCCATATTTTATTTATTTGTGAAGTTCTTTTGGAATACATTTCCCCCTCGGATCGGCCAAAAGGACGGATTTCACATGAATAAATTCCGAAAGGATGATTGTGGATTATTACTAGTGGCGGTATTGACCCTCACCACGAGTGGCTTGCTCAAAGCGAAGTAATAATCCTGTATTTAATTATGGTTATTACTTAGGCATAAGAAATTGATATTAACTTACTCCCCTCGGAGTCCCTATCAATTTTTATGTGGTCAAAGTGGGAGCCAACTATTAATTTTGAATTAAGGATTTGTAACTTTTAAGTTTGTGATCCGCTTGAATGTGTTTAAATGTATAGACCACCCCTCGTGGTGCATTTAAATTGTTTCGAGATGTTGGTTGATGCATAATTATATTGTTTTAAGGTTTCAATATAATTGATGTGATCGAATTATGTGATAATTTTGTATTTTTCTAGATATTGATATGAACGTATGTTTTATTCTCATTTCATCATGTCGGAACCTTTTAATCCACTGTTTAATATACTTAAAGTTAATAAACTTTTTGGAGAGAATTATATCGATTGGAAATGTAATTTTAAATTTGTCCTTACTGCACGAAAACACAATTGGGTTATTTACGTTAATATACCCGACAAGCCTAATGATAAGTCAAGTAATGAGAAAAGACAATTTATGATTGGAAGCGTGACAATGAACACATGAAGTGCATCATCTTGACATCTCTGTCTGAGGATTTGAGGCATATTCATGAGGGCATTGTATCCGCTGTTGAAATCATGGAAAACCTTGAATAGATGTCTTCACATCAAACCCATGACTAATTGGTTCACCAAACATGACTCGGTCAAGTTGGAAATGGTGGAGGGAACGCCCATGAGGGAGCACGTTCTCGAGATTATGGCATACCTTAACAAGTTAGAAGTACTTGGTGCGGATTTTGATGTCCCTTCTCAGGTTGATTTCATATACCATTCTCTACCGAGAAGTTTTGAGCAGTTTCATCTGAACTGTCAGATGAATGAACGGACAAGTCGTTTGCCCGAGTTCTTGCAAGCTTTAGTTTCGGTGGAGGTAATAATGGAGCACCAGTCTAGTGCTATGGTGGCTCATGGTCTGTCTACCTCTTTTGGTCCCAAGGGAGGGAAGAAGAGGAAGAGGACCAAAGGTCGGATCCAAGCAAGTCCAACTATTGCCAAAGGAAAATGCAAAGGCTAGCATCGAAGGGGAAGTGTTTTAGTTGCGGTGAGAGAGGACAATGGAGGTCTGCCTGTTCCAAGCCTAAGAGGCTAGGATAGTTAGGTAATTCACACACCCTAGTCGTCAAAACTTGTGAGGTGGCGTATGCTGTCTATTCGTGGATAGTGGATACGAGAGCTACTGATCACATTTGTTTCATGGGTTCAAGCTAACCCAACGACTTAACGGAAGTGAGATCCCCATCACATCGGGCAATGCTACGAGAGTGGCAGCTGAAGCAGTGGGAGAAGTGCGCCTATCTTTTGAAGATAGAGTTATGGTCTTGAGAGACGTTCTTCATGTTCCTAGTTTAGAAAGAACTCAACCTTCAGTTTCTAAACTGTTTTGAATAGATACTCAGTTTCTTTTAATAAGGATGTTATTATTTCTTGAAACGATGAGTTTATCTGTTCTGGAACTTCAATAGATGATCTTTATACCATTATTTGGGCACACCACTTACAAAATTGAATCTAATAACACGTCGATCATTTCGAGTAATAAAAGAAAATGCTCTTCAGAGATGAACGAAACACTTCTATGGCATCTTAGACTAGGTCATATTAATCTAAAGCGGATAGAGAGATTGGTGAAAGAGGGATCCTTGGAATCATTCCAAGTCAAACCGTTTCCAACTTGTGAATCTTGTTTAGAGTGTAAAATGACCAAGAGGGCATTTGGAGCCAAGGGGAATAGAGCCACCAAAGTGTTAGAACTTGTTCATACCGATATGTGTGGTTCAATGACGATCATAGCAAGAAGGGGTATGAGTAATTTGTCATTTTTGATGATTACTCGAGATATGGATACGTCTACCTTATGATGCATAGGGAAAGAAGTATCAAGTTTCTACGATTTGATCGTGGAGGCGAATACTTAGCGATGAATTCTTGAATACCTATCGGACGAAGGGATTGTATCCCTGTTGACCGCACCGGGAACCCCTCAATAGAATGGTGTGGCGGAACGAAGAAACCATACTCTTTTAGAAATGGTCAGGTCCATGATGAGTTATTCAGATTTACCCAAGTCATTTTGGGGTAACGCCTTGGAAACAGCGGCTTACATTCTAAACTTAGTGCCATCCAAATCGGTTCCTAAAACCCCAATGGAATTGTGGACTGGGCGCAAGCCCAGTCTAAGACACTTGCAGATTTGTGGTTGTCCGGCATACGTGCTAGACAAGGAAGCCGGTAAGTTGGATCCACGTTTGGAATTAAGGCTATTTATAGGATACCCTGCGGGAACAAAAGGGTGTATGTTCTATAGTCCCAAGGATCAAAAGACCGTGATTAGTTCGCACTTTAAATTCTTGGAGGAAGACTATATGAACAAAAGAAAGTCCAGAAGTGAGATTACCTTAGACGAACTCCTATACCAAGTATACAAGATGATATACCAATCATTACACCTTCACAACCGGAACTCCATCGCAGTGGGAGGATTGCTAGGCAACCCGAGAGATTCATGGGAATAGGAGAATCTTCGGATTTGATTTCCGGTGATAAATCAGACCCATGGACATACGACGAGGCAATCCAAGACAAAAACACGGAGTCATGGCAAACGACAATGGAAACCGAGATGGGTTCGATGGATCATAATCAAGTGTGGGAGTTGGTTGAACCACCCAGTGGGGTAAAACCCATTGGATGCAAGTGGTTGTACAAGAAGAAAAGAGGATCGAACGGAAGGGTTGAGACCTTCAAAGCAAGGCTAGTGCCCAAAGGGTATACTAAAAAGAAGGGTTCGATTATGAGAAAACCTTTTCGCCTGTAGCTATGCTTAAGTCCATCCGTATTCTCTTATCGATTGCTGCGCACCTAGATTACGAGATCTGGCAAATGGATATCAAGACAACTTTCCTTAATGGAAGTCTTGACGGGATAGATATCTATATGCAACTGCCCAAAGGTTTCATTGAAAAAGGCCAAGAGCACCTCGTATGCAAGCTTAAGAGATCCATTTATGGACTTAAGCAAGCATCGCGTACTTAGAACCAGTGTTTTGATCAAGTGATTAAGTCTTATGGGTTTGATCAAAATGAGTTCGAGAGTTGTGTGTATAAAAGGTGTGACGGAACTGCGATGGTATTCTTAGTATTATACGTAGACGATATTCTGCTCATTGGAAACAATGTAAAGGTATTGTCAAACGTAAGGGTATGGCTATCAAATCAGTTTTATATGAAGGACTTAGGGAAAACCGGTCACATCCTTGGGATCAAGATCACTTGAGATCGCAAGAGAAGGATGTTGGGCTTATCGCAAGTTTCATACAAAGGCACTGTTTTGAAGCGTTTCAGCATGCAAGATTCCAAGAAAGGTTTTGTACCTTTTAGGCACGGAATCCATCTATAAAAAAAAGAGGCCCTAAGACGCATATGAAGATAGATGACATGAAAGACGTTCCATACGTTTCGGACATAGGAAGTCTTATATATGTAATGTTGTGTACGAGACCGGATATCTGCTTTGTCGTGGGCATGATGGCAAGATATCAAAGTAACCCCGGGAAAGCACATTAGATTGCAAGTAAATGCGTTCTTTAGTTTCTGAAAAGAACTTGGTATGGAATGATGATTTAACAGTCAGACGGTCTAATTCCCATGGGATACACGAACTCAAATTTCCAATCAGACATAGACTCCAGAATAAATACCTCGGGTAGTGTGTTTTGCATGGGAGAAGGAGCCATGACATGGAGAAACGATTGGCAGAAATGCATCGCCGATTCGACCATGAAAACCGAATAAGTAACTGCTTATGATGCAGCGAAAGAAGCGGTTTGACTCAAGTGCTTCTTAGTGGACTTGGACGTTGTTCTGAATTTTCCCATCACAATCATTGTGTCGGAGCAGTTACAAATTCAAGGGAACCAAGAGCCCACAAGGCCAGCAAACACATTGAAAGAAAATACCATCTTATACGAGAAATCGTTAAGAGAGGAGATAAAGAAGTGGCAAAGATAAATGTCGGAGGACAACCTAGTACATCCATTCACAAAGGGTCTGTCTCAGAGTAAATTCGAGAGACATGTGGATGGAATGGGAGTCAAGACTATTGCCAATCTGTTTTAAGTATAAGTGGGAGGAATTATTAGGTTAGTGTAGGTTGACATGAGATGTCACGTAGAGCTACTACACTAAGACATGCATGATGTATACTAAAAAGCAGACTTTAAGTATAAGTGGGAGATTGTTGGAGTTATACGTGAAAGTATGCTTTTACTTTATATAACTCGTGTATCAAACACTTGTTTATGAGAATAATTCTTTTATCGCATATGCTTTAGATATGATTGAATGTTGAATATTTATTGCAACCAGTTCATTATATATAGTACGTGTTACATTGTAGTTAATGTGGTGATACCTGATCACAGAAGATCACATTAACGGTTTTCTTGTAACTAAATGTACATTTTCACGATCTAGGTGGAATTGAACAATCCGCTGTGAAATGTCGATGTGTAAGTCTCGGATTGGTCTGTCTTAACTAAGAGATTGCACTAGCACATTTAGTATGTGTTGAAGAGGACCTACAACGAGGATAAATTCTTCTGTTCTGAAGTGTGAAGAATTAGACCACAGTGGTTGTTGATTTCTTAATCTCCGTCACTTAAATAGGATCGTGTGTGCTTAATGGTTACTGCATTGATTCATGTTGGGTGAGAATCATTGTGACTTCGAACCTTGTGCTTTGGGCAGTAATATTAATCATACGACGGTTGCTAAGATTTAATACGGAGAAACGCGTGCGAGTACGGCTCGTGTGATTAGTCCCCTTGGTGGACTCAGAAGTTTTATCGTACCAAATCTTACAAGTGAAGAATTAGTTTCTTCGGTACGGATAATAATGTTGAGCTGTGTTTACTCCAATGTGAAATATATTAATTAATTTAGAGCTATTCAGAAGCTTATTTAATTAATGGACTTGATAATCTTAAACGCGGGAAATAATAACCGGGAGCCCATATTATCGTAATATGGATTAAGATGGATAGTGCAATATTAATTTATTAGTGGTAATAATTAATATTAATGGATTGAATTATATTGGGGCTCAATATTGAAATTCAGAAGTCCATTAGGAGGTCCAATGTTAAATCTCCTTAAAGGCCCCTCAAGTAGCCCATTAAGTAGCCAAATAATAAATAAGGTGATTAAAATTAAAAGAAAATAATAATGCTGATTTTTTCCCCTTTTTTTTTTTCGAAAATATGATGTCAAGAAGAAAGAAGATTTTGTTGATTTTCTTGGAAAGATATTATGGAAGATATGTATTCTTGGAATACAAGATTATCTCATATATTCAAGAAGATCCAAATCTTGGGATTTCTAATTGAAATTTTCGAAAATTGCAAGTTAATATGAAGGGTGAGATTTTTGTGGAATATTTTATTTTGGAGAAAAGAATATATGAGATATATTCAAGATTTCTTAGAGTCTAAGAAAAGATTTTCTCCAAGCCCAAATATACCTATTATTTTCGGCCCCCTCATGTTATAAATAGGGGATGATTTTTTCATCCCCAAGTTACATAATTCCATGTGTTGGAAAAATCAAGAGCATATATATTTTTCTTTTTCCTTAGTTATTTAAATTACTTGAAAGCATCTCCCACCGGTGATCAAGTAAGGCGAAAGGGAAATACTTGAGAAGGTTTTTAGGTTGATAAAGCATGATCGTTATTGTCCCGTTTATTCAAAGACCAATTCTACAAGAGGTACGTAAGTCACATAAATTCTTGTTTATTCCGCCTAGATTTTATGTGAATTAATTCAACATGCATGATGTTAAATTTGTTGTTGGAATTATTATTTGAATTAATTAGGATTAATTCATGCTAGTAATAATTGAATTTAAATTCGTATTTAAATTTCATCCCGAATAGATTCCGGGCACCCCTATTTTCCCAACAGCGATCAGGCGACCAAAGAATATTAATACAAAGAAAATTTTATACCTTCCGGGACAGTAGCTTGAGCCTCTAAGTGATGAGCACTGGTAGTCAATTGAGCAAGCTTTCGACAATGAGGTTTGGAGAGGTGCTTGATGCTACGATCACTCGGGTTCCGGAGGGTGATTACAGTGAGAACGTACAAGAACTCTTCACTCAGGTCAGGATGCCCCCACTTCAAGATACGCGGGCCTGCAAAAAAAAAAAGGAAAAATTAAAATTAGTTTTCACTTTATTCATTGAATGAAAAAAGGGGAAACACACGCCTTATTTCGCCAAAACCCTCAGGGGAGTTTATACGCCCAGGTCCACCGGAGAAATCAAAAGACGCTCGCCAATCGCTACCAATAAAGAAAAACTGCTTATGCCAGCTTTTCACTTTATTTGGCACCCCTTCAATCAACTTCACGCCGCTGCGGGCCTTAAGATAGTACCACCCAAATCCGTTCTCGTTAGCAGCCGAAGAGATAGTCATTGCATAATGTATCTCTGCAGTGCTTATTTTATTCTTGTACCCCTCAAGCCCGAAAAGGGTTATGAAAGTCAGAAGGTTGCTCCATCCATTCGGGGTAATCTATGTAATAGCCAAGTTTGTATCTTCGAGAAAACGGCCGATTACAGGGTGTAGAGGCAACGGAAGCCCAACATTCAACACATCTAAGTTAATGGCGGTACAACCAGGGGGTGGGCGGTTAGCTCTCTCATCCTTCTGCGGAGCATATAAATGGATATCGTACGGGATTTGGAAAGACGAACGAATCCGAGCTAGATCATCCTCGGTGATCAGACTTGGTATCCGATTCGCGGTGTAAGAGGTTTCCTGAGCAGTCATATAAGTCCTTGGTGGCGTTGGGAAAGAATTGTGGTAACGATTAGCATAATCGACCCATTCTTGTCTACGAACAACCGCTTTGGGAATTTGAGACTCAGGGGTAGGCTTCGAGATAGGGAAGTTAATTTCCCTAAGGAACTCCCAAGTCAACTTGTTAGGGGGATAACCCTGTTGGTCGCCTCCTCGCCTACCCACTTGCTCGCTGCTCGCTCAAGTGTCAGGGACACTCATCTCGTCAATTTCAGGAGCAACTTCAGCAGAGTCCTCACCCAAGTCAGAGGAGGTATTTTCCCTTGGAGAGGAGCGAGCAACTAGTTGAGCAACATCCTGCTCGCCCGAGCTGTCCACTGCGTAGAACGCATCTATGGAGCGAACAACAGAGCTTGCCTCCAAGCCCGTATCTTTATCTACGAGCAAAGTGCATGGATTTCGAGCAATTGCTTGGCGAAGTGAGTGGCTAGGAACAGGGGATGACCTTTCAAATTCCATTGGCCTTTTTCCCGGATTTCGGCCAATATTCTCATCGGAAAAAGTGTCGCTGGAAATCGGAGATGCCATCGGAACTAAAGTCGAGGCTTTTTCAACGAAAAGGATTTGAAAATGAAATTAAGGAAAATTTGGCGGTGCTGGGAATAAACGCGGCGGCGGTGGCAGAAGAGCGGCGGCGGCAGTGATAACAGGAGGAGAAATTCGAAAAAATTGAAGGGAAAATGAAATGCAAGAAGTAAAATATGAAATTAAAAGTAGAAGAATGATAAATCTACCTTCAAACAAGAACGAATCAACAAGAATGGGAAAAAATGTGAGAACTCGAAGAAGCAACAATGGAAGTTCTTCGTGTACGATTGATTAGGCGTGAAATTGTCATGATTCGTAGCTAGAAACGCCCTAGTTTTGGTCGATTTTATTGAGTTTTTAGAGCCAAATGAGTACTAATTCTATACATTGATGAATTTGTCTCTTTGATACTCATAGGTGACTCGAGGACGGAAAACGGAGTTCGTAGGACTTTGAATCGACTCAAACGGATGCCCGGATGAGAAGATATCGAAGAAATACGATTGGTATTAGTACGTGAAAAGAAAAGTGTTAGTTTCAAGGAAGGAGGGACCATTCGAGCACCATCACTCGAGCACCTCGCTTGAGCAATGTAGGTCGAGCGCTCCAAACTTACAGAGAGTTTTTGCCGCTCGAGGGGCACAGCTCGAGCGCCCCGTTCGAGCTATTGAGTCATTCGACCACAAAGGGTCGAGCGCCCCGCTCGACCGGGACAGCTCGAGCGCTTCCGAGGCTTATTTTCCAAATTTCATTTTTTGGCCCACGAGATCCCGATTCGGCCCGATCTTTATATATACTCTTTACAAACTCGTTTCAAAGCACCACTTGACACACACATGAGATTTAGAGTTCGTTTTTGGAGAGGAAGGAGAGAAGGAAGTTTACGTTTTGTTGAGGTTTTCATACGAATTCTTAGTTTCTTTTCGTCTCTTAGTTTCTTTTCAGTAATTAGACTACGTTAAACACTTCATACTTCGTTTTTATTAATCTAATTTCAGTTTATTCTTTTATTTCATTAAACCCTAGTTTATGCTAGATTTCTTCTTCATCTTAATTATCATGTTCTTTTTCGTTACTTATTTAATCGTTGTTATTTCCGTAAAACCTATGTCTAGCTAAAACCCTTGCATGCTTAGGGTAGGATGAACTCGTAGAAGTAGGTTGTGGGTACGTAATTAGGGTAACTTGTGACGTTAGGTTTTAATTCTCTTAGTTAATGAATTCTTAAAATTAATCTAGACTTCGCTTTTGAATTTCGTTCGAAAGGTGTTAGAGTGAGGACGACCGTATCACTCTTTAACAACGAGTAGACTAAACGAGAAGGTTTAGGAAGGGTTAATTCATCTACCAGTTTAGCGAAGGAGGACGACCGCATCACCTTAGTTAAATTAGGGTCTCATTAATTAAGCACAATCTATTAAATTGTTAGTAGATTAGTGAAGTCGAGTGTTAGGGTAAAGTATTAGGGTTTAGAATCTTGAGCTTTCACCTTGCATTCTTAGACTTAGGTTATTTCTTATGTGTCACAATTATTCTGATTATGTACCTGCTCCGTTAGTATACGTAGGGATTTCTATCTTAAGCATTGTCATCTCTCATTTGAAAACAACCCGTAGTTAATTTGTTTTCCTTAGTATTTTAGTTTACGTAGTTTATTTCAGTTTTAATTAATCTTTCCAAAATCCAAAAAAACAACACATTCATATTAATTACGACGCGTAGATCTTCAGGGATCTATTCGCATAAACACTGTCCCTTGGGTTCGATATACTCTGTCGTTATACTTGCTAATACTACAGTGAACCCGTTCGCTTGCGGGTGAACGACTAGTAGAAGTTAGTTTATTCGCTTCAAGTCAATGGCGCCGTTGCCGGGGATGGCGATGTATGCTTTTTGAATAGGACTTGTCGATAGCTTAGTAGTTAGTAGTGAGTGATTATTTTCTGTTTTTTTATTATTTATTTTAGTCATTCGGCAGTTGCGTTTTGATCTTTCTGCTAGTGTGTCAGGTATATGAAAACACGCTCACAAGGCAATACGAGCGAAGAGAGAATACCGTTGGACCCTGAGATAATAGCTAGAAGGAACCGAGCTTTCTTGAGGAGGATGAACGCTGCCGACTTAGGGAAGGAACCAATGGATATCACTAATGAGTTGGACGATGCTGCCAACGATTTTAATCAGGCAGTAGACCGGATTGATGGCTCTGGAGGGAGTGGTAGTTAGAATCAAGACCAGTTTGTGGATAGTCAGAGCCAGAACTCGGGTGCACAAAATGTAAACAATCCAGCTCAGAATCTTGTCCAAAATCCTCAGAACAACCCTGCTTACCCACAAAACCCAAATAACCCTTTTAACAACCCAGTATACCAACATTACCCATACCCACCATACCCTTATCAACCATACCCGTACCCTCCACCTCCTGTCTACAACCAACCACCTGTGTACCAACAACTTCCAGTTCAACACATACCAGCACCACCTGTTGTTCCTCAGCCTGTGCCCCAGAACGCAGATCAGAATATGGCAATTCGGGGCAGGTTCGCGGCACAACCGCAGAGGTACTACGATGGAGTGGCTTTACCACCTGTTGAGGCGAATAACTTTTCAATTTCCCTAGAAATTCTCAAGTTGCTTACCGAGAATCAATTCAAGGGGGAGGTTGGGAAGGAGAATCCTCATACTCACTTGAGAAGCTTCCTGATGATCGCGTCCACCTTTAATTATAATGGCATGTCTGAAGATGCCAAGAGGCTCAGGTTGTTCCCATTCTCTCTTACGGGAATAGCTAAAGAGTGGTATGACAACACGCTCCCAAGGGGAGGTGTAACCACGTGGACCGAGCTCGAGCGTCTGTTCCTCGAGCGATTCAACCCTCCATCGAGAATGATTAAAGCGAGAATTGAGATCTCTTCCTTTCGCCAGAAGTCTGGAGAGGATTTACGCCAAGCGTGGGAGAGATACTCAAATATGTTGATCGAGTGCCCGCAACACGGGTACAACGAGGGAGATATTATGACATTCTTCTACAGTGGAGCCAGCAAGGCTGGCCAAGCCCATCTAGATGCATGTGCAAGTGGAGCTTTTCTGAACCAAGGGGTAGCAAGGTGTAGAGAGATCGTGGACAATATTGTCACGAATGCCGGTGCATGGAACGATGATCCAGAGTTTCAGAGGGTATGCAAGTTGGAGGAGAATGAGGGTACAAGGAAGCTGTTGATGGCTATGATGGAGAAGATCAACAACCTTGAGATGGGGCAAAACTTGGTTGGAGGGAATGTAGCAGCAAGCGAGAAAGTGGAACCACCACGAGTCAGCAAGAAGAGGCCAACTATATGGGAAGGCCTAATTACCCACAAGGGGGGTATCCACTAGGTGGAAACCAGTATGGAAGACCTTCTTATGGTCAACCATTTGTACCTCCAGGCCCACAGCCGCCTCAAAATCAATGGAGGAACACACAAGGGTATCAAGGAGGCCAGCAGCCTCCTCAAAACACATGGAGGAAAAATGAGAATTTTTCTTATGCTAACCCAAAAGCTGGTATTACTGTTCCTGCAGGTGTTGATCCGGGGTCTAAACCTCCTGGTGGAGAGGGCGGTGCATCAACTGAGGAGATGTTGAGAGCGATCCTTCAGAAGGTGGAGGAAGGTAGCAAGCGATTATCCTCTTTGGAGTACGATGTGAAGAAGTTGCATAAAAAAGGCGATCATCGAGATCAAGAACTCCAGAAGAGAGATATCAAGTGGAATCGAGTTCAGCAAGAGAACAACAGAAGATTCAATTCTATCGAGTACCAAATTAGTCAGATCGCAAAGTCTCAGCCGAGAGAGCCTGGCAAGTATCCTTCAATGCCCGAGGATAACCCAAAGGAACATTGCAAGGCTATTGAATTGAGAAGTGGTACCAAATATGATGGTCCTGAGATGCCTGCTGATCCTGAGACGCCCAAAGGAGAGGTTGAGATAGAAGGAAAAGAGCCTGAGGCAGTTAGAGATGAGACTGAGGAGGTAGGAGTTGAGAAGGGGATTGAAAGTGAAGGGATTGAGAAGAGGAAAGATGTGGATGAGTCACATGAGAGCAAAGAGCCCGAAGAGGAGATAGAGGAGATTGAGAGAATCCCAAAGTGGAAGAAGGCAAAGGAAGCAAGGAAGAATGCAAAAGAGACGGATAAAGATGAATGGAGGGTACCCAAATCTGTGATACCCGTCCCGTATCCACAACGCTTCATGAAAAAGAAGCTTGATGAGAAGTTTGCTAAATTCCTTGATGTTTTTAAAAAGCTACATATTAACATTCCTTTTTATGATGCTTTGGAACAGATGCCTAACTACGCCAAGTTCCTGAAGGACTTGATAGCGAAGAGACGGAGAATAGATGGACCCGAGCTAGTGCACTTGAACCACGAGGTGAGTGCCATGGTGCACAAGGCACTTCCGCCCAAGCTGAAGGATCCCGGGAGCTTCATCATTCTTTGCGATATCGGGAACGGGATCAAGAAAGGAGCTTTGTGTGATCTCGGGGCGAGCATTAATCTGATGCCTCTCTCGTTGTTCAAGAAGTTAGAGGGAGTTGAGCTTCAACCCATGATGATGACGCTCCAGCTAGCTGATAGGTCCATTACGAGACCTCAAGGAGTAGTGGAGGATGTTCTAGTGACGGTGGAGAATCACGTTTTTCCCGCCGACTTCGTAGTACTCGAGATGGAAGAGGATGAGCATGTCCCGCTGATTTTAGGGAGACTGTTTCTAGCTACAGTCAGGATGGTACTAGACGTAGCAAATGGGAAGAACACGGTCAAAGTTGATGATCAAGAAGTGAAGATAGCTATTTACGAAGCTATGAAATACCCCATGGGAGATGAGAGTTGCCACTTCATTGACATTACAGATACTTGTGTTGAAGACATATTTCTAGACCCTTGCTCTTTCTATGTTCATAAGTTTGATTGTCCTATTCTTGACGATCTTTCTTATGATTCTTATGATCTTGATTATTTTGACAGCTTGAAAGACAATGAAGATGTCAAGTTCTTGGAGTTGAAGAAAGTAGAGGATGAAGATGACTTGGAAGCTGAGGAGTCAACTTTTGAGAAGATGTTCGATAAGGCGCCACCATTGGAGGCGAAGAAGGAGTTGAAGCCGCTGCCCGACCACCTCAAGTACGCTTACTTGGATGAGACCGACAAATATCCGGTAATTATATCTGCCCTTTTATCTGATGATCAGCTTGAGAGACTTTTAGTGGTGCTTCGTAAGCACAAATCTGCTATAGGATGGTCGATCACGGATATTAAGGGAATTAGCCCCTCTATTTGCATGCATAGGATTAGATTAGAAGAGGGTAGAAAGCCGATAGTGCAAAATCAGCGTAGAGTTAATCCGGTAATTCAAGAGGTGATTCATAAGGAAGTTTTGAAGTTGTTGGATAGCAACATGATCTTTGCTATTTCTGATAGTCCATGGGTACATCCGTTACACGTAGTTGCTAAGAAGGGGGGGTACCACTGTGATTAAGACGGAGTCTAATGAATTGGTAGCCACTAGATTAGTGACGGGTTGGCGTGTTTGTGTAGATTATAGGGAGTTGAACAAGGCAACGTGTAAGGATCACTTTCCTTTACCGTTCCTTGATCAAATGATTGATAGATTAGGTGGTTTTGAGTATTATTGTTTCTTAGATGGATGCTCGGGGTATAATCAGATCATGATAGCCCCCGAGGATCAAGAGAAAACCACCTTCACCTGCTATTATGGTACGTTTGCTTTTAGGAGGATGCCGTTTGGGTTATGTAATGCACCCGCCAGCTTTCAAAGGTGTATGATGGCGATTTTTCATGGTTTGATTGAGAGGATTATGGAGGTTTTCATGGACGACTTCTCCGTTTACGGGGAGTCGTTTGATAAATGTCTAATAAACCTTGAAGTTGTGTTGAGCAGGTGTGAAGAGACGGACTTAGTGCTTAATTGGGAGAAGTGTCACTTCATGGTAAGAGAGGGTATTGTTCTTGGACATCATGTGTCCTCGAAAGATATCCAAGTGGACAAGGCGAAAGTGATTGCTATCGAGAAGCTTCCACCACCTTCGACCGAGAAGGGGATTCGGTCATTTTTAGGACACGCGGGTTTTTATAGACGTTTCATAAAAGACTTTTCACAAATAGCTAAACCCCTTTCGCGGCTTCTTGAAAAAGAAGTCGCCTTTGAGTTTACTAATGAGTGTTTAGTGGCTTTTAACAGGTTGAAAGAAGCGTTGGTGAATTCCCCGATACTTGTTACACCGGATTGGTCTAGCCCGTTCGTGCTGATGTGTGATGCTAGCGATTATGCGATGGGGGTTGCTTTGGGGCAAATTTGTGAGAAGCGTTTTCACGCTATTTACTATGCCTCGAAGATGCTGAATTTTACTCAAGTGAATTACACTACGACCGAAAAGGAGCTGTTAGCGGTCGTGTATGCTTTTGATAAATTTCGACCCTACCTAGTAGGGATGAAAACAATAGTATATACGGACCACGCGGCGATTCGGTACCTTATGAGTAAGAAGGATGCAAAGCCCCGTCTCATTCGTTGGATCTTGTTGCTCCAGGAGTTTGATGTAGAGATTCGAGACAAGAAGGGATGTGAGAACGTGATAGCCGATCACCTTTCGAGATTGGAGCTCACCAAGGAGAACACCGTGGAGGATCGAGAGGTGAACGATGAATTTCCGGATGAGAAGCTCTTTGGCTTAGGAGACATCCCTGTGTATCGAGTTGAGGGGA
Organism: Ballota nigra; assembly: GCA_947034835.1. Taxonomy (NCBI): domain Eukaryota; kingdom Viridiplantae; phylum Streptophyta; class Magnoliopsida; order Lamiales; family Lamiaceae; genus Ballota; species Ballota nigra. The sequence continues at coordinate 36,130,422 of OX344720.1, forward strand.
AGACACCTTGGTTTGCAGATTATGCTAACTATTTAGCAAGTGGAGAGTTGCCCGTTGAGATAGACTTGGTGCATCGGAAGGCATTTTTGAAGAAAGTTCGGGAGTTCATTTGGGATGATCCCTACTTGTTCAAAAGAGGGATAGATCACGTGTTGAGAAGGTGTGTGACAGAGGAGGAGTGGAGTGATATTATAAGGCATTGTCACGCCTTGCCATGTGGAGGACATTTGGGTGGAGAAAAGACCGGAAGGAAAGTCCTTCAATCTGGTTTTTATTGGCCAACTCTGTTGAGAGATTGCATGGAATGGGTTAAGAGGTGTGAGAAGTGCCAACGATTCGGCTCCATTACTAAGAGGGACGAGATGCCTATGCACGTGTTCATGGAAGTCGAGATATTCGACGTATGGGGGATTGATTTCATGGGTCCATTTCCTCCTAGCAATGGATTCTTGTACATTCTCGTATGCGTTGATTATGTCTCGAAGTGGATTGAAGTTGTCCCAACTCGAGTGAATGATTCCCGAGTGGTCATCGAGTTCTTGAGGAAGAACATCTTTGCAAGATATGAAGTTCCAAGAGCTTTGGTAAGTGATGGGGGAAGTCATTTTGTGAACAAATGGATGGAAAAGCTGCTGTCCAAATACGAGGTAAGTCATCGAATCTCTACTGCTTATCATCCTCAATCTAACGGTCTTGCAGAGGTTTCCAACCGTCAAATCAAGGAGATCCTCGAGAAGACGGTGAGCATAAGTAGGAAAGATTGGGCAATGAAGTTAGATGATGCACTTTGGGCATATAGGACAGCTTTCAAAACTCCTCTTGGTATGTCTCCATATCAATTGGTTTTTGGAAAGGCATGTCACTTGCCCGTGGAGTTGGAGCACAAGGCATATTGGGCGATCAAGAAGCTGAATTTTGATAGTGCCTTGGTTGGTGAGAAGAGATTACTCCAATTGCATGAGTTGGAGGAGTTTCGAGACAGTGCCTATGAGAATGCCCGAATTTTCAAAGAGAAGACGAAGAAGTGGCATGATGCACGATTGAAGAAGAAGGAGTTCAAGGTGGGTGATCAAGTCCTCGTATTCAATTCGAGGATGAAGCTGTTTGGTGGAAAGCTTAAGTCCAAGTGGAACGGGCCGTATATTGTGAAGGGAGTGTACAAGAGTGGATTCCTTGAAGTCGAGAAAGAAGACGGATAGAAATTCATGGTGAACGGGCATCGAGTGAAGAAATTCTTTAACTTCTCTTATGAGAATAAGGGAGGTATTTTAGATTCGCAAGTCCCGTGAGCTCCTTCGAGCTCGGTCCGGCATTAGGACCTTAAAACTAGCGCTTAATGGGAGGCAACCCATTTTTACTAGCTTTTATGTGTTTTTCTTATTTTTCGTAGTTTTTGGGAATCGTAAGTGTTAACCTAGTGTGTTAGAGTTTATTTGGTGTAGGCTTGCTTAGGGGAGATTGATCGGAGAAAGAGAGCTTAAGGAGGAAAGTCACGAAGTTGAACACGTTTCGAGTAGGAAAGCATTCGATTTTTGGAGTTGAGGTAACCGAACCCCAAACGTCGACCTCTTTGCGAAGTCGAGGTTTGAGGGGGTGATGTTTCTTTTTGTTCGTTACTTTGCATTGATAGTGAGTCGAGTTCATATGAATTTTGTGTACTTACTCGTACGTACTCATTCGTTTCAAACTTTGTTATCGCGTAGCAAGAACAAAGTTTGGGGGGTGTGTATTCGTACTTCGGGTTCGTACACAAAATTCTATGAAAAATTGGTCAAATTTTTCGAAAATATCGATGCATGAGGGTCGTTGGATCGAATTAAGTGTGATGGCATAAGTTCGACTTGAATTGGATTGGTGAATTGCACGTTAGGAAGAGACCCCAACTCCTCGGTCGAATGAGCGACCTGGCTTAAATCGAGGAGTTCTCAGGTTAGTCTTTGCTTAAATATGTGTGATGAATGTGTCGAGCGCGTTTGGTATGCTAAATTAAGTGTTGAGCATCGAAATTTGAAAGTGTAAGGAGGATCTGCTCGAGGGGCACAGCTCGAGCGCCCCGCTCGAGCTAAGGGGTCGAGCAGCCAAAAACTTACAGAAAGTTTTTGCCGCTTGAGGGGCATAGGTCGAGCGCCCCACTCGACCACTGGAACCGTTCGACCACATAGGCTCGAGCGCCCCGCTCGACCACTGGAACCGTTCGACCACATAGGCTCGAGCGCACCGCTCGAGCGGGTCTGCTCGAGCGGGTCGCGGGTTTTGCCCAGGCTTTGCTCACTCTATAAATACCCCTTTTCACACGATTTCACACACATTCACACACTCGGAGGTGCGAATTTGGGCGATTCTCAGCGTTTTCGAACGAGTACTCACGTCTTTGTTCGATTTTGCCCGATTTCTTCACAAATCGTCATTAAATCTTCAACTAAGGTACTATGGCACCGAAAATGAATGAGGACCGAATCTTGAGTAATGCTGAGTTGGAAGAGTTAACGAATGAGCTTAGGACAAGGGGTTTGCTCCCTTCAAGATGGGACAATTTGGAATTCAGGGATAGCTGGACATACGTTGCTTATAGGTGGAGCTTGGTCACAGGAAAGGTCGTGAAAACCCGTAGGCCGATGGTGCGTTTTATGCAAGACATAGGAATTGAAGCTGAAATAAGGAGGATATTTACGAGGAACGGCATGGATGAGTTCCTCGAGATATTGCTCACGATGGACACCCACGCTGATCTGATCGAGCAGTTCCTGGCTACCATAGAAAAGAAGAATGAGTACTCGTTCAAGTTCAAATACAGAAACGAGTGGCAGCATTGTGAGATGAGAGATGTGAACTTAGCGCTTGGGCTCCCTGCTCTACCTAGGCTCAACAAGGTGTCGAAGTCTTACAACGCGAACGGATTTTGGAAGGACATCACGGGAAGGATGGCCAGTGAGTACAAGGGTCAGAGTGCTCGGGCCTCTGCGATCCGAAACCCAGTGGTCAGGTACTTGGAGCGAATCTTGGGGAATACCATCTACGCCCGTTCTGAGACGGGGACCGTGATGAGCAAGCAACTCTACGGTTTATGGTGTCTCCTTTATAAGAAGGATCACGATTTCGGATGGGATTTCGTGGAGCACAACTACGAGGCGGCATTCAAGCTCGGGGCCAAGACCTCAAAGGTGAGAGGAGGAGGTCTAATCTCGGTGTTCATGAGGCATTTGGGATGTGTGCCCTGTGCATCTCCTATCCCCGGGAGGGATTTAGACTTTGATCAGTTGAGCCACACTTTGATGTTCGAGCACTGGATGGGGAGTTTTTGTATTCGGTACAAGGAAGATACTCTCTTCCCTCTCCCAAATGAAAAGCTCGTAACGTTGAAGGGGAAGAAGAATGTAAACCTGGGGATGAACGGAGAGAGGCATTTAGCTGTAAGTGCCAAGTTTACTCATGATGTGGACAGCCGAGGGCTCCGAGACGGGAGGCCTTCGAAGAGAAGCCGGGGTGAAGGGACGAGCGGTGCCGGATCAAGTGGAGTAGCAGACCTCCAAGAAGAAGAAGAGCAAGAGTATGAGGCAGGTGAAGATGCGGGCGGAGCTGCAGGCGAGGAGCCGCAAGAGCTGGAAGTGGATTCACCTGAGGTGCTGTCGCCTAGGCCATGGTATCCCACACAAGAGGAATGGACACAGATAGGGAACCAGATGCAGTCGCTCCAAACTGACGTAACCTACTTGCGTGAGACGCAAGATAGGCTAGATACGAGGACAGCCCGAATGGAGGATCAGTTCTCAGACATGCATCGATGGATGGAGTCCCTGTTCGTATCGCATTTGGGGGCTGATCATCAAAACTACCGCCCACCACCACCTCCGGATGCTTGAGCGACATGGGATGTCCCCAATTTTCTTTTCCCTTTTCCTTTATCTTTTCTTTTTCATTTCTTTTCTTATTTAATTCTGCTTTTGAGTGTGAACTGTAGTGATTGAGTGGTGTGCAGTTTTTTTTAAGGGATTGTATTGAAAGAGTTTCAGATTGTTTGGGGTTGAACTGTTGAATTGATTTGATGATTGAGTTATTTCACGCTTATTAACTCTTTTAGACTACTTTTTGTTGATTCTTGAGTATGAATTAGTGAGAAGAGTTGAGTTGAGAATCCTTTAGTGTGAGTGTTTGAGTTAGAGCAGATTGGAGAGAGAACTAGTATGCTTGTGAACTATCCTTTTGAGTGCTTGTGAGATAAGAGTGAGAATGCACTAGACTAGCATGGATGTGAAAGCCGTGAGATTTGAGCCTTATGAGATTTTTATGCATGAATTGATCTCTTCGTTTGTGAGTGGATCGTCACCTTAGAGGATGCTAGAACTTGCATGTGCTCTTGCTTCTTGATTGTGTCTAGTTTGATATGCCGAAAAGAAATTTAGGCCATCTTTGATTTGATTGAGTCACTTAGCCAAAATTTTCCCTACCAATGACATTGAATCCCTTGTTAGCCCCTTTTGAGCCTAAAGCCTCTTTTATTTGCTAGCACATATGAACACTATTCCAAATTCCTAAGCCTTTTTGTCCCAATTTGAGTGGAGAATAGGAAAAGTGTGAATGTGAAGGGATTGCATTGAGTTGAAAAAGGAGAAGGTTGTTTGTTGAGTGAATATGAGAAGAAGGAGTGATGAAGTTATGAGATGTGGGAAAAAGAGAAAAAAAAAATTGAGAATGAGCAAAAGAAAAAATGAGCTCATGTGTTTGTGCGAAAAAAGAAAAAAAAGTGAAGTGATTGAAAAAAAAAGTGAAAGAGTGAGAAAGAAAAAACAAATTGAAGTGTTGAGAGAATTGGAATTGAAAGTGTGTTGATTGAATATGTTTGAAGTAGTCTGTTCCTAATCTCGAAGTACCGAAGTCTGATTTTCTATTCTCCATTCACTTGAGTCACTTTACCATATTGATTCCCACCTGTCCAAAGAGCCTACATTACAACCTTGAGAAAAGTCCTTTTTGATTCGGCATTGATTTCTAGAGTACGAAGTTAAGAGCATTTACAAGCCTATGACTGCCAATTTGAGTGATTGATTGTGTGAGTGAGTCCCTTAATCATTGATATACACTTGTGAGGGAGCGAAACACATCGTTGAGTGCACATCCATGCTTGATCTAGGTGTTTCTTGTTATTATTGCATGAGTATGATAAAGAAAAGTGAGTGAGTATACGGGTGATTGATTTTTGAAGCTCGAGTTCATTAGCTTGCATGATTGATTCTTTGACTCATCCCTAACAATTTCACTTGACTTATTATTTCATTGCTTGAGGACAAACAATATGGTAAGTTTGGGGGGGTTGATTAGGCGTGAAATTGTCATGATTCGTAGCTAGAAACACCCTAGTTTTGGTCGATTTTATTGAGTTTTTAGAGCCAAATGAGTACTAATTCTATACATTGATGAATTTGTCTCTTTGATACTCATAGGTGAATTGAGGATAGAAAACGGAGTTCGTAGGACTTTGAATCGACTCAAACGGATGCCCGGATGAGAAGATATCGAAGAAATACGATTGGTATTAGTACGTAAAAAGAAAAGTGTTAGTTGCAAGGAAGGAGGGACCATTCGAGCACCATCACTCGAGCACCTCGTTCGAGCAATGTAGGTCGAGCGCTCCAAACATACAGAGAGTTTTTGCCACTCGAGGGGCACAGCTCGAGCGCCCCGCTCGACCTCGAGAACCATTCGAGCAACACAGCTCGAGCGCCCCGTTCGAGCTATTGAGTCATTCGACCACAAAGGGTCGAGCGCCCCGCTCGACCGGGACAGCTCGAGCGCTTCCGAGGCTTATTTTCCAAATTTTGTTTTTCGGCCCACGAGATCCCGATTCGGCCCGATCTTTATATATACTCTTTACAAACTCGTTTCAAAGCACCACTTGACACACACACGAGATTTAGAGTTCGTTTTTGGAGAGGAAGGAGAGAATGAAGTTTACGTTTACGTTTTGTTGAGGTTTTCATACGAATTCTTAGTTTCTTTTCGTCTCTTAGTTTCTTTTCAGTAATTAGACTACGTTAAACACTTCATACTTCATTTTTATTAATTTAATTTCAGTTTATTCTTTTATTTCATTAAACCCTAGTTTATGCTAGATTTCTTCTTCATCTTAATTATCATGTTCTTTTTCGTTACTTATTTAATCGTTGTTATTTCCGTAAAACCTATGTCTAGCTAAAACCCTTGCATGCTTAGGGTAGGATGAACTCGTAGAAGTAGGTTGTGGGTACGTAATTAGGGTAACTTGTGACGTTAGGTTTTAATTCTCTTAGTTAATGAATTCTTAAAATTAATCTAGACTTCGCTTTTGAATTTCGTTCGAAAGGTGTTAGAGAGAGGACGACCGTATCACTCTTTAACAACGAGTAGACTAAACGAGAAGGTTTAGGAAGGGTTAATTCATCTACCAGTTTAGCGAAGGAGGACGACCGCATCACCTTAATTAAATTAGGGTCTCATTAATTAAACACAATCTATTAAATTGTTAGTAGATTAGTGAAGTCGAGTGTTAGGGTACAGTATTAGGGTTTAGAATCTTGAGCTTTCACCTTGCATTCTTAGACTTAGGTTATTTCTTGTGTGTCACAGTTATTCTGATTATGTACCTGCTCCGTTAGTATACGTAGGGATTTCTATCTTAAGCATCGTCATCTCTCATTTGAAAACAACCCGTAGTTAATTCGTTTTCCTTAGTATTTTAGTTTACGTAGTTTATTTCAGTTTTAATTAATCTTTCCAAAAATCCAAAAAATCAACACACTCATATTAATTACGACGCGTAGATCTTCAGGGATCTATTCGCATATACACTGTCCCTTGGGTTCGATATACTTGGTCGTTATACTTGCTAATACTACAGTGAACCCGTTCGCTTGCGGGTGAGCGACTAGTAGAAGTTAGTTTATTCGCTTCAAGTAAAAAAAGAAGAAAAGGAAATGATTTGGTGTTTATAGAGCAACAAACAGGGGCCTAATTGAAATATTCAGAAAAGATAAGGCCCCTATGAGCAATTTAGGGTTACACGCGTGGGCTGCAGTGATGTCACCAACCGCCCACGTCGTTTCGTAAAAAAGTGCCTCGGGAACCGAAGCGTCGCAAGTCCAAAGGCCGCGTCCCTGCTGTTCGCCCAAAATATTCCCGCTCAAAATATTTGAATCCTTGTTGCTCGCTCAGGATCCTAGTTGCTCGCCTAAACTATTGTTTGACCTAAAAAAATAATAATTCTCATCTTAATAGGTCAAACTAGGGGGCATTGTTGATGGTGAGCAGCCGGGCAACAAGATTATGGTAAATAAATATTAGAATAGCGAGTCAAGAAGTCATTAAGAGAAAAATTTAAAAAGAACGAGCGGCAGGGAAAAGGCTAGAAGAGGAGAGCAGCTGGGTAACGGACTAGAATGGACTAGGCGAGCAGCAGGGTGGACGAGCAGCTGGTCACCAATAAGCAAAAAGAAAGGCGAGAAACATGACCAAGAAGAGTCAAAGAGGAATTAAAGAGGTGAGCAGGCGAGCAGAAGGGCACCTCGGAAAGTCACCGAGAATCCCACTAATTAGACATTACATTAGGAGTAAACAAGTGTCTTAACACTTGTCATTGTAAAAGATGTAATAGCTTAAGGATATAACAAGTGTCCAAACACTTGTCAAGTTGTAAATAAGAGTGATTAGAGAGGTGTCACCTCATGCTTGCTTGTACTCTATATATACTCCTTCATGAGAAAGGGGAGAAAAGGTTCAATAATTCAAGACAAAGACCAAACTCTTTCAATTCCTTTTCTCAAGCCCTATTTAGATCAATTTAGTGTTTAATCCCAGTTTATACACCTGGTTTGATGATCTTCAAAGCCTAAACAACCACTAATCATTCATATTGAATCAAGATCATCAACATAAATCTTCATTTTTTAATGGCAAATTAAGTATATAATCAAACTTGTTCATATATAAAAAAGTTTGAATAGTGAGTTGTTTTCACTAAAGGTTATTAATTGATTTTGAAGGATACACATTATTTTTACTAAATAGTACTCCCTCCGTCCCCTAATAATATTCACATTTACTGTTTTCTCGTGTTTTAGCGAGCGAATTTTTTATTAGTATTTAAAATGATAAAATAATTTTTAAAGTGTTTTATAATAGAGTAGAGATGAATCTATCGTACCCCTTTCTTGAAATCACTTTATCATTTCAAATATTAATAAACAATTCGCTCGCTAAAACACGAGAATAAAGGTAGTGTGAATATTATTAGGGGACGGAGGGAGTATAAATTATTTCGCTAAAAGATATGGGTTGTTTTCACTAAAAAAATATGAATTATTTTACTAAAAAATACTACAAACCAATTTAATTATAAACAGGTTTCACACTATACATTTTTTTAATATATTAATATCTAGAAGGGTGGGGGTTGTGGATATTTTTAAGGTTATATGGAGTTTGAATTGGTTCGTAATTAGTTAATCAATACATTTTTGGTTGTTAATTTTTTTTTTATATAAAAGTTTATATAATAATCGAATAGGTAACACTTATATCAACTTTATTTGGATCATGCAAATTTATACACAATTAGTATTATTTAAGAAAAAAAATTAATATTGATCAGTTAATATATACTGCTAGCATAAACTACAAATAACGTTCAATAAAAACAATAAATATCATTTAAAAATACACATGATTAATTACATGATATAATTGGTGTTTATAAGAATTTATGTCACTCAATAATGATATAGCTCAAATTTTAAGTAGTCAATTACTACTCCCTCTGTCCCAAAAGAATTTGCATTCGTTACTTAGATATCTCACACTAATTTGCACATGTACTACCTAAAATGGAAATATTATTTTACGTGCACACTCATATAAATATTAACATATTTACCCATAGTATTATTTATCATTTTTCTTAATCCACGTATAATTTTTTAGGGGTGCAAATTTTTTTGGGACAGAGGGAGTTTTTTTTTTTTTTTTTAAATAAAGTTCAAAAATTAAAATTATAGACATGCATAGCAAGTGGCAGGTCTGTATTACCAAATAAAGTTGATTTTTTTTTTTTTTTAAAGAATTGTCTTATATGCAGTTGTTGCAAATAAATTTGGAATTGTTTAACCTACTATATAAAGCAAGTAATTAAATAAATTCAACTAGTACTTGATAATCTTACTAGTGATAAGATTTTACTTGTAATATGATATCACATATATGTGGCATGTACACAAACCAGCATCCCATGTTATGTTGAGGACAACACTCGGTGGAACCAACTACTCTTGGTAAGATAACAAAAAATCTCTTCAAATATTTCTTTAATATATATAGTGGAGATGTTTGTATATTCTCTCTAAATATTTAGATAAAAACTTGTATATAATTAGTGCACGCGTCCTGCTACCTTTCTTTCATTTTTCATTTTCTTTATTATTTATTCTTTTCGAAATAATTAAATTGTACCTTTCAATTTTTTTTTAATTAATTGTAATATTCAATTAGTGTACGATTAAAAGTACTGATGACTGATGAGCAGAAAAAGAAGAGTAGATATCCATTTATACCCTCAAATATAAATTATGAGTAGTTTTATATTAAATAATTCATAATAACTTTATTATGAAATTATTTTAAAATATTATTAAATATTTAATTAGAAATATTAAAAATTCATTAGGGGTATCAAAAGTTGGGGTAAAAAAATAATAACTCCATCCATCCCAAAGAAATTTACACACATTTTTTATTTGGACATCTCACACCAATTTGCACACTATATAAAAGAAATATTGAATTGCGTGCACACTCACACAAATATAAACATATTTACCCATATGTCACTTTTATACCCCTTTCTTAATCAACGTGCAATCTCAAGGGTACAAATTCCCTTATAACGGAGGGTGTACAATATAATACCATTGATCCCAAATTTTGATACTCGTGATAAAAAAATTTGATACTTTTTATTAAATATTTGATATATTAAAATAGTTTGTAATAAAATTTTCATATAAAAATTTGCCCTCAATTATTTGTACAGTTAATACACGACTTAATTTGTAAAGTGTGATAAGTACATGCACGAATTTAACTTAAATAATATTGTGTTTTAAACTGATGAATTCGATTTCACATCATGAACTAGATGCCCTTAATAATCATATCCTTTAAAAAAAAATATACTGAAGATGTTTGCCCCGTCAGTGTTGAGATGACACTAGCACACGAATGTTTGCTTTATCAAAGAAGTCATCATCACCTAAAAAAGAATTGAGAGACAAGATTCCGATAAGAGTTTTTAATTAGATGGACGAGAATTACCTAAGTTATAATTTATTCAATGAAGGTTCCAACTATATAAAATGTTTTGGAACTCTAGCCTAATTTTTTATATGTGAAATTGTTTATCCTATAAGACGAATTGCCAAACTCCACAAAAATGATTAAATATGGACGTATATTAAGATATAAGATAAACACCACCTAGATAATATAGGTTTCTTTTAATAAAAACATCCAAAAATATATTATACATACTATATTATTAAAATTATGGTTAGACCGTACATGGTCACTCGAAATTTAGTTAATCTAAATGAGGCTGTCCATGCTTCATCATATGAGCAGCCCACATGGCCGATCATGAATACTAGGTAGAAATTCGAGGGATTAAGTACAATATGCATCGAATAATATTAAAGTTAATTTCATTCTAAATATCAATTGGGTAGAAGAGTGACTTTTTAGATTTAATTACTAGCCAGTTCCTTTAAAAATTATAGTGCACAAATTTTAGATTCATGCAACTATTTTTTTTTCTATTCTATCCCACTACTTTTCCAAAAAAAAAAAAACATTGAATTGAGTAGGTATTGTGTGAGACCGTCTTATAACATGGACATGATCTATTAACACTTTAATAGGGGTGTATGTTAATTTGTGTTGTCTTATTCAATGAGACGGTCTCACACAAATTTTTGAATTATATACAACTAATGAACACAGAAGACCAATCCTTAATTTGAAACATTTTTTTTATCTTAAATTAAGATGCTTAGCATTTGGAGAAGATAACCTGTGTTTATGTTCCCACTTTGCAATTGTTAGGAACTTGGGAAGCATCTCTGCAAGCACAACTCCCTTTCTAATTTGAGGTTAATTTATAAATATAAAATCCATGCATGGACCCGTTAAACTGCGATTGTTGCCTGGATTAGAAAATGAATATAAAAGAATTAATTTTACATTCTTTTTCCTAAACACTTTTAGTTCTTATAGAGTGTATAAGCTTCTTAACGATTTTTTTAAAGAAGTTTTAGGTTTGTATGAAGTGCTGGTGTGATCGTCCCTCAACTCCCCAAACCGATCGATATATCCGAGTACATGGAATGGAAGGCTACTTTAAAAAAGCAAAATAATTAGGTTACAAAGAACATTCACAATCGAAAGGGCCACGTAGGTAACAAAGAAACTGAAACCTTCCAAAGTTACCCCCTAGCCTTTTCCATCATCTAAGGCCTCTTTTTAACCTCCCCACTCATAAGTTGGGCACAAATTAAAGGAGGATAACTAATTACCACCATATGCAAATATATATATGCATGCATGTCTGTCTCATTGAAACACTTTTCTATAATTAAACACCTTTATTATTATTTTTCCCTTTCTCCTATGTGAGATAAATGTAGGTTGTCTTCCATCCACTTTCCATATCAATATTAAGGATGCTTCTATTACACTCTCATAATATCTGGAAGATCCCCTATTTCAATTCATGTTTCATTTTGTAATTTACTAATTTCAGCATATGTCATGTCTTAATTAATATTCTCTCCGTCCAATATTAGTAGTCCTACTTTTTAAACTGTTATAATTTGTCATAAGTTGGTTGACATTATGAGGTATTGTGAGGCTCATTTATGAATAAAGTGATTGTTTATGAAAAATATGATACTTATATTTTCATAAACAATAACTTTACTAATAAATGGACCTCACAATACTTCATAATACCCTTCAACTTTTGACAAAAAGTAATCGCCCAAAAAGTAGAACTACTAATATTGGGCAGAGGGAGTATTAATTTCATTCCATATATGTATTGATAAGAGTTAGTCGGTCATCGTTAAATATTCGTTGATCTTATTTTATATAAAAGGAGACTTTTATCTCACTCGATACAGTTTGATTCATATAAAAACCACATGTATCTCCTAGTTATCAATTCGGCTAACGACTTTCTACATGTAGAACGTGCAATATTTCATACAAGTCAAACTTTCAATTAAATAGCTGAATCAATTCGATCATCAGACAAATTATATAGGTGTTTATTGTTTTCATATTTTTTGAAAAAAAAATTAGAATTTAAAAATTATATGAAAAATATGTATAATAAAAAAAGTAGACGATGTATATAAGTACGCTTCATTTTCAACAAAAAAAAGAGAAGTAAATAACAGGTTGCATTTGTATTTTAAAAATAAATTAATTAATTAAAAGTAATAACAATTATTTGAAACCACTAATTTCGGCTTTAGAAGTCAAATAATTTTGCAAACACTCTCCTATGTTTTTGTTGTTTGTTTGTCAAGCATAATTGATCGTAAAGGGAAAAAGAATACTAGCTAGTTTGTTTTATGGGGGAAAATTTAAAATATCCACTTTCATAAATTTAAAATTTATTTTACCCACTTCAAATGTAAAATATTTTATATACCAATTTTGACATAAAAATACTTTAATACCCTTTTATAAAACAATTTATTTTATCCACATTGGCCTACCATCACCTAAAAATTTAACTTACATCCTACCTTCATTTTACTCTGTGGTATTCCCACTTTTATAGGTGATATACAGATACTTTTGTCTCTCAAGAATATTTCGTCGTAACATATGTTGATAGTTCTGATATTTATATCATTATTATACGAAGAGGCCGGCTATGTACCCCTCCAACTCTAATAAATACATTTCCATTGACATTAAACTACCAATTATACCTTTTTCTTTACTATTTTTCCCTCTTTTTCTCTACCTTTTTTCTTTGTCTTCTCCTCCGCCGAACTGACACGTATACAAAATAAATATTAATATCAAATTAAAATTACTATTATATTTTGAAAATTTAATTAAATTAATTCTTGAATTAAATAGTTAAACTTGATATTAAATGTACATGGTACAAGTCGAAAAATTACATGAATTTTTTATACTTGTATTGGGTAATAAATACAATAAAAAAGGGAAGCGAACTAAATTTAATTAAATTAAATTTGATTGATTCGTAAATCAAGTCAATTAAATGGCACCGGCCAATCAGATAGCGTCACGTGGCATGACAAGAAAGGAAGGTTTTTCACCCTCCACCCTATAAATAGGATCTTCATTCATTCATTTCCACACACTAACCGTTCAAATGATCAAGCATCCAAGCAAACATATCCTCTGCAACCGTTCTTGAAGATTCAAAGTGTTCTTTGTGGAAAACAATCAGAAACGACGTTCGATCCGAGATCAAGGTCCAGAATCCCTTCGATCAGACGTTTCTCCTTGAAGATTCAAAGCGTTTTTCACGGCTTCAAGGCGTTCTTCGCACAAATCCACCACAAATGGTGTCGATCCGAGATCAAGGTCCAAGACCCCTCGGATCAAGTCTTTCTCCTCGATGGAATACTTGAAGATTTGAAGAATCTTCAAAGACGTTCTTCACACACTCTCGAAGATTCAAAGGATATTTTTCACTAAATTCAAAGACATTCATCCCGCCTTCGAAGACGTTCATCCACTAAATCTTCAAAATAATATTTAATCCAAAATAAGGCATCGTGCCCTTGGATTAACGTTATAAATTCAAATCCAACCTCGAATGAAGATCAAGACGAGAATTTCTCCCGAAATCATCCAAATGAAAGCCAAACTGAAGAGAATAATCAAAGAAGCAAATCTAGAGTTTAGGACCCACACAAATTTCTCTGTTCAATCTGAAATAAATTGAAGATGTAAAATAATTTTGTGTTTATTATATTAATTACATGAAATTTGTATTTACAATACTTACTATCATTATTTTAAAAATGTTGGACTTTTTAAATAGTGATAGTTGATGTGAATAACAGTGATACTTGAAAAAACCAATTTCAATTTTTTTTTGTCAATTAAATATTTGGTTATCAAGTTTTATTCTACTAGAAATCATTCCATGCAGTGAGAACGACATGATTTAGTATTTGGCTGAGTTTAAAAAATACGAACATTATTATACAATAAAAAAATATAGGGAAATTTGTGAAAATGTCACCATCCAGTTTTCATTTTTAAAAATGTCACTCAATTTTTTTTCCATCGAAAAGAATCGCACAAGGATCGCGTGTGGCATTTAAAAAAAAAAAAGTTTTGGGTAATATTTTTTAAAACGAAAATTGAAGAGTAACATTTTGCCATATTTTCCAAAAAAATATACTATTAAATTTCAAAAGAAACCAGACTAAACCTACCAATTTTCTTCCTTGGAAGACAAAGTATATAGTGAAAATGATTCATACATGAACTATTGAAGAATATTAGTTGTTTTCACTGAAGTGTATTAGTTATTTACTAGAAATAAACTAAGACTCTTTAGTGAAATCAACTAATACTTTTCAGTGAAATCAAATAATACATTTTAGTGAAAACAACTAATATCCTTAAATGATTCATGTATGAACCAATTTGACTCTATATATACTACCTTAATAATAATAGAAGTTAATTGTAGCTCCGTTTCACGAGCTCATTTCGTGAGATGATCTTATACAAGTCTTTCTAAAAATAATTATCAAATAAATAACTCTTTCACATAGTTTATGAATCAGAACTCAAGACACCAATATATGTGGATCTTCTCAGTTTACATGTGCTTTGCTTTGAAATCTCTAATTGAAACAGTACAATATTAATTAGAGAATTAAATAAAATGGAAAACACAACTCCTAATCAAATTCCTATCCATTATTAAATAACCAGGTAAACAATGTGATAATCCAAATAGAAATCAATTTCTCTTACTGATTAAAAAAAAATCTCGATAAAGGACTAGTGATGATCTTGTTCTAAGTCAACTGCTTATTAAAATATTCACAAATTACTTTTGAGCACTCTCTTGTGAAATATTTCACATGTAAAATATACCTAAAATATATAAATATTAAAAAAAAATTATGGATCAGGTCATTCCAGGTTATAATTCGCGGATCTCTGCTGGGTCGGGTTGGGTTTGGTGATTTTTTTAAATCCCGCGCAAGTCAAGTTTCAGGATTTTCGCTCCAAAATGTGTGTTACTAGTCTATAAAAAATATATTTTTGTACTTTAAAATAACAATAAGGACAAATATATGTTTTTACAAGAACAAATATGTCTTTTTTAATTTATTCAGCATCCCTTTAATTCTAAATTTATTGTTTCATACATTATCATACATTTGTTTTATACATTTGCTCCAACATTAATACACATTTGCTCCAACATTAACACACATTTGTCGTAACACACATTTACTCTAGAATTAACATATATTTGTTCTAACATTAACACACTTTGCTGCAATAATAACACATATTTCTTCTAACATTAATACACATTTTCTCCAATAGTAACACGTATTTTTAGTAACACACATTAACTTTAATATTAAAATACATTTGCAGTAACACATATTTACTCTAACAATAATATACATTTGCTCCAATAGTAACACACATTTACTCTAATATTAACACATATTTACTCTAATATTAACACATATTTACTCTAATATTTACATTTGCTCCAATAGTAACACATATCTGTTCTAAACATTAACATACATTTACTCCAATAGTAACACGTATTCGTAGTAACACACATTTACTCAAACATTAACACACACATTTGCAGTAACACATATTTACTCTAACTTTAACATGCATTTGCTTCAATAGTAACACATATTTGTAGTAACAAATATTTACTATAACATTAATACACATTTGTAATAACACATATTCTCATTCTTGTCCATGTATCATCTATTACAAAATACTGAGTATTAGAAAGAAAAGAAAAGAAAAAAAATGGATGCGTGAAGGAAAATTAGATTGGAATTCAACAATATCTTCAGTCTTATGGGCTGGACATGCAATTTGGCTCCTCAACTCTTGCGCTCCTTTACTTAAATTTCCATCAACATTATAAATCTTCACAAAATCAAGTAAGAAATGGATGTGTGCGTGAAGAGATTGAATTTGGAGCGAGAGAATCAGGCATTAAGAAGGTGATTTACCCTAATATTTCATTTGCAGATGATCATTTCCCAGAAACGACAAATCTGTTGTACCCCGTAAAAAGCCATGAATTATCAAAACTAAACGGTGGTGCATTATTCATTCTACTATTTGAACTTAAGTAAGGCCCGATCACGGGATCCGCGAGCGTACATGCCGACGAATTTCTACGCAATCGGATGTTGTAGTTCACCAAAAACGGCGCTACTCTGCCACCATCGGTGCGTATAGCGGCCCCTCTGCTACCTAATCTCTCAATGACAGCAGAATCTGATGATTGGCCACACCGAACGACACTTTTTCGTTGTTAGTATAGTATTGGTGGACGTGAAAAGCGGGGATGGTTGTGGATGTGATGCAGTTTTAATATGGTTTATTCTACGAATTTTATATTTGTAGAATATTTTATATAAAAATTTGTGATTATATTTACTTTGGTTATAGAGAAAATAATATTTTTATATTCAATAACAAGCATAATCTCACATTCATTTACCCAGTATATAAGAGGGCTCAATCTGCACCTTAAACTCAATCCAAGAATCATTCTCAGCGTCATTAACATTTTCCCAAAGAGTAGTTATAGGGTGCATCCAAGTGCATACTATGCACTTGGATTTTGCACCCTAATTTAAAATCAATTTTGACCAATTTAAAAAATTCGCGGGTCTGTAACTTGAACCGAAAATACTAGCTTTCTACTAGTAGTTACCCCACAAGCGTACGGGTTCACTGTAGTATGAGCAAGTATAGCGACCAAGTATATCGAACCCAAGGGAAGTGAATGTATGTGAATAGATCCCTGAAGATCTACGCGTCGTAGTTAATATGAGTGTATGTTTTTATTTTTTTAAAAGAAAATATAATCGAAACTAAATTACTCTATGAATGCAAAAAGGAAAATTAAACTAAGAACATAAAAGTGTGTTTTTGAATATGTGATGGTGATGCTTAGGATAGGAATTCCTACGTATACTAACGGAGCAGGTACATAATCAAAATAACTGTGACGTGCAAGAAATAACCTAAGTAAAATATTGTAGATGAAAGCTCAAGAATTCAAACCCTAATACTTTATCCTATCAATCGACTTCACTAATCCACTAAACAAGTTAATAGATTGTGCTTAATTAAAGAGACCCTAATTTAACTAAAGTGATGCGGTCGTCCTCCCTAGATAAACCGGTAGATTAATTAATCCCTTCTAAACCCTCTCGTTAAGTCTGTTGACAGGCGAACATAAATCGATGATGGGCGAACAAGGATTAAAGCCATAAGAAGGATTACGAGAAATCAACCCCAAATCAAAGATGATCAATAAAGAAAATCAAGCCGGGGTGCATAAACTAATCCAAGGAGTGTATAAAGTGACGAACAACTATACCGACGAACAAGAAATTGGCGAACAGGTTTAAAGACCAAAGACCAAATACGGACCCACCACCAAGTCAATAATGACGAACAACACTGGTAAAAGTGTTACAGTTATCAGCCTAAGAAGTGTATGCTGACGAACAAATGACCAAGATCCCAAAGCCAATCTGTGCAAGACACAATGGCGAACAACTTCTATGAAAGAACCATCCTGGATCGATTTAAACCGACATGGACGAACAACAATGAAGTCCGAGATAAGACCAAAGAAGACTTTGTAACTAAGATTTAGCTTAGATAAGGTCAAACTAGAGTCAAAGGACACATGTCAAGCATGCAGGCTAGGGAGACCAAGAGTCAGGAACACCTCATGCTTGCTAGTCTCTATAAATAGTTGTTCTCCAGCTTAAGAAATACAAGTTCAAATTCATAAACACTCCCAAAACACACACTAATACACCTAAACGTACACACATACGAAATTATCACGATTTCGATTTTCATATTTACAAGTTCATAAACCCGACCCTCGATTTACCATTTACGGTGGTAACCAATCACACGTAATTGCTTGATGATCATTAAACCGAACCTAAACAGTCACTAATCCATCCAATAAAAATTGATCACCAACAATTTTGGCGCTAGAGAGAGGGGTTCGAACCTTCGATTAGTTTGATTACTCAAGAACTTCAAGTTGAAAACTTGAAGATTCAAAGAAAACCTCAAGAAATTCTTGAAGATTCAAACAAAAGTGTTCTTGGTGTTCTTGGTGTTCTTCATCATAAGAATTAAAACAAATTAATTCGGAATGCCTCAATCCAAGGAAACCCAAGCATCACGTTTGTCAAGGAGAGCATCTCCCACCCGAGCCTCGTCGGCCGACCACCAAGATCGTGATCCTAGACATGTGAATAGATCACAACACACGGCCATAACCCATAACCTCCCACCTGAAATGGAAGCCCTGGCGAACAACCCTAACGAATTAGCCAAAACCATTGCTGCTCTCCAAGCTTTACAGAGACAACAAGATCAGAATAGGCCTTCACTAGTGAGGCCTAAGGACAGACCTGTGGAAGTTGTTAGGGCTAGATCAACCAGGGGCGAGCAACACGAGGTGAACAATGCCCAGGTCAGGCGGGATAAGGGCAAAGAAAAGATGGTTGAACCAAGAGAGGGCCAGGCTGAATCTGCTCGCGGGCGAACAACTATGTCAAGCCATGGAACTACCCGTTCCAGTGCCCAGGACAGACTTGGCCAACCCCAATTGCAAGAAAAAGTTGCTCGCCAGGAAGCTGAACGTGGGCGAGCAACATTTGAACAACCACGTCCATCAATTCATGAGAGACTCTCTCAATCTGCCTTCAGGCGTCTAGGGCCAAATGCGGCAAGCAACCCTAGAAAACAGCTCCAGGAGTTGCCCACTCCGAGTGTGGGACTGCGACGAGCAGAAAGGTTGGTACCTTTGCTCGCCGAACAGCCTCCAAGTCAGGGGGCATCTTTGGATGAGCTATCAAGTTTAAGAAGGGCAGTGGAGAACATGCAGGGACAGTTAGACCAGCAAAGAGGTGTGGGGACGACCAGTTTGCCATCCTCACCTTTATCACCTGTCATTCTGAAAGCCCCGATTCAGAAGAAGGTCCAGTTTCCGGCAAGCATACAGTATGACGGTGTTGCTGATCCCAGAGTTCATCTTACAAAGTACTCAGATTATATGGTCTCAGTGGGAGCCAGCGACGCCACCCAATGCCGAAGTTTCCCCTTAACTTTGGGGGATCGGGTGCACAAGTGGTTTTCGGCGATGCCACCAACATCTATCCACTCTTTCACTCAACTGAGTCGAGAATTCCTTTCCCATTTCTCCACGGCGGGATCATACTTGTCCCAGAAACATCGATTGTCGGACCTAAAACAAAATGATGACGAGTCAGATCGGGCATTCATGGAAAGGTTCGATAAAGTGTTGTTAGAAGGTGAACCCGTCAGTGAGGACACGAAAATCGTTGCCGTTATGGCCGGGTTGAAGAAAGGATCAAAGCTATGGAAAGAGGTACGTCTGAAGTGCCCAAGAAGTTATGCCGAATTCAGGAATCAAGCCGGCATATTCGTTTCCATGCATGAGGCTTTGCAATCAAACTTGGGAGAGAGCAAAACTGATCCCAATGAGAACAACAAGAAACCTGGTGCAACAAGCTATCGAGTCCCTAAAAACATGAAGGCATTCACTGAGGGACAGAACTTAAAGAAAAGTTAAATCAAGTGCTAACAGTGTCAGTCGATACTGTTTATGAAAATGTAAAGGATAAGGAGTTGCTCTCCCCTCCCCGGAAAATTCGCCAAGACACTGGCAAACTCAACCCTAACAAATATTGTGCCTACCATCAAAGCGTGGGGCACTTTACAAGTGAATGTAGAGATTTGCTTAGACAGCTATGGCGTTTCTACGAGGACGGAAAGCTCTCCGACTTTGTCAAAAGACAACCCGGGAAGAGAGTCCGGGAGAAC
This sequence comes from Ballota nigra, assembly GCA_947034835.1. Lineage (NCBI taxonomy): Eukaryota > Viridiplantae > Streptophyta > Magnoliopsida > Lamiales > Lamiaceae > Ballota > Ballota nigra. The sequence goes on from OX344720.1 coordinate 36,150,621, forward strand.
AACTCTGAGGACGAAGATGATCAACCCCAGAAGAACAATAAACCAGCACGACCAGTTCCTGCCATTCCTACTCGTCCATTGGAAGATTTGTATATGATGGAACCTGTAGGTCCCGCAGGAGGATGTTCTGATGGACGACCACCAATCTCCAATCGAAAAAGAAAGGCTGAATTACGAGCGATCGATCAAGTCCAAGAAATGGGGGTCAAACCATCTATCATGCAGACAGCGGAACTGACCTTTACCGAAAATGACTTGGAAGGAATCCTAACTCCACACAACGATTCGCTCGTAATATGCGCAAAAATTATGGGAACACGAGTCCACAGATTGTTGGTGGACACCGGAGCCTACACCAACATCCTATTCAAAAAGACGCTCGATCATCTTGGAGATTATTCGGGCTATATTCGGGATACGACTCACAGAATAATAGGCTTTGGAAATACTGTAACGGACCCATTGGGAATAGTTACTTTAGCAGTACAGCTTGTAACGGCCAATGAACCCGAGAAAAATATTACGAGAATGGTTGACTTCTTGGTTGTAGACCAGGATTCAACTTATAACGGGTTTCTTGGTCGACCCTTTTTAAATGAATTCAAAGCTGCATGTTCCACTTACCATTATTGTTTGAAATTTCCAACAGCAAGTGGAGTAGGTACTATCAAAGGAGATCAAAGAAAGGCCATGGAATGTCTCTTACAGTTGCAGGCCAAACATGTATCAGTATCCATGATGAAAGCCACAACTAGCTGTCCTACTAATGAACCATCAATACTGGAGAACATGATGGATATAGAGGAAGACCACATGGATACCGACGAACAACATCATGACGAGCAGGTGTTGGACGAACAACTCCTCACCACCCAGGAGGAACATCATCCTGACGAACAACAAAGAGGTGGTGACGAGCAACATTCATATAATGGCTCGGAGGGCCAGGTGTTGACTAACAACAACGAATCAGGGCCAACAGATGATCTAGATCCCCGCCTGGGGGCAGAGCCGATGAACATCGAAAATGATTTCAACTCTGAGGGACCAATACTTGATCCTCGGTGGAAAGGACAGAAACGACGAGCAACTCCAGTTGAAGAGCTCGAGGCATTCCTGAAAACCCGGATCTTGAATTATACATAGGATCTGAGCTCCCTGAGCCTTACAGATCCCGAATGAAAGAGTTACTCAGCAAAAATCTAGATGTTTTTGCTTGGTCTCATGCAGACATGGTGGGGATAGATCCAAAACATGTTTGTCACAAGCTCAATATCAGTCAAGCAAAAAGGCCTATCCATCAAAAATGAAGAAAGTATGGCCCAGACAAGTACCAAGCTTTGAACGAAGAAGTAAAGAAGTTGTTAGACAACGACCTAATTCGACAAGCACTTTGTCCACAATGGGTAGCAAACCCAGTCCTTGTGAGGAAACCAAACGGGACCTGGAGACTATGCATAGACTTTACAGATCTGAATGCTGCATGCCCGAAGGACAATTTTCCACTCCCTCACATTGACCAGTTGGTGGACAGCACTGCAGGTCACGAAATGCTAACATTCATGGATGCCTTTGCCGGGTACCATCAAATTCCAATGCATCCAGACGATCAAGAGAACACAGCATTTTATACAAACAAAAACTTGTTGTGTTGGAAAAGAATGCCCTTCGGCCTCATCAACGCCGGAGCAACATACCAGAGGTTGGTGAACAAGATGTTCGACGAACAAATTGGTGATACGGTAGAAGTCTATGTGGACGATATCGTAGTCAAAAGCCCCCGAAGGGAAGACCATCTTCAACATTTGACCCAGGTGTTCGAAATCCTTCGACACTACAACATGAAGCTGAATCCAAAGAAGAGCAGTTTCGGAGTTCATTCAGGAAAATTCCTGGGGCATCTTGTTAGTCAACGAGGGATTGAAGCCAATCCAGCAAAAGTTAAAAGCGATTGTGGATATGCAACCTCTGCGTTCAATAAAAGAAGTACAAAGGCTTACGGGATGCCTAGCAGCATTGAATTGGTTCATATCCAGATCGGGGGACAAATGTCGTCCATTCTTTGAAGCCATCAAGAAAGGACAGTTCACATGGACTAACAACTGTCAAAAGGCGTTCGACCAACTCAAAGATTACCTGGGAGATGTAAAAATCCTATCAAAACCCATCCCAGGAGAAAAGTTATATTTATACTTGGCAGCGTCAGAAGTGGCCATCAGCTCCGTTCTAGTACGAGAAGACGGCAAATTCCATCAACCTATTTATTATGTCAGTCAAGCTTTGCATGATGCGGAGATCAAATACTCTCCAACCGAGAAACTGGCGTACGCACTTGTCATGAGTGTGAGAAAGTTACGACCATACTTTTTTTATCATCAAGTTGAAGTATTAACAACTTTCCCACTCAGACAAATTCTCCATCGCCCCGACACAGCTGGTCGCCTTTTAAAGTGGTCACTGGAGATTAGCCAATTTGGGGTAACCTATGCTCCTCGAACTGCGATCAAAGGGCAAGCGTTAGCCGACTTTATAGTCGAACTAACCTTCCCACCAGATCCGACGAGAGGACTTGATCACCCCTGGCATCTTTACGTTGACGGATCTTCGACTAACATAGCCTCGGGGGTAGGAGTGGTTCTAATCAGTCCCGACAGACAAGTATTCACCTCAGCAATCAAGTTTGGTTTCATGGCAACCAACAACGAAGCTGAATATGAAGCTCTTATTGCTGGCCTCCACCTATCTCTTGCAGTAGGTGTTAGACGGTTACAAATATTCGGCGACTCACAATTGATTGTGAACCAAGTCCGAGGTGAATACGAGGCGAAAGACGATCACATGATCGAGTATCAGCGAATTGTTGCTTACCTGATGTCCTTGTTAGAACAAGTCTTCATTGAACAAATTCCAAGGACAAGCAACACCCAAGCAGATGCGTTGGCCCGACTAGCAACTAGTGAGGGACCAGCAGAGTTGGCAGACATTATAATTACAAAGATGAATGATCCATCAACAAGAAGTTATAATGTCAATCAACTTGATGAACAAGCAAGTGAAGAAGAAGACTGGAGAACAAGTATAGTCAAATATTTGAAAAGTGGAGAAAAACCAAACAACTCTTTTGAAGCTGCCAAGCTAATTAAGCAAGCTGCCATATATACTCTGGTAGGCGAGCAGCTTTACAAAAGGGGAATATCAATCCCACTTCTCAAATGTTTGCCTAGGGGGCAAGGACGAGCAATACTCGAAGAAATACATGCTGGAGTATGCGGAAATCATACTGGGGGGCAAGCTTTGGCATACAAAACTATCAGACAAGGCTATTATTGGCCAACTTTACGTCAAGACGCAATCAAGAAAGTGAAGACTTGCCATCAATGTCAAATTTTTGCCCCAAACATTCATACCCCGGCCCAACAGCTCGTATCAGTTTATAGCCCGTGGCCATTTGCTAGATGGGGGATGGACATTATTGGTCCTTTCCCAGCAGGAGTTGGAGGAGTTCGATTCGCCGTTGTGGCAGTCGACTATTATACAAAATGGGCAGAGGCAGAGGCCATGTTGAAAATCACGCAACAGAAAATGATCAACTTCATTTGGAAGAACATTGTCTGTCGTTTTGGAGTTCCACAAACCATCGTGACAGACAATGGTCCGCAATTTGATGGGAAAGAGTTGAGAGATTTATGTACAAAGTGGGGGATTAAGAAGCATTATTCTACGCCCTATCATCCCCAGTCGAATGGACAAGTCGAAGCCGTAAACAAAATCATCAAACATACGTTAAAAGTACGGCTAGCGGAGAGCAAAAGCAGTTGGTCTACAGAGCTTCCGGAAGTCCTATGGGTATACAGAGTTTCTCCCAGGTCAAGCACCGGAGAAACACCTTTTGCAATGGCTTTCAGAACAGAAGCTGTAATACCAATCGAGTTAAAGACAAACACGTACCGGACGACCAACTTTGATGAGCAGGCGAACAACTCTGCTCTAGCTACTGAAATGGATTTGCTCGAAGAAAAAAGACTGAATGCCGAGCTAAAAAATGCTACTTATAAGCAGCGAGCAGAACGCTATTATAATTCCCATGTTAAAATCAGGGAATTCAGAGTTGGAGATATGGTTCTAAGAAAGTTGCTCGCCCAACCTCCAGGTGTATTGGGACCAACTTGGGAGGGCCCGTATCGTATGACGGAAAAATTCGTTAATGGTGTATACGATATCGAAGATATGGAAGGCAAGCCGGCCCAATACTCCTGGAATGTTGTACATCTGAAGAAGTACTATCAGTGAGACGAACAAGTTCTTAATTGGGCGAACAAATGTCTTGGGGGGCCAGTGAATCAAGTAAGGCAAACCAAAAATTTGCCTATTTTTTTGAAAATTTTGCTAAGTATAGAATTTAAAGTTGTTCGGCACATTGTATGGTTTAGTGTTGTTTCATCTTTTAGTTTAAGACAGAGTTGCTTGGCAAAAATATTATAAGCGAGCATGTTTTAGTTAATGTTCAAAGTTGTTCGTCAGATTATATTTGTTAGTGACGAGCAGTCTTTTAGCACTTGTAAATTTTTCATTATGTAAATATAGTAGTTGTTCGTCAAGAGGAAAAGTCCAAAAGCTCGAGGTACCAGTCCATTTTGAGGACCAAAGCCACTTAAAGGTTGTTCGTTTTTTAAAATGAACAGAACCTAAGGCTGAACCCTGATTCCACTAAAGGCAAAGTTCAATTCGAACAAAAGCCCAACACTATATGTTATAATTGCAAAGGCATTGATAAAAATGTAAAGGCAATTAACATATAAAGAAAATGAGCGAACAAAGAAAGACATTCCATTAATTAAAAGGCATTAAGCCTAAAAAATAGTATAGCTTTGGAAAGCTATTACAAAAGTATTACAAAAAGAACGAACAACTACAACGAAGGAAAGAAAAAAGCTAAGTCCTAAGAACTACTGCTGCTCGGCTAGAGGAGGATCTTGAGTTTGTTCGGCAGGAGGATCGACGATCATATCTCGGGCTAGATCTTCAGCAGCCTTATCCTCAGCCTCTTTAGCATTTTGCTCGTCAGCCACGGCCACCTCTTCCTCTTGTTCGCCTTCATCAACTGGAGGAGGAGGATGAGTGATGGCTATACTGGGGTCAAGTTTGTCAAGTTTAACCCCTAGTACAGCCAAATCCGCTAGCTGAATTTCAATATTGTTCGGCGGTGGATAGTGCTCCATGAATTCATTCAAGTCCTTGCTCATTTCTTCCACCAAATCCTTGAAGTCATAGGCATCGGCCGTGCGGATGTTGTCCGCATAGGCGCAAATGTATCCAAGGTTTGAAATGGGAGCGGTTTGAGCCTGAACTTCGGCTTCGAGTTGCTCGCTTGTGTAGAGGTTGGCTTCCGCCTCCCGAAGACGAGCAATTTCTGCTTTTAGCTCGGCGTTCTCTTGTTCAGCTGTGGATAACTTTTTCTCTCCCTCGCCGAGCAGGGCCTCCTTGTCCTTCAGCTCTTTGGACAAACCTTGAATTTCTTCAAGACGTTTTTGCTCAGCATCAATGTAAACATTGATCTGTTTATTGAGACGGGCAACCTTGGCCTCATATTGGCTGATGAGGCCATCCTTCTCTTCTGTGAGTTGCCGAGCAGTGCTGGCATAATGACGAGCAGACTCTTCTTGCTCGGCAACTTGGGCCATTGCCCTTTGGGCCGTGATGAGGCCATTGGCGTGGAGCATCATAGAAATATGGAGGTTGTCCACTAGCCCTTGTTGGAGGATGGCTTTATCCAAGGGACGCGTCCAAGCTCGGGCGACCAACTCCGTCGCCCTGCGAACATGTTCGCCAGGAATCTCCCTTATGTTAACGGGAGTCTTCGAGCAAGCGTACTGATGTACAACACTTGCTCGACCGGGATGATCGTCGGCACGATATCTGCGAACAAGAAAGAAAAGGATACTTAGAAAAAAATAAAAATAAAAAAAATGAAATGAATCTTGCTCGATAAAGGCAGGAATTGACTTACTCTTTGAATTTCCGATCATCCCAACTCAGATGGTTGAGGTCCTCGGGGCCGCGGCCAGAGATGGAATTCTTGCTCGCCTTGCCTGCTTTTTCGGCAGGCTCAGTGGAACGGCGAACAGCCTCCCCCTCAGGGCGAGCATGGTTGTGGCCCACTTTCTCTTTCCCCTTGCCACCAACGGGGACTTCGTGAGCCAATGGAGTCCCATCAGCTTTCTTCAAACGTTTCCCCACACGAGGAGGAGAAATCGGAGAAGATGGCTGGGCAGGACCAGGAGGAGCAGTTGGTCGTGGGATTTTGGCTCCCTCAGCCTTATTCGTCATCCCTAAGATCTTGGTGGGCGGGTCACCTCTCCTCTTCCGCCCCTTCGGAGGCGCCATCTCGAAAACCCTCTGTTCTAGGAGAGCAAAACTGGGAGGGATGGCAACGGTGACTTGCTCGGCTAAAAAAAAAAAAAGTTGAAGTTAATTAAATTCAATTTAGACGAGCAAGATCAAAGAATAATGACGAGCAAAGTTAGTATTAGGAGTTAGAAATTTTTCATACCTGGGGGCACCTCAGTTTGTGCTTCCAAGTGATGAGGATAGGGAAACAGGCGAGCAGCTCTCAAGCACTTTCCCTCACGCAAATACTCAGTGGTCCTTTCCGCTTTATTGCGAAGACCGACTAAACAAGAGGTGAAGAGGAACTCCGAGCCGATCTCTTCTTCCTCCGAGTTCCACTTGGGTAAACGAGGGCCTGCGAACAAACAAGAAAAGTTAAATTAGAACAGTACAGTTCGAGGACGAGCAAGAAAATAATCTTACGTTTAAATTTCCCATAAGAGGCAGGGGAATTTATTCGTCCATCACCACCGTGTGGACCAGAAGATGCTCGCCAATCACCCCCGATGAAGAAGAAGTGTTGTTTCCAATCGCGAATTTTGTTCGGCACCCCCTCCACCATTTTCAGTCCAGTCCTGGCCTTGAGATAAAAATAACCTTCCTCTCCAGGGGGACATCTCGTGATCGTCATAAGGTAGTTGATCTCATCTGCAGTTATACGATCGACGTACCCCTCTAATGCGAACAAACACATCGTCCCCAATAAGTTCATCCATCCAATTGGGGTGATTTGGGTGATAGCAAGGTTGGTCGCCTCTAGGAAGCGACCAACAATAGGTGGAAGAGGCAATCTCAATCCAGCAATCAGAGTATGAATGTTGATCGCCGTGCATCCTGGAGGTGGGCGATCAGCTCTCTCTTTTCTCTTGGGGGCCCACATATGAATATCATAGGGAATCTTGTAGGTCTCCCGGATCGAATCCAACTCATACTCGCGAACAACGCTTTTAATCTTGCTCGCCTGGTACTCAGTCTTCACCAGATCCAATACTTCTCTCTGTGGGCGAGCAAAGTTGTTCGCATGCTCCTCAGCATATGCTCGCCATTCAAAAGGCCGAGCAACTCCAGTTGGGATCTCATTTTCCATCATTCTTGGTGATGGGAACCCTATTCCTTCTAGAACTTCGCGAGTCAACTCGTCAAATAAAGGATCTTCTGATTCGGCACTGGATGAAGAATCATTTTCCAAATTTCTGCTCGCCGCGACCACTATTTCTCTCCCAGATGGGCGGGCACCAGTATCCTCAACTGAACGAACCACTGAATCCACGTGAGGATCCGACGCCGAGGAAATCTCGAAGGGAGGTTGATCGACGGGGGCCGCGATTGGGAAAAGTGGGTCAAGAGTTTCTTCAGATTTGTTACTCGAATGCAAAGACATGGGAGGAGAGAAGCAAAAATCCAGATGGCGGTGGATGAAGTTGCAGACGGCGGCGCTTCTCCGGAGAAGATGGTGGCACAAGGTCCCTCACGCGGCGATGGAGGAATGTGGAAGAAAAAGAAAGAAAAAAGAAGAGATAAGAAAATAACTACCTTGGGAATGGAATTTGAGGCCAAATGCAAGAGAAACGGACACCGGAAAGCTTGAAATCGCCGGAGATAGATGAAATCGCCGGAGCACTGTAGCAGAAATAGAAAAAGTGGGAAAAAATTCAGTTTATTTCATATATATACTCCAAGCAAAAACGGGGTAAAACCCATAATTACCCAAAAAAATGGGGACCAAGCTGCCAAAAAATGGGGTCTTTTTCGAGCAAGTGTGGAAGTTGGAGGACCTATATGCAAATATAGGGGCGCGTAGCCTCGGGATTGATCGCGCGTGGACGGCGCGCAATCATGACGCTCACGTCATCTTCGTACAACCCCCAGACCTTGGGGAGATGGAACGACCTACCATTTGTTGCTCGCCAGGACCAATGATGTTCGTCCAAATCCCCGCCAGTATAATATCCTAACTATAGTTGCTCGCCACAAAGTTGCTCGTCTGGGGCAACATATAGCCAGGATAGGGGGCAATTGTTGACAGGCGAACATAAATCGATGATGGGCGAACAAGGATTAAAGCCATAAGAAGGATTACGAGAAATCAACCCCAAATCAAAGATGATCAATAAAGAAAATCAAGCCGGGGTGCATAAACTAATCCAAGGAGTGTATAAAGTGACGAACAACTATACCGACGAACAAGAAATTGGCGAACAGGTTTAAAGACCAAAGACCAAATACGGACCCACCACCAAGTCAATAATGACGAACAACACTGGTAAAAGTGTTACAGTTATCAGCCTAAGAGGTGTATGCTGACGAACAAAGGACCAAGATCCCAAAGCCAATCTGTGCAAGACACAATGGCGAACAACTTCTATGAAAGAACCATCATGGATCGATTTAAACCGACATGGACGAACAACAATGAAGTCCGAGATAAGACCAAAGAAGACTTTGTAACTAAGATTTAGCTTAGATAAGGTCAAACTAGAGTCAAAGGACACATGTCAAGCATGCAGGCTAGGGAGACCAAGAGTCAGGAACACCTCATGCTTGCTAGTCTCTATAAATAGTTGTTCTCCAGCTTAAGAAATACAAGTTCAAATTCATAAACACTCACAAAACACACACTAATACACCTAAACGTACACACATACGAAATTATCACGATTTCGATTTTCATATTTACAAGTTCATAAACCCGACCCTCGATTTACCATTTACGGTGGTAACCAATCACACGTAATTGCTTGATGATTATTAAACCGAACCTAAACAGTCACTAATCCATCCAATAAAAATTGATCACCAACAAAGTCTACTAGTTGTTAAAGAGTGATAAGGTCGTCCTCTCTCTAACACTTTTCGAACAAAATTCAAAGGTAAAGTTAAGATTGATTTTAAGAATTCATTAATTAAGAGAATTAAAACTAAACGTCATGAATTACCCTAATTACGTACCCACATCCTACTTCTACTAGTTCATCCTACCCTAAGCATACAAGGGTTTTAGCCGGACATGGCTTTAACGACAACCAAAGCAATTGAAGAAATAACGAACATAAACATGATGATTTAAACTAAGTAACTACTAAACATAAACTAGGGTTTAAAGAAAATAAATGCTAAGAACTGAAATTTGATTAATAAAACGAAGTCTCAAGTATTCAATGTCAAAGAGCAAACGAAAATAAATTAAAATCCAAACCGAAACAAAAATTCGTAAAGTACAACCTCGATTACGTAAAAATAAAGTGTGCTCGTCTCTAGTACACTTCTAACTCTAAAAACGAACTCTCCAAGTGATGTGGTGTCAAGTGGTATGTGATCATCCTAAAAAACGAGTTCGGAACAAGTATATATAAGCGTCGGGCCGAATCGGGAACTCATGGGCCGAAAAATGAATTTGGAGGCAAAAAAGGAATAGTGCTCGAGCACCACCCGCTCGAGCGGTGGCGCTCGAGCTGTGTAGGTCGAATGGTGCAAGGGCTCGAGCGCTAGCGCTCGAGTTGGTCGAGTGGGCAAAACTCTCTGTTGGTTTTGGGCGCTCGAGCAACAGGCTCGAGCGGAGGCGCTCGAGCTACTCGAATAGGCAAAACTCTCTGTTGGTTTTGAGCGCTCGAGCAACATGCTCGAGCGGAGGCGCTCGAGTAGCTCCACTCGAGTGGCCCTCCTTCTTCTTCAACTGATACTTTTCTTCTCGCGCACTAATATCATTCGTATTTCTTCGATATCTTCTCATCCGGGCATCCGTTTGAGTCGATTCAAAGTCCTACGAACTCCATTTTTTGCCCTCGGTTCACCTATGAGCATCAAAGAGACAAATTCATCAATGTGTAGAAATAGTACTCAATTGACTCTAAACACTCAATAAAATCGACCAAAACTTGGGCATTTCTAGCTACGAATCATGACAATTTCACTCCTAATCAGTCTGGCGACCCGATTAAAACTCGCGGGTCATCTCTTCTTCCTCTCAGAAATGGGTCATCTCTTCTTCCTTTCAGCGATTTGACGGTCTTCTGTTTCTTCCGCCATTAATGGTGACACGGTGGTCGCCACAATAATTCATACTGGTAATTTTCCCTCTGATCCACTTTCCCTTTCCGGTGCGACTACCTATTTTTCGGCGATGCATTGGAGTTTTTCTCCTCAGATATAAATCCCGATTCATCTCTTATTGCACCAAATTAACCTCCATCTCGTTTCTCTACACAAGCCACTGCAATAATTGAATCATGTGATGATCATGGATTTGTTTCTCCTCCACCAATATTTGGTATTGGCTCTATTCCATTTTAATTGATTTCATTCTGAAGCAGCAGAATCAAGCAGTTGCTTCCTCTACCGCCTTAACCGATATACCAAATCTTTCACAAGTTCTACAACTACTGCATTTCAGAATCAGGATATGGGGTTGTGCGGGAAGATGTTTGATGAAATGTCTGTGAGAGTTGTGGTAATTCCTATCTTTATTGTTTGTACAATTGGAAATTAGGTGGTTGCAGTAGCTGTTGAAGTTGAGTAGTTCTCCCGTGCACTGTACAACTGATGTGGGGCAGCTTACTGGTGCTCGTCGACAGAAATCAAAACAGACGTAACTTTTGGAGTCGGGCTCAGAATTGCTATTGTGATACCTTTTTGAAAGCATTGGGTCTACTTTTTTTGTTTTAGACTTATTACAACTTGGGGTATTGGTGATTATATCTTGGGGTATTGGTTATTACAACTTGGGGTATTGGTGATTATAACTTCGGGTATTGGTGATCAAATCTTGGGGTATTGGCAATTACAACTTGGGGTATTGGTGATTATATCTTGGGGTATTGGTTATTATATCTTGGGGTATTGGTTATTACAACTTGGGGTATTGGTTATTACAACTTGGGGTATTGGTGATTATAACTTGGGGTATTGGTGATCAAATCTTGGGGTATTGGTGATTACAACTTGGGGTATTGGTGATTATATCTTGGGGTATTGGTTATTATATCTTGGAGTATTGATTATTACAACTTGGGGTATTGGTGATTATAACTTCGGGTATTGGTGATCAAATCTTGGGGTATTGGTGATTAAGTCTTGAGGTAATACTGAATAATTATTTGAGATATTATTATTGAGTAATTCTTAGGGTATTGGTGATTATAACTTAGGGTATTGGAGAATACAACTTAGGGTATTGGTGATTATAACTTGGGTTATTGGTGATTAAGTCTCGGGATATTGGTAAATTATTTTTTAGGGATATAACTTGAGGTATTAGTGATTATAACTTGGGGTATTGGTAATTATAACTTAGGGTATTGGTAATTATAAATCGGGGTATCGGTGATTATAACTTAAGGTATTGGTGATTATAACTTCGGGTATTGGTGATATAACTTCGGGTATTGGTGATTATAACTTTGGGTATTGGTGATATAACTTGGGGTATAGGTGATATAACTTCGGGTATTGGTGATATAACTTCGGGTATTGGTACGAAGCACGCACAACTCATTTGCGACTCGATTTGTTGCCAGACCCGCAAATTTTGGTCGGATTACGCCTGACCCGCGAGTTTTTTGTTGGATCCCGCAATCGACCCGCAAATTTAGTCAAAATTAATTTTAAAATCAATTTCAAATTGAGTGCAAAATTCAAGTGCATACTATGCACTTGGATGCACCCTAGAATTTGTCTTTCCCAAAAACTCATATCATTTGTACTCGTCAATGAACTCAAGAAGATGTCAACCAATAAGATTTTTCTTTACAATCGGGCCTAGGGAGTTGCACTTTTCAACTATCCAATCAAACCAAATTATTTCAAAATTATAAAATTTCCTATCTTTCAATAATGCTCAACCAATAAAAAGATCTATTAAATGAGTGTTGTTTACAGAAAATATATTCATTTCTTTTCTCTCACTCCATTTGTTGTATTTATGCAAATATACTAAATAATTAATCAAATCAAATCAAATCAAATACCTTATATTGGCAAAGCCAAAAATGCCAATGTGGCATCCCTCACATTCTCTCATTCCAACAATCTTGGCTCCTTATTGAGTCAAGGTGTACATTTCATCTTGGCCTTCGATTTTTCTACATTTCATCTCGTCCATTGATCCTTGGCCAGATTTTTCTATAAATTGGACTTTTGTCCTCTTCATTTTCATTCGTGATCATTTTCTTATTTCTTTATTTTATCTTATTACCTGCATCGTGTTCTCATGATGCTTGATCACTCCGATTTTATTTCGGATGGTTCTTTTTCATATATTTCGGAAGATCGTTTGCAAAATCGGACTTAGATTTTAACAATCCATCCATTCATTCCACAGTACTATATTGTTGGTGGTAATGTCTCTCTTCTTATTATAAATTTGTATTTATCTCTTTTTTTTCATAATTTTGGTAGTGTGTGAATCCCTTTTTTTTTCTTTTCTGCAGGAATTTTGAAGTTGGTTCAGCGTTCATTTTTTAGGAGGATTACATTCGATATTTCTCCTTTCTCATTGTCGATTCGTACGTATTCTTTTTTGTCCATGCCTTTGGTATACATTGAATCTATTTCTATCTTTTTTGCAGGATTTTTTGAAGTGGATTATGCTCATTGTATGAGAACGACTGCATTTTGAAGATGGCTTGCGTCTTTAATCGTTTTTGTAATTTTGTGGACAAGATCATTATTCAAATTTTCGTGTAATTTTTGTTTTTAATATTAATGTTTTGATTTGTTAATAGAATTATATTAGACATTGCTTTGATAGCTTACAATAATAATTATTGAATTTAAGTGTCCGACTAATCTCACATTTGTAATAAATGAAAATTAGTACCTAATAATCAAATTTGCAATTTCACATAAAAAAATAAAAAAAAAAAGTTGACCCAACTTTATTGAATCAAATGTGTCTTATCTTACATTACAATATTAGATTTAAACTTAAATTAGAAGTACTGGAAACTCAATAGACTATACGCTTGCCCATTAACCTAGAATAATGAATAATAATTTTAAAATTCCAATAATTATGCGGCTAAATTATAGGCTTTGATGATCATTCAAGTAAACTTTCTATTTATAAATTTAATTAATTCTACATTTATATATTTTAAATGGAGGAAAAAAAACCATCCATTTTAATTAGGATCTTTAATTTGATATATGTAATCTTGATGCATGATTTTTTTTAAGGTCGATTCCTATAATTTTTAAACATATTCTATAAATGTGGAGAAGAATTAACCGATTCTCCTTTCAATTAGGGGCTGATTTTTTAGTATGTCGTCTAAAAAAATTGATTAGGCGGCTATATTATTGGTTTACATGTTTTTTGGACTAATATTTTTTTTTGTCATTTGGTTCACGCAACCAGATTAATTTTTTATTTATTTCAATGACAAATGTACAAATTCCATTTATTTGCTATATAAATATTAGTATCAAATATATGCTAATTAGTTGTGATTTTTACCACTCTTAATTTTCTATAAATGAGCAAATAATTGATTGTTAAGATTAAACACCTCAAATTTAGGGCAAATAATTAATCTTATAATTTGGAATGTTGTTTATAATGGGTGAATTTTATTCATAAAATCATCCATGTCAAAATTCAACTTGAATTATGCTCTAATTAATCAGAACACCCATTATACAAGTTTTGGGGGTAAATTGCAAGGATGGTCCCATGAGAATTTGTATTTGACAGATTTGGTCTCATGTTCTTTTTTTGTCCCATTTTTAGCAGAAAATGTCACATCCGTTAAATATTTTACAATTTTCTATGGAATACTGGATGGAAAAACCTTTTCAACTTGATTATTGGAGGAAAATGAGCCAACTTTTGCTATTAACAATCATTTCAAGGTAAAATGCAAGTATGGAGGCGATTCTGCAACTTTAGTTCGTAGAGTTTTAAGATGTTGGAAATTAATTATTTTTAAGTTGGGAATTATACGCTCGAGTTTTTGGCAGAAAATTAACGGGTGTGTGGGCATCATGCTCGTTAATCTGTTATTTTTTTACGGAAAATCGTATGGGACTATTTGCGCTTAAAAAATGACCAAATTCATGAGGACCAATTCTTATGGGACCATTTCTGCAATTTCCCCCATGTTTTGGAAATCATCTACTTCACAAAATTATTTTAATAATTGCTTCATTTATCAGTCAGTTATGAGTTTCTTTTAATTCTCCATAAATGTCTTGAATTTAGGCATTTGTTTATCAATTACCATAAAATGTTATGTAATTATTTAATACTATTTTGTGTGAAAAAGTCAACTAATTGAAGAAATTAATACAATACACATATTTCCTCATATTAACTGAAATCGATTGTTTTCTTGATTAATAATTATTATTTCTCTAAATTAATAATTTAATATAGTATGATTTGGAGTTTTCAGTTTTTATTTTCAACTTATATAACACATTAAATAAATGAATATTCTACTATTTTCTTGGCATTTAATTTGATAGTACTTGGTTGATTAATATCTTACACTTTTGTTTTTTTTTCGTATACATATTTTTAGTGTATAATATGTATATATTAGTCTAAAACTAACTAAAAAAATTATTTAGTTATAAAAAAATAATTATTATGGGAATGTTACTCAAAATTATCATTACCAAAAACAACAATTAACTGATACATTATAATGAAACAACTAATATTTTTTTAAACCAAATAATATATTTTCAACTAATATTTTTAATAAAAACAGCTAAGAGCATTCATATCTAATACTCTAAAGCAAATTATTTATACCTTTATTTTAAAAAAATGCCCTTAAAAATGTTTCCCTCTAAATATTTAAATATGATACCTTCTCTAACTATAATTCAGTTGTTACTAAATAATATTAAAAAAATAGTTCGAAAATCGTGTATATAGATCATGATGATTTAGATTATGATATACTGATTATTCTACGTACCACTATTGATTTTCATGTCAATAGTATGCATCTAAACATATTTACATAAATTCGTAATTTAAAAGTACCCATTTCATTATTATAATTGATTTCATATAAGTAATAATTATTTATACCTAAATTTGAATTTGTTAATATTTGAAGATTTTAAAAAATCACTTCGAATATTTAGTAACCCATATAGTTAAGAAAATATGTATATAATTTATTATGTAAGTTATTTGGTAAATGAATGTTTTAAATATGAGTATGTATAGAGTGAAATTGGTTCATACATGAATTATTGAAGGATATTGGTTGTTTTCACTGAAGAATATTAGTTATTTTTCACTCAGGAGTATTATTTGTTTTCACCAAAAAAATTAGTTTATTTTCAGTAAACAATATTTTTCAGTGAAAACAACTAATACCCTTCAATGAAAATAACTAATACTCCTTAGTGAAAACAATTAATACTCTTCAATTTGTTTTCACCAAAGAATCTTAGTTTATTTTCAGTAAACAATATTTTTCAGTGAAAACAACTAATACCCTTCAATGAAAATAACTAATACTCATTAGTGAAAACAACTAATACTCTTCAATGGTTCATGTATGAACCATTTTCACTCTATACTTTGTCTTTAAATGTATATATGTTGAACTAAATCTGAACATATCTTCTAAGACAAAATATTATATGAAAATAGGTCATGGTAACCTTATCATGAAACTGTTTTAGGGTATTGAATAATTGACCAGGAGTATCGATAATAACTATATTTTCTATTATTATTTTAAAATCAATCAAGATATTATTATTATTATTATTATTATTATTATTATTATTATTATTATTATTATTATCATCATCATCATCATCATCATCATCATCATCCTTGGTGATTAGAGGTTTACTTTGATTGTGCCGGTCTAATTTGGTGGAATTTATCATAATAGATGTTTGTTTGGAGAGAATTTAGTCCGTAACTTTTTAATAATTGGTATTTAGTATGTATGTTGATTTTACTTTTGCTTTATTAGTTTGTTTTTGCTGAATTTGAAATGTTCGACGAAAATGACAAAAATTGATACGAACAGGACTAAAAATAGTTAGAATAAAAATGTTACATGATCATTCATGAACTCAGACTAAGTTAGATGACCATTTGTGATTCTCTCTCCAAAATGTGAATATTTAAACAATGTAATCTTCAATTATTTACACAAATTACAAAGAGTCCTAATTTTGCAAACACCCATTAGATAGTATATATCCTAAAAAAAGTAATCTTTCCTTGCTTATATGAGTTATGCTTATCTATAAAAATTACGCTCCTACCAAATCCAAATTTGGTAATTAATTAGTGGGTATATTTTTTTTGTTTTTGACCTCTAATTATTGATAACTTTAGTAAATAATTCTCATTTCCATTAAATATTTAGGCCACACTATTAATTATTATTTACCTGAGACATATGGATGTGTTAAATTGTTAACCTAATATACTATAAGTTTTTAAATAAAAAATTCCTAAAATATAAATCATGGATTAAAGATCTGATTTGATTGTGTTGGTCAAATTTGATGGAATTTGCCATAATAGATCTTTGTTCAAAGAGAATTTAGTTAGCATGTATGTGAATCATTGTCTCGTAGTCTTGCTCATTTATCTTAAATAATTGGTATTTAGTGTATATTCAAAGTATATAATTAGGCGGATTTTATGTAGAAGTTATATTCCTACCAAGTCCAAATTCGATAATTAGTTGATAGGCTACATTTTTTTAACCTCTAATAATTTATGACTCTTTAGTGTGAAATTATCATCCTTGGTGATTAAAGACTTACTTTAATTTTGCCGGTCTAATTTGATGGAATTTGTCATAATAGATATTTGTTTAGAGAGAATTTAGTCCGTCGCTATTTAATAATTGGTATTTAGTATGTACGTGAATTTTACTATTGCTTTATTAGTTTGTTTTGGTTTAAATTGAATTTTCCGACGAAAATGACCAAAATTGATACCAACGAGACTAAAGTTGTTTAATAAAAAAGTTACAGGATCATTAATAAACTCAGACAAAGTTAGAGGTGTTGGAGTTATACGTGAAAGTATGCTTTTACTTTGTATAACTCGTGTATCAAACACTTATTTATGAGAATAATTCTTTTATCGCATATGCTTTAGATATGATTGAATGTTGAATATTTATTGCAAACAGTTCATAATAGTACTAGTTACATTGTAGTTAATGTGGTGATACCCGATCACGGAAGACAACATTAACAGTTTCCTTGTAACCAAACGTACATTTTCACGACCTAGGTGGAATTGAACAATCCGCCGTGAAAGGTCGATGTGTAAGTCTCAGATTGGTCTGTCTTGACTTAGAGATTACACTAGCACATTTAGTATGTGTTGAAGAGGACCTACAGCGAGGATAAATTCTTTTGTTCTGAAATGTGAAGAATTAGACCTCAGTGGTTGGTTATTTCTTAATCTCCGTCACTTAAATAGGACCGTGTGTGCTTAATGGTTACTGCTTTGATTCATGTTGGGTGAGAGTCATTGTGACTTCGAACCTTGTGCTTTGGGTAGTAATATTAAACATACGACTGTTGCTAAGGTTTAATACGGAGAAACGCGTGCGAGTACGGCTCGTGTGATTAGTCCCCTTGGTGGGCTTAGAAGTTTTATCGTACCAAATCTTGCAAGTGAAGAATTAGTTTCTTCGGTACGGATAATAATGTTGAGCTGTCTTTACTGCAAGGTGAAATATATTAATTAATTTAGAGCTATTCAGAAGCTTAATTAATTAATGGACTTGATAATCTTAAACGCGGGAAATAATAACCGGGAGCCCATATTATCGTAATATGGATTAAGATGGATAGTGCAATATTAATTTATTAGTGGTAATAATTAATATTAATGGATTGAATTATATTGAGGCTCAATATTGAAATTCAGAAGTCCATTAGGAGGTCCAATCTTAATTCTCCTTAAAGGTCCCTCAAGTAGCCCATTAAGTAGCCCAATAATGATAAGGTGATCAAAATAAAAAGAATATATTATGCTGATTTTTTCCTCTAATTTTCGAAAATAGGAGATCAAGGAGAGAGAAGATTTTGTTGATTTCCTTGGAAAGATATTATGGAAGATATGTATTCTTGGAATACAAGAATATCTCATATATTCAAGAAGATCCAAATCTTGGGATCTCAACTTGAAATTTTTGAAATTTTTAAGCTTATGAGAAGTGTGAGATTTTTGTGGAATATTTTATTTTGGAGAAAATAATATATGAGATATATTCAAGATTTCTTAGAGTCTAAGAAAAGATTTTTTCCAAAGCCCATATACCTCATAATTTCGGTCAACACTCTTTATAAATAGGGGGTGATTATTTCATCCCCAAGAACATAATTCCATGTGATGGAAAAATCAAGAGTATAGATATTTTTATTTTTCCTTAGTTATTTAAATTACTTGAAAGCATCTCCCACCGGTGATCAAGTAAGGCGAAAGGGAAATACTTGAGAAGGTTTTTGGGTTGATAGAGCGCGTTCGTGTTTGTCCCGTTTTATTCAAAGGCCAAGTTCTACAAGAGGTACGTAAGTCACATATTTTCTTGTTTATTCCGCCATAGATTATATGTGAATTAATTCAACATGCATGATGTTAAATTGGTTGTTGGAATTATTATTTGAATTAATTAGGATTAATTCATGCTAGTAAAAATTGTATTTAAATTCGTATTTAAATTTCATCCCGAATAGATTCCGGGCACCCCTATTTTCCCAACAAGGGGACCATTTGTGATTCTTTCTCTAAAATGTCAATATTTAGAGAATGTAATCTTCTGTTATTTACATAAATTACAAAAGATAGTGGCCTAATATTGTAAATACTCATAAGATGGTATCTTATAAAGATAAGTGTTCCTTCCTTATATGAGTTAATTTAGTGATAAATTATAATGCATGACTTATTGTATACATATCAATTTGTAGTTCAGACAATATTGGTGATAGATTGGAAATATAATTAACCTTATTGTAGTATTACACGTTTTAATCATAAAATATTACTATTGAGAGTATGTTTTAGAATTAAATTATTTCATCTATGAACCACTTTATAAGTATTTTTAGATACACATTACTTTAATCAATTAATTTTCTTTAAATAAATAATTAATACTCTTCGTTAACCTCAACTAAATTAGTTATAAGGGAAAATTGGCATTTTAGGACACTGCCTTATGAGTGTTTGTAAAACTAGGACACTAATTTTACGAGCTTGCAAAATTGTGACAATAACTTTATAAACTTGCTAAATTAGGACATTGACTTTACAAACTTGCAAAACTGGGACACTGGGTAAATTTTATAAAACACAGCGTATTGATTATATCGTAATCGGGCTTTATTTGACCCACATTTTACAAAAATTGGCTTAAATTTATCCAATGTAAAAGATAGTGTCCTTATTTTACAAGAATGTAATGACAATATTCTAATTTTATAAGCCCGCAAAGATATTTTCCTGTATTTGTAAGCCCGAAAAAATTGTATCCTAATTTTACAAATAACCCATAAGATAATGTCCTAAAAAAGATTTTTTTTTCCTTGCGTATATGAGTTAATTTAGTGATAAATTATAAGGTATGACTTATTGTATACGTATCAATTCGTAGTTCAGACTACATTGGTGATATATTAGAAACATAATTAATCTCAATGTGGTATTACATAATTTAATCTTAAAATATTATTATTTAAAGTATGTTTAGAATTAAATTGTTTCATATACGAACCACTTTACAATTATTTTTAAATACACTTTACATATTGAAAGTCTATGTTCCAAGAATGACTTTGACAAATTCGGATCAAAATATGTCTGTAGCGTCAATTTCCGGTGTTGCTTTGTTTTGCTATGACGATCAATAAGAGTCAGGGTCAGTCGCTTTCCATTGTGGGACTTTATCTTCCCAAACTGGTCTTCATGCACGAGTAGTTGTACATTGTGGTTTCTAAAGTAAAAAACAGGAGTGGACTGAAAATTTTAAGTGTTGATTCCGATGGTAAGCCGTCAAAGTATACAATGGATGTTGTGCATGTATAGAATTTTTTTCCAAAAATATGTAATATCGTTCGAATAAAATTAATTATTTATTTTCTATTAGTTGATGTGTTAAAAAAATGTCTAACTTTTCATTGTGTATTTCTTGATCGATGCACTTAGTTGTGTAGACCAAATTTGCAATCATGGTAAAAGGTATGTATACCTGGAAATAAAAACTATGAAATATTAATAAAATGTTATATAATTATTCCAAAAGCCATTAACATTTTTTGAAGGATTGATCGAATTTTCTTTAAGAGCCTGCGAAATTCGCGGGTACTGTACTAGTGTTTCATATAGCAAATATTTTGTAATAAATCCCATAAAGTGTACATTCAACATCACTAATATCATTTATCTGTTGCTTTATGCATTATAATCAAAGTTTACTCTAAGGAGGTGAATACACATATGCAGGTTACTTGAAAATAGCAACTTAGGTGAAGCAATGAAATCTCCTAACAAGTTTTGAAGAGTACAGAAGATATGTTCCCACTCTAAAAACATATTAAAACTTTTGGAGTCATATTTTATTTGTAGAATCTAGTGTTCAATGAAAATAATTGTAATTGTTTAGCAAATAGAGTTGATATTGTTTAAAAATATATTTGAGTAGTATAGTGCATTTGGTGTTTTACAAGATTAAGACAATTTAGAATACGAAAAACATTTGTGGAATAATGAAACATTTTATACTATAAAACTCTTTGATTAGTTAATGATATTAATTGTTTATTTATACTAACTCACCTACTCAATAGCCAATGAAGATCATTTTGAGCCAATGATTATTAGAGGTTTTTAGAACTCTCCATAATTATTTACATGATCAAGAACTTTGCGAAAGAATACTATCATGGGGTTTTCTTAAGTCAGGCATTTTGTTGAGTTGTCTGATATCAGGTATGCTCTATAAACCTTTAGATTTAAAATTTAATGGTTTATATTTGATGACTTGCTACCTGTTGAATTAATGATCTAATTTTCTATCGAGTAGTATCGAGTTGTGTCGTCGTATTTAAATATTATATTAAATTTAATAATTTATAAATTTGAAATTATTAATTTAAAAATTTATCCTTATTTGATTTATAAAAAAAAATAACTAATTTTTAATCATACAAAATTCACCTTTATTTAATTTATAAAAAAATTAACTAATTTTTAATCATACAAAATTCCTAGGGTTATTAATATCACGATCATGAGATAAATAGTTTTTTGGTCCCGCAACTTGTCTAGTGTCCAATTTTGGTCCCAAAAATATAAACTTTTTAATTTTGGTCCCATAACTTATTGAATCGTCCAAATTTGGTCCCAAATGGGACCAAAATTGGACAATTCAATAAGTTACGGGACCAAAATTGAATAATTAAAATTTTTGGGACCAAAATTGGACACCAAACAAGTTAGGGACAAAAAATTATATTTTCGTATTCATTATTTTTTTTCTTTTCTCACCTTATATGTATGTGTGTGTGTATATATATATATATATATATATATATATATACATACACACACATACACATATATCAAACACTATTTAATTAATTATACTCTAAAATAATCTTTGTAATAATCATGTATATATTATTGGTGGAGACGAGATCACGATAGCAATTTGGAATTATTTTACGAAGATATGGCGAATCAAAATTTATATGAAAATTATTAATTTATTATTTTATTTACTCTATCGCAATTTAAATTCTTAGTTAGTAATTAAAATTTAATTATTAGTATTTTATGGGGGCTTTGTAATTCATCTTAAATAATAATTATTGGAATTGAAAAATAATGGGTTTTTATTTTTCATGTTTTATAGATGTTTTTCAAATATTTGTATTTATATTCATGAAAAATAAATCCATTGATATATATATATATATGTATGTATATATATATATATACATATGCACACATACACATATACCAAACACTATTTAATTAATTATACTCTAAAATAATTTTTGTAATAATCATGTATATATTATTGGTGGAGACGAGATCACGATAGCAATTTGGAATTATTTTACGAAGATATAGAGAATCAAAATTTATATGAAAATTATTAATTTATTATTTTATTTACTCTATCGCAATTTAAATTCTTAGTTAGTAATTAAAATTTCGTTATTAGTATTTTATGGGAGCTTTGTAATTCATCTTAAATAATAATTATTGGAATTGAAAAATAATGGGTTTTTTTTTTCATGTTTTATAGATGTTTTACAAATATTTGTATTTATATTCATGAAAAATAAATCCATGATCTATATATATATATATATATATATATAAAAGGCGAGAAAAGAAAAAAAATTAATGAATACGAAAAAATAATTTTTTGTCCCTAACTTGTTTAGTGTCCAATTTTGGTCCCAAAAATTTTAATTATTCAATTTTGGTCCCAAAAATTTTAATTATTCAATTTTGGTCCCGTAACTTATTGAATTGTCCAATTTTGGTCCCATTTGGGACCAAATTTGGACGATTCAATAAGTTATGGGACCAAAATTGAAAAGTTAATATTTTTGGGACCAAAATTGGACACTAGACAAATTGCGGGACCAAAAAACTATTTATCTCTCACGATCATCGTTCATCATTCATCAAATGTAGGAGATTCACCAGTAGTCATCGTCGGCAACAACCTACCGTCTGACAGTCAGCAGCCCTGTGCCGACCACAGTCCAGTTCAAACACAGAGGTCAAACCAGCACCTATCGCCGATGGTGACAAGCCCAGCGCCCACCACAGCCATAACGCCCATCGCCATTCTAAAACTGTTAAGGAGAAAGGAAATTGTTATAAGGATTGTGATTCCACGGAAGACGGAGTTACAACAAGCAATCACTAAAATGGAACAAGGTGGAAGTGTTGATGGCATTCTTCAGGTTAGTACTGCTGGTTTGCTAGGATGGAAACTGATGTTCTACATACCCTACATCCATTTGAAGTACTACAATTTCATTCCCTTTCTGGTTCTTTTAGGTCTGTGATCTTGAGGAACTATTGAAGGCATTGACTGATCGTTCCAAGAAATATAATGTGGATGTCAAATCATCTGCAAATCGAGCTTCCCCCAGGTAGTCCTGTGACATTTGATAATTTTACCTATAAATATTCATTGTCAGTTTTAAAGTAGGTATCTGAATCTGATGATTCTTTTTATTTCTTAAAAGGCTGGCAACCTGGGATTCCAGAGATGGCAATCATATGGGAAGAGTCTGGGATGGGATAAGTTTGAAGACGAAGGTTTGCCATCTCTTATATTTCCAGTAAGTTTACCCTTCCAGTGAGCTTGTGATGAAATGCTTATTTTTTACAGGGTTTTCATTCGATGTTTCTCTTTCTAAGAAGTCAAGTTAGCATCCGTTGAACGAGAAAATTCTTCCCCGCTGCTACTCATGATAAACCCTTGGACCAAGTGTTAATGTCTTTGATGCAGAATCAATGTTTAGCGCAGATGAATCAATATGTATATACATGAATTTTTCATTTGTGACCTACGCAAGAGATTGCTTCTCTACTTTTCTTGTTGTGTTTATGCTTTGTTAGTTGATTGTCACTTCATTAAATTGAAAGGAATTATGAAATTTAACGTCTTCTGGCTTATTATCTTGTTTAAAAGTCTGAATTGATGATACTCTCGATTAAACGTCGTCTATATTTTGAGTTTTCATTACTCTTTTTAGGAAAATCAAGAAAAGACAATGGTTAAACAAAAAATGAATAATAACCGTTTTTGATCCACCACAAAAAACTATTAAAATAAAGAGGATTTTGAAGAGGGTATTGAAGAGGGAATTGGGTTTTGAGAGGGTATTGAAAAGGGAAATTTTCCCTCTTCAAAATGCTGGTCGCCATTTGGTACACGAGGAAAATTAATTCCCTCGAAAATTAAGAGGGTTTTGAAGAGGGAATTATTGTGGGACCAGGCGAGGGAAAGATTCCCTCGAGAAAGCAAACCCTCGGCTAATCCCTCACCATCAACGAGGGAAGACCGCCCTCGAGAAAAGCAAACGAGGGAATTTCCCTCGAGAAACACTGACACTCTGCCGCAAAGTTGACGAGAGAATTTTCCCTCAGCTGACGTGGCGAGGGTAATTCCCTCGTCTAAATCCCTCGCATATACCTGTATCCTTAAAAAGGTATTTTCGTGGGTTTCGAACCCACGACCTCTCGACCCCAAGCCCCCCGCGAAACCGCTAGGCCACCACCCACCTCACACTCATCTTTGTAGAAAGTCATATTTGCCCCCTATTGAGGGCTGAAATGAGCGAATTCTCGCCCCCCTTGAGTTTCGAACACGCGACCTCCTCGTATGCGGAGGTCTTGCGTGTTCCGTCGTGCCGCTTGGGCAAAGCTAGTTCGTTGTTATGTTTTAGGGTGTAATATATATGTTTCATATATTTTCTGTTGTATATTTTAAATATAATACTACTTAATATTAATTGTTTTTTATAATTTATTTGAAAATTATTATTACATATAAAATTAAACTATTACTTGTATATATTATTTTTATTATTTATAATATTAAAATATTTTTTATAAAATTGTAAAATAAATACCTTTTAAATTCTTTTTACTATTTACTAATATGTGTACACATATACACATATATTGATCGTTTTTTTTAATCAATAAAATTTTAAAATAAATATTTTTTAAATTCTTTTTCACTATTACTAATATGTGTACACATATACACATATATTGATCGTTTTTTTTAAATCAATAAAATTTTAAAATAAATACTTTTTAAATTCTTTTTCACTAATTACTAATATGTGTACACATATACACTTATATTGATCGTTTTATTTTTTTAAAAATCAATAAAATTTTAAAATACATACTTTTTAAATTCTTTTTCACTAATTACTAATATGTGTACACATATACACTTATATTGATCGTTTTATTTTTTAAAAAATCAATAAAATTTTAAAATACATTCTTTTTAAATTCTTTTTCACTAATTACTTATATGTGTACACATATACACTTATATTGATCGTTTTATTTTTTTTAAATCAATAAAATTTTAATATTCAACAATATTCATAACTAATAATCAATAATAATGATAATAACAAACTCACATGCTCAAATATCCAGACATATAAATCCAAATAAACAGTACAATTTCAAACCAACAAATATAGTTCCAAAACATGTTCAAATATTTATGACATCCTAACTCTCATCATCATCATCATCATCATCATCATCATCATCATCATCATCATCACTTCTTTCATTTCCAGAATAATTACCCCTCGGGGGGTAACTAGAATATGCACCTCTTTCAAGTAGGTCTATAAACCCAGTTGGAGAGATGGAATTACAACGAGACGGGGAAGGACCGGAAGCGGGAGGACAAGCAGCAGAGGCCTGAGGATAAGGGGCGGCGGGAAAACCAGTAGGAGGAACGGGAGGAACACCAGTAGAAGGACCGACCGAGGGATAAGGGGCGGCGGGGGGGGGGGGATAAGGGGCGTAACCAGATGCGGAACTGGCGGGATGATAAGAAGGATAAGCTGGGTAAGGAGGATATGCACCAGCTGGTTGGGAAAATCCACTAGGTAGGTTTCCCTGTTGGCCTTGAAACCACGCCATCATCTGATTGTGTACTTCCTGGCGCACAAATTCGTTTTGCTGCCTTTGTTGCTCGGCCAGCAATCTTTCGTATCTCGCACGCTCCTCAGCCAGCAAACGATCAACATCTCTTTGGTCATAACTGCCAATGTGTGTGCCAGATGATGTCCCGCCTGGGCCAGATTGTATACGCATCGTCTTCATTTGACCGAGACCCCTAACTTTTCCGTGGTCTGGCCTCACTGTCTCAGCATACACTTGACTCGGTTGGTTCAAGCGCTCATTGTCATCTACTGGAGGCGGTAATTGTGAGACTCGTTCCTCCACAGAGTCCTAGACATACAAATTTTTTGACATCATCTCAAGTATACAAACGTGTTATTTATATTCAATTTATAATGTTAATGTAAAACACTTACAATTATGTCAGCAATTCCTCCATATGTGTACTCCCCTTCCCCACAGTTGTGGAAATGTTGCACAATTTCCCATTCAGTTGGGAGACGGTTATATTTCTTCTCCTGTATTCCAAAAAATAAAGATATATGTAATCAAGTAATTAAAATCTCCCTATGTTGTAGTGTAGGAATTACTTACGTATTCCTCAGTCCATTGTGCGGCTCCTTTTGCCCCTCTTTTGTGTTTTGAGGGGCATCTTCCTTCGGCCGTAGACAAGCGGTTTGCTCTGCACTGGCTGCTTTTTTTAATGACCTCGGGCAATTCCCAGTACCGAAGTAATGCAGTCCAGAATCTTATGTCCCACGGAGGTATTTTCCCTTCCCTTCTATTGATCCTCTTCCAAAGACTGAGCAGATCAGAAAATCGTTCTCTAGACCTCCGGATAAACAACTCTTTGATGAACACAGTATTTTCCGTCCTCGGATCCCAGTACGTCTCCCTCTGAAGAAAATATATACAATCATATTGATTTTAATTAAGTAAACACATATACATACATATAATTCTACACAATATTAACAAAATGAATGTATACCTGGAATGTTTCCCACCATTCATTCTTCCTTTCTTTTGACACCAACTTATATATGAACCCGCGCATCTTCACTCGACGGGACATTATATTTTGAATCAACCTCGAAACAGCATTCGAGGGCATCAATCTGTAGACAGGTTGTGTCAAGCGTATATGTTAAAAATCAAATAAAATCAAATAAAAAAGACTAAGTGATATTTAACATACACATTGTGATAAGTGTAGATGCGTAGCATATTAGGACGAGGTGCATGGTTGGTGAGTTCTTCTGCAGTTTCTGGAATCTCAGGGTCGTCCTCAACCGTTTCTGGAGATGTTCCACCGTGTTGAGTTAGATCATCTTCCCGATTGTGCAAATCAGGAACCCGGTTGAATAAGTAGTAGTTGCTCGAAAAATACACTACGTACAATTGGCACAAATTTAAAGATCGCTAAAATGTTAAGTTTCCACTAAGAGGTAGGTTAACTTACTCAATATACGGTTGCACCTCATTGCAATTTAGTAACACGTACGTGTGAGCAACTTGCTTCTCCAAGTCTACAATTCATCTTTTACCCTTTTTTCCAAGATGTGTACCAGGAGGCACAAATATCGAAAGATTACCTTCCACTGCTTCGGGTACTCCACAACCGGTAAAATTGCGAGGTACATTGTGTCGCTTCGTCAGTACATGATCCTCAAAATAATGGGAACAAAACATTGATGCTTCTTTTGTTAAATAAGCATTTGCAATTGAAACTTCCACATGCGTCTTGTTACCCACACTTAACTTTAAATTGTGAAGATACCTAATTCAAGGTCCACGGATGAGCTATTATAATTCTCGAACGAGATTATATATTAAAAATAAACAGGTAAATTACTAGACTACCTCTCAAATGTTGGCCGGCAGTAATTCATAGAAAGCAATTGGAAGCAGTCTCTGCATAAATACGTGACAATCATGACTCTTCATTCCAAACATCTTCAATTTGCTCCAGTCTACGCAACGAGACATGTTGGACACATGATCATCAGGGAATTTCAACTCATCTACCCACTTGCAAACAATATCTCTCTGCCTCTTATCAAGTGAATAAGCAGCTTTGGGGTACTTTCCTGTATGTGGACATTTCTGTAACGAGGGTCGACGACAGTATTCATTGAGCTCATCCCTAGATTTATTTGTGTCCTTCGTTTTCCCTTCCAAATTCATCACCGTGTAGAAGAGATTATCAAACACATTTTTTTCGATGTGCATCACATCCAAATTGTGTCGGATCAACAGGGTACTCCAGTACGGTAAATCCCAGAAAATGCTCTTCTTCTTCCAACCCCCATCTAAAACTTTGTTGTGAGCATCAACACCCTCTTCCGTAACTTTCATAAATCCAATCCAATTAATTTTCTCAAGGATCGAAACACCTATACGGATGGGCGGTGGATCATCATCAACTTTTTTGTTCTTTCTGAATACAGTCTTGTTCATTCGATACGGATGATATCTGGGTAAGAACTTATGATGGTTGTCAAACCACGACTGCTTTCGACTGAGCCTCAAAGTGAAAGCATCCGTGTATTCTGCACAATACGGACAAGCAAGCCTTCCAGATGTGCTCCATCCAGACAACATCGAGTAGGCTGGAAAGTCACTTATGGTCCAGATTAGTGCAGCTCGCATCAAAAAATTCCATTGTGTAGCAATATCGTACGTTACCACTCCATATTCCCATAAAATTATCAAATCACGGATCAATGGTTGTAAAAATACATCCAATTTATCCTTTGGATTTTTTGGACCAGGCACTAGAACCGTAAGAAACATGAATTGATCCTTCATACACATCCATGGCGGTAGATTGTACGGTGTCAGTATCACCGGCCATGAGGAGTATTGTTTCCCCGACTACCCAAACGGCTAAAAACCGTCGGTGCTCAATCCCAACCTCACTTTCCGAATTTCTGATGCAAATTCAGGATACGACTGGTCCAAGTGTTTCCAAGCCTGCGAGTCTGCAGGGTGACGCATAACACCGGACTGATCATTATTAGAGCAACTTGCATGTCATGTCATATCCTTCGCAGTTGCATTGGACTGATACAATCTTTGCAGTCTAGGAATGATGGGAAAGTAGAACATCTCCTTGAAAGCGCTCTTCTTTTTCAATCGACCATTCACATCGCGTCTAGCGGGTTTGAACCGTGGCCGACCGCAAAACTTACAATATTCATGATCGTTGTCCGCACCCCAATATAACATACAATTCCCTGCACAACAGTCAATCCTCTCCACAGGAAGCCCCATCTCACCCATCAACTGTTTGCTATCGGAAAACTTTCGGGGCACCAAATTATCTGGAGGACAGATCTCACGAACCAAGTCAACGATTTGATTATAACCCCTTTCAGATAGTCTGTTTTCAGTTTTAATGTTCAGCATTCGGGCATTGAATGACATTTGAGAGTGCGATTCGCACCCAGGATACAAACTCGATCAGTTGCACGAAGCATATCATAAAATTGTGCAACATACTGATTAGGGAGTTCCTCAACAGGCGGCTCGTCATTCACATTTCCAAAGTGGGACCGGAAGTTAAGTCTGTGATCATATCGTGGTACGAGCTAGATCCTGTCGTCTCATCAACCGGCATGTATGAAGCCGACGCCTGATCATTGTATTGATGCGGAATTTGACCCCAATTTTCCTCACCATGAAAAACCCAATTGTAATAATTCGGCATAAAACTATTTCTATACAAATGAGCTTTCACATCATCGGGGTACTAAAACGTCTTGTTCCGACATCTAAATTTGTTGCAGGGACGCCTAATTTTTCCTCGATTCATCCAATTCGGTTACTAGTAGCGAAGTCTACGAATGAATTGAGTCCACTAATAAATTCAGGAACTATCATGCCATTAATCGATCTTGGACCATACATCCAACGTAAACGACTTGAATAATCTATATCAATCTGTTTCATATTAATTAATTAATATTTTCTAAAAATTTCGACAGAGTTTCGTTTAGTTTTTCCATATTCCCAGTTAATCAAAATTACTACTTGCATCCATTTCTGACTTAATTAATTATAATTAAACAAGTCGGAGCGCACAAATATATATTCTACAACAAACAAATTATAAACATATATCAATACCCCTCCGGATCCATAACATATATATGTACATTAATTATTTCATCAAAATAAACTAGTCCTATATATAATTATTGCTAGTTAATTCTACATGACAATGTAATAACAAATACACTAAATATATATAATTTACACTAAATAGCTAGTAATTTACACTAATTATAATAACTAGTTAATTCTACACGATAATGTAATAACAAATACACTAAATATATATAATTTACACTAAATAGCTAGTCATTTACACTAATTATAACTAGTTAATTCTACATGACAATGTAATAACAAATACACTAAATATATATAATTTACACTAAATAGAGAGAATAATTTACACTAATTGCATGCAAATTCAAATAAATAATTTAACCGATTAAAATTCAAAAAATTACCGTAGAAATGTTCACAATAATGTGTACAATACGTTCGATAATTGGAGGAGTATTTTTGGAGTAGCTAGCAGTGGTGGCAGCCGGAACTCCTTCTCTTTCTCTTCTCCTTGCCTTCTCCTCTCTTGCTTCCTGGAAGAAATGTGGCTGAAATGTGGGTTCTCGGAGTGGAAAATATGCAACATGGACGAGGGAATGAAGAGGGAAATTCCCTCGTCTAGCCTGAAATCGGTCAAAGGCTGTCAGCCTACGCCCTGCCACCCTGCGCCCTGCCACCCCACCAGACGAGGGAAAATCCCTCGAGAAGCTTACTTTTGAACCAGACGAGGGAAGTATCCCTCGAGAAGGGCATTTTGAATCCCTCGTGAAGAATGTCAGAATTGCAGCCGAGGGAATTTTCCCTCGTGAACTTCGAGTGGGTCCCACTGTTTTCTCGTCTGATCCCTCACTATGAACGAGTGATAGTTTCCCCTCGTGAAAACACTCGACAAGTTATTTCCCTCGTGAACTCCCTCACTATTGTTGAGGGTTTATTTTCACTCTTTATATTCCCTCTTCAATCCATGCATTTTTTGTAGTGATCTTTTGGCTGCAGCTTTCGAGCTTTTGAATTTGAAAGATGAGGATCCATTTGCTCATAAGTGGTCTATTAAACAAATTAGTACCTAATATGTGTCAACTTTAAACTTGTAATTGTGTTTGCTTAAAGATATTTGACACAACATACCATCTTAGCTAAGCGAAGACTTTAGTATAAGTAAAGTTCTTTACCTTCACAATTTTAACACCATTACCTTTAAACCCTGGAGGGCACGTGCATTTTCCATCGTCATTACTCTCGATAAAATGTTGTCTATCTCTGGATAAAAAAAAAAGGTTGTCTATATTTTGAGTTTATTGTTACCCCCTATGACTTGAAGCGATGAACATTAACTTCTACTAGTCGCTTACCCGCAAGCGGACGAGTTCACTGTAGTAAGAGTAAGTATAATGGCCAAGTATATCGAACCCACGAGATGGAGTGTATGCGAACAGATCCCTGAAGATCTACGCGCCGTAGCTAATATGAGTGTAATATTTTTGGGTTTTTTAAAGATTAATTGAAAGACTAAAATAAACTAATTAAACTAAGAACGAAAGAGAACGAATTAACTACGGGTTGTTTTCAAGTAAGAGATGGTGATGCTTAGGATAGGAATCCCTACGTACACTAACGGAGCAGGTACATAATCAAGATAACTGTGACGCGCAAGAAATAACCTAAGTAAAAGAATGCAAGGTGAAAGCTCAAGATTCTAAACCCTAATACTTTACCCTAACACTCGACTTCACTAATCCACTAACAAGTTAATAGATAGTGCTTAATTAATGAGACTCTAATTTAACTAAGGTGATGCGGTCATCCTCCTTCGCTAAACTGGTAGATGAATTAACCCTTTCTAAACCCTCTAGTTAAGTCTACTCGTTGTTAAAGAGCGATGCGGTCGTCCTCTCCCTAACACCTTTCGAACGAAATTCAAAAGTAAAGTTAAGATTAATTTTAAGAATTCATTAATCAAGAGCATTAAAACCCTAACGTCACGAGTTATCCTAATTACGTACCCACAACCTACTTCAACGAGTTCATCCTACCCCAAGCATGCGAGGGTTTTAGCTAGACATGGTTTTAACGTAAACAAAAGCAGTAGAAGAAACAACGAACATAAATATGATTAATTCAACAAAGAAAATATGAAACATGAACTAGGGTTTTAAAGAATTAAAAATACTAAGAACTAAAATTTAATTGATAAAAACGAAGTTTAAAGCGTTAAAAGTTACCAAGCTAACGAAAAGAAACTAAGAAATGAAAATAAACGAAGAATTCGTATGAAAAACCTCAACCAAACGTAAAGTAAACTTGCTCGTTCCTTCTCCTCTTTCTCTCTCTAAAAACTAAGTCTAAAAGTGATGTATTTCGTGGATGGTTCATGGATTCTCCTCCAAAAATGTGTTCGGAAGAATATATATAAGGATCGGGCAGAAACGGGAGTCAATGGGCCGAAAAAACGAATTTTGAAATTTTGCTCTCGGAGGCGCTCGAGCTGACCCGCTCGAGCGGAGGCGCTCGAGCATAGGTGGTCGAGCGGATCAGGTGGTCGAGCGGAGGCGCTCGAGTATAGGTGGTCGAGCGAATCAGGTGGTCGAGCGGAGGCGCTCGAGCACTTTTCAGCAGCAGTACACTTGTTCGTAAAATCTATATATCTCCTCAACCGGGAGTCCGTTTTGGCCGATTCAAAGTCCTACGAACTCCTCTTTTCGCCCTCTTTCCATCTATGAAAACTAAAAAGACAAATTCATTAGTTTATGAAAATAATACTCAATTGACTCCAAATACTCATAAAAACACTCAAAACTAGGGCATTTCGAGTGACGAATCATGACAATTTCACGCCTAATCAACCCCCCCAAACTTACCATGTTGCTTGTCCTCAAGAAACGAAATAATAAGTTAAGTGAAATTGTTAGGAATGAGTCAAAGAATCAAATCATGCAAGCAAATGAATTCGAGCTTCAAAGATCAATCACACATATACTCACTCACTTTCCTTCATCATACTCATGCACCAATAACAAGAAACACCAAGATCAAGCATGGATGTGCACTCAACGATGTGTTTCGCTCCCTCACAAGTGTATATCAATAATAAAGGGACTCACTCAATCAATCAATCACACAAATTGGCAGCCATAAGCTTGTAAGCGCTCTTAACTCCGACCATACTCTAGAAATCAATGCCGAATCAAAAAGGACTTTTCTCAAGGTTGTAATGTAGGCTCTTTGGACAGGTGAGATAATAATATGGTAAAGTGACTTAAGTGAATGGAGAATAGAAAATCAAACTTCGGTACTTCGAGATTAGGAACAGACTACTTCAAACATATTCAATCAACACACCTTCAATTCCAATTCTCTCAACACTTCGATTTTTTTTCCTTTCTCACTCTTTCACTTTTTTTTTCTCTTTTTCGCACAAACACATGAGCACATTTTTTTTCTTTTGCTCATTCTCAATTTTTTCTCTTTTTCCCACAACTCAAAACTTCATCACACCTTCTTCTCATATTCACTCAACAAACAACCTTTTCCTTTTTCAACTCAATTCAATCCCTTCACATTCACACTTTTCCTATTCTCCACTCAAATTGGGACAAAAAGGCTTAGGAATTGGAATAGTGTTTATATGTGCTAGCAAATAAAATAGGCTAAGGCTCAAACGGGCTAACAAGGGATTCAATGTCATTGGAAGGGAAAATTTTGGCTAAGTGACTCGATAAAATCAAAGATGGCCTAAGATCACATTCGGCATATCAAACTAGACACAATCACGAAGCAAGAGCACACACAAGTTCTAGCATCCTCTAAGGTGACGATCCACTCACAAACGAAGATATTAATTTATGCATCAAAATCTCATAAGGCTCAAGTCTCTCGGCTTTCACATCCATGCTAGTCCTAGTGAATTCTCACTCTCATCACACAAGTACTCAAAAAGAAAAATTCACAAGCATACAAGTTCTCTCTCAAATCCACTCTAACTCAAACACTCACACAAAAGAGTCCCTAACTCAAATCCACAAATCACCTTACTCATCAAATCGTACTCAAAGATAGCAATCAACAAGCATAAGATGATTGATAGGCATGAAATATGCAATAGCGACTCAGATCAAAATCACCCCGAGGAGCATCTCAAGGCACCAAATAACCAAACACACTCAAAGATAAGGGGTGCTCCGGTGCAATGTAACAAGAAACATAAAAAAAACTCCACCCTCCCCCCCCCCCCAAACTTCGACCTTGCGAAGAGGTCTAAGTTTGGGGTTGTGGGTTACCTCAACCAAACAATTCAGTTTCTCTCAAACGTAGCACACTCCCTTGCTTGAGTTCCTCCCTTTTGAGTAGCTCCTTCGAGACAAGCCTACAACATGAACTCTCACGTACGAGGTTAAAACTTACGATTCAACAACACCCTAATAACATAATAAGACACTAAAAACAAATGAAAGCAAATAAAAATGGGTTGCCTCCCATTCAGCGCTATTTTTAAGGTCCTCATGCCGGACCGAGCTCAAAGGAGCTTATGGGACATCATACTCAAAAATACCTCCCTTACTCTCATAAGAGTGATGCTTGCATTCCTTTCCTTGATTCCCTACCATCATGAACTCCTTTCCTTCCTTCTCATCCCCAAGTGTTATGGGTCTCAACTCCTTCTCACCTTTATCTGGAGGCGTCTTACCAAACAGTTTCTTGAATTTGGACTTTTTCTTCTTAACTCCTCATTTTCCTTCAAACTGGACCACGTCCACACTTTTCACCTCTTCATCCTTCAACTTCTTCACTTTATCCCTATCAACATAATCAAGAACAAAATGCTCATGGGTTAAATTATCAAGTGAAGGATTATCAAATTCATGAATATGAGAAAGATTAGAGATAGGAGGTGTGTCTTCAACACGAGGATTAATTGCATCCATGCAATACAAACTCTCATCCTCCTTCGGGTGCTTCATGGCCTCATATAGGGAAATCTTCACTTCTTGATCATCGACCTTCAACGTAATCTTCCCATTTGCCACGTCTAGCACCATCCCCGCCGTAGCTAAGAACGGTCTTCCCAAGATCAGGGGCACGTGCTCATCTTCCTCCATCTCTAGGACCACAAAATCAGCTGGAAAAATGTGATCTCCAACTCTCACGAGGACGTCTTCAACAACACCTTGAGGTCGAGTGATAGACCGGTCGGCAAGTTGAAGCGTCATCATCGTCGGCTGAAGTTCACCACCTTCCAACTTCTTGAAAAGCGACAACGGCATAAGATTGATGCTTGCTCCAAGGTCACACAATGCTCCCTTCTTGATCCCGTTCCCGATATCACAAAGGATGGTGAAGCTCCCGAGATCCTTCAGCTTTGGAGGAAGCGCCTTGTGCACTAACGCACTCACCTCATGGTTCAATTGCACCAACTTCGGCTCATCCACTCGCCGTCTTTTCGCGATTAAGTCCTTCAAAAACTTTGCATAGTTGGGCATCTGTTCCAAAGCATCATAAAGGGAATATTAATATGCAATTGTTTAAACACATTAAGAAATTTAGTGAATTTCTCATCAAGCTTCATTTTCATGAAGCGTTGTGGATATGGGACGGGTATCACAGATTTGGGTACCCCTCATTCATCTTTCTCGGTCTCTTTCACTTTCTCCCTTGCTTCCTTTGCCTTCTTCCACTTAGGAACTCTCTCACCCTTCTCAATGCCTTCCTCTTCAAGCTCTTTGCTCTCATGAGACTCATCCTCAACCTTCTTCTCAACCCCTTCACTTTCAATCTCATCTCTATCTTGGGGCGTCTCAGAATCAGCAGGCATCTGAGGCCCTTCATAGTTGGTTCCACTTCTCAACTGGATAGCCTTGCAGTGCTCTTTCGGGTTCCCCTCCGGCATGGAAGGATATTTTCCCGGCTCTCTATTAAACGATTTTGCAATCTGGCTTATCTGGAACTCTATAGAAGTGAACCTTCGATTGTTCTCTTGTTGAGTTCTAGTCCACTCAACGTTCATCTTCTGGAGCTCTTGATCACGTTGATCACCCTTTTTATGCAACTCTTTCACATCGTACTCCAAGGATGACAACCTCTTACTTCCTTCCTCCACCTTCTGTAGAATCGCTCTCAACATCTCCTCAGTTGATGCACCGTCTTCTCCACCCGGAGGCTTTGAACCTGGGTCAACACCCGCAGGAACTGTAACACCCGCCTTCAGGTTAGCATACGAGAAATTCTCGTTCTTTCTCCATGTGTTTTGAGGAGGCTGCTGGCCTCCTTGATAGCCTTGTGTGTTCCTCCACTAATTAGGAGGTGGCTGTGGGCCTGGAGGTACAAATGGTTGGCCATAAGGAGGCCTTCCATACTGATTTCCACCTTGGTAGC
The DNA here is from genome assembly GCA_947034835.1 of Ballota nigra. NCBI lineage: Eukaryota > Viridiplantae > Streptophyta > Magnoliopsida > Lamiales > Lamiaceae > Ballota > Ballota nigra. The sequence continues at coordinate 36,187,144 of OX344720.1, forward strand.
CACTCTGATTGTAATACGGACCTCCCATGTAATTGGCTACCTCTTGCTGTCCACTTGGATGGTCTACTCTATCACTCTCTGCTGCATGCTCTCCAACCAAATTCTTCCCCAACTCGAGGTTGTTAATCTTTTCCATCATGGCCATCAACAGCCTTCTCGTTCCTTCACCCTCTTCAACCTGATGCACTCTCTGGAAGTCTGCATCCACACTCCAAGCCCCGGCATTCATGACTATGTTGTCTACGATCTCTCGACACCTCTCTATTCCTTGATTAAGGAATGATCCACTAGCACAGGCATCTAGATGGTCTTGCCCGGCCTTGTTGGCACCACTGTAGAAGAATGCCATCACATCCCCCTCGTTATACCCGTGCTGCGGGCACTCTATCAGCATGTTTGAGTATCTCTCTCACGCTTGACGTAGGTCCTCTCCTTGCTTCTGGCGAAAGGAAGAGATCTCAATCCTTGCTTTGATCGTTCTGGATGGAGGGTAGAATCGCTCGAGGAACAGACGCTTGAGCTCGGCCCAAGTGGTAATACCTCCCCGTGGAAGCGTATTATCGTACCACTCTTTTGCTATTCCCGTCAATGAGAATGGGAACAGCCTAAGCCTCTTGGCATCTTCAGACATGCCATTGTAATTGAAAGTGGAGGCTATCATGAGAAAGCTCATCAAGTGTATATGAGGATTCTCCTTCCCGATCACCCCCTTGAACTGATTCTCGGTAAGCAGCTTTAGAATTCCCGGGGAAATCGAGAAGTTATTTGCCTCAACAGGAGGCAATGCCACTCCATCATAGTATCGTTGTGGCTGCACTGCAAACCTCCCTCGAATAGCCATATGTTGATCTACGTTCTGAGGAACGTATTGAGGATTAGCAGTAGGTACGGGTACTTGTTGGGGTGGTGGTTGGTAAACAGGCGGTTGATTGAAAACTGGAGGTGGAGGATACGGGTATGGTGGGTAAGGATAAGGTGGGTATGGGCAGGGTGGATAAGGTAAGTTGTTTTGTGGTAAGTTAGGATGTGGGTAAGCAGGGTTGTAATGAGGGTTATGGACGATGTTATGAGCTGGGCTATTTTGGTTCTGAGTACCCGGGTTTTGGCTCTGGCTCTCTCCTAACGGATCTTGATTCTTACTGGTATTGCCATCAGTTCCGTCAACCCGGTTCAATGCCTGATTGAACTTATTCTCGGCATCCTCCAACTCATTAGTGATGTCCATCGATTCTTTCCCTCAGGCAGCGTTCATCCTTCGTAAGAACGCTCGGTTTCTCCTTGCTATTGTCTCAGAATCTGCAGGTAACCTCTCTTCGCTCGTATTGCCTTGTGAGCGTGTTTTCATAAACCTGAAACACTAGCAGAAGGATCAAAACGCAATTGCCGAACGAATGAAAATAAAGAATAAAAACAGAAAATAAAATCACGTACTACTAACTACTAAGCTATCTACAAGTCCTATTAAAAAAGCATACAACGCCATCCCCGGCAACGGCACCATTGACTTGAAGCGATGAACACTAACTTCTACTAGTCGCTTACCCGCAAGCGGACGGGTTCACTGTAGTAAGAGTAAGTATAATGGCCAAGTATATCGAACCCACGAGATGGAGTGTATGCGAACAGATCCCTAAAGATCTACGCGCCGTAGCTAATATGAGTGTAATATTTTTGGGTTTTTTAAAGATTAATTGAAAGACTAAAATAAACTAATTAAACTAAGAACGAAAGAGAACGAATTAACTACGAGTTGTTTTCAAGTAAGAGATGGTGATGCTTAGAATAGGAATCCCTACGTATACTAACGGAGCAGGTACATAATCAAGATAAGTGTAACGCACAAGAAATAACCTAAGTAAAAGAATGCAAGGTGAAAGCTCAAGATTCTAAACCCTAATACTTTACCCTAACACTCGACTTCACTAATCCACTAACAAGTTAATAGATTGTGCTTAATTAATGAGACCCTAATTTAACTAAGGTGATGCGGTCGTCCTCCTTCGCTAAACTGGTAGATGAATTAACCCTTTCTAAACCCTCTAGTTAAGTTTACTCGTGGTTAAAGAGCGATGCGGTCGTCCTCTCCCTAACACCTTTCGAACGAAATTCAAAAGTAAAGTTAAGATTAATTTTAAGAATTCATTAATCAAGAGCATTAAAACCCTAACGTCACGAGTTATCCTAATTACGTACCCACAACCTACTTCTACGAGTTCATCCTACCCCAAGCATGCGAGGGTTTTAGCTAGACATGGTTTTAACGTAAACAAAAGCAGTAGAAGAAACAACGAACATAAACATGATTAATTCAACAAAGAAAATATGAAACATGAACTAGGGTTTTAAAGAATTAAAAATACTAAGAACTGAAATTTAATTGATAAAAACGAAGTTTAAAGCGTTAAAAGTTACCAAGCTAACGAAAAGAAACTAAGAAACGAAAATAAACGAAGAATTCGTATGAAAAACCTCAACCAAACGTAAAGTAAACTTGCTTGTTCCTTCTCCTCTTTCTCTCTCTAAAAACTAAGTCTAAAAGTGATGTATTTCGTGGATGGTTCGTAGATTCTCCCCCAAAAATGTGTTCGGAAGAATATATATAAGGATCGGGCTGAAACGGGAGTCAATGGACCGAAAAAACGAATTTTGAAATTTTGCTCTCGAAGGCGCTCGAGCTGACCCGCTCGAGCGGAGGCGCTCGAGCATAGGTGGTCGAGCGGATCAGGTGGTCGAGCGGAGGCGCTCGAGCATAGGTGGTCGAGCGAATCAGGTGGTCGAGCGGAGGCGCTCGAGCAGTGGTGCTTGAGCACTTTTCAGCAGCAGTACACTTGTTCGTAAAATCTTCATATCTCCTCAACCGGGAGTCCGTTTTGGCCGATTCAAAGTCCTACGAACTCCTCTTTTCGCCCTCTTTCCATCTATGAAAATAAAAGAGACAAATTCATTAGTTTATAAAAATGATACTCAATTGACTCCAAACACTCATCAAAAACACTCAAAACTAGGGCATTTCGAGTGACGAATCATGACAATTTCACGCCTAATCACCCTACAAAGCATTGTCATTGAGAAAACATAAATTCCAATATTATTTTCAGGTGTCTAATCTTCCATATTTCATAGGCAGTGTTTACTTTGAATGATAAACCCCATTTATGAGAATAAGAGGGGTTTATTTATTGTTTACTTTGAATGTTTATCTAAGCGGGTTATCATTCCGACCCGGAGTAAAGGTCTATTAAATGACACTTTTTAAACCGGCCAAAAGGAGCAGTTTATTTTATCTGTGGTATCATTTGACGGTAAAATTACGAACTTGTCCTCGACTATCTTTCTTCAATTACATTAACATCCTCTGAAGTCCAACTCTAGATCTCATAAAAAAAAAACACGGGAAGCAGGGAAGGGAAGAACTCCACCATTGTTAATCAATTTCAACCTTTTTACAAATAAATTAGTGCACCATCGCCCATAATTCGTGACACCGCTACAATTAGTGGGCAAATGAGTACCAGAGTCGGGTATTGCCGCCGACACCACCGATCGCCGGCGAATTCCACCACCGCGATGGAGAGCTAGATCAGCTCGAAATGCGACCGCCGCTGTTGGTGAATCATAGCAGTTTGTAGCCGCATAGCATCAGCGCATCTGAAACGAGTTCGACAGCCACCGCCGGAAATATGAAAAGAATTAAGTGGGTTTGCTTCTAAAATTCGAGAATAGATAAATTGTTTGAGAAATTAAGTACGGCGGACCTCAGCTTGAAGATCAATATTTGGATCAATTGACAAATTATTTCTAAACTAAAGAAGGTAAAATGAAGATAGAAGGAAAAAATTATGTGCAGATTCGGAGAGAGAGAGACAGAGAGAGGATGGTAGAAGACAGAGTGTAAATATGTTTTGGAAAAAAAATGTCAAGTGAGGGACAAAATAGTAACACAGGTACGTTGACCAAGCAAAGTAACAAGTTTGCATATATACAAAGTAAACAACAGATATTGTTGGGTAACTTAAACATGGCACCCAAAGTTATCATATCCTTTCCAAACCCAACTGTTAAAGTAAACACAACCATAGTTGTTGTTCAGTTGAAAATCTAGGGTGTCTGGCAAAAATTTAATTTTTTTATGAAGTGATTGAAACTTGTACTTTCATTCATAGGTTTTATTTTTCTTAAATAAGTGATTCAACTAGATTAGTCTTTTTAGAGAAATATAATTTCCTTTGGAAGCTCGCATGATTTTCTATTTCTGTTAGTTGGTTGATTGTCAAGTAGTTCTTTCAATCTATTTGTTTATTCATTTTGGCTTGAAGTATGTATATCTTGGAATAGAATAGTCAAATCTATTGAAACTAGAATAGTCATTGCAATTTTTTTTATTTATTTTTTTTGTGCATTTACCTCTAGAATCCTTTTAATTTGTTAAGATAAAATTGATTAGATTTGACTAGTATTCATATGAATGTACCGATTTTTTATCTTGGAGATACGGGAATACATGGTGTTATGCAGTAAAAGAGCTTTATATTAAATTTCATTTTTGAAGTTATTATTCAATTTATTAACTTTAGGGAACCAATATTTTTTTAGGGAATCAATATATATATATTTTAGTGAACCAATATTTTTTATTTACATATTAAATTTAAATAAAAAGCAATTTTTCTTAAAATATCAGTCATTCAAGTAATTCATAATATATTAAAATTTCCTATAATACTAAAGTTCAAATGCATTATACATCATATTCAATTTCAACTAATGTTACGCGTTTAAATAATCTTGAACTAAATCAATATCAAAAATACTATAAACTACATCTAACTAAACTAACGAAAATCTGTTGTCATTTCACGAGCCCAATCATGGATGGCTGGAAGAGGACCTCAGGGTAATGGAATCGTTCAGCACCAATAGTGATCACTTGTTCATCGGGAAGATCATAGTTCTTCTCCACAGCAGAGCTGGTTTCTTCTCCATAATAGGGCTGATTTTTGTTGTTTCTAGCTCTTTATTATTATGCGTAAATAAATGATGCAACTATATTGGCTCAAAATGGTCAATTTTATTTTGTAATTGTTTTGAGGAAACAATGTTTGGGAAACATCATTCCCACTCGAAAATAGGGAATATGTTGGAAAAAATTATATACTTCCTTGGAGAATAATGCCATATTTTTTTAACATTTCTGATCTCTGTTGTACAAATCCCTATACTACAAGGGCAACGCCAAAAGAAAAATATATATACGTATAGGAAAGGGCAAAAAAGGGCAACAACATCAACTTTTACATGTCAAATGTTTTTACCACAATGTTGTGTAAACATAGATTGGCATTTGTCAAGAAAGCCAAGAAAAGGGCAGAATGTTTATTAAACCATATGACTAAGCATCTGTAATGGTAAGAAAGGGGGAAGCAACCCTGAAAACCAAGCCCAGTACATTGATCGATGATGTGAAAAGAACAAAACTACCGATGACTAAACTAATTAACACTAGGATTAGGCCTTTTCTCGCGGATGTAAACATAATATTTTTTGTGCTCGTCGTGTTTCTTGCAACCTACAACGTCAATGGAGGTTGAAGCAGCTGCAAATGCAGCTCCTGCAGACAAAGCTGTAGAAATGCTCCTCCCTGCGTAGATAATGAAATATTTGGTCACGATTTACATCACAATTATTCTCACTATCAGAAGGTAATATACCAACTCCTCCTAAGCAACAAAACAAATGGCTAAAGGTTATCGCATATTATAAAAACCAAAAGGAGGACTAGACACATAATTTTCCATGGCTTCTGGAGCTCTCAAACATTAGATAATCCCACAGTGTGTACCATGAGAAGCATACCAGTAACAGTTATTTTCAAGTAATAGAATTCCCAAATTGAAATCTTCAAGTTTGAACAATAAAATGGCAAGATTGACAGCGATCCAGTAAGGTATGTTGGTAACAGTAAGCTTTATTACATATCCTCCAAAACGAGCAATTTTTCAGCAATGAAGACTTTCCCATGAAATCATGATATTTTCCCCTTCTGCCACTAAGGTTTTAGACAAATGGGAGAACAATTTCCAACTACTTCACAGTCAACCAAATAGAATCGCTTACTATAGTTCATACAAATGTGAATCACTTACTATAGCTCACAGACAAATGTGAATCTCTTACTATAGTTCATACAATCCATAAAAGAGAAATTATACGCATTAAGGGGCCGTTTGGTTTGAGGGATTGCCTGGGATTGTCTTTATAATCCCAGGTAATCTCGTGTTTGGTTTAAGGGATTGCACAGGACCAAGATCCTGGATAGACTATAACGACTATCTCAATTCGATCCAGAAAATTTGGTTCTAGTCCAAATTTTCTGGTTCTAGTCTATCCGTTTTCCGATAATCGTTCTAATCCAATCCTAACTAATCTAATTTTATCCCGTAAACCAAACGACACCTAAAAATAATCCCATGGAAAGGAACCTTATCATCCTGCCAGCTGCCGCTAAATTATATTAATTAAGTTCACATTTTCTTTTAGAAAATATAATAGAATTTACAAATGCTACACAGATCAGACTCAACAACGTTATTAGAAATCTCAAATATATACGACCAAACAGAATGTGAAATATATACGACCAAACAGAATGTGAATCGCTCACTATAGTTTGGGTCCAAACCTTTATGATCCAGGCATATTTGTCTAAATTTAGTAAGTTCACTACAGATAGCAGATAATTTCAGTCAAGGCTGTTTCTACAAACTAAAAATGAACTAGATCATATACAAACTTCACCAACCAGAGAAATTAAATCGACTTATTATCATATCAGATTCAGCTTATTTGCAGATCCATAAATTAGAAAGCATAAGCGCGCGGATCTATAAACTAAAGCAACTCGTTTCCTCAGATCAAGATAATGAAGTGATAAGAGACAGATGCATAACACGATCCAATGGATTCTCCAAAATGGAGATAAAACACGAATCGTTTTTGCCAAAAATTGATTTAAAAATCGGATATGTATTGAAATACGATCGACTCCAAACTATGACCATACCTCTGAAGTTCAGTTGAAAATGAGTCTCACTCTTATCTTCGTCCTGATGATGAAATCTCTCTCTATCTCTGTATCTCATCCACAAGAGCCCTCTGTATTCCCTTGCCGCCCCTCTTTGTTCAAAGGATGGTAGTGAGGCCAAGCCTTCGATGAAATTCAACTTAAATTGAACCCCAGATCTACACCTCGGAAGATCTGAGTCGTTGATTTATTATGATTTGGGATCAGAAGAACTATGTCTAGAAACAAGCACTTGCATATGCAATGTATTATTTGATGTGGATGAGAAATAGGGCAAAACCTACAATATGTCCAATGTGAAAGTTGAGTAGGATTTTATTTCGAACATGACAAACGTAAAGATGATTGAATAATTGTTAACGGATGAGGAAAATTTTCATAATTAATGCTGAATCAGAATGGAATAACCCACATCAAAGAAACTTTTCACTGAACAAACAAGAAGAGGTAAGCCAAATGCTGAACGTTTTCATCCATTTCTTTGACTTTATCCACCAAATGTTTATGAGTAGACTTCAAGTTCACTTGATGCTTGTTAAGACGTTTTATCCGGTTCCTCCACTTTGAATTTTAATTCAACTTGCAGCAACTCCTCTCTCAACTCATCAAACTCTGCTTACTCTGCATTCAACTGAAATATTGAAGTATTAACATTTCAATGAAGTAAATTCCAAAACAAATCCATCACGTGTATCAGCGAAAACTTATTTGTACCTGAGATATTCTTGCTTCGGCATCTATTTGCTGCTCCTAAAAAAGATTTAGGTCATCCCAAAAGGCTTCAATAGATTCAATTTTATTTGTCCAAAAAAACACAGAATGTAAAATCACGCACTCCATTCTAATTCAGCCAAATGAAATATCATACTTGTAAACCAAATCACAGAATCCTCATATCTAATCGATGCTGACCAATACACTCAATATAAAAACTGTTATTTTCCACTATCCAATATGCCAGAAGCATATTGAATTCATGTTAGCATGGATATACCACTAAGTTACGCATGTATTATAAAGTCAAGGGATTTAAACCAACAACACTGAAATTCAATTCTTCTTAATAAATTTCATAATAAATTCATGAAAAAAATTGCAAGGAAATCCACAAATCAAAATAAAAAAAATAAAAAATAGATGTAATTGAAAGCTTACTTGGAATTGCTCAACAATCCAGAATCAATGTGCTCAAATAACTCTAAATGCCACTGACTGGAATTGGAGACGCCAATGGAAGTGCCGGTATGAGCAGCGACTGTACGTGAGCCTGGCATCACGACCGGCGGCTGAAGCAGTGGCCGATGGTCAAGACCTGTCTTCATCCGGTGGATGAACGGAAATCAAAACCCAAACGTCCGGTGAATGGAAAGCCCTAAATGAGCTATCGGCGGTGAGACGGGACAGGCAGCGGTTGGCGGATATCTGCGGTGAGCGGAAGAAATGATAGCAATATCCCAATTTTTTTTCCATCGAACTAAATTTTAATTCTTCAGTTTTAATTAATTAATTTACTTATGATTTTAATTAATAAATATATGAATTTTTTAAAAGAAAATTATATATAGATGAATGTAATTAATTTAGGTAATTTAATTTTAAAGGGTTGAATTGTAAATAAGAAAATACAAAATAAAATATAATTTTAATATAATATTTTAACTCAACAGGTAGCAGGTCAGTGCGATAACACATAGCACAATTATTAGAGGTTTTTAGAACTCTCCATAATTATTTACATGGTCAAGAACTTTGCGAAAGAATACTACTACCTCCGTCCCAATTTAGATTACTTATTTCTAAATTGCACGGTTTTTAAGAAAATAGTTGTTTATTAATACTTTTGAGTATAAAGTAGTTTTTTAGAAATTGTTTATTGATATTTTTTAGCATAAAGTAGTTTTTTTAAGTTTGAGTTTAAAAAAGTGGTGTTGCTTTTTGCCATTTTAGGAAATGGGTAAATAAAAAAAACTTTTCTTTTTTGAGTTTTTAGGTAAACAAAATAGGAACGGAGGGAGTATCATTCTAGAGAAGTTTCTAGATACTTCCGCGTGATAATAATTAATTCTACATATAAAGGATATGGAATAGGTAAAATGCAAAGTTTTTTTATCCAAAGCACACTGCACAAAATTTGGCTTATACAAGTCCTGGGCATTACAACAAAAAGTAGTTATAGCATCACTTGTTTTGAAACATTAATTTTTCGGTGAGTGCTTTTAAACAACTATTGTCAGGCCACTTAACTATTACACTTACTTCTTAGGCACTTAACAAAATGTTTAGTTTTGTATACATACGGTACAGTTTAAGTACATTTTACCAATATTATTACTGAAAAATTATCTCTATTATAGCAAAAGTCTCCCCTTGTTAAAATCAATTTCAATAATAATAAAGTGAACTTTTTTTTTAAAAAATGCATTTGGGTGGTAAGACAAGAGACTTTCTCCTTAACAAAAACACTCCTTCCATCCCTCCTCTAAGCTTATCATTTGTATATTTTGAGCATCCACAAAGCTTCTCATTTCCTTAAATGAAAAACTGTGTCCCCTTAACCATAACAATTCTCCAGAAAGTTAAATTTATTAAAACAATTACCACACAATTCTACTTAAAGTTAAAGGTATTTTTCTACTTTGTCACATCTTATAATTACTAGGTGCACATTTTATACTAATTTGTGTGCAGATAGCAAATAGAAAATTTAGAGAATGGCAGAGGGAGTTTTTTTTTTTATCCCCACACTATCTCTAATTGTAGCGCCAATTTTCTCTTTGAATTTTTTCGAAGTATAAAAATAAATCAATTCTCAACTTTGTGTTAGATACGAAAAAAAATCACTTCATCCCGATCGATCATTGTTGTTTGCATATGCTACTGCATCCACTAGCTCTAGTGTCTGCTCCTCTTCTTCGGTGTAATCTTCCTCCTCATCGATATACATTGAAAAAAATGAGGGTTGACTACTGGTTTCCATGTTCTTTCTAATTTTTCTACTCATTGAGAGGTAGAAAATTGTGCATGTTTTTACTTTTTAAATATGCTGTTTTTGGTTACTTTTCTACATATCTAAGCTTTGAATACAAATGACTTCGTTTGTGGAATTTATTAATTATTTCAGATATTTACAAGTATATTGCAACAAGAGTAGATCGTGGTAAGCATTTGGGCAGGATTCAAGTTGACTTGAGGCTTAGAACTTGAAGATTGAGATGAAACTCTATTTACCTGGTGTCGGTCCACGAACAAAATTAAGTAAAGGGATTAACTACCTATTTAAGAGGACTGGCGGATACCACAAAGATAACATGTCACGGGCCGTCTAGATTAGATTCTAATAGTTTTATTTCATGAAGATGTTTAACCAGATTTTCTTGTATTCCAATTTGAGAGATTTTGAACTTTGGGTTATTATTATCATGCACTAGGGTTACACATCTGATTAATATGAAGCGGGCGTCTTGTATTTTGTAGTCCAGTCTTTCTATCATTTTGGTGGTTAAAAACCTCCTTAGGGAAAAAACCTTGGACAAGAGAAAAAAGACACTCCCTGAAATAAAAAGAAGCAACTAGCGTTTAGTAAATTGAAAATACTCAATGTGCATATCAGCATACAAATGATGTAAAAGGAAGTCTGGACAGAAACCCTGCCAGCTTTGCTGCCTTATTTGTTTCCCTATCAATTGAAAGAATTCTAACTTATAAAAGGGTGTGAAATTAATTCATTTAATTATTTCGATTGACTGAAGCGTGACCAACCATGTGAGTACGGAAACTGAACAGCATGGACAGCAGACGCCAACTCGGCTTTTAGAGATCTTCATAACCAGGGTCTCCGAAAAGATGGTGTTTGTGTTATAGCGAATGCAAGAAAGAACCATATACGCAAAATACGCCCACGGTCAGAAGAGAGGATCCGTATTTTATTATTAGATATCAGAGTTTTGAGAATACAGAATGACCTAGTCAAATAATAAACCCCTAACAGATTGGGCCTCGAAAACATGCTCAAAACTCCAAACGAGCCCAAATATAACATACACCGTGAAAATCGGGGTCATTGCCCCCGAACCCCAGACCGGGCAGCGAGACCTCCAACCAGCTCAGCGCAGGGGGTTCAAGGCATCCCAACATATGTACCTATCTGAGTTGAGTGTAATTAATGTTGAAATATATATGTGTCTGCAATTTCCTCTTCTGGATTGTGGAGGAAATATATGCTATAACATCTATTGAGATCTGTTTGGATGTTCCTATTGCTTTTGTCATTTTCATCACTTTGGGGCTTTTTTTCATTTGATAAATTCTTGATGCAGTGTTAGATGGTTTGCGAATCGCATCAAATAATCGTCCTGCTAATTCAGTTTGATTTTGAGGGGAGTTTACGAGCATGTGAACTAAAACATATATTATCCAAAGTTCAAACAGCATGAAGTTGAACAATTTATACTGAGTAAAATTCCAAAATTGGTCCTTATCTATGGAACGTTGATGTTTTTAGTTCCACGCGAATTAATTTCCTTAATTAAGTGTCGTAAATATTAAAATGATGCAATTTTAGTTTTTATATTTATAAGGTTGCATATTTTTTAAAGTGTCAGCTAACATGAGCTACCGGAATTTCATGTGGCAACTTGTCTAATGATTTGGTGTCATTTATATGAAATAATGAGACCCAGCATATTAATTTCAATTAAAGAATTACAAATTAATTATAATCATAAAATAAAATCATAAATATATAATAGCAAAATAATTTCCGAAAATAGTTTTGGAGGGAGAGTTTAAGAGCCGTTGATCATATTTTCATCATTCGATCATGACCATCCAATTTGTTAATTAGTCTTCACATGTATTTAGCCCTTGATCTGCTTAATTTTAGGAGCAGTTATATTTTTTTGTACCTATATATATTCTATTATTCTCATTCACTTTGATGCATTGTGTAGTTTAGAAAAATTCAGTGAAGTTTTTTGGCTTCTTTGTACTCTTCAGAATTTTGTATTACACTACAAAAAAGACGGAGATTAGCGACGGAAATTTTGCGACGGCCAAATATCCGTCGCAAATTCAGTGAATTTGCGACGGATTTTACTAAGCCGTCGAAAAAAATGAAATTTTGCGACGACTAAGGATGGCCGTCGCAAAGTTTTGTAATTTGCGACGGAAAAGCCGTCACAAACACTATGGCCCACCGCCTTCGTCTTGAAACGACTACATTTGCGACGGAAGGGTCGTCGCAAATTTCAACTTTGAGTTTGCGACGGTCAATTCCGTCGCAAAATATACCCGTTTAAAGGTGACCGTTCATGAAGCGACCCGTTTGACTGATTTGCGACGGAATTTTCCGTCGCAATTTTTAACTTTGTATTTGCGACGGACCAAAGCCGTCGCAAATCTTACATTTATATTCGCGACCTTTCGGGAAACGGTCCTTTGACTGTTTTGCGACGGAATTTCCGTCGCAAGTACGAACCGTTTTTACGCGTCTTCTCGGGAAACGGTGCGTTGACTGATTTGCGACGGAAAAGCTGTCGCAAATCAGTAAAAACGACGCCGTTTTGTCTTTGACAGGCGAAATTTGCGACGGATAGGCGTCCGTCGCAAATTTTTTTACAATTATAAATACTCTCCTCGCGAAGCAGACGGATCCTGCGAGAAAAAGGAAGAAGTGGAGGAAAACGAAAGGAAAAGGAAGGAGAAGTCGGGAAAAGGAAGGCGTCCGTCCCCACCGAGTTTTCGTTTCGACATTTTCTACAAATAAACCGTAAGTTTTCTTCATTTTTACCGTTTAAAATTTAATTTTAAAGCATGTTTAGAGAATTGATTTTAGTTGAGAATTAATTGATTTTAGTTGAATTGTTTGAATTATATTAGTAATGAATTGATTTTAGTTGAATTAGTTTATCGAATTTTAATTTAAATCATTTTTAAATTTTTGTTAATTAAGTTTAGAATTGAATTAGTTGAATTGTTTGAATTATATTAGAAATGAATTGATTTTAGTTGAATTAGTTGATCTAATTTAATTAGTAGATCGAATTTTAATTTAATTTAATTTTGCATGTTTAATTTTTGTTAAGTTTATAATTGAATTAGTTGAATTGTTTGAATTATATTAGAAATGAATTGATTTTAGTTGAATTAGTTGATCTAATTTAATTAGTAGATCGAATTTTAATTTAATTTTAAAGCATGTTTAATTTTTGTTAAGTTTAGAATTGAATTAGTTGAATTGTTTGAATTATATTAGAAATGAATTGATTTTAGTTGAATTAGTTGATCTAATTTAATTAGTAGATCGAATTTTAATTTAATTTTAAAGCATGTTTAATTTTTGTTAAGTTTATAATTGAATTAGTTGAATTGTTTGAATTATATTAGAAATGAATTGATTTTAGTTGAATTAGTTGATCTAATTTAATTAGTAGATCGAATTTTAATTTAATTTTAAAGCATGTTTAATTTTTGTTAAGTTTAGAATTGAATTAGTTGAATTGTTTGAATTATATTAGAAATGAATTGATTTTAGTTGAATTAGTTGATCTAATTTAATTAGTAGATCGAATTTTAATTTAATTTTAAAGCATGTTTAATTTTTGTTAAGTTTAGAATTGAATTAGTTGAATTGTTTGAATTATATTAGAAATGCATTGATTTTAGTTGAATTAGTTGATCTAATTTAATTAGTAGATCGAATTTTAATTTAATTTTAAAGCATGTTTAATTTTTGTTAAGTTTAGAATTGAATTAGTTGAATTGTTTGAATTATATTAGAAATGAATTGATTTTAGTTGAATTAGTTGATCTAATTTAATTAGTAGATCGAATTTTAATTTAATTTAATTTTGCATGTTTAATTTTTGTTAAGTTTATAATTGAATTAGTTGAATTGTTTGAATTATATTAGAAATGAATTGATTTTAGTTGAATTAGTTGATCTAATTTAATTAGTAGATCGAATTTTAATTTAATTTTAAAGCATGTTTAATTTTTGTTAAGTTTAGAATTGAATTAGTTGAATTGTTTGAATTATATTAGAAATGAATTGATTTTAGTTGAATTAGTTGATCTAATTTAATTAGTAGATCGAATTTTAATTTAATTTTAAAGCATGTTTAATTTTTGTTAAGTTTAGAATTGAATTAGTTGAATTGTTTGAATTATATTAGAAATGCATTGATTTTAGTTGAATTAGTTGATCTAATTTAATTAGTAGATCGAATTTTAATTTAATTTTAAAGCATGTTTAATTTTTGTTAAGTTTAGAATTGAATTAGTTGAATTGTTTGAATTATATTAGAAATGAATTGATTTTAGTTGAATTAGTTGATCTAATTTAATTAGTAGATCGAATTTTAATTTAATTTTAAAGCATGTTTAATTTTTGTTAAGTTTATAATTGAATTAGTTGAATTGTTAAATTATTACAGATGAACCCAGGTCAAGATAATTTTCTCACTGTCATCATAGTCGACAACAAGTAAGTATTTTTTAATGAATTATGTATACTTTTAATTATATATATATTAATATAATTAACTTGATTTTTTAATTTTGTTGTCACAGACTGCTTCCAGCCCATGAGACTAGCTTAATCGTCTCACAAATCATTAGGATGGGACAATTTGAGTATGGTGCCCACTCGTGGAGTCAAGTGTCCGAGCAAAAGAGGATGGAGTACTTTGATGACTTCAAGGTATAAAAAATTTATTTATTATGATTTTAATTTAACTTTTAATTTTTTAATTTATTCGTTAATATTCTATTTTTAATTTATTTGTAGAGGCGGTGTGTTTGGGACCCTGCCAACGATAGTATTATGTACCAATTGTTCTGTGCGAAAGCGCAAGAACGGTACAAAGATATTATCTACTGCCTGAAGAAGCGGTGGGAGCGTGGGGATCGGGTGGAGTTGGGTCGAGCACCAGACGGACGATCGATATGGGATGGTTTGGTGGATCACTGGAACAGTGAACCATCATTCTGATGAAGAACAATTTATTTATGTTTTTTGAACTATTTATTTATGTTTTTTGAACAATTTATTTATGTTTTTTGAACAATTTTTGGTAAAGACATTCTCGGTTACAAGGTTTCCGCCATTATTACAGAGATAATGAGGGATAATTTAGAGTAGAACGCAATGAAGTTCAAACTCGTCTCGTCGCAGCGGAAGCAGTAATACTTGGATGGGTTTTGGGTATATATATGCAAATATTTATAAACAATTAGTTGGTTAAAAATATTTGCATATATATACCCGAAACTCATCCAAGTAGTACTGCTTCCGCTGCGACGAGACGAGTTTGAACTTCATTGCGTTCTCCTCTAGATTATCCCTCAATATCTCTGTAATAATGGCGGAAACCTTGTGACCGGGAATGATGCTACAAATAGTATTTCAACAAAGATAAATTTAAGCGGGAGTCGAAATAAATAATTTTACAGAAATAATAAAAATTAAATGGCCCCAATATTTATAAAAATAATTTAGAAACGAAAATGAATTAATTTGGTGAATTGTAGAAAAAAAACGAGTCAATTTGGATACATATACATTTAATTGCGTACAAATGAACGAATTATAAATTTAAGCGGGAGTCGAAATAAATAATTTTACAGAAATAATAAAAATTAAATGGCCCCAATATTTATAAAAACAAGTTAGAAACGAAAATGAATTAATTTGGTGAATTGTAGAAAAAAAATGAGTCAATTTGGATACATATACAATTAATTGTGTACAAATGAACGAATTATAAATTTAAGCGGGAGTCGAAATAAATAATTTTACAGAAATAATAAAAATTAAATGGCCCCAATATTTATAAAAACAAGTTAGAAACGAAAATGAATTAATTTGGTGAATTGTAGAAAAAAAAATGAGTCAATTTGGATACATATACAATTAATTGCGTACAAATGAACGAATTATAAATTTAAGCGGGAGTCGAAATAAATAATTTTACAAAATAAAAAAAATAGTTGGGCAAAATATTTTAATAAACAACTTAGATACGAAAAGAAATTAATTTGGTGAATTTTAAAAAAATGACTTAATTTGAATACATATACAATTAATTGCATAAAAATAAACGAAAGTAGCTTGTGCCCTAGTGGCGCGCGCCCCCTCCTCTTGCACAAGAGGTCCCGTGTTCGATTCCCCTTGGACGCAAAAAATGTATTAATTGTTCAAGGCCTAATAAGACTAATATAGAAGGTGGGCCGCATATAAAAAGAGATGGGCCGGTTGGCCCAGTGGTCCGCGCCCGCCCCGGCCGCCTCGGGTGCCCGGGCTCGAACCACGCGAGCCACTTTTTTTTTTGTATAGGCTCGGTAATTTGCGACGGCCAAATTCCGTCGCAAATATTGAATTTTGCGACGGAAAACAACCCGTCGCAAATTATAACATAAAAAAATAAAAAAAAATATATATAAATATTTGCGACGGAATGTGGCCGTCGCAAATGTTGTTGACCCGAACGGGTCTGACCCGAAATATTTGCGACGGAATACTGTCCGTCGCAAATTCTGTGTGACCCGGCCGGGTCTGACCCGCCGATTTTGCGACGGATTTGTCCGTCGTTAATTTGCGACGGAAGGCAAAATCCGTCGCAAAAATTAGCTACGGCTGTTTTAGGGACGGATACGTGTCCGTCGCAGATACCGTCGCAAAACACTGTTTGCGACGGATTTTCCGTCGCAAAACAGTGTTTTTTTTGTAGTGTTATTTATAAATTTCTTGTGTGTTTCTTATATACATTAACGTATCAGAAACATGTATTTTTTTTCCTATAAATTAGATGTTCCTCTTTGTAAGTATGTAAACTTAGTTTTGTTATTTTATGCAGATTTAGAGAAATTCTACATTGATTTGACGATATTAAGAGGTGATTTGATCGAAGAAGCTTCTTCCATGATATCAAGACGATCATCAAAAAAAAATTTCCAATTATTTGCAGATTTGAAGATATTCGCCGTTGATTTGAAGTGATGAAGCAATTATTTAATCGAAGAATAATCGTTTTTGATATGAAGACATTCATAAAAAAAATCATTTTGACGTATCTTCTATTTTTTAAATATTGATTAATATATATCTTTGTATACCAAGAGAAATTTGAGAATTATTTTATAGAATTATCTATGTAATGTATTGTATCAATATGAGTTAATTTTTTTTTGTGATAATAGTAAAATATTATGCATCTTATTTTTATTTGTGTTTGTCTCCCGAGATTATATGGGGTTTTTTTTTAGTGAAAGTCATTCTATAAATTCACAAGATTACCTGAGCAAGTTTGTAGATCATATTCATGTTTAAACGTGTTCACCAATTTCGTAAAAAAAAAATGTTTTCAGCAATTTTCCAAGATTTTAGGAACTATTTTTGAAATGTATATTCAGTGTTATGTTTTGAATTGTCTCCCATAATTGTAGGATATAATTTTATTAAAATATTTTTAAAATATATATATTCAATAAATGTTTCTCACATTGAATGAATATATGTAATTTCAAAGCATTATACCCTATTTTAAACGGTATAGTTATAAAACTTGGTCAACTTTAGTAAATTAATTTAATAATATATGGAATGATTGTTTAACAATTCTTCTTGGGTTCATGAGTTATTTCGTAAAAATTAATTCAATTCAAACATGTTTATCATTAAGGATGTAAATTTTTTTTTTTTTTGGTCGGTCAAGAGAAATTTTATAAATAATAAACAAAACAAGACAAGGTACAAGCCGTACCCAATTATTTTAGAGCAATACAATTCAACAACCTAATACCATTCTAGGATTAGACACCCAGTCCGCAAAAGAGAACCTATTACAATTTTTATCCTTCACGTACAACCAGCTCCATATTCTAGCTTGAATTTCAGTAACAATCTTTGGTATCGAAGCTTCCCCATTCCGATAAATTATATTGTTCCTCCATGTCCACAAAACCCAAACCACACCTAACCAAATACATGCAGCCAGAAGTTTACCTCTTGTCCCTGGTAGTATATGACAATGAGCAATAAGATTGGGAATTGTTTGAGGATGAAGGGCCGTTGGAAATTGTAGCCAGCGAAGAATCTCCATCCACACAAAATAGGATTTGTCGCACTCAAAGAAAAAATGTCTGCTTGTTTATTCCTGAGTCCCACAGAAAACACAAAGCACACTATCGTTTATTTGAAGAATATTGCGTCTCCTGAGATTCACCTTAGTTGGCAGTCGATCATGTAGAAGTCTCCATGCGTGGGCTGCTACTTTTAGAGGTACAACGCTGTTCCAAATAGCTTTAAATCCTCTCTCTCTCTCGCCAAACAGCTGCTGCTCACTCCTTCTTGAAAAGATGAGACTATATGCTTCCTTAGTGGTATATGTGCCTTTTGATGCGTATTTCCACGTCCAGGAGTCAGTGAAACCAATCTTTGGTCTAAACCTGTCAATGGAAATCAAAAGAGTATTAAACAAGTTTTGCTCACGATCAAGTAATGCTCTTCTCCATCTCCACTTCCATCTCCACAAATTCCCTTCCCACTCCCCCAATTGCCCCACCATCCCCTCCTTATCTAGACTAAGATTGTATAGTCTAGGAAACCTATTTCTAAAAGACTCTTCCCCACACCAAACATCATTCCAAAATGAGATACTAGCCCCATCCCCCAATACCCTCACTAACCCTCCATGAAACCATTCCCCTTCAACCCCCGATGTACCCTTAACTATATCTCTCCACCACCCTGATAATTTCCCCCACAAACCCCTTGATAATTCTCCACTCTCTCTTCCCCAAGTCCCCCCATATTTAGCTTCTATGACTTTAACCCATAGACTACTCTTTTCATTCAAAAATCTCCACCTCCACTTCCCCAAGAGAGCCAAGTTGAAAGCCTCCAAATCCCTTACCCCTAGCCCCCCCCCCCCCCCCCCAAGATTTATGCTTGCAAATCTCACTCCATTTAACCCATGGAGTCTTTTTCGAACTTTCCCCGCCCCCCCCCCCCCCCCCCCAAAGAAAATTCCTTTGTAAGCTCACAATATCTCTCATGGTTTTTTTTGGGATTTTGTAAAAGGATAGGTAGTAAATCGGAATTGATGAGAGCACCGAGTTCAATAAAGTGATTCTGCCCCCAAATGAGATTTTTTAGTCTTCCCAACACTTTAGTCTGTTGCTGATTTTTTGGACCACCGTCTTCCATTCTGCTATCTCCCTTTGATGTATTCCCACTTTGATTCCAAGATACAAAAAGGGCAGCTTCTCCACTTTGCAGTTAAGGATACTGGCCATTTCCCCAATCATAGGCTCTTCCACATTTACCCCTATCAAGCTGCATTTGTCAAAATTTACCTTGAGACCCGAAATCACTTCCATAATCCTCAATACTCGTTTCATGACTTGAGCATTCTCCACGGTTGCAGCCCCCATAAAGATCGTGTCATCTGCGAACTGGAGGTGAGAAATACTAACCCTGTTATTCCCTATCTTTGCTGCCTCAAAGAATCCTTTTTCAGTGGCTTTTGACATAAGAATGCTCAACCCTTCTGCTGCAATAAGAAACAAGAAAGGGGAGAGGGGATCCCCCTGCCTTAGTCCGCGTTCCAAGTTGAATTCACCAGAAGGACTTCCGTTGACAAGCACAGATGATGAAGCCGTTTTTACACACTCCATGATCCGTTTTTACACTCCAGAAGGATGTAAATTATTATCATTAAGTGTTTCTAGCACTAGATTAGCGCATGAATTGACGCAACTTGCCTCTTTTATTGATTTCTTTAAATTTGAAATTAATGTAGTTCCTTTAATTCTGCAATACAAAAATATTGATTGATTTTGTCAATGTTTGAGTAATTTATGCTGGTATACTTAAAAAAAAGTCATTTTAAGTCTCTTACTACAAAATAATTCTATTTTATTTGATTAATGATTTTTTTAAAAATATTATTATTCTCTTAATTAATTAAATTTTAATTTAAAAAAATATTGTGATTAGAGCTTTAAAAGTTAGGTGAATTAGAAAATTAAAAAGTACATTTATAATAGACCAAGATAATTTCTTAGAAAAAAAAAGAATAGTTGAGGTTACTTGATTGGCCATTAATTTGGTTGAATTAGTTGATTTAACTAAAGAATAAAGAATGAACATACAACACATATATTGAAATATTTTCTCTTAATGGAAAAATTGCACTTTTGATCCCAAAAGAATGGGTGCAAAACACTTTTGATACCTATATGCAAAAGTGGTCTTTTTTTTTTTTTTTTTTTTTGCAGTTTTAGTCTCATCCCTTAAATTTTAGGACCAGAACTAAAAAAATATGGGGCTAAAAGTATCTAAAAAGGGACCATTTTAAAATGGACACATTCTCTTGGGACAAAAGATGCAACTAACCCTTCTCTTAATTAAAATAACGAAAGAAATCTAAATTAAACAATTACTTGACCAAAATTCCATCAAACAAATTTCATAGTTATCAAATTAACTATAGTTTTATGCTTATCAGAACATTTCATTCTCTAATGTTTCATATAAAATATTGTAATCAATATTTTCAATTTTAATGTTATTTTTCATATTTCCAATATTTTTCATTCACCATAATTTAGTTTATTTAATGATACATTTACTATTTTAGCAAATCAAATTATGTCGATGTAGTATTATAAACTTTCAAAAAATTTCTTTTATTAACTTTAATCTAAAAACCCCTTATTTTCATCCTTTTCATTAAGATGTGTCCCATTTGAATTGGATTTACTTAAACTATCTTTTTAAATATCCATATTTAGTATAAAAAATGTAATTGTTTAATATATATAGTATCATTGTTTAAAAATACTTAACTTTATTTGTTTTTCTTCTCAAAATCATTGAACAACGATATGTTGTATATTAAATAGTATTACTCTGTATTGTAAAAAATTATAATTCATAAACTAAATAGTGATACTATATAAGGAAAGTTTACATGAAATTATATTCATATAACTTTTTTTGTTTTCTCTCATGGAATAGGGGATATTCATATACTTAAGAGTTTATAAATTGAATATTCATGGTATGATGATTTCAATCAAATTTAAGTGTTATAAGGTGTAAAAAATGATAAAAATATTTTTTTTAAAGTATAATGATATTGATGTCAGAGCAATAATTATTTTCATTGTTTTTGTACCAAGGTTAAGTACTTTATATTGATATTTTTAATTAAGTTTCTTTTGTTGATTCTCTTATTTATATTGCTAAATTTTAATGGTGATATAATATTTTGTTATTATATCTATGATCACAATTTTATGTGGATGTTAAGGTTTATAAACTATACAATGTCGGGTTATTAAATTTTTAGTTTGTAAATAATTATTATTATCAGAGGTACTTAAATACTTTTGTTATATTTGTCTTAAATTATTTTATACTATTTTATATTGTTTATGTGTTTGATATCATTGTTCATATAAAATTGCTTTTCTTAAAGTTTAAAAATAACATTGACTGCAAATAAACAAGTTTTTTCTTTGTTTTTTTTTATTAAAAATAAAAAAAGATTAACAATTCTAAATCAAATCAAGTATGAAATTTTTTCTTATTAAACACTGTTATAGGGCATTACTTCGGTCCTCGGATTACTCGATCCATGGACAGTATAACCAATTATAAAATATTATATAGCACAGCTATCTACACTCACTATTTTACTAAAGTCGTCCACCTTATTTATAATTGTACTAAATATGGCCATTTCAAAATTATAATTTTACCCATCGCATAATACTTACGCACAATCCCTAAAGAAATGGTCACCCATTAATTTTATTCAATTTCAATACAACCACTAAATACACCAACTCTCCCACCTCTTAAATTCATGGTGTTCATGATTATAATAAAAAACCACACCCTTTGATTGAGCTACAATTCAATATAATCTTTTTATTTCCGACCTGTAACAGATGATATTGCTGACTAAATTAGTGTCTTTTGTCATGTTGGATGCCATATCGAATGAAATGTCTTAAAATATTCCATGTCATAAAATATAAAAGAAAAAAAATGAAAATTTGTGAATCATTTTTAAAATTTGTAAATTTAATTAAAATAAAAAATTCAAACCCACCTGAATGAATCTTCTTGCCCAGGCCGAAATGTGAAAGATCTTCTTCCCAAGTTCACTTTTTGAAATATGCCCTGATTTGAAGAATGATGTATAACCCTATATTGAAATACTCTTCAAACATCTAACTATACAAAGCAGCGATGCAAAAAAACGGACTAGGCATCGTCTAAGCGCTAGGCGGCCTCGTCCTGACCCGATTTCTGCAAAATCGGTAAATCTAGGCATTTTCGGACCTAGGCGTACCTAGGTGGCTCTAGGCGGCCCTAGACGGGTTCTAAGAAGCCCTATTATGTAAAAGATAAAAAAATTACCAAAAAAATAGAAATTTCTAGGCGCCGCTTAGGCTGCCAGAAAATACCCGATTATCGATTTTCGACTTTTTCAACCTAGCTACAAAGAGAAAGTGCAATCTACAACTCTATTTTTATTATATCAAATTTGTTGTACGGAGTAGACATTAATGACTACTGTGGCAAAACGAAGCAGGAGAAGATGATTATGGAAGTGGTACTAGATGGAGAGATGACAAAGCACAAAAATTCCTGTCTTAATGGATTTGGTGCCAAACCCACCTTGCATAACTCAATTTTGGGAATTCGCTGAATTCCGTTTTGTGATTTTTTTATTTTTGGTATTTTTAGACTTCAGGTTATGTAGAACTCGAATTATAGTGAAGATGTGGGGGAGGGTGGGAGTGAGGCGGCGATAACAAGAAGATGGGTGGGTTGTAGGGGACACTAGCGGGAGCTTGAAAGATGAAGATAAAATGTCTTTATAATTTTATTCATTTTTTTTAATTCATTTTTAAAAATATTAAGAATAAAAGATGTATAATATGATGTGGAAACTGAAGAAAAAATAATTAAATGTGCATATGCCAACATGATAAGAATTCACGTGCGAGACACGTTATTAGTTGTAGGTCGAAGGCGAAAACGTGTTTGGAATTGCAACTCGATCAATGGTGGAGATTTTTTTTAATAATTCAAAAACTCGTGATTAAATTGATATTCGACCTAAACTTTGTGAATTAATATAGAATTAGCACTTGATTTTATTATTATGTAACTATATTAAAAAATGAAAACATTTTTTTATTGAAAATTAAATATTGAAAATATTAATTCTTTTACTCGCATTATTTATAGTCATTTGCCAAATATACCCACTTTAAAATTGTGTAATTTTCTTATTGAAACTGCAAATTTAATATGTTTTTCATCTTTTCTAAAACATACCAGTGTTGGGAAAATTTATTTTGAGGAAGAATTTAGTTTTACTATATTGAAATATTTAAGAACTGAAGATTTAGGTAAAAATTTTGTGTGAGACCGTCGCGCAATAAGATAATTCACAAACCAGTACAAATTAATTTCATTTGTCATTTAATTTCAGTACAACCACCGAACATACCTAATCCCGTATCTGTAATCCAGCAAAATATGATTAACGTATTTGTACAAAAGTATCTATTGCGTATTAAGATTTAATATTTGTTGTGAAATAAACCAAAATCAAAGAGCTTTCTGTGGAGTGTAAAAATGTTGAATTTAAACATTGTTTGACGAGATATATATTTCTTTGGGTTCATATTATTTTTAATTTCTTACCATATGTAATTTTAAATTTAATATGTTTTTCTTCTTTTTGTTTTAATAGCATATACTTGTGTTGATAAAAAAACTTTTTTGATAAATAATTGGGTTTTATTATATGAAGTATGTCATAATTGAAAAGCTTACTGAAATGAAAATATTATCATAATGGATTTAATCAATTGGGGATGGAAGTATTAGTTCAAGAACTGATTATGATTCTGATATAATAATCTTCGATGATACTCTGTCAAGTGATGGTAATGATATTGCAACCATTGTAGATTATATTTATCCACATTTCAAATCTCGGATGTTTGATCATGAATTTTTGCAAGACAGAGATATTCTTGCACTGACTATTGATGTCTTTAGATGTATAAATAAATACATGGTTCGGTTTAATCAAAAAGTGTCCTGTAAGTAATTACTATTTGTAGGACTGGTTTAAATTTTGATGTTCTTGCTGATGTGCATACATCTGATTCTCTTAATACATTAAATATTTTTTATGTGTCAAATCATGAACTTAATCTTAAAGTTGGAGCATCAGTCATACTGTTGAGAAATATAGACCATTCAAATGGATTGTGTAATAGAACCAGGTAAGTGCATAATTTTTGTGTGTGTATATATATATATATATATTTATACATATTTTTGTAGTTTTTTGTATAGTAATTTATTTTTAAATTAAAATTTAATAATTTTTTTAAATATAGAGTGATTGAGAGGAAAGTTCTTGCTGGTAGTAGTGTTGGTGAACTAACACTGATACCTAGATTGTCACTGACTCCTTCTGATCCAAGACTAGCATTCATTTTTAATAGTTTTCAATTATTATTTCTTAAGGTCAATCATTTTCTATGTTGGAGTCTTTCTCAAGAATCCTTTATATAGTCATGATCATCTTTATGTTACAGTCTCAAGGATTACCAATCAAATTTGGTTGAAGATAATGTTGTGTCATAATGATTTTCATGTATATAATACTTCAAAAAATGTAGTATGCCAAGAAGTTTTTAGAAATATTTTGTATTTTACAAACTCATAATTTTGTTTTTTTTTTCTTTTGTTATATATTTTGATTTTTTTTAAAAGATCAAATATTGGAATTTAATTTTTAGGTAATCATTTTTTATTCATTTATCATATAACTTAGAGGGGTGTATTGGTTATAGAGTCTGTAGGATTTTTTTAGACTTTTAAAGTCTGAGGGTATTCAATCTAGATTTTCAAAAGTCTTTAAAAATCTTGAGGTATTTAATACGGATTTTAAAAAGTCTTAAAAAATCTTTAGGTATTCAACAGTCTATGGATTTTAATACTCCACGGATTTTCTTAGATTTCCCTTCTAAAATATGAATAAATTTCACTCTTCAAAATCTCTTCTAATAACCAGAGATTTCTACGGATTTTGAAAAGGCTTAAAAAAATATTTAAGTATTCAACAGTCTATGGATTTTCTTTGATTCTTTTCCATTGGGATGTTAACGGGGCTGGGACGGGGGGTCATTCCCTATCTCCGTCCCTGCAAAATAATTGAGAAATTTTTTTCCCCCATCCCCGTCTTACCGGGGATCCCCGTCTCGCAGCGATTCTCCGTTCTCCGCCTACTTATTTTTTTATCTCATTTTTAAAATATAAAAAAAATATTTAAATTAAAAACTTTAAATATACACAACAATTACTTTAAGTTGGTGTTAAAAAAAATTAATTTAAACAATTTGAAGAACCTCTAATTCTAATATTTTTAATTAACATATATACTAAAGTGAAAATAATATAATTTGGAACTAATAACATAACATTAAATAAAAAATGTAATTTTTAATAAATAGTTAATTGAGTAGGAAACTATGAAATATTTATTTGTAATTTACTTTAACATTAAAATTATATATAAATATATTAATTATATAAAAAATAATGCGGCTCCCCGCGGGGAACGAGACGGGGATCCCCCGGGCTGAGAATACTATCCCGGTCCCCGCCTACGAGGCAAAAAAATTCCCCGTCCCTATTTGCTTTGGGAATTACCCGCTCCGTTGTCAAGTCTACTCTTCAAAAAATATAAATAAACTTTACTCTAAAAAATCTCTTCTAACAAGTCAAGACTTCTAATGAGGGCGAGGTATAACGGTGATGGAAATGAAGATGAAATAATAATGTATTTTTTTAAAAATAATTTGGATAATTTTTTTTATATACAAGTGTGTCCCATATATATTTGCATCAATGATTCCAACGCCGGAGTCTATGTAAATCCATGTAAATCAATAAAAAAATGTATTCCACAATCCTGTAAAGTCTATGAAAATCCAAATAAATCAATAAAAAAAGTCAGTCAAACTCTGCATGGAGTCTATAGATTTTCTAAATCCATAGACTTTTTAAAGTCCAAAAAAATCCGATAAAATCCCAATTGAATACACTCCTCTTAGTTTGTACATGGTTGTTAATAAATTTCTGCTAATTTATTTTATAATTGTTTAGGTTTTATAAATATATATATATATATATTAATGTGTTGTTTATTGTTATATAATATTTATATATGAGTATGTATAGAGTGAAATTGGTTTATACATGAATCATTGAAAGATATTAGTTGTTTTTATTAAAAAGTATTAGTTGTTTAAAAACAACTAATACTCTTTAGTGAAAACAACTAAACCCTTCAATGAAAACAACTAATACTCTTTGTGAAAACAACTAATACTCTTTAGTGAAATGCTATAGCCTAAATGGTATTTTGCGATATAAATTATACAGATATATATATATATATATATATATATATATATATATATATATATATATATATATGTGTGTGTGTGTGTGTGTGTGTGTGCGTGTGTGTGTGTGTGTTTGTGTGTGTGTGTGTGACTTAAAGAATTATTTAATAAAAATTAGACATATATATATATATATATATATATATATATAATCATATATACATATATTGTTTAAATAACATTTTGTCATTAATGTATTTATGTTAACAACTATTTTATAAAAGATATGTAACTGTGATGTAATATTTAAATTATAAAAGAGACATATACTAATATATTACGTTTTTATCCAATTATTATCCCCGTTTAAGAATAAAATGTGAGGAATGTTAAATGTTTAAATAAGATGATATATTATTGCAAAATTATTGAGTGAATATATGAGAAAACAAATTAGAGAAATATATTGATATAATTGTAGAAAGAGTATAATGTATATACATAATTCATTTGGAGAAATCTTTCCAAAGAATTTTTATAATGTTATAAATAATGTATTTTTGAATATATATTTAACTAAAAAGGAATGGAGAGAATACTATATTGTGTTTAAAAAATTACAATTGTACAAATTTGTATTATATTTACACTTTATATGTGAGAAATTATTTGAATTAAAATATGTTGAAAATAAAAAAATTAATTTAGTATTTTTTTTACTAATGTATATGTCATAATAAAAAAAATATTATCATAATACAATTACGTTTAATAAAAAAAAGTTCATATACAAATTTTCTTCAAATAACAAGTGAAACAAATAAATAACAGATATGAGACAAAGTATAGAGTGAAAATGGTTCTTCCATGGATCATTGAAGTATATTAGTTTTTTTCTTTAAAGAGTATTAGTCGTTTTCATTGAAGAGTCTTAATTTATTTTTAATAAACAACTAATAGTCTTCAATGAAAACAATTAATTCCCTTCAGTGAAAATAATTAATAATTCTTAGTGAAAACATCTAATATCATTCAACATGAACCAATTTCACTCTATACATACTCTAGATATTAGGGTTAAAATATAGAACACATATAAATCATTATATTAAAATGTTAGTGATTAACACGACTGTCGTGCAAATCACGGATTGGCTTGATAATACATGGATGAGGAGCACCACAATGGGTGGGGAGTCCTACATGAATTTCTACTCCTCAGGATAGACGTGATTGGGAGAATGATGATGCGACAGTGAAGGATTTTTGGATGAGCAACAGTCCTCATCAGGAAGCACTGTCGAAGGGAGGAAAAGATTAATACTCCTTAATGAAAATAACTAATACTCTTTAATGGTTCATGTATGAATCATTTTTACTTTATACTTTGTCTTTTATTAAATAGTGCATACTTTTTATGCAATTTATTTTGTTTTTCTCATTTAGAATCAATCATCTTAGTTGTGTATATAATTAATTAAATTTAATACTTAATTTGTGAGTATGCTCTATTATATACCAACGGCATACTATGCACTTGAACTTTATACCCAAGTTTAAATCCAATAAAGATGTTAAAAGTAATAATTACTTTATTAAAAAAAAAGTAAATTGTCCAAACATTTGTAGATTATTTTAAAAAATTAAAAGAACGTGTTTTGATGTTAAAATAATTTATTTCACACACACACATATATACATATAACAAACTGTTATAATGTGAATGAATTTCTATATTTTTTCTTATAGCATAAGATAGGTTTAAAACAATGAAAATGTTTTATCAGTATAATTTTATATAGTTAATTATTATATATAGTAAAACATTGAAAATAATTTATGATAGTGAATTATTGTCAAATAAATTAATATCAGTGGTAACAATTGGGCCGTTACGTAATTAACATTTTGGTTGGACAAATTATTTAAATTCTTATTTGATAAAATGTACTATGATTTTTTTTTTTTTTTTTTTGCCGTATTATAATACTCTCTCCATCCCAAAACTAACTTCATATTTTGGTTTGTCATGATTATTAAGAAAAATCTACTTTTATGTAATGTTACACCAATATGAGTGAATGCTTTTGCTTTTTAGTATACAATGTAGTTAAATATAAATATTTATGTTGAGTTTTGTTTTGTCCTTTAGGGTTTGAAGATATAGTTGAGACAAATCAAAATAGAAAGTGTGAAGATAAAGTTGGGACGTATAAAGTACAAATTAATAACCACTGAAACTAGAATGTTAACATAATAATATTCAGGTTATACTCTAATATATTCTATATATTCTTAAAATTGACATGTAAAAATTGATTAACTGAACAATAATTGATTATTTGTTTGTTATATTATATGTAAATACAGTATATTCTTTTAAATTTTTAAATATTTTACACATTTCGATATTATTAATTATTTGGTTTTCAATAAATTAATTATCGTTTTTTTTGTAGTTGTTAAGTATATTATTTTTAAAAAACTTAAAATTTACTGATTAATATAAATGCATTAACATTTGAATAAATAACATTGTTTTGTGTAGAAGTTTAAATATTTATCAATTGATGTAGTGTGCAATTAAAAATAAATGAATTATTTTTTTTATTGATAAGTATATTGTCAGAAATATTGATTCGTGTATCTTCAGTTCATAATTTCATATATTTTAAATTTTAAATTTTTATATATTTAAGTCATCTTAATATTTATTTTATATCTATATATTAGAATAGAAATGTTCACATTCACACTAATAGGTACTCCTTCCTATTCATTTTAGATTGTCAATTTTTTTTTATTTCACAAATGGGGCATGCGGATTCTATATATGGATAGATCGGTCGGTAGATTCACACCTGAGATCTTTCTACCGATAGTAGTGGTATCCTCCCCCCTATGGCCATGTTCTATTCGGAGGAATAAAATAAAAATTATCTCTTGGAGAGATGGCTGAGTGGTTGATAGCCCCGGTCTTGAAAACCGGTATAGTTTTGAACAAAGAATTATCGAGGGTTCGAATCCCTCTCTCTCCTTTAGTTTGCTCATTGAATCGATTTGTTTCTATTGGTTTTGCCGAGATTGGTATCATAAAGAAGGGGGAATGGCTCGGCTATCCCACCTAGCCAAGCCATAAAAAATAGAAAAATCGAATCGATTAGTGAGTTGAAAAAAAAAGGAATACTTTTTAAGTATAACCGGATCCCAATATGTATGATGGAATCAAAGCGATTCCTACTTCAATTCAAGCATTGGATCTCCTGTCTCATCTCAATTAAGAGGGGTCATGGAATTAAAGGAAGATTTTTTTTTTTCACTTTCTCAATGTGTTTACCAAAATAGTAAAAAAGTACGCGTGTAATTTTAACCTTATACCTTAAATAGTGAAAGGACTCTTTTACCCTTACTTTATATCTACGGAAAAAAACTTTATACCCACAAATACTAATAAACAACTCCTTTATTAAAACTCGTACCACTTTGAAAGTGTAAAAAATATGAATCGGATGGAGTAAAAATTAATATATATATATATATATATATTATTTTTATACCATGAATATAGTTCTGGTGTGTCTATAACCTTTTGTGCAGCAGTGTGAATTTCACCATTTTATTATTGAAAAATATAAAATGAAATATGTTAGTAATTAATAAAATATATAAACTATTTTATAATATTTATAGATAATGTGTACATCGATGGTTAAATAAAGACTATATTTATTCTAAGATAAAAAATAAAAAATAATTGGTAGATTTCCTTACAAACAATAATAATTTATATGTTTAAAATTTAAAATACATTATTATTATTAGTGTTAATGGTAAACAATTCCGTCCGTGCGAAGCACGGGTGAGGAGAATACTAGTAAATAGTAATATGGATAATGGATATAGAGCAACACAAGATTTTTTTTTCCTTTTCTTTTCCTGAAGTACAGTTTACACAGAATCGTAACAAAAATACTTACAGTCACATGTTTCTGTATTTCTAAAGTACCAAGTACAATAAACACAAACCTAAAACAAAACAAGGAACAGAATAGTACAACAAGGGAGAATCTTTGGCAACAAATGAAACAGAATAATACAATAAATTTAGTGAATTAAAACAGGAATCATAGAGCAGAAAGCCTGTTCCTTCTCCACAAAGGGCTTATCAGCAACCCATGACAGCACAATTGTACACAAAAACACCAGAATGCTCTTTCACCCCAATAACTTTCCAGTCCAGAGTCCCGTTTCTGACACCCGATTTTGGGTCCCACGAATTCAACACGATGGCTTCCCCTTCGGGCCCTCGTTGCCCACCCATGACGATGAGTGATTCCCCACAGGACTTGAAAGCAAGACCCCAACCATTCGATGTATCTGCCCGAACGGGCAGTCTGCCCAACGCATCCCACGTGTTACTTCCCTTGATATACTTTTTCACCATATTTGTCGAATATTCAACACCATAAAGTTCATTCCCAACAACTGCAACTAGAGGGGGTGCCTGAGCTGCCCGATTGACATTAGGATACATACCATCGATTTGCCTCCACTTCCTTGTCTTAAGATCGAACTCTTCCCCACAGGTTAATGAATCCTTAAGATTAGTCATCCCACCAATCACATAAAACTTACCATCCATGAAAAAACCAGAGCACAATCTACGAGGGGAATGCATATTTGGCAGTATTTCCCATCTATCTGTTAAAGAATCATAAAGCTCTGCAGATTTCAACACATTCCCATTCATATCACTTCCTCCTGCTACTATAGCAATCGAGCCTAAACTAGCTGATGCAAAAAGACAACGGGGATGATTCATTCCTTCACATTTGTTCCACTCACGATAAGCTAAGCTATACTTCCAGATGGCAAAATCAAAGAGTTCGCGACCAAAGACTAACAGCTCGGTCCCTACTGCTAATGATTCCTTATCAGCACAATTGAAACAGTCATCACAGGGTATTTTAGGTAATCTCATCCACTTATTCCTAAAGGGGTCGAATGCCTCCCATCCCCTTGGATCACAAACCATATAAACCCAATGCTCTATGATCCCGTGATGTCTTCTCAACTCGTACAAATAACCACTTTCGATTAGCATGTGAAATCTCACATTTAAGCACGATAAAGAAGCATAATCTGATCTAGAGGCCCGAGCTAGACAAGTCAAAGCAATGTCATCATGAAAACCAGGGAGATATGAATCACTTGATCCAAAAATAAGACGACCATCATCACCTTCTTCACCAACTGAATGAGCAAGATTCATCTTATTCCCATTAAAAGAGGAAAGTATAAACTTCTTCGACATTTGGGCTTTGAAAACCATGTTATCAGATTTGATACCAGCACAGAATAAATCAACAAATCAATAGGTTCCCAATATCACCAAACCTAATAGTCAGATTATGCTACTTTTGGACTTTCACTTCAGGTTTACCCAATACAAAAGTCTCCATTTCTAAACAACAATATTTCCCATCTGTTAATCATCTCCATCGATTCATCATTTCAATCATACCTTTCCCCTTCGCTTAGCAGAATAACCTAAGTTATTCCCCAAAATAACCCCAACCAAAAACCAAATCCCCAATACAGAATCAAACTTTCATCAACGCTAGATAAACAGCATCAACAAATCAAACTTATACAACTATCTTCGACACAAAAAAGTTAGAAACGCCAGTTATAAATTAACTTTTGCAGCACTAGTATACAAATCAATGAATCATAACAAAAAAGATTCCGATCCAAACCGTGATTTCAGGAGCTAATCGATTTGGTTTTTGCGGATAAAGCGATGCCCATCCAGATGAGAGGCTCGAAGTATATTCCGCCGTTGCCTCGAAATAGAATAGGATGCAGAAGATTCTGCGCCAGCAAGCATCGCCGCCAGAGAGAGAGAGAGAGAGAGAGTCGTGGGAGATTAAGAGAGAGAGGGAGAGAGAAGCATCGCGCATGACTTCATTTTTAATTCAAAAAAGAAGCTTAATTGCAAGTATTTGCAATAGTGGCACGCTAATTGTAACTATTTATGCTGTTACCCGCCAACTTTTGTACTTCCCAATTTTGCCATGACTTTCTATATTTGAAGATGGCGTACGTAACGTGTGCGCCATTCGAGCAAATGTTTTTATTTTTATTTCAGCATTTACATATTAATTTAAAATATGAATTATAGTTATAAATTGATTCAAGAGATTTATATATATATATATATTTAAAAAAATTATAGTTCTGTTCAAATGTTTTTATATATCTGTTCAAATCTTTTGAATCAATTTATAATTATAGTTTACTTTTTAAATCATTTCGTAACTATTCCTTTTTTATTTATTTTTTTGTTGCGAAGTGGGTGTTGTTGACGATCAGTTCTAATCTTGAAGGTTAATGGCTGTTCTAGATGGTTAATTGATCATCAAACAATTACGTGTGATTGATCACTAACGTAATTAGTGAATACGGATTTTCGGGTTTAGGTGGATTAGAATCGTATGAAAGCTTACATGTTTAAGTTCGATTGTAAGTTAATCGAGCTGCTTTAGATTCGTAATCGAAGTTTGGACGTGTATCATAATTTTTGCTCCCTTTATTTGCTGAAAAAATCTAAGTATTTATAGACTTTTGCCCAGCAGGAGGTGGCACGACCTTTGGCCGACCAAGTCTGCATGCTCGACACCTGTCCTTTGACTAATTTGACCTTATCTTAACTAAATTCTATCCTTATCTATTGGACTTGCTCGCTGTCTAGAGCTGTTCGTCATTTTGAACTTGTCCTTGAGGAGTCTTTAGTCTGATTCTGATGGTCTTTTATCTTGTTTAATTGTTATTTTGGCGTTGTGGTTGGATCTGATCGGCAGGATGCCGTTTGAGCTCATCATGTGGCTTTTGATCTGATTTTGTTCGCCTGTGTGTCTTAATTGCAAGTAGGTTTTGCTCGCCGGATATCTTGGGTGAATCATGTGTTAATTCCAGTTTAAACTTTGTGTAATTTGCGCTAATCCTGGTCGCCCAAATGATGATCCTGCTCGCCTATCAACAATTGCCCCCTTGCCGATCAATAAATTGTGAAGATGGTGAATGAGCACTTTTTGAGTTGGCAACTTTTAAGTGCCACTAAGGCGAGCAAGAATGTTCCTGGAGCGAGCAGCTTTTCATGGGCGGGCAACATTGGTCGAGCAGACTCGGGTCGGAGACGGTTGGGATCCCAAGGTCTGGGCACGGCTCGAGGTGTGACGTGGGCGAAATGATTGCTACCGCCCACGCGCACACATTCCCGAGGAGACGCGCCTTCCCGTTTTGTCGGACAGGTGCTGCACGCGCCCAGAATTTGTAATTTAGTCCTT
This sequence comes from Ballota nigra, assembly GCA_947034835.1. NCBI lineage: Eukaryota > Viridiplantae > Streptophyta > Magnoliopsida > Lamiales > Lamiaceae > Ballota > Ballota nigra. The sequence goes on from OX344720.1 coordinate 36,221,029, forward strand.
CCACTTTCAACTTTGTTCGCTCGGTACCCCGTTTTTCCAGAAGTATAAAAGGAAAATTTTCTTCGTTTTTTTCATTTTCTCACTGTTTCTTAGGCGCGAATCCTTCTTTCTTTCTTCTTTGAAATTTCCGGCGACGTTTCCAGATTCCGGCGATCTTCGAGTAACGTCAAGGTAGTTTTTTTTTTTCTCTACTTATTTTCTTCTCTTTCTTCTTTTCTTGCTTAGTGTGCGTTCTTGATTCATCGAGAATCCCTACTCCGCTGGGGAAAATTCCGAGCCGCCGTGTTCTCCCTCTGCCGGAATCTGCAAAAAACCCTAATCTCTTCCCCCTAGTTTATTGGATGGCGTCGCACTCTGAGACCGGTTCTTTTCCTCCTCGGAATCCTGAAAAAAGGCCCGTCGAAGAGAATCCACCCATAGTCAATTTGGAATCTGATCCCGAGGCGGCCTCGGTTGCACGTTCGGTTAATTCTAGAGCTCATCCCTCCGGGGAGAGAGAGGAGCGAGCAAATCCTGCTCGCCAGCTCTTAGAAGAGACGAGCTCGGATCTCCACGAAGACGAGGATGAAGAAGTCGAGGTACTTCAGCCGGTGAACCTTGACGAGCTGACTTGGGCCTACCTCAAGGACATTAATTTTCCGGCGCCCAGACTGATCGAACATCGGGTTCCAGTCGCGGTTGCTCGCCGTGTCGACTGGAATGAGTACGAAAAGGAGCACTCCAATCGCTTTGTCATTCCTGCTCGCGGAGTACGGAAACTTAAAGCGACCGAGTTCGCAGCGAGCTGTATCGTATCCGCCATTACCGAGGAACAGTTAATTGAGATTCGGAGGGATTACAAGATTCCCTTTGACATCCCCATGTATGCTCCCTTGGCGGACGACAGAGCTGATCGCCCACCACGCGGACTGACGGCGATCAACCTTGCCACCCTAAACGCTGGAGTCTCTCTGCCGCTGCACCCTTTGGTCGGCCAATTTCTACATGATGTGAACTTGGCTATTACCCAACTTACTCCTGTTGGGTGGATAAATCTGATGGCCCTGATGGTAATGTTCGCCTTGGAGGGGTATCCAAACAGGCTGTCCGCCGAGGAGGTTGGCTACCTAATGACGATGACCGGCTGTACTGGGGAAGAAGCGGGCTGGTACTATCTAAAGGCGCGACCAGGCCAAAAACTTGTCGAGGATATTCCTGGGAAAGTGCGGGATTGGAAGCATGACTGGTTCTGGATTGGAGGCGATTGGCGTGCTTCTGCTCGCTCTTCAGGGGGTTCTGAACGAATCGAGACCCCGGCGGAGTTTAGGGAATTAAAGCGTGAGTCTTACCTCTTCTATATCTTTGAAGTGGTTGGACTAATTTTAATTCTCTTTTCCCTTTGTTTCAGGTCCCAAGAACTTGGGGTGGCGAACTGTGAAGAATAGCATAAGCGATCTATTCCTGTTTGTTGCGTGCTTGATCGCCCTTCGTCGCCGAGAAGATCGAAGTATCGGCCATCTCTTCTCCGAGGACACGCTGCGAGTTGCTCACCTCACGACCTACCCTCACCATCTCGAGGCTCTAGCTCGTATTCCAGAGGGTAATTATCTTTAAGATGGGCGAGCAGATCTGGTCGATTTTATACTTAATATTAATTTTGTTTTTTCTTTCTTTTACAGATCAGCTCGCCTCCGTTGCGCTTCACCCTTCTTTCCTTGAGCTTGATAACCGGGTTTGGGAGATGCCGACCAAAAAAGGACGCAAGAAGTCGGATCCCCTCTCAAAAATCATCGCCCTTGCGGCTAAGGGTGGAAAAGGAGACCCTCGACAAGCCGGAGGGTCCAGCTCGGCACAGCCTCCTGCCCCCGTGGCGAGTCCGCCCAAGACACTGGTTTCGAGGGCGAAGAGGCTTCTCCGTGGAGACGGTACCCCCGTCTCCGATACCGAGAAGGCAGCCAAACGAGCAAAGACGGCTCAAGAGAAGGTGACGGTGGCTGTCCGACCATCCGAAGGCGACAGCGAACAAACTCCTTCGGTGGAGCGTCCCGGCGAGCATGCTCTGGTTGTCACCACTCGTGAAGGATCTGGTCCTTCATCCGATCCCACCTACCTTGGTTGGGATAAAGGTCGTCTTGACAGGTATAACCTTGCTCGCCCATTATACTTAGCATTTTTTTTTTTAACTGAAAAATTTCTTTTCAGCTACTCGCCCGAGCAGTATCCAGGGCGATCTAACCTGGTGCATCGTTTCGCTTGCTCAAAGGTGCCGACCAACTTGCGCGAAATCCCGGACTCTTTTGTCCGCCGCGCCTCCGAGGTCGTTGCTCGGAGCTGGACCAAGGAGCTTAATGAGACCGTCAAGGCACAAGCGCCTCGTGATAATGGCCGTTTGTGTCTTGTCGAGGCGGGCAACACCTTGGCGGCCGTGCAACGTTTGGTCGACCAGGTTGAGGACCTTGAGAAGGACTCACGACAGCATACGGCCACGGTCAGCCGTATTGCCAAGGAGCGTGATGAAGCTAAGGCTGAGGCGAAGAAGATTATTGCCGATCTCGAGAACAAAGCCAAAGCTCATCAGATTAGCGAGCAGCGTGCCTTGGACCTGCACGTCAAAGTCTCCGAGGAGCTGAAGGTCAAAATGGCCGAGGTTGAGCACATGCGAGCAGAACTTGCTCGTGCCCAGCAGCAGAAGGAGGTCGCCGAGAAATACGCAACTGAAGCGACGGCCAAAATTGCGGACCTTGAGATCCAGCTCGCCAACTCCATTACCCAAGAGGAACTTATTCCTAAAATGGAGGTGAGCTCGATTCTTGGTTACGTAACGGGTTACGCGGAGAGCATCCGTATTGCCCATGAATTCAAGGCTGCCGCAGTTGTTGAGGAGATCGGCAAGGAGTTGTGCAATTTTGTTGAATCTAACCCTCCTGCTCCGGGCACAACTCTGCAAATTGGCGACCTGCCTGAATATGGGATCAAGCTCGACTTCATTGGCCCCGAGATTATTATCACAAGTCCTGCCGAGGACGAGGAAGAAGAGGGCGATGCTGCGGAGGGCGAGCAAATCCTTCCTGCCGATCAAAGTGAAAGAGCTCTGAAGGAACGTGCTGATGCTGAGGGATTGATTGCTGAGCTAACTGAGGTGATCCCAGTTGACCCTGCCATTGAAGGCTCTCCACTTGAAGACCCCAAAGATGACAACATATCTCCTCCTGCCGGACAAGGATCTTAGCGGACAGGATTAGCTAGGAACTTGTACTTCTTTTTTGTTGTTCATCCTTTTGTAATTTTTGGGCGATTAAGCCTTATCATCAATGGATATATTTCGCTTACTTGCTCGTCTTTTATCTCGCATTAATTGTTCTTTGCATCTTTTTCTGTGCTTCAACAATCTTAATGTAGTTGGGCCTTGTTCTTTAAGAACCTTTTTTTTTTTGGCCTTAGGATTTGATGGGCTTTTGGCCTTAGGCTATGTCCATTTAAAAACGAACAGCCTTCAATGGGCTTGGTTGTATAATCAACTTGCGCCTTGAGCTCACATTTCTATTTCAAACGAACAACTTAATATTGAACAAACATTTAAAAATTACAAGTATCAAACGCGACCAAGAACGTAACCTTGCACTAGCAATGTTGGATTTGCTCGACAGAAACAATGTTAAGCTCCCAACTTACTAAAGAACATAATTTACACCAAGAGTCAAAGTTGCTCGACTACTATACAATTTGTCAAGACATCCTTTAGACTCTTAAGAGGAAATGAAATTATTACAAGATACTAACATCCCAGCATGCGACCAGACTTAACCCAATTCATTTTTGTTCGACCATTTATACTTGGTGAACGATTTCAAAAAATTAGGCAAGTTTTTTGGACCCATCTTGTATCTCTGCCATTCCAGTTCGCCCAGTGGACTTAGTAGCTCGCCTATCTGTATCTCTGCCATTCCAGTTCGCCCAGTGGACTTAGTAGCTCGCCTATCTTAACTTCACTTTCTTATGAAGCAGAACTGGTCGCCTACTGAAAGTATTTCCTTAGATTAGCTGCATTCCAGGAATATTGGGCCGAGTTGCCATCTAAGTCCTCTATGTCATATGCTCCATTGGGTAACCTATCTGTTACCCTGTATGGGCCCTCCCAAGTCGGGCCAAAAATGCCTGGAGGTGGGGCAAGCTTTTTTCTCAGAACGAGGTCACCAACTTCGAATTTTCTTATCTTGACTTGGGAATTATAGTAACGCTCTGCTCTCTGCTTGTACGTGGCATTCTTTAGCTCAGCATGTAATCTTCTTTCTTCGAGCAAATCTGCTTCTGTGGCTAAGGCAGAATGATTTGCCTGTTCATCAAAGCTGGTTGTCCTGACTGTGTCAGTCCTTAATTCAATTGGTATTACCGCCTCTGTTCCGAAAGCCATTGCAAAAGGTGTCTCTCCGGTGCTTGACCTGGGAGAAACCCTATATGCCCACAAGACTTCCGGGAGTTTTTCTGACCAGCTGCTTTTGCTTTCTGCCAGACGTATTTTCAATGTATGCTTGATGATCTTATTTACAGCTTCAACCTGCCCGTTTGACTGGGGATGATAGGGAGTTGAGTAGTGTTTCCTGATCCTCCATTTTGTACAGAAATCTCGTAATTCCTTTCCATCAAACTGTGGGCCATTATCTGTCACAATTGTTCGGGGAATTCCAAAGCGACAGATGATGTTCTGCCATATGAAGTTGATCATGTTCTGCTGTGTAATTTTCACCATGGCCTTTGCTTCTGCCCACTTCGTATAATAATCGACTGCTATAACGGCAAATCGAACATTTCCCACTCCTGCCGGGAAAGGACCAATAATGTCAATTCCCCATCTTGCAAATGGCCATGGGCTGTAAACCGATACAAGCTCCTGAGCTGGGGCATGGATGTTTGGAGCAAAAACCTGACATTGATGGCAAGCCTTGGCTAATTGGATTGCATCTTTTCGTAAGGTTGGCCAATAGTAACCTTGCCTTATAGTTTTGTAGGCCAAAGCTTGCCCCCCAGTGTGATTTCCACAAACTCCAGAATGTATATCCTCCAGGACTGTCCTTCCTTGCCCCCTAGACAAACATTTGAGTAGCGGGAGTGAGAAGCCTCTTTTGTAAAGCTGTTCGTCTACCAGAGTATATCTGGTCGCCTGTTTTTTAATTCTTTCAGCTTCAAACGAGTTGTTTGGCAACTCCCCGTCTTTTAAGTATTTGGCTATAGGAGGTCTCCAATCATCATCATTGTTGAACTCGACTACTTGATTTACTTCGTAGTCCATTGTTGATGGTTGAACTTTTTTGGTAATGACAATGTCCGTCAGGTCTGCTGGCCCATCACTTGTTGCTAATCTTGCTAGGGCGTCAGCTTGTGTGTTACTCGTTCGTGGTATCTGTTGGATAAACACTTGATCTAAAAGAGATATCAAGTGAGCCACTATTCGTTGATATTCGATCATTTGCTCGTCTCTGGCTTCATATTCACCTCGTACTTGGCTTACAATGAGCTGGGAATCCCCGAAAATTTGGAGTTGTCTAACCCCAACTGCTAGTGATAAGTGAAGACCTGCAATGAGGGCCTCGTACTCTGCCTCGTTGTTAGTGGCCATGAATTCAAATCTGACCGCTGAAGTGAATACTTGCCGGTCGGGACTGATGAGTACTATTCCTGCCCCCGAGGCCAGATTTGTTGACGAACCATCTATGTAAAGATGCCATGGGTGATCTAGCCCTCTCGTTGGATTTTGAGGGAAGGTTAGTTCAACTATAAAGTCGGCTAACGCTTGTCCCTTAATCGCGGTTCGAGGTGCATAAGTCACGCCAAATTGGCCGATCTCTATGGACCATTTCAATAGACGACCAGCTGTGTCGGGTCGATGTAATATTTGTTTGAGGGGGAAAGTTGTCAAGACTTCGACTTGGTGATCGAAAAAGTATGGTCTTAATTTCCTGACACTCATGACAAGAGCATAGGCCAGCTTTTCGGTTGGTGTGTACTTTACTTCAGCATCATGCAGGGCCTGGCTGACATAGTAGATTGGCAGGTGAAACTTGCCATCCGCCCGAACTAGTACCGAACTTATAGCTGTGTCAGATGCTGCCAGGTATAAATATAACTTCTCACCGGGAATTGGTTTTGACAAAATTTTTACATCTCCCAGATATTCTTTCAATTGATCAAAAGCTCTTTGGCAGTTTTCTGTCCAGGCAAAGTTGCCCTTTTTTATGGCCTCGAAAAATGGACGGCACTTGTCTCCTGACCGTGATATGAATCTGTTTAAGGCTGCTAGGCAACCGGTCAACCTTTGTACCTCCTTAACAGAGCGTGGTGGTTTCATATCGACAATTGCCTTTACTTTTGTTGGATTAGCTTCGATTCCACGTTTGCTGACCAGATGGCCCAAGAACTTTCCAGAATGTACTCCAAAACTACTTTTCTTTGGATTTAACTTCATATTGTATTTTCGGAGTATGTCAAATACTTGGGAAAGATGATGGAGGTGATCCTCCTTATGGGGACTTTTGACTACGATGTCATCAACGTAGACTTCTACTGTATCTCCAATTTGTTGGTCGAACATTTTGTTCACCAACCTCTGGTAAGTTGCTCCAGCATTAATTAGACCAAACGGCATCCTCTTCCAGCACAACAGATTTTTATTTGTATAAAAAGCCGTATTCTCTTGGTCGTCCGGGTGCATTGGAATCTGGTGGTACCCTGCGAAAGCATCCATGAATGTGAACATTTCGTGACCAGCAGTACTGTCCACCAGTTGATCGATGTGCGGGAGCGGAAAGTTATCCTTCGGGCATGCTGCATTAAGATCTGTAAAATCTATGCATAACCTCCAGGTTCCGTTCGGCTTCCGTACCAGGACAGGATTTGCAACCCACTGTGGACATAACGCTTGTTTAATTAAATCGTTGTCCAGCAGCTTTTTGACTTCTTCGTTTAAAGCTTGATACTTATCTGGTCCATATTTTCGCCGTTTCTGGTGGACAGGTTTTCGGGTTGGGTTGATATTCAACCTGTGACAAGCATTCTCCGGGCTGATTCCCACCATATCAGCATGAGACCACGCAAAGACGTCCAAGTTAGCCTTCAGAAAGTTCGTCATGCGTGTTCTGTAAGGCTCTGGGAGTTCAGATCCAATATAAAGTTCAAGACTGTCACGCTCAGGATTAACCTTGATGGCCTCTAACTCTTCAACAGGAGTTGCCCGTCGTTTCTGCCCTTTCCATCGAGGGTCAACTATTGGCCCCTCCGGACTTGGCTCATCCTTAATGTTCATGGGTTCGGCACCCAATCGAGGGTCAAAGTCATCTGCGGGCCCTGGGTGAGACTCGGCCACCGAAGTTGGACTTCCCTGGTTATCATTTAGGTATGAACGGTCGGCTACGGGAGGTAACACTGCTTTCGGCTGGTTCTGCCCGTCGTCCTGCTGTGCTTGATCGCCTGTGGGCATCGGTTGGTCGTCAATGTCCATCTTATTGTTTTGGGCTCCAAGGATGTCCTCCAAGATTGAAGGTTCATTTTCGAGTTGACTAGTTGATGCTTCCATCATAGATACTTGTCCCTGCCTTGACTGAATTTGCAGAAGACATTCTCGAGCTTTTCTTTGGTCTCCTTTCACCGTGCCAACTCCACTCGCTGTTGGGAATTTTATGCAATAATGGTAAGTTGAACATGCGGCCCTGAATTCGTTTAAGAAGGGTCGACCCAGGAATCCATTGTATGACGATTCTTGATCGACGACTAGGAAATCCACCATTCTTGCAATATTCTTCTCAGGATCTTTGATCGTCACAAGTTGCATAGCGAAAGTTACTATTCCCAACGGGGTTGTCACGGCATTCCCAAATCCCAGGATACGGTGATTTGTGTCTCTGATGTAGCCTGCATAATCTCCCATTTGATCAAGTGTCTTCTTAAAAAGGACATTAGTGTAGGCTCCAGTATCCACCAGTAATCTATGCACCCTTGTTTCCATAATCTTGGCACATATCACAAGCGAATCGTTGTGGGGGGTCAGAACTCCTTCCAAATCTCTGTCGGTGAAAATTAATTCCGGTGTTTGCATGGTAGGTGGAATGACCCCCATTTCCTGTATATGTCCGATTGCTCGTAATTCTGCCTTTCTTTTCCGGTTAGAGATCGGTGGTCGTCCATCAGAATAACCACCTATGGGTCCTGCGGGTTCCATCATCTGGATATCCGGTATTGGCCCCCCGGCCGGCGCCTGAGCTGGTCGTCCAGCTCGATTCCGATGAGGTGCCTGGTCCTGGTCTTCTTCATCAGAATCTTCGTCTCTGGTTCTTTTGCCGGGCTGTCTTTTCACGAACTCCGATAGCTTTCCCTCTTCGTAAAAGCGCCACAACTGCTTTAGCAAGTCACGACATTCGCTTGTAAAGTGCCCTACACTTTGATGGTAGGCACAATATTTATTCTGGTTTAACTTGCTCGTTTCCTGACGTATCTTACGGGGAGGCGTTAGCAACTCTTTGTCCCGGACACTATTATAAACTGTATCAATTGATACAGTGAGAATGTGGTTCAGTTTGTCTTTTAGCTCAGTGCCCTCGGTAAATGTCTTCATATTTTTGGGAGCTCGATAATCAGTTCCAGGTTTCTTTGTACCCTCTTTTTGTTCTCCTTTGTCTCCCATATCCTTTTGTAGGGCTTCATGCATTGAGACAAAAACGCCTGCCCGATCCCGAAACTCGGCGTATGTCTTTGGGCATCTTAGGTGCACGTCTTTCCAGAGTTCAGTACCCTTCTTGAGTCCCGCCAAGACAGCCACAATCTTGGTGTCTTCACTAACGGACTCTCCCTCCAACAAGACCTTATCGAATCTTTCTAAATACGATCGGTCCGACTCGTCGTCAGTTTGTTTCAAGTCGGATAACCGATGTCTTTGGGATAGATAAGACCCGGCTGTAGAGAAATGGGATAAGAACTCTTTACCCAGCTGGGCAAACGAATGAATTGAAGCTGGTGGCAGGGCCGAAAACCACTTATGGACACGATCCCCGAGAGTTAAAGGAAAGTTTCGACATTGGGTTGCATCACTTGCCCCCATTGATACCATATAATTGGAATATTTCATCAAATGCACTCGGGGATCCGCCGTGCCCTCATATTGGATACTTGCTGGAAACTGGATCTTTTGTTGAATTGGAGCCTTCAGAATTACTACTGACAAGGGTGAGACCGGAAGAGTCGTGTTCCCATAACCTCTCTGTTGATCCAGCTGGCCCTGCATGCTTTCGATGGCCTTTCTCATGGAGGCGAGCTCCTCTAAAGATCCCCCCTGACCCTGTGGCTGTTCGACGAGCTGAGGCGTACAGCCGTCTGTTCGCTCCATTCCCACATTGGGAATGGGAATCCCCTGGATTGGCCTCCTGGGATTGGGCTCTGCATTCGGACCAAGGCGACCAAAAGCTGACCTAGTCAGTCGGTCAAGGACCGATTGGCGAGCAGGTATTACGGCTGGGCGAGCTGCTCCAGCAGGGGGATGTATCTACAGGATTCCCCGGCCACGTCGACCCAATCTTTCCAGAGCACTTTGACGCGTACCCTGACTTGCCGCCATGGCCGGGTTCTGAGTTGAACCTCCCTGACTGGCGACCTCAATGTTTAATTTTTCTTTGCCTTTGGCTTTACGAGCTTGGGCGCTGTCAGCCTCATTCAAATGATCCCCCCTAGCCTTAATATGTTCGCGAGTCTTCGTGGGGCTACCCCTTGCTCGCACATATGATGGGCCAGGTTGGACTTGTTGTCTCTGTAAAGCCCGGAGCATAGCAATTGTACGCGCCAATTCGTCGGGGTTGCGGGCAATGGCGTCCAACTCTGGTGGTATTAACTGGCGAGCAACATTAGTTTGATTCTCTTGGTTGTTTCTGCTCGCCCTTGCTCGCCCACCAGCTTGGGACATTCGAGAGTGCGAATCCCGGGTTATATGTTGAGAACGTTGTGTCTCCCTTGATTGAGGCATTTTCACAGTGAATATCAAGTGTTATTCTTGGTGTTCTTGAGTTGTTTTCTTCAAAAACTCAAACTCGTTCTTCAATTCTGGGGTAATCTCCTTGTATTCAATGAAGCGGAGGTTCGAACCCTCCTTCTAGCGTCAATTTGTTGACGATCAGTTCTAATCTTGAAGGTTAATGGCTGTTCTAGATGGTTAATTGATCATCAAACAATTACGTGTGATTGATCACTAACGTAATTAGTGAATACGGATTTTCGGGTTTAGGTGGATTAGAATCGTATGAAAGCTTACATGTTTAAGTTCGATTGTAAGTTAATCGAGCTGCTTTAGATTCGTAATCGAAGTTTGGACGTGTATCATAATTTTTGCTCCCTTTATTTGCTGAAAAAATCTAAGTATTTATAGACTTTTGCCCAGCAGGAGGTGGCACGACCTTTGGCCGACCAAGTCTGCATGCTCGACACCTGTCCTTTGACTAATTTGACCTTATCTTAACTAAATTCTATCCTTATCTATTGGACTTGCTCGCTGTCTAGAGCTGTTCGTCATTTTGAACTTGTCCTTGAGGAGTCTTTAGTCTGATTCTGATGGTCTTTTATCTTGTTTAATTGTTATTTTGGCGTTGTGGTTGGATCTGATCGGCAGGATGCCGTTTGAGCTCATCATGTGGCTTTTGATCTGATTTTGTTCGCCTGTGTGTCTTAATTGCAAGTAGGTTTTGCTCGCCGGATATCTTGGGTGAATCATGTGTTAATTCCAGTTTAAACTTTGTGTAATTTGCGCTAATCCTGATCGCCCAAATGATGATCCTGCTCGCCTATCAACAGGTGTGGTGCGTGTTTTGTAGTAGTAAAATGTGAACTAGATGTAACAAAAATATACTAATGATTATAATTAATTTAATACCTCTTTTTTTTGGAAATGGAAATTTTGAGTGACTAGGAATTTTGCAATAGTGGCACGCTAATTGTAACTATTTATGCTGTTACCCGCCAACTTTTGTACTTCCCAATTTTGCCATGATTTTCTATATTTGAAGATGGCGTACGTAACGTGTGCGCCATTCGAGCAAATGTTTTTATTTTTATTTCAGCATTTACATATTAATTTAAAATATGAATTATAGTTATAAATTGATTCAAGAGATTTATATATATATATATATATATATATATTTAAAAAAATTATAGTTCTGTTCAAATATTTTTATATATCCGTTCAAATCTTTTGAATCAATTTATAATTATAGTTTACTTTTTAAATCATTTCGTAACTATTCCTTTTTTATTTATTTTTTTTGTTGCGAAGTGGGTGTGGTGCGTGTTTTGTAGTAGTAAAATGTGAACTAGATGTAACAAAAATATACTAATGATTATAATTAATTTAATACCTCTTTTTTTGGAAATTTTGAGTGACTAGGAATATGTACTTTTACTACATATATATTGTCTTGTGTGTATTCTCAATTTCTCATTCGTGGATAGAAAGAGGATTATTAAGGAAGTGCGGGAGAAAGTTAGAAGTGGTTTTATATCAGATTATTGCATATATAACGAAAACTGCACGAAATATAGCACTTTTTAAAATATTTACCAAAAGAGTAAATCACTTGTGCATCTTATGTATAATACATTTATTTAACAGTTGAAGTTGTTTAAACAGAAAGTGTGGTTTGATAAACCTAAAAAAATTCAGTGTAAACAATCACAATTATTGAATGAATGCATTTTGCACCTGGTGTATATGAAATTTTGGCTTACCAAAATACTGAAAAATGGTGACAAATTTCACGTCTCATTCAAGTTTTTATTTAGAAATTTAATTTTACGCAAAATCACAACCATATCCCCTACCCCATCTTGTATTTTTTTTAAGGTAAAATATTATATGAAAATAGTTCATTATAAATTTATCATAAAACAGTTTTAAAAAATCAAATATTTAATTTGGAGTATCATTAATCTGGGTCAATAATATTATATTGTAATTGTTGTAAATTTTCTTGAACTCAAACTAACGATACTCCTGGGGAACTTTTTGATACTCATGGTCAAATATTCGATACTTTAAATCAGTTTTATGATAAATTTATTATAAATTGTTTTCATATAAAACCTACTTATGTATCACAAAGCCAAATTTAAATTATTGTTAAATTCAATCCATAAATTTATATACTTGGTCCGAAATACGCTGCCAATGTTGATTATTTTATCACTAACCTTTCTTTTACAAAATTTATTACTAAATTAATATGTCAGGAGTAGTTTCTTGTGCAACTCAAGCTATTATATTTTAAAAAGGACAAATTCTAGGGTGCATCTTAGATTTTGCTCTCAATTTAAAATCAATTTTGAGTTTGTCCGTTTAAAATACGCGTATCTAGATATGGATCGCGGATCTGAACACGGGTCGCATATCCCCTCTTCTCCATCTTCTTCCACTGACGCATCGCATATGGCGGGGCCTGAGGGTCAATTTGTGGCAATTCATGTAAGTTCCAAGTGATAAATTTGAAATCTTTATCATTGGTAGCTCCAAAGTAGAAAAACCATGGTGTCGCTAGCTTCCACCATTTTCATTTTAGTCGTACCAGTTCTTGCCACTCCTTTGACCCGGCGCCTTCTGTTGATTATATCCAAATCCCCCCTCTTTCTGCAAATTCCGTCTCAAGGATAGAATTATTCAAAGGCAGCCGATTAAGACCATGTGAATGTGATTGGGCCTGGGAACTGGGAAGATAGATGGAAAAGTTTCCAAGGCTCCTTTTCCTGGAGGTATAGATAATGGTGTTAGAGTAATTTTTGGAGTATTAGTGAAAAACGAATTCGGGTATTGTTGATTATAATTTGGGGTATTGGTGAATAAGTCTCGGGATATTGGTGAATATTTTTTTTGGGATTTAACTTGGATTATTGGTGATTATAACTTGGAGTATTAGGGATTACAACTTGGGGTATTGGTGATATAACTTAGGGTATTGGTGATTATAACTTGGGGTTTTGGTGATATAACTTGGGGCATTGGTACGAAGCGCGCGAGACCTATATGCGACCCAGTTTGTTGTCAGACCTGCGAATTTTAAGTTTTGATCAAAATTGATTTCAAATTGGGTGCAAAATCCAAGTGCATAGTATACACCTGCATGCACCATAGAATCGTTTTTTTAAGAAAAATTACCCTTATTTTTACTAAAATATCACTTTTATTTTCATTAAAAAATTAATAATCAATTACAATTTAGCAATCCCAACATTTTTCTTTTAGAACATTTAGTACTAAATTAATGTGTTAGGAGTATGTATCTTGTGTACCCCTTACCCTAACATTTTTCTTTTAGAACATTTAGGGTGCGCTTGATTAGGAACTCTTTAATGGTAATGGAAATGACATAGAAAATTAGTGTAATTATGTGGTTAATGGGAATAAAATCACTACCTCCTCTCCTAAATAAGGTAATTACTACTCCATTTTGATTACCATATTCTCTTCCTACAATCCTTCTCCTCAATTACTCTCATCTTCCTCTATCAACAACCATTTGTTGCCCACTCCTATTCCAAAATTGGAGCATGACATTAGTAATAGAGTCACAATTATAATAATTTTTCCCTCAACATATCACTTTTATTATGGGAGTATTGATGGAAAATAATTTTCATTTCCATTAGAATTGTTAACCAAGCGCCTCCTTAGTACTAAATTAATGTGTTAGGAGTATGTATCTGTACCCCTTACCCTTACTTTTACTTAAAAAAGTCGCATTTATTTTCATTGAAAAGTTAGAATCAATTGCAATTAAAAAATCCAAACTTTTTAATGATACCTAAAGTGATTTTTCAATGAAAATATAAATAGTTCTTTATAAATATACATAAATTACACAATATACATGTGCATACAAGACTAAAACATATATTAGAAGCTCAGGATTCATGTGCGAGTTGCTCTTGTAAACAAAACTTGGAAGTCATATTTGTACCCCAAAATTGCTTTAAATTTCTTGTTTACAGCCCTTCTTGAGTCAAATATTTCCGTATTTCATTTTAAATGTACAATAATGAGCAAAAACAATTACTTTAAAAATTTCCAAATAATTAAAAAAAATGATAAACCTGTTGATTGACGAATGTAAATCATCTCTGCCCTAAGTTAAGAAATTGGCAAACCATGAACTTCTGACGGTTTGTTTTACTAAATCGTCATATTTTACTTTTTATCACGTGAAGGGCTTCTTGTTTAAATCATTATTAACAGATTACCCAATGTGAACAAAAATAAAAGTTTAGGAACTCAACAAAATTAATAAAATAAAACGTGAAAATTCACGAGCTAAAACCTTCATTACTCACCAAAACCAGCAGTAAGGGGAAAGAAAACTCAATATAAAACCACTCTTCATTAAAAAAAAAAAAAGAAGAAGAAGAAGAAAACTCACCATATGCTGCAAAGTAAACCAAAAATGGCGATCACAAAAGCGTCAAATATAATCTATCAAGGATAAAGCTCACCTAGTCCTCCTAACTAATTAAGATAGTAATCAATTAATCATCTGCTTTAAAAGAAGAAGCCTCAGAAAGTAAAGCAAGTTCAAAATACTTGTTAACTGAGTTTTCAAATTTTCAACCAGATGCACCTTTCTGCAGTTTGCTGCGCTTACACCAGCACAAGTACGGAGCAATCGGCCCTTCATTGATGAACCAAGGATGATGTGAAACATTCTCTAGGGTCATTCTTTTTCCAGGATCTGTATAATAAAATTATTGGTGTACCAAAATGAGAACCATGAAGAAATAGTGAAACATTATCAAATCAGAGACTACTGACCTTTGCAGAGAAGGCCCTCAAGTAAGTTCTTCAAGAGAGGGTTCATCTCATCAGGGAGCATCAACGGGTTATTTACAATCTGAGGGAGTAAAAGAATCTTGTATTTTTAGACGACATATTTAAGACTGAAGACATTTAAACAATACCTACACCAGATAATTATGTACATATAAACGGAGATTCAATTTGACATAATGCATCAAAAGGTCCTTAAACTATCAGTTTTTATTTCAACTGGTCCCTAAACTATTTCTTGTTTCAAAAAACCCTTTCGCGTATTTCACGAACTCACTTGAAGCGAAAATTGACCGAATTTTTAGATTCATCTTAATGGTCACGTTAGATAATCCATGTGCCAGCTTTATTTAATCTTAAGTATATATAAAGTATTTTTTGCAAGCCATCCCAAGAAGTATTGGAGTTAAAATGACTTGTACAAAACACATCAAGATATTAATACAATTAACATACATATGATTTAAAGGTACTATTAAGAAAATTAAAAAAAAATCCGTCAATTTTCGTCTCAAAGAAGTTTTGAAGGACTTTTAAAAACAAAAATTAGTACAAGGACCTAGCAAAACAAAAGTTGATTAGTTTAGGAATCTGTTGATGCTCTATGCCATTTAATTTTTCAGGAAAATGTGGACGTCATCAGTACATACCTTATCGTAGGTATCCTGTAGTGTTTCCCCTAGAAACGGGTATTTCCCCAGAACCATATAGTACAAAGTAATGCCAACAGCCCATGTGTCCGAAGCTTTTCCATGATAGGATATACCTACACATAAAATGAGTTTATAGTACACTATAATGATAAGAGATGATTGTAATTTAGACGATAACGGTTGTATACTACAGCATCATGATAAGAGAAAGCATACCCAAACAGCACTCAGGGGCAGTAAATACAGGTGTACCAGGAGAACGTCGAAGCTCATCATTATCATCCTACAATAGAGTACTAATTCTTGTCAGCAAAGATAGTAATATATGCAATAGAAAATGCAGTAACTGATATGCAAGGGCTTATTTCTTTCTTTTTTGGGTGAAAACTGAAAACAATGATGATAAAACTCATACAAATGTAGCAGACATCAGTGGAGGGTTTTGAGGGTGGGTTGGGTGTGTGTGTGTTGGGGGGGGGGGGGGGGGGGGGGGGTGAAAATGTAATTAAGCTCTAAAATAATTTAAGTAGGTCCAAGATTTTATGATTTTATCAGTCTCATAAAGAAAAAACCATTCAAATGCAATTATATAAACCTTTGAGGTATTAATGTAAATTATCTTGAGAAAAATATTAATTTTGAAGCCAAATGAAATAAAAATTGTCAACATCAAATCATCATCTAATACATTCATTTAAGGGTTATAAAAACCTCATAAATTTATTTGAAGCAACATATGAAATCGTCATATCAAAAAGCTAATGTCTTCATATTTTCTTTTCTTTTTTTCCTTGCAAGAACTTTTAGGGCATCAAATAATATCAAACATTAAAATTAAAAAAATAGTGTGCATTTCAATCACAGATTCATATGAAGAATCATATCGTCATGGTTTTAAAGCTATATATTTTCAGAAGTATGGGTTTTAAAGCTATATATTTTCAGAACCTAGACAACCTGAGTTCATTGTTCTGAAATAAGAACTTTGTCAGAGATATATTGCCTTAATAGGGTAAGTTGTAAAAACCATTACCATTAGCAACAATATTTACAACATAACAAGAAAACAGCAAACCAGTTACCTACGTTCCAAAACAAAGATACACCATATACTCGATAACAATAGAAATTGAAGTAGCAATATCTCCCAAGGCTGTCCAAATTCAGGGAAATGCATGAGTATGATGAAATCAGAGACAGTGGGAAGGTCTTACCTCAAAAACCTGGCTGACACTGAAATCGCCTATCTTCACCGTGCCAGAACCAGTAACTAATAAATTATCAGGTTTAATATCTCCATGCACTATATTCTGTTAATAGCAGGAAATAAGTTAAGTATAAATACAAGAACGAGCAAGAGAAGTAGGGCTACACTGAACAAACAAACTAAGTGGAATTTAATTAAATAAGAAATTTAATGAAATGGAATAAAGAACTACACATCAGGTTATATTCATCAATCCTAGACAGTTAGCCCCAGTTACTATGATGCATCTACCATTAACAAAATGCTTTTCTAATCTTCATTTAAGTGCCCAAAGATAGAAGGTTTTACACTACACCGAAACATTACTAAAATTTATAGCTAGAGAAGTCAAATTTCAGGTAATCAGGTATTACCGATTATGAAAATGCTAGAACTATAGCATAATCATCAGTTACTTTAACAGCAGCGAAACCAAATGTAACGTGACTCTCTTGATAAAAAAAATTAATGGTTTATTGAACTAAAATTCTTAGAAAATAAACAGATAGCTTCAGAGTACTATCAGCTTAAAAATCATTAGACAGCCTAGAATGTAACGACTCTATATAAAGAAGTTAACTATATTTTTAGCCAAACAAATATATAGAAGAAGTGATAGCTAAGTTTAATTACGTGATATGTTCATGATGAAGTGGAAGATGAACAGCATTGCATACAATGACAGTGATGTTGAACTGATAAAAAAAATTGCAAGAAGCTTGCTTCATACATGAGCATGAAGATACATCAAACCAGAAACCATATCACGCAAGTATTTACGTGCAGTTGCTTCTCCAAGACCACCTGAAGGACCGGCATCCTCAGAGACCCATTTGCCTTCAACATACTCAAGAACTGCATGAGACCAGAATCATGGTCAAATTAACAGCAAATATCATCTGAGGGTGAGGACAAAAGAAGAGAAAAGCATAGAATACCCATATATAAGTGATCTGCTGTTGGGTCATCAATAACCTCGACGAGATTGACTATATTAGGATGACTCAACACTTTCATGATTGAAATCTGAAAATGTAAGAACATATAATAACTTAAACAAGAAAAAATATAATCAAATTATGAACAAGAAAAAGTAAGCAGGATTATCGCTATAAAAGGATGAAAATATAATTAATACTTTGACCCAGAAAGGGAAAAAAGAGCTTCTGTTTTATAGCATAGGTAATTTATCATTATTGAGAATTATAAATGTAATGAAGTCTACATCATATGAACATACGTACACATGCATGCATGCAGACATGCATCCACGTTTATGGGTGTGTGCATGAGCATCTGTAGTTTGAGCATATAAATATAGTCATATACGCACACATACTTACACTCGCGCACACACAGATACATTTGTGTTTATAATACATATTTACATAAATATATGTAGTTGTGATACATACATATATATATATATATATATATAGAGAGAGAGAGAGAGAGGGAGAGAACATAACATCAGAGGAGAAATGCAGAACCAAGGCACTATCCAAGAAACCTGCTTGTGACCCCCAAACGGTAGTAATTTATAATAAGAAAGTATTGAATACCTCACGGAGAACATCCGTCATTGCAGTTTCTGAAGGTGCAACTCTTAGCTTCAACAAATGAGACTTGTGAAAGACCTGTGTTCAATAGAGATTAGCTGCTTATTATGGCAGCCACCTTATTTAAAAAGCTTTCATTATAGAGGTTTTCAATTATGTATTCATGAACTAGTTTAAAGAGCCTTGCTCTTCTCTAGAAGGGTCACATATTCTAATCATCACTAGTGCAATTGAGTTCAAGCATATTGCATATTATAATGTCAACCCCATCCCAAAACCCAATGTCTCAACTGTTAGCCACGGAAGAAAAATTCTGGTTGTAGGTACAGACGAACGAAAGGCCTCAGATTATTTAAACATAATAAACTTTAAGCCATTTTCTTGTCAGGAGAAGTCTTCCTAAAAAGAATATTATAATAACAATGTTGGGGCAACTGTGATAAATAAAAAGTTAATTATTGAATAAAACACAAAAAATACTTGAAGCGTGAGATAAAACATTACCTTAAATGCATAATAAATTCCATCCAAACGGCTTCTGTAGAGAACCTACACATTTTAAGCCACTAAAATCAGACGTTAAATACAATACAGAAAATCCAGAAGTCATAATACTTGTGCGAACATGCTGACCACTTTGCCATAGCTACCAGCACCAATCTTCCGCTCACGGACATATTCATTAATGGTCTTGTATCCATTTTCATCCTGAATGTATACCAATTAATTCAAAACATTTAATACCAATAGATAATAATGAATGTCAAACCATTCTACATTAAGGAGATCTCTTTCATTACAATAAGAACACGTTGCAACCTCTTTCTACCAATATACGTCTGCCCAAGGCACACTGAGAATATTTATACCCTGGCAATCAGCTAACCATCAGGATTCTAGTTAATGTTTGCAATATTCATTAAAACTATCTCAATATTCATTGACGGAGGGAGGGGGTGCCAGGGGAGCAATTGGCCTGCTCCAAGTTCATTTTTTTTATTACAGTAAATAAATATATTACAAATTCAAAATATTATTTAATAAAAAGAAAAAGAAAAATAATTCTAACTTTCATGTAATTCTAATAATTATTTAGTAATTTTTAAAGGTAAATTTAAATATTAACAAAGCAATTTTTACACAACAATCAAATATTAACAATGAAATATGGTCAGATTATATAGACAATATTGATGTTATTTAGTATATTGCGAGCAGAATGACCAAGATTTTAAATAAAGCATATTACAAGCTAATTTGGACATTTTTTATTAATAGATAATAAGTTTCGAATACTAATATGAGATGAAATAGAAAATTATTATTCTTAATTGAACTCCCCGGAACTTAATTTCCAACTCTGTCACTGTCAACCTTGGAGCCTAAGAATGTCACCAGTTAATACAAGCAGTTCAAACCACTAAAATTAAATGCCAAAGCACTCCATGCATATAGATGATCTTTTCCATTAAAATAAAAATCATATTTCCATTCTCTTGCTAGTTGCTACCAATATAAAGATATGTCTAAAGTTTTAGTACCCCAGGGGCACAACAATAGTATTCCTATGCCAGCAATATCCAATAAAAAGGAATTCTAATCCATTGAAGTAGATGTTTGCAATATCCACTAATATGATATCAACATCAAGCTTAAAAAGCCACATTATATTATTGAGCATATTAAACATCAGTTTTTTTAAATTTTTGCAACATAACAACACTTTATATATACATTAGAAGATTACTATAATGATCAAAATATTCCAATGATCACGTACTTTTCATTCAATGTTAAATTATTCTGTCCACTTATCTCCCTTCCGTGTACCTTATTCGTTTTCTTTCCCTTTTTTTTTTTTTTTTTTGTGTGTGTGTGTGTTGGGGGGGCACCAATGATGCACATTTCTTGGATACATACTTTACTAGATATAGAAAATTACCTCAGAGCGAAGGACACGGTGGGTTTCCTTGACAGGGAACTCCCTGCATATCAACCCATGCTGCACGCGGTACATGAGAATCTCCTCAGATCGCCTTGGGCTTCGGAAGTCAAAATCATCCCCATCCCCAATACCAGTAATACCATTTTGATGAAATTTACCATCTCGCTGATCTTCTGTATCATCATTCAACAAGAACTCCCGATGACCGGTATTTCTTGTTGTAGTACTAGGTCTGATTACCTTTTTGGGAGTTCTCACAAATGAGAAACCAAAACACCCACAGCAGCCCATTTCTGTCACTTTCTCAAGCGAGTTCCTCTCAACAAACATCGTAAAACCAAAACTCTAACCCAATAATTTACAACACACAGGAATATAGTAACACTTGATGGCGAAACCTGAAAAAACAAGAACATCAGACCTCGGCTCTAAATTAAGACAGCCTTTCATTCAAAAACCTACTTAAAATATGCACACATATCAGCATTTGATAGCAACTCTGGAAATGGCGATAGAACTTCTTGAAAATCAGTAATTATTAAGCATAAAAAACAATCCAATTCAAATTCTAGGGGGACAATTCATAAACACTAACAAGTAAAGTTAATGATAACCTTCTCACCTTGTCTATAAGAATTTGCGAAATGGGCTTCAGACGCCCGATTCCACGTTATTCCAGAGGATGCCACTCAGCAAAATGAAATAAGCAATTGATGAAACTGATCCAAACGCGATTTAAGGCAGACATCGCTAGGGCTTCAGTATATTTATTGCTAATTTCCGAAAAGAGAAGAAATCAGTGAAGGGGAAGCCCTCAATTTCTCGCCACAGTAACAACCAATACCTTTGACCTTTCACCCATAACCTAACAACGCATAAAACAAAATAATTATGTCGATGAGTACAAGATATCTTGCGATAAAGCTACCGATTAATTAATTCAATTAGAGATTAATTAATAGTGCCCTAATTCCAGAAATAAGGACAAAAAGAGCTGCCAGCACATTCAGAAATTGACATCATCAAACAAGAAAAAAGAGATGAAAATGAAATTTAAACCTAAATCGGTAAATTGAAGAAGCTACTTTGATGATCTTCAACAACACGAACAATTAGCTATGTCACAGAGATCAAGCAGCGATCTGGTTCTCATTTACCAATTCAAAAGTCGATGAATTTAATAGAATAATCTACGGAACCAATATACAGTAGAGCAAAAATTACCAGAGTTTTCAATTTGTGACGTTTTGTGTATGAGATCGAGACGTGGATATATACGGTGTGTAATTCGTATTACTTTTCAATGGAAATATTATTAATTGTAAGAGAAAAAAAAAAAAAACTTCATTACTTCTCATTTTGTTCATAAACCATCAGATCTAAAATTTAATAAAATTTAATAATTTAAAATTAATGACCTACAACCTGTTGATTTAATCATCTAACTTTATATCGTTTTGCATCAAATACTATCGAGTTGTGTCGTCTTATCGCACTATTATGATAAATTTAATAATTTAAAAAATATAATTATTCATTTACAAATTTATCCTTTTATATTAAATAGGGAAAATTGTCAATTGTGCCCCTTAACTTTCCCTTGAGGATCAAATAAGACCTTCAACTATTTTTTTTTTTACTCAAACCCTTTGGCTTTACGAATTGGACTAAATAAGCCCCTCAACTCATTAACAAGAGATCAATTAAACTATTTTGATTAAAAAAAAAAAAAGGTAACGCTATTAATTAGCCATGACCCACTATTAAAACAAAAAAATTCCCATTTTAAGTTTTCCACCAAAGAGTTCATGTCGTCTTCTTCCTTAAAGCCTGTAAAAATTTTAGGACGATGAGCATCCATTGAAGAATCAGTTGGAAAATATATTCGTTTTCCTTTATAAGCTTATTAAAAGAAATTCAATCAAACACTTAGAATTTCAAATAGCGATCATATAACTAATGGCTTCTTCTCTATATCTTATGTTTCCCCAAAACCTCAAGGATTTCAAATCGGTCGTCTCGTCTCATAGATGACTAGTTTTCTCCGACAAAAGTGAAACTTACCCTTTTCTCCATAAACTGTTCTCCACGGCCCGGATCCATCTCCCACACTAACCCGGATTTATCTCCCAGTTTTACACCTCCAACGTCCGGAAAATTATTGTGTCCAAGTGTACTCAAAACCCTATATCGCCCCCTTTGAACTTCAAGGGGAATTTTTGGATCTATGTAGATGGCAATAAGCTTCTAACGTCGTTTGCTTCTTGTTTTGATTGAAGGGTTTTGTTGATCCCTTTTTCTAGAATGGACTTTTGAGTATAGACGGGGTTGATTTTAGTTTTACTTAATTAAAAGATTGGAATTTAAATTAATAATCGGACAATAATATTAATTAAAGTTAATTTAATTAAAAAGGGTATAATATTAAATTAAAAATTAATTTAAAAATGATATATGAACTCAACAGGTAGCAGGTCAGTGCGATGACACGTGGCACAATTATAGAACATACCTGATATCAGGCAACTCGATATGTTGCCTGATTTAAGAAAAACCCATTTTTCTTTTATTTACTTCTCATTTCTTTTCTTTCTTTTTTTTTTTTTTTTTGAATAAAGGACAATATTTTGTTCACATTTTATACATATATACACTTTTTGACACAATTTATTCATATATTATATTCACTCTCAATCACATCACTTGTACTATATTTATATTTTAAGAGTAAATATCTTGCGTACCTGATACATGGTGCATTTACTCAATAGTTAAAAATATAGTTGATTACAGTGAAAAGTTTTCAGGGTCTGTTTGGTTGGGGGTGATGATTATAGGGTAATGGAAATTAGAGTGATTGAGGAGTCATTCAAGTAAAGGGTAATGAATGATGAATCATTTGATAGGTAAATTATAACTCATTTTCAATCTTATTACAATGTATTGATAATATCAAACACTACTAATGAAATTATTCACATTACCCTATAATCATTACCCTTAAGGCCCTAACCAAGCGGCCCCTCAGTTTTATTGTTTTTCAGTGTAATCAACTCACATTTTCAGTGTAAACAATTTCAATTATTAAATTAATAATAAATTGAAGTTTGATTAATTATAGAAAGATAAATTGTGAATGTATTTCAAAATTAATTTTTTGTTGGTTTTTATAAATTGCCTATAAAATTGTAATTACCACAAGTCAATCTTCTCATTTAAAATCAGATAATGATTAATATAAATTGGGTAACTATAAGATTAAACTTTGATTTTAGGAATCAATTATGATAATCTTTGACCTTATCTTAATCAAGCATTAGATTACGAAGGGTGTATTGGTTATAGAGTATGTAGAATTTTTTTGGACTTTTAAAATTTGGGGGTATTCAATCTGGATTTTCAAAAGTCTTTAAAAATTTTGAGGTATTTAATACGGATTTTAAAAAGTCTTAAAAATCTTTAGGTATTCAACAGTTTATGGATTTTAATACTCCATGAATTTTCTTTGATTCTCTTCCAAAATATAAATAGATTTCACTCTCCAAAATCTCTTCTAATAAACAGAGATTTCTACGGATTTTAAAAAGTCTTAAAAAATATTTAGGTATTCAACAGTCTATGGACTTTCTTTGATTCTCTTTCATTGGGATGTCAATGGGGCGGGGCGGGGACGCACATCCCCGCCTCGACGGGGATCCCCGTCTCGCAGGGATTCCCCGTTCCACGCCTAATTATTTTTTGATCTCATTTATAAAATAAAAAATAATACTCCCTCCGTCCCATCATTATTTGCACACTAACTTTATTTTCGTGTTTTAGCGAGCAAATTGTTTATTAGTATTTGAAATGATAAAATAATTTTTAAGGTAGATAGATCTATCTCTCCTCTATTATAAAATAATTTAAAAATTATTTTATCATTTTAAATACTAATAAAAAACACGTTCACTAAAACACGAGAAAACAGTAAAAGTGCGAATAATGGTGGGACGGAGAGAGTATTTAAATTAAAAAAATTAATCACACACAATAATTACTTTAAGTTGGTGTTAAAAAAAAAACTAATTTAAACAATTTGAAGAACCTTTAATTCTAATATTTTTAATTAACATATATAGTAAAGTGAAAATTATATAATTTGGAACTAATAGCATAATATTAAATAATATATAGATGTAATTTTGAATAAATAGTTAATTGAGTAGGAAATTATGAAATATTTATTTGTAATTTACTTTTAAATTTAAATTTAAAATATATATATATATATATTAATTATATAAAAATAATGCGGCTCCCCACGGGGAACGAGACGGGGATCCCCCGGGGCTGGGAATATTATCCCGGTCCACGCCTACGGGGCAAAAAATTATTCATCCCCGTTTGCTTTGGGGATTCTCAGCCTCGTTCGGGGCGAATCCCCACGGGGATAGGGATTCCCCGCCCCGCTGCCAAGTCTACTCTTCAAAAAATATAAATAAATTTCACTCTCCAAAATCTCTTCTAACAACCAGAGACTTCTAATGAGGGTGAGGTATAACGGAAATGGAAATGAAGATGAGAATAATAATGATGAATAATAATGTATTTTTTTAACTAACGTATTTTTGTTTTTTTTTTCCCTAAACAAATTGGATATCTTTTTTTATATACAAGTGTATTCCATATACATTTGTATCAATAGTTCCAGTGTCGGAGTCTATGAAAATCCATGTAAATCAATAAAAATGGTGTATTTCACAATCTTGTAAAGTCTATAAAAATTCAAGTAAATCAATAAAAAAATCGGTCAAACTCTGCATGGAGTCTATAGACTTTCTAAATCCACATACTTTTTAAAGTCCAAAAAAATCTAATAGAATTTCAATTGAATACACCCCTCTAAACTTAGGTTGTGATTGAATGGCGTCATTTGAAATTCAAGGGATTTGAAAATGAATGGATTTGAGAATTAATAGATTTCAAATGACATGGTTTTGTTAGGTATTTGAAATTCCTCAATTTTAAACTAGAATTATAGCTAGGAATTTAAAATTCATTCATTTACATATTGTACCCAAACAAGTTAAATGAATTTAGGTTGTGATTTAAAATACATAGTTCAAATCCATCCATCCAAACATGTTGGATTTCGATAATAAAAAATAAGGAAGTTGGAACGACCAACCTCGTAATTTGCAGCGGAATGAATCAAGCCTGGTTGGATTCTTCGTACGTATCTGTGATCCTCACAGTCAGAATTCAATTATGTGAATTTATTCACAAATTGATTCGTAATCCACAATGTAAATGTCTTTGAGATAGTATGTGTGATTTGTATATGTTGAGTGAAGAAAAGAATTCTCCTAAAGAATTCTTGCGTATTTTGAATACGGTGATTAAAGATAATCAAGACTCTCTTTATCTCTTTCTCTTTTTCATATATATATGGGAATTAAAAAGTCCCGTAGGAGTTATCAATAACTTCCTCCTAACTTATCCACTTCATGGGTGGATATATATATTTAATAATTTAATAATCTAATATTAAATTACTTTCATCTCCCACTCACACATGAAGTTCGAGCATTACGCTCATCTACTTCACATCTTTATACTCATCACATTATACTTATTCATACAGGCAAATATATCGTGTGACCCTCGAGAATATGAGTTTTCTCGCTATGCACTTGTTAAGGATATATAGCAACTTAACCAGATTTATATGAAGAATTCAATTCTCGTTATACCCTAGAACTCTTGTTGATTAACACAAGTTGACATATCTCTTTCAATCCCCTGAAATTATTAGAGCATATTCAACCTTTATCGAATCTATTTGTTCATAATCAAGTTCTCAACTCGATTGACCAGTCAATGAACACAATAGAATGTGTTAATAAAGATGTTCTTCCTTTCACACAAAATGTCTATAGACTCCCACTATAGCTGCTTTCCTAGACATGCACCGTATCGCCATTATAATTTATAGCTATTGGTAACATGCTAAAGTAGCAACACTAAAGTGAAGACTTAGAAATATTGTAGAAAGTCTTAAGGGTACTTATAAGAGGCTTATCCAAACCTCAAGACCTCATACAATGAGAAAATAGGGATATCTTTCTCATTTCCTTATGGTCAACTTTGCACATGTGGTATGAAACACATGTCACGATGTCTAAACTTCCAAGAATAGGAGCGTATGTCATAAAAGTCATTTTTCTAACATCGTGTAAATCACAGTTTAAGTGTATCCTCGACACTTAACTTTGATTTCCTCCCACTTTCGTTAAGGAATCCACTGATTTAGCTTTGTACCAAGTCAAATAGATTTGTGGTAAAATCTATTACGATTATCTTTCAAATAATCTCATCTCTTCACATACTCAGATGTAAGAGGCGATTACTCGTATGAGAGAGCTAATCTTTACTTGTTGACATATTATTATATGAACTTTTCGTATAATTCACAATACATAAACTTTTCAGGAACATTAACATCTACATCGTACTATGTTCAAATCCATGCAAGAACTTTATCCATAGATGTCTTAAACATCTCTTAGGAAGTGTTGTCAAGTGGATTTGCTAACATTAAACGAGTAGAGAATCTTTTAGAAAATATTTGTTTCTACTTTGTAACATCCTTACAAAGTCAAACTTTATATTAAGACGTTTGGTTTCCTTGATACTTGAAATACTCAGAGTAAGCTTTAGCTGTTTGGTTATCACAATGAATTGGAACAACTCCCACTGGAGTGTATAATTCCATAATGAACAATTACAGCTCCCACTGAAGTGTTCAATTCCACAATGAATCACTACAACTCCCACTCGACTGTTTGATTCCAAAATGAATCATCACAGCTTCATTTGAAGTGCTTACTATTTCCTAGGATATCCAGAAATCTCTCAACCAAACTACACATTGGACTGCAAATGCACATGCCACAAACTCAACTTCCTTAGTGGACAATGCTATACAGATCTAGTTCATGGTATGCCTTAAGATTGCTTCTCATTTAAGCAAGAAGGCATAATTGGAATTTTATTTATATCCATCTAAATCACAATTCCAATTGTTGTCTGTATATTCCTTTAATTCTAGATTATCTCCTCGAGATAATAATATGCAGTACCCTTTCAGATATCTCAAAATCTCTCACACTATCTTTCAGTGTGTTTTCCCAGATTAATTTATATCTGCTAACCAAGACAAATAACTCAACAACTGTCTCGATGCAAGCACAATTTAGCAAACATCAGACATCCAATTTCAATTTTCATATGGTACTAAACATTTCATATTTAGAGTCTTCATATACTAATCATAGTTCAATGACTCGCCCTTGATTAATATGAGTATTTACTTTGTTCTCAAAGTTCATTCTGAATCATTCTTAGAAGACTCTTTATGTGTGTCTCTTGAGACAACTCAAGTAACTTCCTTAAATGAATTCAATGAATCTTTTAACCAAGAAACATACTCATTGTTAAAAATTCTAGCCAATGTATCATCAACTAGTGATAGAATTACAAAAAAAAATTGCCTTGGACCGTTCAACATAAATACAGTGGCCTTTGTCTATCATAACAAAGTCAATGAGACAATTATTTAATAAAGTCTCAGTTCCAATGTCATTGAGGATTGTTTAAGTCCGTAAATTGACTTCCTCAATCTACAAACATTATCCTCCTTGAAGAAAAAACTACTGCTTTACATGTAGATTTCTTCTTCTAATTCTCCGTTGAGAAAATACAATGTTCAACATCCATCTTTATGTAATTCAAAAACATAATTTAATTTAGCTAGAGTTGTGACGAATCGAGGTACAACTCACATTATACAGAAAAATTTATACATCCCCTTTTAGAGTATAATCTTTTCTATCATGTGAACTTGGTCACCTCAAGAGAGACCCATTGATCTTTCTTTGACTTTTGAGAATTCACTTTCTCAATTATTTTGTGTCTTGATGAAAAAACTACAATTTTCCAAACTTGATTTGATTTCATCACCTCAATAACTTCTTCTGTTGCTTTATTTCATCAATCTTTTACTAGAACAAGATAGAACCTCTCAAACGTTTGTAGGTTTCTCATTCCCTAAAGATTTATCATATTTTCTCGAGATCATGATGCTTCTCAAGCACATGTTTCCTAGTAACTGAAGAGATTAAAATGCTGTGAAATTCTGTAAATGATATTTCCTCTAGATAATTACTCTCATCAAGATCCATCTGATCTTTAATGGGTAAACATCTATTAAAAATCACATTAAATCACTCCCACTTGGATCTGATAGAGTGATTATTCTAATCTCAGAGTGGTTTAGCATCCAAATAATGCTGCCCTTACTAGAAAATTCAATATCCAAGAAAATTAATATCATGTGATTCTATCTAATGTACTACTTTCAATTCAGTGAAATCCAATCATCACGTAACCCTTGGAATTAACAAAGCATCTTATGAAGACACATATATCATTGGACCCAACTCTTAGTACTAACTCGCGTAGTCATGTGCACAAGTTGTTGATCCCAAGATCCCAAGGTTACCCTTTTTGGATAAATATTCACGTGCTCTATAGGTTCTTAAAACCTTTCAAGTTATGTCTTCCATTCACACCTCATTTAGGTGGTGTCCAAAAAATAAACCAATGTCTCGGACTTATGTGAATTTAAAGACAGACATATCAAAAAACGTGAAAAATTATCAACAAAGGTAATGAAGAAACAATAAGTTCCATATTTTTTTTATCGACATTCATAGAATCACATTTATCAGAATGAAATAATTGCAATAAAGAATCTACAATTACTGTTTTATAATGGTTTTCTAGTCACTTATGAGCAAGATATTCCACAATTTTGACAACTTGACTTTTAAAGAACGGACATCATAATCCTTCTATCATAAGTCAGTTCACCATATCTTGCACAACATGACCTAATCTAGCAAGTCAAAATGTTATCGTCTACATAAGCATTGCTAGAGGAGCATACATTTAGTCTACATGAACTTACTTCATATAACTAAAACAATTGCTCACTTATAGTCCATAACCATTTAAAAACATGGAAAAATAAGTCTAATACCATCAATTATGTTACACATGCACCACGCGCCACCATTCACTCGCTGGTGGACTGCGTGTGAAGCCAACATGTTGCTGTCACATACTAATTATAACCATGTCTCACAGAAAAAAGTTAATCATATCCCAACTATGGAAGATCCGATATAGTGGTGAGATCCTGAGTGATCTCTCGAGCAAACAAAAGACTATGCGATATAAAACATTGACCATTGTCAATCTCAAGTTCACAAGTCCCAAGACTTCACTCGAGCTTAGTTCCTTTAATTTCATCTCGTCTTAATGTTCAACAGTCTTTAGTCAATGATTTACTATTTCTGAATCTATAATCCACAAGGATAAGATTCAGTTAAGAACACATTACTAAAGATGACTGTGCTTGAAACAAAAATCGGAATGAACTACTTTGTCCCTCCTGAACTTAGTACATTCATGAGAAAAAAAAATGATCATGTTTTTTTTAACTGAAACACGTCATTTTCTCTCTTATCCATTTTCAATCTAGCATTTTTCTTTAATCTTCCTAGCATTAAGCTTGACATCAAGATTGATAGCAACTCTCTCAGTTAGAAATTGCTTATCATTTTCACCTTCCTTCCATTTTCTTTTACGTTCAGAGCCCAAAGCTCCTACAGAACTAATAAAATATAACAAGAACACTTAGTGAAGACTTTGAAGTTTCAAATTCTTCGTCTTTTAGCTCAACATTATGAGCTGTATGAGTGAAAGTTTCAACTTTTTCACCAAGAGTCATGTTGACTCTTAAGTGTTCCCTACTGTTAGGAAGTGAATGGATAAGATCCTGAATTCAATATTTCTCATAAACGAAATGTCACCATACTTTCCTTTTAAATATTCCCAGATATTATAGGTGGTATGATGCAATTCACAATCATGGAATATGTTATCATTGACAAAAAAATTACCAATATTTCACTAGCTATGGACTTTTCAATATTCCAAGCCTGGTAACCATCCAGATTGTTTTCATTTTGAGTATTATCTCTATTTCAGAATACTTTTCATCATGGTTAATAGTGTCTAACACATCATGTTCTCTAAGAACATGTATTATACCATATGACGCTACATGTTACTATATCGCCTTTGAGTTTTTCAATTTGGTTTAACTCAGCGATGATCGTTGTTGAAGTCATTGTCTGGTTTTTAATAGAAAAGATTCTAAAAATTATTGTTCATTTATGTATTATATTGTTCTATGTCAAGCTAACTGACATCTGAATAATTCGATACGAAATTTGATATCGAAAAATAACTTATAGCTATTAATCATCAATCTCATAAAGTATCCTCATTAAACAGATTCAGCTCCAAAACACAAAAAACAACATAGTTCAAGTATTTAAAACAATTCAAATAACTTAGAACTACCACTAAACTACATGAAGTAACATGCAATTTCAAAAATAAATTAATCACAACCACTTTTAGTCATAATTAATACGAAAAAAAACTAGGAAAAACTAATAATCAATTTTCAAAGATTCAATTAGTATTTTCTTTTAACAACTTAAGAGAAAGGAGTTCCTAGAAACTGCAACTTTTCAATCAATTTATCATGTCGATCTATGTCAGGTGCTCTAGTTCCTGCACAATAGATCGCATGTGCTAAAGGATCCATGTGAGGATTCTTCATCCGACTTTTACTTCGACCTTTCAGTCTAAGAAAAACAGATCGACGAATGCCTCCCATCCTCAAGCATGCTGATCTAAGCGATTTCTCACTATCATCCGCCACTGAATCAATGGTGATTGCATTCATAATCGTGTAACCTGAGGCCTTTTTCTCTAAGTCCAACCACTTCTTCCAATAAACATCTTCCAAGTAAGGAGGAAGGGTTTTAGCCCAGGTTTTCAGACTTTTAATCTCATTTAACATATAAAGCGGGATGACCTTTTTGCTCATCAGGGAAAACAATTGAAAAAAAAGTTCAGCTAGGACTAGATGGTGATCTCTCAAGTTATGTTCGGGCTTCATCTTATAATTTAAGAACTTATGGAGTAATTCGTCTCCAGCCCTCTGGTCATGTGTAGCATCTATCCCCCTCATCATCATACCTAAAAAAAATGAGCAACCAACAAAGCATGATAATGTTAGTTAAACTTTAACACATGAATCTGAGCTCTCTTTCACACTTAAGAAATCAAATTTCCAAAAAGCGCATCAAGCAAATTCACAAGTGAATTCAAGTCTAACCATTGGCTCCCACTTTCTTTACATAAATCAGTATTCAAACATGCTTAGTTCAAATACTATTATGTTATGTAAATGAGGAATCTACACAAGGATTTTAACATGCAGAAACACTATCGAACTTCTTATTCGACAAATATCAATAAAAAAATGAGCAACCATTCGAACATTCATAAAAATCAACTCATGAATTCAAAGCTCATAAATACACAAAAAATTGATTTCTAAGTGTAACCAGCTAATTTCACAAGTGCAACAATTTAATTATGGTTCTCATCTGAATTGATAAACAAGCATTTAAAAAATTCATAGTTTAAATGCTTCCATACTCTGCATATTAAGATTCTACACTGAAAAACGAGCGCACAGGAATTTTTTGCACCAAAAATGGAGTTAAAATGAGCTCAAACGACCCAAAACAAGATTGCATGAGCGCGAAGCTAAAAAATAAAAAGAACAACCGCCGTGGACCACCGTCGGCCGGCGCGTGAAGCCCACGCGCCGCCGTGGTCCGGCGTTGACCCCACCCGGCCGGTCCAGTATCCGATTTAGCCCGGATCGGTTCGGTTCGGTCTGGACTGGTTCGGTTCGGTCAGGTCAGGTCCGGTCCGATTTGGTCCGGTTCGATCTGGTCCGGTCCGGTTTGACTGTTATTGACCGGGTCAACCACGAAATTTTTGAAAAAATACGTTTTGGCCCTTTGAAAATATCTAATTCTAAAAAACAAGCCCATAAAGTTTATGAATCTTTACAAAAAACCACCCCAATTCGTGGAAAAACTTTGAAAATTCATATCTTACTCGTTTCTCATCCAAAATTTACAAACAATACATGAATGGAATCCTTATGAGACGTAGATTCATCCAGTAACTAGAACAAAATCTAATCAGTTCAATTTGGTTTCGAAAAATCGGATCTAAATTTCTGTTCTTTTAAAAAAAATCCAGAAAATCACCGAAACTTGGAAAAGTCATATCTCACTCAATACTTGACCAAGAATTACGAAATTTATATCAATGGAATCCTCTTTCAATGTACTTTAATTCAGTAACAAGAAATCATCACGACTCATTATATACAGTTCGTAATTTACAGTCAAAATTACTGTATTTTCTCAAAGACCGATTTAGTTCTCACAAACGGCTTGACCAAAAGATTCGAAACTTTGCAGACATCAATATCATCATATATGCTACTTAAAGTAAAAATTTCATAGCCAAATTCCACCGTTTCAAAAAATCCAAAAATTGAGAAATACAGTACTCATACAAGTTTTTCATATACGAGAACCCAACGCATTGGCTCTGATACCATTGTTGGATTTCGATAATCAAAAATAAGGAAGTTGGAACGACCAACCTCGTAATTTGCAGCGGAATGAATCAAGTCTGGTTGGATTCTTCGTACGTATCCGTGATCCTCACAGTCAGGATTCAATTATGTGAATTTATTCACAAATTGATTCGTAATCCACAATGTAAATGTCTTTGAGATAGTATGTGTGATTTGTATATGTTGAGTGAAGAAAAGAATTCTCCCAGAGAATTCTTGCGTATTTTGAATACGGTGATTAAAGATAATCAAGACTCTCTTTATCTCTTTCTCTTTTTCATATATATATGGGAATTAAAAAGTTCCGTAGGAGTTATCAATAACTTTCTCCTGACTTATCCACTTTATGGATAAATATATATATTTAATAAATTAATAATCTAATATTAAATTACTTTCAAAACTTTATACCACTTTTTAAGCCAAGCTCAAAAACCATAAAATTCACCCTAAGTTTCTAGCAACTACCTCTGTATATTAGCAGAGTCATAATGTCCAATCTATATACTGATCAGGTTGGAAAGTAATCTCCTCTAGGATTGGACATGTGAGGATAAGCGTATAGCTCCCAGTGCGGCTTTGCTAAATTTAGAACCGGCTGCACTACCTAATCTATGGCTGGAGTAGGCAATAGTCCAACCTCATTTCGCCCGATAGCTCCTCTATTCATGTTAACACCAACAGATTTAACAAATTCGTTATTGGAATTCGCGGTTGGAACTTTGCCTTTATTCACGGTGTTTGCTCCCATTTGTCTAACCATTTCTAGCATTTGTTGTTGAAACAACTTAGAATCCTTCCGTTGTTTCTCAAATCAACGCATCATTTCTTCTTTGCTACGAACTAGATCGCCCTTAGTACTAAATTGCTCTTGTCTTACCGAACCTCAGTGAGCTGAGATTCGAGCATAAAGAAGTGGTTCTCCAACAAACTAATTCGATCGGAGTTGCTAACCATTGAGACTTTGATTGTGCAGATAATTAGAAGAGATGAAGCCGAAATTAGGGAATTTTTGGTGGTGTTCGATCGAGTTATTTCATTCAATAAGCAAAATGATACATGCGTGGGGACGTATTCCAACGACGACGAAGCAGCAAAGTAGAAATATTTTATTGGTGAACGTGAAAATTGAGTGTACTTTTTGCAACAAGGAAGCGGAAACAGTAAGAGATATATTCTTTGAGTGTGATTTTTCATACCAACTAAAATCTAAATTGGTTGGGAGTAGTTTCGGTTCTACCCTCGGTGAATGTGTTGTATTTAATTTAGTAGAATTCTTAGAGGAAGGGTGTGTGCATGGGAATGTGAGGTTTGAATGTTGTGAAGGGGAGAAATGCGTGAGCAGGTTTCGGTTGTTAAGTTGTGCAATGAGGTCAAATCGAGAGCTGAGTGCATGCCAACTAATCCGAGAAAAGAAAGGAAGATGAATTCCAACTAATCCGAGAAATATTTAGAATGTTAGTTTTTTTTTTCTGTTATTACTCTTCGAGCCCTTGTAATGAGACAAAGGTATCTCTCTTACCTATCTTTCATACCCGTAAGTTTTTTGTGAATGAAATTTTTTTCCTAAAAAAAATGCAAAATGATGGGCGAACCAGAATTTATTAATCAAAGTTTAAGTTCCATAAAGCTATCGGGTCCACCAGAATTTACGGAACCAAAGTTTTAAGGTTCATTATAAAGCCATCAGTCCATTTAAGAAGGTTACAGGCGTGAGAATTCTTTCGATCAGGGATGTAGACAGATTTTGACCATCCAACGAAACTTAGAAGCAAGACTCTAAGAGAAGGATAGAAACAAAAACACTAGACGAGGCTTAAAGAGATTAGCTCCATGAAGAAGACAAGCATAGAACTTTAAAAAATGTTAGACATAATCACTATTCCAAACTAACTCGTCCTGAAAAACATTAACTTTTTATTTGAATACAATTCAAATAAAAATTATAAAAAATTAAACTCAATATTTATGAATTTTTTTGGAGTATGTATAGAGTGAGATTGGTGCATACATGAATCATTGAAGACTGTTAGTTATTTTCACTAAAGAGTATTAGTTATTTTCACTAAAAAATATTAGTTGTTTTTACTAAAGAGTTTTTTTTTCACCAAACAACTAATACCCTTCGGGGAAAACAATTAATACCCTTCAATAGTTCATATATGAACTATTTTCACTTTATACTTTGTCATTTACTTAATTCAATATTGTGAAGTTACACTTTATAAAAAGAGTATGTACAGAGTGAAACTGATTCATACATGAGTTATTAAATAATATTAGTTGTTTTCATTGAAGAGTCTTGATTTGTTTTCAGTAAACAACTAAAATGTTTAAGTGAAAATAACTAATAACCTTCGGTGAAAATAATTACTACATCCGTCTACCAAATTTATACCCATTTTTCTTTTTGGGTTGTCCATCAAATTTTTACCTCTTCCCTTTTTGAAAATAGAAAGAAAATTAAAAATGCCCAATTTCATAAAACAGTAATATTTCTTACACAGCTACATAACAAAAATATGTTTCTTACCCATTTAAAAGTAAATGGACTAAACTATGTTTACAAATATATTTTTTGTCCACATGTTCCACACCCAAATGCTAGCACTAAACACCCCCCCCCCCCCCCCCAATTTTATTATTATTAGTAATGGAATAATTAATTAATATTTTATTTTATTTATTTAATACTACAAGTTATATTTAATTTTATTTATTTAATGTTGTTTTTTCCCACGGATTGTTGACGATTGTTTCTAATCTCGAGGATTAGTGAATGTTTTTAGTTGCTAATTAGATCATCAAACAATTACGTGTGATTGATCATTACCGTAAATAGTGAATACGATTATTCGGGTTAAGAAAGATTAATACATGTATTGATTATGTATTTGGTTCGTAATTGTGTAAATTGAGGTGTTTTAGTATGTGTAGTCAAAGTAGGCTTGTATTTATGAATTTGTGCTTAGTTTTATTTATTAAAAATCAAGGTATTTATACAAGTCCTTCAAGTAGGAGGTGGTCTGGGCTTTGCTCTCTCATGTGTGCATGCTTGACACATGGGGAGTTGACTATTTGACCTTCTTTAAGCTAATTTTTATCCTCTAAGCTGGATTAGCTCGTATTAAAGAACAGTTCGTCTCTTTGGACTTATAGCTCGACTGAACAAAGTAGCTCGCCTGACTATTCCAGCTCGGCCTGACTTGGTTTAACTTGTTTAATTTGCCTTTGATGTGATTAATTAGCCTAAACTTGTTCGCCTTGTGTTTATTGTAGCTAGCCTATCAACACTGATTATTGCATTTTTCTTACTTAATACAGATTTTATTTGTTTTTCTTGCTAAAACCTAATTATACAATATCGAAGTCTTAATATGGTAATTATTAATATTATTGCTATTATTCCGTTAAAAAAAAAATATTATTGCTATTATTAGGTGCACATAAATTAGTAACATTTTAAATTATTAATTTATTTTTACTTATTAACTAAGTTTTAAATTAGTGTTTATTTTTTCCATTAGTTTACTAATTAATCCACATGCATGTCAGTAATACTAGTATTTATGTGAAGATAATTGAGAAATGGAGTGGGGTGAGGTGGTGCCCGCGATTTAAGTGCTGCTAAAGTTGGAGTTAAATTTTGTTTTGGTCCATAAATTTTTTTTCTTCAAAAGATCCATTTAAATTTAAGTTTTTTAATTTAATACCAAAAATTCACTTTTAGTCTGTTGAAATTTGAAGTACAAGATTGTTTTTTTTTAGACATTTTGTGGAATAGTCTGAAGTTATGAGACCTATTTTACACCTAACGTGTATCGAAATGATGTTGTGTTTCAAATTTAGCAACTTTGGACCAAAATCGGACCAATTTAAGAGTAATTATGAGATTAATTCGACAAAACCTTTTCTTAAATTTTTATGAGATCTTTTACTGAAAACGTCAAGGCAAATACTTGACTAAAATGGATTTTATCTCCTAAAATTACATAAAACTGAATTTCTTCAAATAATTTTCTCTACTGCTAAATATCAATCAGGTTGAAGTAACGGACTCAGCAGGACATAATCCTTTGAGAAATTGAAATCTTAATTTGATGTAAAAATAATCCATAAATAAATAACGGGATTATTCATTTACAAAGAACGCACACATTCTGCTTCTGATCTAGAATTTAACCTTGTACACAAAGCTTCAACAGCTAAACTTTTACTAATTCCACTGCATGGATCACCAAATGTATCGGCTGTCACACCAATCCTGCAACTTTTTCTTCCTACGCAAGCCTGTACAAAATCAACGATGAATCCGAATCTTGAAATTTGAAACAATCATCATCAACAGAATCAGTTACTAGAAAAAACCTTCTGTACAATTGAAAGAGCCCTTTTGCTGCTGCATTCACCATGGCTAAAACGTCCACACATCCCACGCGGCATTCCATAGCTTGCGAATTTTATTTCAGATATGATCTGCTCCGGAAAAGGGCAGTCGAGGGACAAAGTTGGTCCGGTTTTCTTTCTTGTTTCTTCGTCTAAAGCCCATGTATCTAGTGGGACCGGGTGAGTTTCTGAAATATGAGAGCATATACTTTTTGTCTCTCTTGTGGTGAGAGATATTTGTGTAGGATCGCCTCCCATTTCCTCGAATAAGACCAGGATGTTTGAACTTGGTTGAAGCCATGAGCGTGGAATGTGATAGCTACAACATGAACAGATAAGTGCTCGCTGATGAAACTATGAGTAAGAAGGAATCCAGGTAAAAGAAGGCAAATACTTCTGTGTGGCAGCTGCACCGTGCAACTCAAGTGCATTTTTAAATAATATTAATTGTTTTGTTAAAAGGTATTAGCTGGCCAATAATCAATTTTAGTTATTTCATGGAAGGTATTAGGTGTGCTTACAATTGCTGAGTTGGCTTTCCACAATTCTTCATGCATCTGCTAGGGCTAAAGGATCCTCTGTAGTTGCAAGAGTCGGTGCAACCATTTTTAGCAGTAATTCTGGGCCAATAACGCCCAATGCTCTGCCCGTTTATCCATGCTTGACCCTTCCCCATTCCTGTGAAGTCTAATGCAACTGGGCTGCTTCCAGCGGGTGCATCAAAAGTTGTCTAATTCACAAAGAAAAAAATATGTTGCTTTTGCCTTATGTTGATTGATTCCTTCATGTATAAACAGTAAGTCTTAAACATAGAAGGTGATCCTTTTACCTTGTACCACACCAATGGTTTATTCTTAGGCAAAGTAGGCTGTGATTCCCAATGAGAGGAACTTACAGTAGACAGCCCCAACTCTTCTCCTATTAAACCAATCTGTTTTAGGAAATCCAAAAATCAGAAAGAAAGAATGTGGCACAGATCTTTGACAGACAAAGAAAACATCTGAAACAGAATTAGGAACATTTGGATGCATAATTCAGTCTACAAAGCTGTTCTTCAAGAAATGTTGGTTTTTATTGGATCAAGAACCTGATAAGTCCACAGCTTCGAGGATAGATCAATAGTGGTTCCATTTTGTAAACCTTTCAACTGCACAGGACCTGTGACTCCTGCACCTCTTTTATCATAGTATGCTCCGTAATTCTAAATTGAGTCAGCTTTATATTAGAGAATTTATGATAGAAATTACTAAGAGAATTTGCCCAGACAAGCTATAGTTGTACCTGCAATCCCACTGTCAAACTCAAGAGATCAATCTTGTTATTTCCAGGTCTGAGGCTGATGGGAACATCAAGTGACACATTGGGATTGCTGTAGCTTCCTATCACACTCCCTGTATAAATAGACGAGGATATTTAAATATACATAAAAATAAATTTCCAAATAGCTGCCTTATTGTTTTAATAGAAGGTGAAATGGAAAATAGTTGATGTAACATCAAATCAAATGCAATAAAAAAAAGGAATTTGGTTAAATAGTATACCTGCAAGCTCCCCGTTGATAAATGCATAAAGCCCATGACCAAGAGAATCCACATGGATTGCCTGAGATCCATCTTTTTGGAAAGGATCATCCCCTTTCGTTTCAATGCTGAAATATCAGGAGATATTAAAGTTTAAACCCGTTTTGCATAAAAAAAGATTACAGCTCGATGACTTTATACCTCAAAGAATACAACAGATAGTCACTTTGATCAGCAGTGGTATTTATTTGTTCCAGTAAGCCTAGTTTTGTGAATGCACTATTGCTAGATATGCCTACAGGCTCATTGATCCAAGTCCACCCAGAGAAGAGTGAGCCTGAAGCAGAAATATCGTCATTCAAAGGTTGATTAACAAATTTTGAGATGGTGGCCACAGAGCTAATCTGTCATTTGCAGAAGGACCAAAGAATTAGCTCATGGTACTAGAGTTCATTAATACCTTAGATAAAAGTAATACTTAATGGGCATATAATAATATTTTTGTACAGGCAAAATACAGCATAGAGGATAGTGGGAATACTTTTGCAGTATTGACTGCTACAGTCTTGCAGTCGGGTAAGATGCTGACAGACCAAGCAGGCAAGTTATAAGAATTGCCGTTAAATTTCACAGTGGCATCTGATTGGTTGCCCACGTTTGCAAGAAAAGCAGCACAAAGCCCTGATTCGGTTTTATAAACAGTAGCCTAAAACAGAAAAAGAGTCATTAATCAATGCACAAGAGTTCCTTTGGTACAGTTAAATAGAGGGTTTCAACTCTATAAATCAAATGATATTAAATGAGTGGTGTGGGCATGCAGTTATACCTCCAAATAGGGACCAAGGGAAGTAGTCTTTGGATCGGTTGCCACGAGAGCCTGTTCACAAAGCTTTATAGCATTGTGTAAATCTTTCAAGTGACCCCACTTTGGCTGCCTCAGAAGGCCTAAAACACCCAAAGAGAGTCCATAACTCCTCAAGAATATCAACGAGAAAGGATTATAATTAGATCATGATCATAAACTTCGTCTACAATTTGTCAGTTCGCAACACAAAACTTTCAAATTATGCAACTTTCAACTTAGATTAACTACCTAACTAGTCATATATTCGTGGTTATGTGTTACTTCCTATAATTGTTTTTTTTTTCAGGTACAAAATACAAACATGGTAATTAAGAAAATATAACTGAGAGATAGCTTACCATACTCATCAATTGGAGCATCATAATCATAGCTTGTTGTAATGAAAGGTCCTCCCGAAGTGCGACCAAAATTAGTCCCACCTTGATACTATTGAAATTGCAGCAATTTTCGCCTAAGAAGTCTTCAAGAATATAATTTCATACATCGGTAAAATTATCATTAACCATAAAAAGTACCATGTAATAGTTCATGAAAGATCCACCAAGCTGGTAAAAACGTGCCGTGGAGAAAGCAACGTCTTCCACAGGCCTGTGTGGCACAGGATCACCAAATGAAGAGAACCTAATGTTTTTGTTAAC
Source organism: Ballota nigra (assembly GCA_947034835.1). Taxonomy (NCBI): domain Eukaryota; kingdom Viridiplantae; phylum Streptophyta; class Magnoliopsida; order Lamiales; family Lamiaceae; genus Ballota; species Ballota nigra. The sequence goes on from OX344720.1 coordinate 36,261,284, forward strand.
ACATCAGCATAAACTAACACAAAAGTTAAAACAGGTAACAATCTATTGGAAAAGAACCTACCATCCGCTCCAGTTCTCAGTCCACATTTTTGGCTTGTTATTAGAGTTTGGAGTAAATTGGTCGCAGTAAAACCCGTTACAAGTGTTGATCTGTAAATTCCAGGTCAAACATAAGTACATTGGTTTCGATCAATTGATTTGGCCCAAAACTAGAAAAGTCAGGAAAGAACCCACGATAGGATTTGGAGCATCATTTTGCTGGCACATCACCCAGGGCACCCCTGTATCTAATGATACAGCCATTGAAGCAGCCCAGCTTATGTAACTTTTGGCACTTTCACCATATGCTGAATCAATATCCCCATACTCATTTTCAATCTAAAATTAAATTTAAAAAAAAAACAAATCATTGCATCATAATTCACAATAACAGATAGTTAGATGATCCATAATTTTGAGCAAATTATTATACCTGTGACAAAATAATTGGTCCACCCTGGGATGCATAAAGATTTTCTTGCTTCATCAAGTTCACAATCTTGGCAGTAAATCGCTTCATTTCAGCCTAAAACACCAGATCCTTGTATTATTAAATCTATCATCACATCAATGCCTACAATAAAGCACAAAAGTGAGAAGAACGGAGAAGTAACCTTAAACGGCTCATTATCAGTTCGAAGAACAATTCCGGGTATAAAATGCAACCAAAGGGGAAATCCGCTGTCCCAAAATTTGAGTAACCACTTACATTAGCTAAAAGTATCTAATAGTTTACCTTTTATAGGTTGCAGGAAGAATACTGGAAAAAAAAGTAAAAACAAACAATAGTAACATAATTTAAAAAATTCTCTGAAACAGAAGAAACTATGGCCTACCCATAGTTCCACTCTGCACAAGCATAAGGGCCTATTCGAAGATGAACCAAAAGTCCTGCTTCCCCAGCCAATTTCACAAATTTCACCAAATCTTTTCTTCCTTCAAAATCATACTGCAAAATTATCAGTGAGACGTCATTTGAGCTAAATTTAACTTCAATCATTATACAAACTACTGATGTTTTGAAAAGGGAAATTGTAAAATCGCAAGGCAAACTTTTCCACTGAAACAACAAAGACGAACATTGAAGTAAGGAATGAGAAAAAAAAAATCACCTGACCATGAACTGGCTCGTGCAAATTCCAGAAAACAAAGGTTTGAATTACATCCAATCCTCCGTCCTTTGATTTTTTCATCAGATCTGGCCACATCTGCATTCACGTCCATACATTTAGCAATGGGGAAAAATGCACAATTTTAGCAACAAAAACTCCCAAACACTGCGAATTTCTCGATGCGTTTGAACGAAAATGCAGAGCTACTGACCTCAGGAGTGCTGCGCATGTAATGAATGGAGCCGGAAATTAGAACTCGTCTCTCGCCGCCGATTAACAACCCTCGGTGATCGTACGTCATATTGGCGCAAAAACAAAACGGCGTCGTCACGGCCAAAAGCAACAACAAATCAAACACAGCCACCGCCGCTGCGCCTCTCATTTTTCCCTATGTAAGTAGTTACAGGTTCCAAATTGCGTTTTTATAGGCTGAAAACGAATCACATTGATTTTTTCCCTTGAAACTGCGATCATCTGTAGCTTTGTTCCCAAGTTCCATAACTGAAAATGAGTATGTGATGCCGAGAAGATAGGTATTGTAAGCGGGGACGACAAACCACCTCTTCAGATGCGTGGCATTCGTCGTTATCGGCGTCGCCATCTTCTTCAACTTCATTGACGCTTGTCGTTATTGGTATTGTTTCTTTCTATCTTTCTGATGTTGACTATTGTTTTCATTTTAAATAAGAGAAATATACAAGATACTACATTTTTAGAGTCTTAAATGCACTTTAAAACATGAGTTTCCTCATGACACATTTTTATACAATTGACTAGTTTTATGCAATTTTAAAGGTAGGCCCCACCACTGTACGTCTCTCTCTCCTCAGGCACGCACATATCTCCCCCTCCCCCACTCAATGTATATCAAATTTACCTTTCTCTCTTCTTCAAAATCATTCTCTCTCTAAATTCAAAATCTCCACCAGCGACGGAGAGCAAGCGGCGGCGGTCTTGGAGAGCAAGCGGCGGCGATCTGAAGAACAAGCGACAGAGGTAGGTTTTGGAGAACAAGCGGCGGCGGCGCGATCTGGATACATCTCTCCACCACGCTGACTTGAAGCCGAATATACTAACTTCTACTAGTAGATTCCTCGCAAGCGTACGAGTTCACTGTAGTATGAGTAAGTATAATGACTAAGTATATCGAACCCAAAGGATGAAGTGTATGCAAATAGATCCCTGGAGATCTACGCGTCGTAATTAATATGAGTGAAATGTTTTTGGATTTTTGAGAGAATTAATTAAAATAAACTAAACTATCCTACGAATGCAAACAGAAAATTAAACTAAGAATCTAAGCTGTGTTTTCAAATAAGAGATGGTGATGCTCAGGATAGGAATCCCTACGTATACTAACGGAGCAGGTACATAATCAAAATAGCCGTGACACGCAAGAAATAACCTAAGTAAAAGAATGCAAGATGAAAGCTCAAGATTTTAACCCTAATATTTTATCCTAACAATCAACTTCACTAATCCACTAACAAGTTAATAGATTGTGCTTAATTAATAAGACCCTAATTTAACTAAGGTGATGCGGTCGTCCTCCTTCGCTAAATTTGTAGATGAATTAACCCTTTCTAAACCCTCTCGTTAAGTCTACTAGTTGTTAAAGAGTGATAAAGTCGTCCTCTCTCGAACACTTTTCGAGCAAAATTCAAAGGCAAAGTTAAGACTAATTTTAAGAATTCATTAATTAAGAGAATTAAAACCTAACGTCACGAATTACCCTAAGTACGTACCCACATCCTACTTCTACGAGTTCATCCTACCCCAAGCATGCAATGGTTTTAGCCGGACATGGTTATAACGATAACAAAAGCAATTGACGAAGTAACGAACATAAACATGATGAATTGAAGTAAAAAACTAAAAAGCATGAACTAGGGTTTTGAAAGAAAATAATTCTAAGAACTGAAATTAGATTAATAAAACGAAGTCTAAAGTGTTTAAGAATAAAGATCTGAAGAAACGAAACTAAAAAGTAAACCGTGATGTGAATTCGTAAAGAAAAACCTCAAAAACATAAAAGTAAAGCTTGCTCGTTTCTTCTCCTCTTTTTCTCTCTCAAAACTAAGTCTAAAAGTGATGTGGTAAGTGACAACTCCTCCAAAACGTGTTCGGGAGGGTATATATAAGGAACGGGTCGAGTCGGGAACGTATGGGCCGAAAAATCACGCAAGCTCGTGCACTGCTCGTGCACTAGTGCACGAGCACATCACCCTCGTGCGCTCCAAATCATCCAGAACCGAAATAGTGCACGACCACATGCCTGCTCAAGCGCACTGCACGACTGCTCGTGCAGGGGTGCACGACCTTCACTTCCTCGAGCGCTATACACGAGTGCTAGTGCAGGGGTGCACGAGTACTCCTTGCTTGTGCACTCCAATGATACTTTTGCTCCCCCGAACTAATACTTTTCGTATTTCTTCGATATCTTCTCATCCGGGCGTCCGTTTGAGTCAATTCAAAGTCCTACGAACTCCTCTTTTCGCCCTCTATCCATCTATGAGCATCAAAGAGACAAATTCATTAGTTTATGAAAATGATACTCAAATGACTCTAAAAAATACTCATATAAATCAACCTAAACACGGGCATTTCGAGTGACGAATCATGACAATTTCACGCCTAATCAACCCCCCCAAACTTACCATGTTGCTTGTCCTCAAGCAACGAAATAATAAGTCAAGTGAAATTGTTAGGAATGAGTCAAAGAATCAAATCATGCAAGCAAATGAACTCGAGCTTCAAAGATCAATCACCAGTATACTCACTCATCTTCCCTCACCATACTCATGCAACAACAGCAAAAATCACCAAAATCAAACATGGATGTGCACTCTACGATGTGTTTCACTCCCTCACAAGTGTATATCCATGATAAAGGGACTCACTCAAACAATCAATCACACATATTGGCAGTCATAGACTTGTAAGCACTCTTAACTCCGACCATACTCTAGAAATCAATGTCGAATCAAAAAAGACTTTTCTCAAGGTTGTAATGTAGGCTCTTTGGACAGGTGGGAATCAATATGGTAAAGTGACTCAAGTGAATGGAGAATAGAAAATCAAACTTTGGCACTTCGAGATTAGGAACAGAATATTTCAAACATTTTCAATCAACACCCTTTCAATTCCATACTCTCAACACTTCAATTTTTTTCTAACTTTTTTCACTTTTTTCAATCACTTCACTTTTTTCTTGTTTTTCGCACAAACACATGAGCTCTTTTTTTTTTCTTTTGCTCATTCTCAAATTTTTTCTTTCCCACAACTCAAATCTCATTCACACCCTTATTTTCTCACCACTCAACCATCATAATTCCTTTTCTCAACTCAAATCAATCCCTTCAACATTCACATTTTTCCTATTCTCCACTCAAATTGGGACAAGAAGGCTTAGGAATTGGAATAGTGTTCATATGTGCTAGCCAATGAAATAGGCTTAAGACTTAAAGGGGCTAACAAGGGACAAATATCCATGGTAAGGAAAATTTAGGCTAAGTGACTCAATCAAAACAAAGATGGCCTAAGATCACATTCGGCATATCAAACTAGACACAATCAAGAAGCAAGAGCACACACAAGTTCTAGCATCCTCTAAGGTGACAATCCACTCACAACGAAGAGATCAAGTAATGCATCAAAATCTCATAAGGCTCAAATCTCACAGCTTTCACATCCATGCTAGTCCTAGTGAATTCTCGCTCTCATCACACAAATACTCAGAGGAAAAATTTGCAAGCATACTAGTTCTTTCTCAAATCAACTCTAACTCAAACACTAACACAAGAGAATTCCTAACTCAACCTCACAACTCAACTCTTCTCATCAAATCATACTCAAAGATAGCAATCAACAAGCATAAGCTGATTGATAGGCATGAAAGATGCAACAGCGAATCAAATCAAAATCACCCCAAGGAGCATCTCAAGGCACCAAATAATCAAACTCAACTCAAAGATAAGGGGTGCTCCGGTGCAATGTAACAAGAAACATAAAAAACTCCACCCCCCAAACTTCGACCTTGCGAAGAGGTCTAAGTTTGGGGTTGTGGGTTACCTCAACCAAACAATTTAGTTTCTCTCAACAACGTTGCATACTCCCTTGCTTGAGTTCCTTCAATCTCCACTTATTTGGCACTCCTTCGAGACAAGCCTACAAAATAAACTCTCAAGTACGAGGTTAAACGTACGACTCAACAACACCCTAATAAAATATTAAAACACTAAAAACAAATAAAAGTGGGTTGCCTCCCACGCAGCGCTATTTTTAAGGTCCTCATGCCGGACCAAGCTCAAAGGAGCTTATGGGACATGATACTAAAAAATACCTCTGTTACACTCATAAGAGAAGTTGTCTAAGTTCTTTGCTCTATTCCCATCTTTCTTTTTCACCTCCGACGGTGGGCATCTCAATTCCTTCTCACTCTTTTCAGGAGGAGTCTTACCAAACAGGTTCTTGAATTTGGATTTTTTCTTCTTAACTCCTCATTTTCTCTCGAGTTGGACCACGTCCTCCTTTTTCACTTCTTCATCCTTCAATTCCTTCTCTTTATCCCTATCAAAATAAGTCGGATCATAATGCTCTTGGGTTAAATCAACAGGTGAAGGATTATCAAACTCATAAATAAAAGAAGGATTAGGGATAGGAGGTGTGTCTTCAACACTAGGATCAATGGCATCCATGCAATACAAACTCTCATCCTCTTTCGGGTACTTCATGGCCTCATATAGGAAAATCTTCACTTCTTGATCATCAACTTTCAACGTAATCTTCCCATTTGCCATGTCTAGCACCATCCCCCCCGTCGCTAAGAACGGTCTTCCCAAGATCAGTGGCACGCGCTCATCTTCCTCCATTTCGAGCACTACAAAGTCGGCTGGAAAAATATGATCCCCAACTCTCACGAGGACGTCTTCAACCACACCTTGAGGTCGAGTAATAGACCGGTCGGCTAGTTGAAGCGTCATCATTGTCGGCTGAAGTTCACCACCTTCCAACTTCTTGAAAAATGACAAGGGCATAAGATTTATGCTCGCCCCTAAATCACATAGCGCTCCTTTCTTGATCCCGTTCCCAATGTCACATAAGATGGTAAAGCTCCCGGGATCCTTCAACTTTGGAGGAAGCGCCTTGTGCACTAATGCACTCACCTCATGGTTCAACTGCACCAACTTCGGCTCATCCACTCGCTGTTTTTTCACGATCAAGTCCTTCAGGAACTTGGCATAATTCGGCAGCTGTTCCAAAGCATCATAAAAAGGAATGTTAATATGCAATTTTTTAAACACATCAAGGAATTTAGCGAATTTCTCATCAAGCTTCTTTTTCATGAAGCGCTGTGGATATGGGACAGGAATCACAGATTTGGGTACCCCCCATTCATCTTTCTCGGTCTCTTTCACTTTCTCCCTTGCTTCCTTTGCCTTCTTCCACTTAGGAACTCTCTCAACCTTCTTCTCAACTCCTACCTCCCCACTCTCATCTCCATTTTTCTTATGTTCTTTCCACTCTATCTCAACATCTCCTTGGGGTGTCTCAGAATCAGCAGGCATCTGGGGACCTTCATAATTGGTCCCACTTCTAAGCTGGATAGCCTTACAATGCTCTTTAGGATTACCCTCAGGCATTGAAGGGTATTTGCCAGGCTCTCTATTCAATGTCTTTGCAATCTGGCTCATCTGGAACTCTATAGAAGTGAACCTTCGGTTGTTCTCTTGCTGAATTCGATTCAGCTCTACATCTCTCTTCTGGAGGTCTTGATCACGCTGATCAACTTTCTTATGCAGATCTTTCACATCGTACTCCAAAGATGATAAACATTTGTTTCCTTCCTCCACCTTCTGAAGGATAGCTCTCAACATCTCCTCAGTTGAGGAACCGTCTTCTCCACCCGGGGGTTTAGAACCTGGATTAACACCTGGAGGAATTGTAATACCCGCCTTCGGGTTAGCATATGAAAAATTCTCGTTCTTCCTCCATTGGTTCTGAGGAAGCTGCTGGCCTCCTTGGTACCCTTGTGTGTTCCTCCATTGATTTTGAGGTGGCTGTGGACCTGGAGGTACAATTGGTTGGCCATAAGAAGGTCTTCCTTGAAAATTTCCACCTTTGGATACCCATTCTGATTGTAATAAGGATCTCCCATATAATTTACTATTTCTTGCTGAATTGTGGGTTTGTCCTCTTGCTCATTCTCAGCTGCATTCCCTCCAACCATATTCTTCCCCAACTCAAGGTTGTTAATCTTTTCCATCATGGTCATCAACAGCCTTCTCGTTCCTTCACCTTCCTCAACCTGATGAACTCTCTGGAAATCTGCATCCACATTCCAAGCCCCGGCATTCGTGACAATATTGTCCACGATCTCTCTACACCTCACTATCCCTTGATTCAGGAATGATCCACTAGCACAGGCGTCTAGATGGTCTTGCCCAGCCTTGTTGGCACCACTATAGAAAAATGTCATGACATCTCCCTCATTGTACCCGTGCTGCGGGCACTCTATCAACATGTTTGAGTATCTCTCCCATGCTTGACGTAGATCCTCTCCTTGCTTCTGGTGGAAGGAAGAGATCTCAATCCTTCCTTTGATCGTTCTGGATGGAGGGTAGAATCGCTCGAGGAACAGACGCTCGAGCTCGGCCCAAGTGGTGATACCTCCCCGTGGAAGCGTTTTATCGTACCACTCTTTAGCTATTCCCGTCAATGAGAATGGGAACAACCTAAGCCTCTTGGCATCTTCAGACATGCCATTGTAATTGAAAGTGGAGGCTGTCATTAGAAAACTCCTCAGATGAGTATGAGGATTCTCCTTTCCGATCACCCCCTTGAACTGGTTCTCTATAAGCAGCTTTAGAATTCCCGGGGAAATCGAGAAGTTATTTGCCTCTACTGGAGGTAATGTCACTCCATCATAGTACCGTTGTGGCTGCACTGCAAACCTTTCTCGAATAGCCATATTCTGATCTGCGTTCTGAGGAATGTGCTGCGGATTAGCAGGTGGTACTGGTACTTGTTGGGGTGGTGGTGGTTGATAAGCTGGTGGTTGGTTGTAAACAGGAGGTGGAGGATACGGGTATGGGGGATACGGATAAGGTGGGTATGGGTAAGGTGGGTAAGGTAAGTTGTTATGTGGTACGTTAGGATGTGAGTAAGCAGGGTTGTTCTGAGGATTTTGGACAATGTTATGAGCTGGACTGTTTTGATTATGTGTTCCCGGGTTTTGGCTTTGGCTTTCCCCTGACGGATCTTGGTTCTGACTACCACTTCCTCCAATACCGTCAACCCGGTCCACTATCTGATTAAACTCATTAGCTGCATCATCCAACTCATTACTGAGGTCCATTGGTTCTTTCCCTCCTCCGGCAATGTTCATTCTCCTCAAGAAAGCTCGGTTCCTTCTAGCTATCGTCTCAGGGTCCAACGGTATTCTCTTTTCGCTCGTATTGCCTTGTGAGCGTGTTTTCATATACCTGACACACTAGTAGAAGGATCAAAACGCAACTGCCGAATGAATAAAAATAAAAATAAAACAGAAAATAAAGAACTCACTACTAACTACTAAGCTATCTACAGTCCTATTCAAAAGACATACAACGCCATCCCCGGCAACGGCGCCATTGACTTGAAGCCGAATATACTAACTTCTACTAGTAGATTCCTCGCAAGCATACGAGTTCACTGTAGTATGAGTAAGTATAATGACTAAGTATATCGAACCCAAAGGATGAAGTGTATGCAAATAGATCCCTGAAGATCTACGCGTCGTAGTTAATATGAGTGAAATATTTTTGGATTTTTTGAGAGAATTAATTAAAATAAACTAAACTATCCTATGAATGCAAACAGAAAATTAAACTAAGAATCTAAGCTGTGTTTTCAAATAAGAGATGGTGATGCTCAGGATAGGAATCCCTACGTATACTAATGGAGCAGGTACATAATCAAAATAACCGTGACGCGCAAGAAATAACCTAAGTAAAAGAATGCAAGATGAAAGCTCAAGATTTTAACCCTAATACTTTATCCTAACAATCAACTTCACTAATCCACTAACAAGTTAATAGATTGTACTTAATTAATGAGACCCTAATTTAACTAAGGTGATGCGGTCGTCCTCCTTCGCTAAACTGGTAGATGAATTAACCCTTTCTAAACCCTCTCGTTAAGTCTACTAGTTGTTAAAGGGTGATAAGGTCGTCCTCTCTCGAACACTTTTCGAGCAAAATTCAAAGGCAAAGTTAAGACTAATTTTAAGAATTCATTAATTAAGAGAATTAAAACCTAACGTCACGAATTACCCTAAGTACGTACCCACATCCTACTTCTACGAGTTCATCCTACCCCAAGCATGCAAGGGTTTTAGCCGGACATGGTTATAACGATAACAAAAGCAATTGACGAAGTAACGAACATAAACATGATGAATTGAAGTAAAAAACTAAAAAGCATGAACTAGGGTTTTGAAAGAAAATAATTCTAAGAACTGAAACTAAATTAAACGAAGTCTAAAGTGTTTAAGAACAAAGATCTGAAGAAACGAAACTAAAAAGTAAACCGTGATGTGAATTCGTAAAGAAAAACTTCAAAAACGTAAAAGTAAAGCTTGCTCATTTCTTCTCCTCTTTTTCTCTCTCAAAACTAAGTCTAAAAGTGATGTGGTAAGTGACAACTCCTTTAAAACATGTTCGGGAGGGTATATATAAGAAATGGGTCGAGTCGGGAACGTATGGGCCGAAAAATCACGCAAGCTCGTGCACTAGTGCACGAGCACATCACCCTCGTGCACTCCAAATCATCCAGAACCGAAATAGTGCACGACCACACGAGCTCGTGCACTAGTGCACGACCACATGCCTGCTCGTGCAGGGGTGCACGACCTTCACTTCCTCGAGCGCTATACACGAGTGCTCGTGCAAGGGGGCACGAGTACTCCTTGCTTGTGCACTCCAATGATACTTTTGCTCCCCCGAACTAATACTTTTCGTATTTCTTCGATATCTTCTCATTCGGGCGTCCGTTTGAGTTAATTCAAAGTCCTACGAACTCCTCTTTTCGCCCTCTATCCATCTATGAGCATCAAAGAGATAAATTTATTTATTTATGAAAATGATACTAAAATGACTCTAAATACTCATATAAATCAACCTAAACACGGGCATTTCGAGTGACGAATCATGACAATTTCACGCCTAATCACACGCCCACCCGCCGTCGCTCGTTTTCGGCATCAGATGAGGGCCGAGAAACCCTAGATCTCTCTTGCCCCACCACTAGAGACCACCGCTGCATCACCAAGATCTGGAGGCTGAGGGGAGGCTGAGGAAGATCTAGAGGCATTATACGTTCGATGGTGGTGCTTGGGGAGGCTGAGGCGTAATTTTCTCTGCCCAGATCTCACCGCTGCCGCCGTAATGAGGTCCGTAGGCCGTCGTGGACGTGACAAATTTTCTTCTCTCTATCTATATGCGACGACTCTCTCCCTCTAAAATTCAGCAACCATGAGTGAGGGGTTTTTGTGCGGTGAGGGGTTTTTGTGGGCATCGAATCTACCATCTGAAATTGTTGGGGATCTACAATCTGGAATCCGTGTACATGTAATTAACCTAATTTTTAGATCTCTGAATCAGCAAACATTTTTCTAGATTTATCCATTGAATGTGATTTTGATTACGTTTTCAGAATGTTGAAAGGTTGAAATAGTCATTAATTTTGTTTGCAATTAAATGGGAGAAATTTGTATGGAATTGATGAACCGTCTTTTGAATTCCAGTATGATCATCTAGTTTAAGGCCCACCAAAAAAAGAGTAGTTGAAGCCATAAAATAATTAGTACAATTGTTTAAACTACTCTAAGATACACTAAGAATGGAACATATTCTGGTGAATTATATTTTTAAACGAGAGACTTTTTTTTTCCCAAACTTGAAGACGTTTTTTTATCATTTTTGAAGTTATCTGGTATATTTAAAGCTAGCAACTCATCTATCTTAATCAGAGAGATTATATGACAAGGATTAAGGAGGCTCTTTTTATTAGTCACTGGATAGAAAAGATTCTCAATGAGAAATTCATTAATTTGTTGAAGGGGTGGTCCCATTTCGTGTCTAAATAAATCAAAGGTAATTCGTAACTATTAAATGCATTAGTGATTAATAATTGTGAATTGTGAATTTGTATGCTTTGTTGATTTTTAATGAATTGTTGTGGGGTTTTTTTTTTGTTCCAGGCATCAGAGTTCAGTGTGTCTTTAAATTCAAGCACAAAATGGCATATGGAGACTCAGAGCACAAAAAAATGTCTTATGTTCATAATTTAGAAACATTTGTTCATAATTTTAGATCGTCTGTTCATAATTTTAGATCGTTTGTTCATAATTTATGTGCGTCTGTGCACATTTTTCTTTAGCTAGTCTGTTCATAATTTTTTTGGTTGTTTGTGCCTAATTTTGTATATGTATTACTTTTGGAATTTTTTATGTGTAATTCTCAAATTAATAATGAAATGATTATTTTTTAATTTGAATATGAACCTGCTAGAATTTTCAAATATTTACATTTATGTTAAAAAAAATTATATTTGTGTTCATAAAATTTATGTTTATGTTCAAAATTAATAAACACCCGAAAATAACAAATATTACTGGTCAAAATTTTACCTCGGGAACTGTGCAAAAAGGTATCAATCAGTCAATAGTGTGTCAAATTTTGTAAGAATCAGATTTTGAACATGGGGCCCATCAAATTGTATGAGCTTGTAGTTTTGGTTAATAGTGGGGACCATCAAAATGTATGAATTGGTATCATGGGATTTTTTTATGTTGTATAGTGCATTTAAGCTTATAGGATTGTAGTAAATAATAAATGCCCCTTTAAATAACAGTGTCGAATCAATCCACTTACATTTTTCATCCATTGAATATTTTCTATAAAATATAATCCCATAAACTAATATCCAAAAAAAAAGAAAAAAAAAAGAAAAAAAGTAGATAAAATATATGTATTATAGGGTCTATGATTCATGTGCACTCAAAATTAACTTAAAATTGAACTCAAAATCCAAATACATAACACATACAAGAATTTGTGTTGTGAGAGTGATAATAAAGTAATAATTTCTAAAAAAAGAGTGAAAATAAATTTAGTGGAAGAAAAAAAAAAGTGGGAATAAATTTGGGGAAGGGGGATAATAATTTCTAAGTTCGATTTGAATCATTATACAAATTAATAATTTAATAAAATAAATCTACTATTAATATCATAATATAAATCAATAATTTCTTAAAATTACAAATATAACTAAAATAATTTTGTAAAATATGAAATTCTTATCCTTTTTTTTTGTTAAAATTTAAATCAAATTGAATTTCATCTTTTAACTTATTTATGGTATCCAAAAACCTCTTGGTGTGACTTCCTTCCTTGAGCAATTAATTTGATTTCCAGGTTCATAGATATTGAGCCTCTTTGTATGAGGTGTGGAATGGAAATTGAATTCTCTGAGCATGAGCTGAGGAATCGTTCTTCGATGAAAGCTTTTAGGAAAACGACTTGTTGGGATTGGGGCTGCATACTTTTAACTCAAATCCCAAATATTTGGTGGAATAGGTTGATTCCATGACAATCTTATAATTGACTTTGAAGATTAGGATGTGATTAGACGTGAAATTGTTATGTTTTGGTGTCCAATTAGTCTATATTTTGAGTGTTTTTTATAAGTATTTAGAGTTATTTGAGTAACATTTTCATAAACTCATCAACTTTCCTCGTTGGTGCTCATATTAGGAGCGAAAAAAGGGAGTTCGTAGGACTTTGAATCGACTTAAACGGGCTCCCGGATGATAAGATATGAAAGAAATACGAAAAGTATTAGTTTGAGAGAATGTAAAATTGTATATGGTTGAGTGAGTCTGAAAAAAAAAAGAGTAATGAATTTTTTTGGAGTGGGAAAGAACTAAAATTTGAGAAAAAAGAAGTGCATTGATTAAAAAAAAGTGAAAAGAGTTGAGGTGTTGAGAGTAGATGGAATTGAAAGTGCCTTGTATGAAGATATTTGAAGTATTCTATTCCGTGTATTGAAATACCGAAGCTATGATTTTCTGTTCTCCATTCACTTGAGTCAGTCTATCCTATATAGTTACCCCACCTGTCCAAATTAAGAGCCGTACATTACATCCTTGAAAAAGTCCTTTTTGATTCGGCATGAATTCTAGTATGTGGTCGAAGTTGAGAGTGCTTACAAGCCTATGGTCACTAATTTGTGTGAATGATTGATTGAGAGTGCTCCTAATTATTGATAAACACTTGTGAGGGAGTGAAACACATCACCGAGAGCACATCCATGTTTGATTTGGTGGTTTTTTTATTGATTATCCATGAGTAGGATGAAGTGGGTGAATTTGTGTGCGGGTGACCAATCTTTGAAGCTTGAAAGTGATTACCTGCATGATTTGGTACTTTGATTCATTTCTAATAATTTCACTTGACTTATTATTTCATTTCTTGAGGACAAGAAACATGGTAAGTTTGGGGGGGTTGATTAGGCGTGAAATTGTTATGTTTTGGTGCCCGATTAGTCTATATTTTGAGGATTTTTATGAGTATTTTTTAGTAATATTTTCATAAACTCATCAAATTTCCTCTTTGGTGCTCATATTAGGAAAGAGGACGAAAAATGGAGTTCGTAGGACTTTGAATCGACTCAAACGGACTCATGGATGAGAAGATATGGAAGAAATACGAAAAGTATTAGTTCGAGCGAAGAAAAGTATCATTAGTTCAAAATGGAGAAGTGCTCGAGCAAGGGAGGTGCTCGAGTGGAAAGTGCTCGAGCAATGGAGCTCAAGCACCCCTGGAGTTCTGTGGCCGAAGGCCGCTCGAGCGAGGAAAGGTCGAGCGGCACAATCGCACTGTGGAAGGCAGGCGCTCGAGCTGAGCATGGTCAAGCGCCAGGCGCTCGAGCGAGGGCAGTGCTCGAGTGCCCTGAGCGGATTTTTACCCTGTTTTTGCCCGAATTATATAAATACCCGTCTCAAGTCCATTTTTACATATCTACACATATCTACCACGATTTTCGAAGTGGAAGAGCTTGGGGACGTGATTTCGAGTTTTTGGCAAGGATTTCAACGTTGTAATCGAGTTTTTTATCATACGAATTCGTTAGATTAGTTATTTCTTTTGAACGGATTAGATTTTTCTTTTAATTTCTTCAACTCTTGATATTCTTAGACCCAGTTTTCCAGATTTTAAAGATTTAATTTTGAGACTTGATTCAATTGATTTCATTAGTTTATGTTCTTGAATTCATTCATACTTTTAATTATGTTGATGATTATTGATCTTATTATTGCTTTTAGTCTTGAAATCGCCATGCTAGGCTAGAACCCTTGTATGCTTAGGATAGGATGAACTCGTAGAACTTGGATGATGGTATGTAATTAGGGATAATTCGTGATGTATAGTTTTAATTCTCTTAATTATTGAATAATTCTAATAAACCCTAGAATAATCATAGAATTAAGTATGAAAATTGTTAGAGAGAAGACATCCGTATCACTATTTAATAACGAATAGGCTTAAGGAGAGGGTTTTTGAAGGGGTTTATAATCAACCGGTTTATCTAGGAAGGACGGCCGAATCACCTTAGTTAAATTAGGCTCAATAATTAAGCAAAATTCATATAATTTAATTAGTGGATTAATGAAGTAAGTTGTTAGAACTAAGTATTGGGATTTATTTCTGAACTTTTATTCTTTCAATTCTTTGTGCTAGATTAAGGAAATTGATTGTCTAGTTTTAGTACACTTAGGATTTTAACTTGAACATCACAATTATTTTAGTTACCGTACCAACTCCGCCAGTATACGTAGGGAATCCTATCCCGAGCATCACCATCTTATTTGCACTTCAACCAGGAGTTAGTATAGTTTTAATTTCATTATTAGAATATAATTAGTATAAAATAATCAGTAGAATTAGTTAAACCAAAAAACGCATTCATATTAGCTACGATACGTACATTTCCAGGGATTTATTCGCATACAAACTTTCCCACGGGTTTGATACTATTTGGTCCCTATACTTGCCCATACTACAGTGATCCCATACTCTTGTGGGGTAACTACTAGTTAAGCTAATATTTTACGGCCAAGTCAAGATGACGATTGAGCTATGGGTCTTATGGTATAGCAAAAATTTATTTGATTTTTAGAATAAGAGGATGACATACTTGGGTTTACAGCAGCGGGTGGAGCTTCATCTACATTATTTCTAGCTGGCTGCTCATCGCTAACCTCGTTGCCCAGATACAGTGGTCACGGTGATGTGGAAACCGCCTAGTCGAGGTGTTATAAAATTAAATACGGATGTTGTTGTTAAGGCGAGAGTTCGGACACCAATTGGGGAGAGGGGGTTCTACTGTCGGAAACGGGGGCTATTGAGTGGGTGTTTGTTGAGAGGTGTCAAGGGGATAAAATGGTGGATGTTGCTGAAGTCTTAGCAATACATTGGGGGGTGGGCTGATTTATGCTTGGGAGCAACAGGTTCGTCGAGTAGAAGTGGAGGCAGATTCTTAGGTGGTTATTAATGCATTGTTGAGGCCATTACTTGACCTTTCTTATCTGAGGTATGGGAGGCAATTTGATGAAGTCAAGTTTACTTGGACGAGAGGACCGGGTAATGCGTTGCTAATAGACTAGCTTTTTATGGCTTTTCATGTCAAGTTCCTTTCTTTTCTACCCATGTTCTAGGAATGATTGTAGCTGACGTTGAAGCCGATTTTCTGGCTATTTAATTTGTTTATGTCTTTTTCCTGTAAAAAAACCTCCTGGTGTGACGTTCTCAAACTGCAACAGATCTTGTTATTTGTTAGATATTGTATCTTAACTTTCAAATGAAATTTTTATAAGTCATTGCAACAAATCTCTTTGTTTGCCTATGAAACATAATATCTTGTATTTGGTTTGTCATTATTGTTTTATGAACTTTTTTTTTATGTGAATCCATTTTATTGTTGGATAAAAATTTAAAAACTTTTGATGTATATATATTATTTTTTATCATTATATATTGAACATACGTTAGTTTTATTACATTGAATAACTGGATTTAAAGTTTCTAATATTTTACTACCCCGTCCCCAAACACTTTACATAGTTCATTGTTCATCCCTCCACAAAGATCTCTAAATTACATTTCATTCCAATAACTAGTGATCTTTCTACCCGTGCTTCGCACGGAAGATATTTTTACAATTTTTTACTATAATAATTAATTAAATTTTATTGCTGAAAATTTTCAATTCATTTTTTTAACTTATAACTAAACTTAGAACATTTTTTAAAACAAAATCATTAACATTATAACAATTTTTAACAATATATATATATATATATATATATATATATGAAAAAACCATTATTTCATCAAAATAGATTCTCTTAAATCTTTGACATAATAAAAAATATTTGAACAATTTGCATTTTTTACATTAAATTAATTATTACTTTCAACATACATGTAATTTCTAAGTGACACAAAACAAAATAATTTATAGTATATTAAAAAAGATATGTTATACATTCTTTACAAACATTCCATTATTTTTGTTACTAAAAGCTTCTACAAACTAGTTTGAATATAAAAAAAAGAGCGTGACTGTATAAACTCCCAAAATTATATTTTTAAACTAAAATGCACATATGTTAAATGACAATATAACCATCAACATAAACTTCCAAAATTATATTTTTAAACTAAGAGGCACATATGTTAAATGACAATATAACCATCAACATATAGTATTCGTTAACCTCCTTCAACGAAATCTTACCAGATTTATGCACACATTATACCCAAATATTTGGTCATCAATCCTCATGCCCTTTTATTCAAAAGTCATATTTGAACGCGTCCTTTGCTCTGGAAATACCTAAAAGTAAGGTTAATGGTAGAACCATAGTTTGTTCCATATTTGTGATTGTCATGCTGTTGCTTCTATTCTGGCAAAATTACTTACTTTATTTTCCTTCTTTCCTTTAGCTGCAAAAGCCCTTATCCAAACATTGTCTATATATTTAATTATTAATTGGAACATTAACTTAATTTTCTTGGTTTAATTAAAAAAATTGAGTCCTAAATTTTGATGTTCAAAACACATGAATTAGAATGAATGGGGTAATTTTTAGTTTAGTTTTACAAAGAAATGATATAATTGTCAAAAGTGGGGTTTGTTTAATAAATCCTTAATAATTTAATTGTTTTACTCAATCCACATTAACATACTCTTTTTTATATACTTCTTAAAAATAATTTTACCATTTTTTAAGCAATGCATCAATTCTAATATATTTTTGTGTCACCAATAAACCTGATTACATAATAAACCGAGAATAATTTTTTCAGTTTTGATACTTTAATATAATAAAACCCATTTTTTCTCCAAAATATTTTACACCAGACATATCCAAAAATAAAAATAAAAAATTAAATCTCGCCATACAATGTTTAAATTCAGTATTATTGCATTTCACATAAAAATCAATGATTTCGCCAACATTCACAGATTATAATTTTCCTTCAATATCATATTCAAAATGATCAATTTGAATTCAGTAGCAACATTTGGAGAAAGGCTTATATTGTCTACACATGATCCAATAGAATTTTCATCACTGTTCAAACAAAAAGTAATAAAAAATAATATAATGCAAAAAACAAAAGTCTATCACATTAATATTATAGGGTAAAGTAAGTTTTTAGTCCTTTAACTTTACACAACTTTGGTTTCAATCCTCTTAACTTTTTAACTTTGAAATTAGTCATTTAAGTATACATTTATTTTGATTTTGTTCCATCTTACCTACTATCACATGTAACCTTTAGATTATAGGTGATGCAAAAATTTCCAATTAATTATTTTTTCAGAAAAAAGATATATTAAAACTTAAGAAAAAAAATCTTCAACTTTTTTTATTGATGCTTAAAAAAACCTAAAAAATAATCAACCAAATATTAAAAAAATACTAATTTTTGAAAATTAAAATTTTATAAATATTAAAATAAATTAACTGATTTAAAAAAATTAAAGAAAAATTAAATGGGGGATTAATTTAAGGTACAATATGAGACCACAAATTACTCATTACTTCCACTAAAAACCTGCATTAGTAAAAACTTTTGTAAATCTAGAAGATTTATTATTCCAAATCTAGAAGATTTGATATGGACATTACTAAAGGACCAATAACCCAATGGGTTTCATATCTTAGACTAGAGTTTTATTCTTATAAATAGACTATTGTACTCATAATTGTAATTATTCATACATAAGAACATTAGTGAAACTCCTGGCTTGGCTCGCCCCCAGACATAGTCGTTCCCGACGAACTGGGTGAACAAATCTCGTCTTTTATTTTACGCACTTATTTACAACATGTTATCAGCACGAGACTCTGCCCGAGATTAAACGGTACGCCCTAAAATTAATTCTCTACAAATCATATGAATTAATCCCCATACCGAATTATTTGATCCATGCGTTACATGATTTATATGCTCTAGAATTATTATTTTGATTTGTTCTTGTAATTAATTGAATCAAATCCTGTTTCGAATTGGATTAATTTTAAATTGAGAATCGAAGGAGCAACGGCCGCCACCCGAAGATGAACGGTCGCCGCCCGCCAGCAGCGCCGCCGCGCATGCGTCGCGGCCCAGCAGCCGCCGCCGCCCAGTGCGACGCCCGCGGCCCAACATCCGCCACTGCCCAGCGCGTCGCCTGAGGCCCAGCAGCCGCCGCCGCCCAGCGCGACGCCTGCGGCCCAGCAGCCGCCGCCTAGCGCGACGTCCGCCGCCAGCGCAGCTCTCCCAGTGCACTGTACGCCGCCATCCATGCAGCGCTACCCGTGTGTTGTCGGTCGCCCCTTCGCTGCCTCCGCACGCCTCCGTGCGCGGCGTTGAGGCGGCGCAAGCCCTCCGCACGTGGCGCCATTCTCCCCAAAATTTTATAAAATTCTAATCTAATTTCGGTTTCGTTTTAGGATAACATAAAATTCTAATTAATTTATTTTAAAATCCTGAAAATATTTCGTTAAATTTTATTGATATACATTAAATATTTAGCCTCATGAATATGCATGTTTATTAAGTCGTAAATTTTCCTTGAAATTATTATCATGTGGTTATCGTTCATAATAAATTATTTTACATGTATCTATGATTTAATTATCTTACGTGCATTATTTTTCTCGCACATAGTTTATTTCTTTATAGTCTGCATATTATGCCCGGGTAGGCGGACCCCGGTACTTGTCGGACCGTAATTTATGTTTTGGGTAGACGACGCCCAATTCTTGCTTCTATGTGCTCTAGAATAATCAAATAAATCCTTGTTTCTCCGTTGTCAATAAATTGGTCACAACTCTTACCATGTCACTTTAAAATCGTAGTGAAAAATGTATGATATTACCATGAAAGAATTCGATGAGCTTGCTCTCGATGGTAATAACTACCTGATATGGGCGCTAGATGTCGAGATCCATCTAGTCTTAAATGAGTTGAGCGAAACAATTCTCGAAGGTTCGAAATCCACTAACGCCCTGAAGGCGAAAGCGTTGATTTTTCTCATGAATCACCTGAGTGAGGAATTCATTTTTTTTAATCCTCATTCAGGGACCCTGGAATGTTGTGGAAGTCCCTGAAGGATCATTTCCAACAACAAAATGATATACTCCTCCCTCCAGTACAATACAATTGGTTGAGACTCCATTTCCAAGACCTTAAGTCTATAACGGAGTACAACTTTGCTTTGCACCGTATTGTAACCCAGTTGATGCAGAACAATCTGTCAATATTCCACGCTAGCAACCTTATACTCCAGCAGCAGTATAGAGACAATTATATGATTGGTTGCAAACGTGGAAGGAGGGTAGAGGGTAAGATGATCTGGGCTAAAGGCCGAGGTCGTAGTACATCCGGTGGTCACAGAACCTCGAATTTCGCTCTTTAAAAATCTGGCAATCAAGAAAAGGTTGAGCAGTCCTACTACAGATGCGGATGCAGAGGTCATTGGTCTCGCACGTGTTGCACTCCCAAGCACTTGGTTGAGGCTTATCAAAAGCAGCCAAAGGACGACAAGGGGAAGACCCCTAGAGTCGAATCTCACCATGCCAGTCTGCTTGAAGCAGACTTTGACCAAGACAACGTCGATCCTCTGGGCATCAAGCTCAAGGACTTTGGAAATGATGAGTGATTTGCGTATTTGATTGTTTTAGTACTTTATTTTTTGGATAAAACAATTTATGTTTTTGGATCCTTTCTTTCGGATGCTTTATTTTATGGATGATATTATGTTTTAGCTTTGATGTGTTTACCTTAGATCACTGTCCATTTCTTTTATCTGGATATTGCTGTTCTTATTCATGTCTTGTAAACATATCAGCTATTAGGTTTGGGCTATTTCCTCTGGCATGATGGATTGAGATTGTGATTTATGTTTGGTAGATAGCGCCACCACTCATACAATCTTAAGAGATAGGAAATATTTTCATAACTTGGTAGAACGTAAGGGGAGTATAACTACAATAGCAATAATAGTATATTGATAGTGTACTCCGGAAGAGCTTCCATTGTCCTCCCCGTGGGTACCGAACTCATAATCGATAATGCTTTATTGTTTCCACAATCTAAGCGTACCCTACTCAATTTTAGAGACATTAGGATAAATGGATATAAAACTGATAACAATAACAAATACCTTTTGATGACTATTACTTGAGGTAGCCAAGTTATAGAAAAACTTCATTCTTTCTCCTCCGGATTGTACTATTCCTACATCCGGCCGTCTAGTTCCCATCTAGCTATGAGTATGAAATTACATGACCCAAATTCTTTTAAATTGTGGCATCAGCGGTTAGGTCATCCAGGATAAACTATGATACGTAGGATTCTATCTAATTCAACTGGTCATAATATTTCGAATAATAGATCCCTCCTGTTGATGAATTTATTTGTGATGCATGTTCTAAGGGTAAGTTGATAGCACGTCCGTCGCGCACTAAGGTTTGACTAGAGTCTCCGATTTTCCTTGAGCAAATTTAAGGAGACATTTGCGGACCGATTCACCCAGCATCAGGACCATTTTGTTATTTCATGGTCCTTATTGATGCCTCCACTAGGTGGACATATGCATGTTTGTTGTCCACCCGCAATCAAGCTTTTGCGAAGCTCATTGAGAATACTATCGAGCTTAGAGCTCAATTCCTGGATTATCCAATTAAGTCGATTCGCATGGATAATGCTGTTGAATTCAGCTCAAAGGCCTTTATAGATTACTGTATGCCTCTAGGAATTAAAGTGGAGCATTCGGTCCCCTATGTCTATACCCAAAATGGTCTTGTTGAGGCGCTAATAAAACGTATCAAACTTATCGTGAGACCATTGCTTATGAACTCCAAACTACCCACTTCATACTCGGGGCATGCAGTCCTACATGCATCGCACTTAATACAAATCCGTCCAACTGCATATAATGATCCTTCTCCCTACAGTTAGTGCATGGGAAAGAACCTAGCATTTCCCATCTGCGTATTTTCGGATGTGCGGTATATGTTCCGATAACATTACCAAAGCGGACCTCTATGGGCCCACAAAGGAAACTCGGTATTTACGTCGGACTTGACTCTCCATCCATCGTGAAATACCTCGAGCCTTTATCCGGGGATCAATTAACGGCCCAGTTCGCTGATTGCACATTCGATGAAGATTACTTCCCGTTAGGGAGAGATCCGAATTCAAAATTGAATGAATGTCGGGAGCTTACATGGAACGTAAGTAATCTTCAGTATCTAGATCCGCACACTAATCAATCTGAACTAAAAGTTCAGAAGATCATTAACTTGCAAAATCTAGCAAATAATCTGACAGACGCGTTCACTGACCATAGAGGTGTAACTAAATCGCATATACCTGCAGTAAATGCTCCCCAAAGGGTTAAGGTCCCAAGCAAAACAAGTACTCATGCCCCCACGCGCCAGAAGCGCAAAGGACCCTCAAGAAATAGTAATACACCTAAACGAAAGGCTAGCAAATCTGGTCAGTCGAATGTAAAATCTCTTGAAGAGATTCGTTTAGATAACTCAAAGTCTCTAGGAGATGAGCATCCTAGTGATGAAGCACGTGCATAAAATATTCAATGCACTAGGACTGTGGAACGACCAGACCCAAATACAATGGGAAATGAGGAAGGTCTGGTTGACGTAAACATCGAAGTCTCTGTGAACTTCACAGATACGAGAGAAACATATAATAGAAATATTACTGTCGTCGACGACACATTTGCAGCGTCAATTGCTCTTTCCATTATAAATGATCTAGATCCAGAACCCAAAACAATCGCTGAGTGCCGGAAGCGCTCCGATTGGGTTAAATGGAAAGAGACAATTGAAGCAGAGCTCACATCGCTTAACAAAAGACAAGTATTTGGCTCTATCGTCCGTACACCCACGCGCAATATCCCCGTAGGATATAAATGGGTATTTGTACAAAAACGAAATGAGAACAATACTGTGGAGAGGTATAAAACGAGACTTGTAGCTCAAGGGTTTTCGCAGAGACCCGGGATTGATTTCGATCAAATCTATTCTCCCGTCATGGACTCAATAACGTTCCACTACTTGATATCTTTGGCAGTTAAAATGAATCTCCAAATGAGAATAATGGATGTAGTAACCGTGTACTTATACGGATCACTTGATGCCGACATTTACATGAAAATCCCCAATGGATTTGACACTCCTCAGATGAGGGATGGTGAAAACCGCAGTATGTATAGCATAAAACTGCAGAAGTCGTTGTATGGCCTGAAACAATCAGGCCTCATGTGGTACAACCGACTTAGTGAATTCCTTCAGAATAAGGGATACACATTCGATAAAGCTTTCCCATGCGTATTCACGAAGAAATTGCATAATAGTTTTTGCATCATATCCATCTATGTTGATGACCTAAACATAATCGGAACATGCAAAGAGATTGAAGAAGCCAGTTCAATCTTGAAAGCTGAATTCGAAATAAAAGTCTTGGGTAAAACCAAGTACTGCCTCGGACTGTAGATCTAGCATCTCCCAGAAGGAATTCTTATACATCAATCGACCTACGTGAAGAAGGTATTGGAGAGATTTCACATGGATAAATCTCATCCACTTAGCACCCTTATGGTTGTTCGATCCCTTGAAGTGGATAAGGACCCATTTAGACCAAGAGAAGATTCAGAAGAAATTCTGGGGCCAGAAGTTCCTTATCTTAGTGTTGTTGGAGCATTGCTCTATCTCGCAAATTGCACTCGGCCGGACATTGCATTTGCTGTCAATTTGCTTGCGAGACATAGCGCTTCTCCTACAAGGAGACATTGGAATGGTGTTAACCATGTTCAACTGTACCTCCAAGGGTCTCAAGATCTTGGACTGTTTTACCGTAAGAACCAAGACAAAACCTTAGTAGGTTATGCGGATGCTGGCTATTTGTCTGATCCCCACAACGCCATATCCCAGACTGGTTACGTTTTTCTCTGTGTTGGTACCGCGATCTCATGGAGATCGGTTAAACAAACCTTGGTTACTACGTCTTCAAACCACTCAGAGATAATAACTTTATTTGAAGCCGCACGAGAATGTGTTTGATTAAGGTCCTTGGTAAAACACATTGGTGACTCATGTGGTATCACTAAAGGCGATACACCTCCCACCATTATATTTGAAGACAACACCTTCTTGCATCACACAAATGAGTAATGGGTACATCAAGGGAAACCTGGCGGAACTTATCTCACCTAAGTTTTTCTTCCCATACGAACTCCAGAAGAGTGATGTGATTACCATTCAAAAGGTGCAATCTAGTAACAATTTAGCAGATCTGTTTACTAAGTCCTTACCTACGTCTACTTTTGAAAAGTACATTCGTGATATTGGGATGCAAAGACTCAAAGTGTTGTTGTCATTAGGGGGAGCGGTAACCCCGAAATAAATCTAGAAGATTTGATCTAGAAGATCGATTACATTCCTCCCTAACTTATTATTTGGCCGATACCTAGCACGTGGAGTTTTTATGACAAGACATTTATGTTATGTCGTAATGTCCAAGGGGGAGTGTTGTAAATCTAGAAGATTTATTATTCCAAATCTAGAAGATTTGATGTGGACATTACTAATTGACCAATAACCCAATGGACTTCATATCTTAGACTATGGTTTTATTCTTATAAATAGACTATTGTACTCATAATTGTAATTACTCATACACAAGAATATTAGTGAAACTCCTGGCTTGGCTCGCCCCCATACATAGTCGTTCCCGACGAACTGGGTTAACAAATCTCATCTTTTATTTTACGCACTTATTTACAACAAAAACTACAAAACTGAACTTAAAAAGACTCAAACACCCATCATTAAAATAATTCAAATCAACACATTAAATGACCCAAGTAAACAGGCAAAAAAATAGCATCACATGTCAAATATGAAATTATCTCATACAAGATATACAATTAAACTCTCATTCCTCAAATCCCAACGAGATATTCAATACCCATAATCTCTCAACTCATCTCGCACATTCACAATCCCCAAAATTCCCAAAAAATAAACCAGTAAAAAAAAAATTACCCCCACATAGTAATTTCAGATTGCCGTCGGTGACGGAATAGATGGCCCCGAACAGTTCCTCTGCAACACTCCGCTGGCGACGACACCACTGCAACAGGAACGTCCTTGAACCACACCTTTGCAATATCAGCCGATGATGACACCTCTACAACTGAAACATAATTGATATTTACCCAAAAAATAAAAAAATAAATTTTGTATAAACATAAGCATCATTCACCTTGCACATATACATCTTAAAAAAATTCTAACAAATGCACATAGTCAACATTTAAAATGGGAGAGGGAGGGGAAGAGTACAAAACTCCAACGCATAACACACAAACATGTTTGGTATAACTGTGTGCAACCTTCACCTTTAAAAAGTTACACATATACATGTTTTAAACAAAAGCTAGAAAAATGCACATGGACAACATTTAACCATGGGGAAAAAAATTAGAATAAACCTCAAATATGCAATGCACAACAACATGTGTAACTTCAGCAACACACTTGGCCTTTTAAATTACAATGCTAAAGCCAAAAAAGACAATTAGCAAATTAATGTGCAGTTCTGTTGTACAGAAAGTTGCATATGTTCAGTTAAACAAACAAATGTGCATAAACATTAATATTGTCTCATAACTAAAACATTATTTTTTCTTATAATTTGCAGCCATGAATATACTTTTACACAATATACAAACATGACTACGCTCACCATATACATCAACAATCTCCCGTGCAACTTACCAATAAATACCAAAATGAAAGAAAATTACAAAACTTTTTCAACCTCACATGATATTCGATCCACCTTAAAAAAAAACCCACAAATCACACTAGCATATTACTGCAAATCATTCTCATTCCAAATTGATAAAAGGTATGGTCAATGACATTTAAAAAAAAGATAAAAATACACTAACGTCATTCAATATAAAAATAGAACATACATGGCGTCATTTTCTGTCGATGGCTGACACACAACTATTGGCGACAAACTCGAATTAATTTTCCGGCAGAGATTGACAACAACAATCAAAGTAAGAAAGGAATCACCCTTAAAAAAAATAAAGTGTGAGAGATCAACTCATAAGAAATTCAAGCAAAATACCATTGACTACGAGAACTCATTAACAATATTAAAGGAAAAAGACTCATTTCATCTAAAAAACTGTTACAATCATTCATCATACAATAACTCCCACCATATTAACAATTACCATGCAAACAAACCTACCATATTAGATAGACAAAAGTAACCGACACACCTAAGGGCATAATAATAATAACACTATACAAATTGATTAAAACAGTAATAAAAAAAATTCATAGTACTAAATACTAATGCCTCTCCACATAATGCACTAAATAATTATTATCCCAAATTAAATTATAAAGGCAAGTTATTATATGAAAATAGTTCATGATAAGTTTATCATGAAACAGTTTTAAAGTATCAACTAATTAATCAGGAGTATCAGTAATCTCATCAGGAGTACATTATTCTGGTTCAGTGGTATTATATTTTAATTGTTGTATTTTGTTGAATCCAAATTAATGATACTCTTGGTCAAATATTCGATTCTTTGAAACAGTCTATTTTTTGAACCATTTTGTAATTATTCCATAATAATAAAATCATTGTTATTTGTAAACTTATAAAAATATCAACTTTATATTAATAACAGTAACAAACACACAAACAAAATTAAATAATAAAAAAGTAGATATGGTTACAATAAAAAATCACCACACTCAACTCATCATAACCAGTTAGTTGAATTACAATGATTTAAATACACTGTGAGTGACATTACTTCATGATAGCAATTTAATTTCATCCAAGTTCTAAAACGTTATAAAATCTATTGAAAGAGAGTTTTTATAAAGGCTAATGTTTTATCTGTGATTTATAAAAAAAATGATAAAAAGTTCATGAAATAAACATAATGATTTATTTAAAGTCAAACTTGCACTAATTTTTTCTTAAAGTAGTCCAAATTAATTTATTCATGTTCATTAATTTTTCAGTGTATGACTTCAACCATTTTTTCATAAAATATTGGCGATAATCTAATTATAGTATTTTCAATTGAATTTATAGTTCTTTAGAACAATTCTTCCGTACCAAGATATGACCTTTGTTAAAATAGTGATGAATTAGATCAAATATGGGTATTTTTTTAACCAGATCGAAAACTTTGTAGCAAATATCTCCAAAAAAAAAATCCACAATCCAAATTATTTATAACAGAAAAATAGTGCAACAATTAATTCATGCAAAAGAAATTTCATATGCGGCATGTACGTTTCTTTGTAATTGCAAGAATATCTCAAAATGTAATTTCGAAGGTATGCATGCATATTGAGCATTATTGGGCGTGATTTGGAGATTAAACCATAAGATTATTCGCTAGCTTTATACGATACTTCTCGGCCGACATACTACTTCCTATTTCCATCTAACACAGCCCACTATTTTATGCTAACTATGCTCCTGATGCAAACATCCTAAAAGTTTTTTTAACTATAAATATAATGAGTATATTGGATAGTCTCAGTGTCGAACCTAACAATGTGTGTCTCCTTTTATTCGAAAGAATATTCACCCTCTCAAATCTCGCAACTCTACATCTCATTCTCTCCAAATGTGGATCTATTCACAAGACTCATTATACATAAACATAATTAATAAAACAATATATACATGAAATACAAACACTAATATATATACACACTGATTCAGCATTTGATATGAACACTAACCGAATAGAGGCAAGAGTCCACATTTTTTATAAATTATAGTCTTGCGTATCATTTGTGTTATTCGAGCAGTGTTAGCTGCAATAAAAAAATATTTTACACAATGCTAATGCAAAAAAAAAAAAAAAACATGAACAACAGTAAATTGAAAGGAAATCATTGTTTACAAAGAACATCAATAATAATCCAATAATTAAAAAATATGGACCTCTCTCCAAAGCTCTCCCATGATCCATTATCGATCAACCTACACATAGCAATGATTGAAATACCATAATCAGTAGATAAGAAAATGTTGATCCAGAAATGTAAATAAAAAATATACATGTATATATATACAATGAAAGTTTATATCAACCAATACAGTCAATATCTATTTCAGATTGAAGAATTTGACATCACATAGGTGAAACAATACAGTGATACATGTGTATCACAACATATAAAACCAAACACACACAAATATTTCCGAGTTAAAATGCACAATATATCTATTTTATTTTGGAAAATATGGTCAATTATACAATATACCATATCACCACATTCATATAATAATTGTTAATTAATCTGTAAAATATAAACTTAAATGTCCTGTGTCATTAGATGGTAAGTGAAATATTCTAAACTATAGTTGTAAAAAATTCAGGACTAAAAAAAAAATAGTGTAAAAAAATATTCAGTTTTAATGTGATTGACCAACCAATAATATTTTATTATCCAAATATTGGCATGCCACAATATCAATGATCGACAGTATAATCTTGATTGAGCGACGAACCCACATCAAATGTAATGATAGCAAATAATTATCCTACTCCTAACGACAATATGTATAGATATTTGTCGCAGATAAGCAGCAGCCAGTTAGCATGGTATCACAAAAACCACACGGCCAAGAGCAAAAAAAAAAGATGAATATTGACACACATCCAAACCTTATATTGTTGACATATACGTGCACAACTATTTTACTATCTTACACTGTGTTACTCACAGATTTTGTCCATTTGATACGCATAATAACACAACCCTTAAATGTATCAGAATATATTGAGTATTTTGTTTTTATTTATTAGATGATGTATCCCAAAAAACTGGAAAGCCGCCTCTCTTGGCCTAAGTTTGATAAATATATGCCGCACATATAAGATCATAAAATTCATACAGAAAAATGTCAATCTAATTGATCGCAGATTTAAATATTTCATATATTGGATATCAATGTTGAAAGACAAATGCAGGTTATATTAGCATACGTGATTTGTTAAACATGAATAAAATCTAACAACAATACATATAAATAATTCCAGTCTATACAAACAACTACAACTACATCTAAGATCATCAGAATCAAATATAAAGAGCATAATACCAAGAGAAATTGCTAACAAAAAAATAATATAGAACGTTGTATAAATTTTATTGCATCAAACCGGAAACATTACACCCACTTAACACAAAATCTTGGATATGAGTGTACATTTATTCAAAGTGAAAAAAACTAAAAATAAAAGATAATATTGTTTTATTTGGCACTTGAAAATTTCAGACAATGAGTCACACGATCAATCCTTCTCAATTTTAACGGCAACCAACTTCTTCGAAACAAAGTTGTGGACATTGTCATCATCATCAACGTCTATAGTCAGTACTCCTCGACGTTTCCTCTTATTTTCAACAGAAGATTCAGGAATTCCAACGCAACCGTCCTCACAGGCTGGGGAAGAAACAACCTATTATCCACAAAGCAAAAGTTGAAAAATTAGAGAATGTAATAGCCCCGCCAAAATCACATAGCTACATACACTAAATAGCAAAAAAAATATGAATGCATAAGACAAAATGAGAAAATAACCTTCCCATGACTCGAGGAAATAAAGTTAGTGTCCTCATGATCCACGCTTGTTGATGACCTTTGATCAATGTTGATAATTAGTGGTTGTTTATGCTAAGAAAGATCACCAAACAAAGATCATTGTAGGATTAAAACCAGATTTTTGTAAGTAAAGGTTGAGAGATAAATTTGCAAGAGTTTGGCTTGTTTTTTGAATTAGTAACCCCTTTTTTTATTGCCCCATGAAGGGTATTTATAGAGGTACAAGCAAGTAGGAGGTGTCATCTCCTTAATCATCTTCATTTACATTGTGACAAGTGTTAAGACACTTGTCATCTCCTAAGCTATTACATCTTTACACCATAACAAGTGTTAAGACACTTGTTTGTTCCTAATGTAATGCCTAATTATTGGGATTTCTGATGATCTTCCGAGGTGCCCTCTTGCCCGCCTGCTCGCCTCTTGTTGGGTCTTTGTATATTCTTGGTCTGGCTGTTCGCCACCTTCTTGTGCTCCTTATGACCAGCTGCTCGCCTCCTGGTATCATGACCAACTGCTCGCCTCCTAGCATCATGACCAGCTGTTCGTCTACTCGACCTTAGTCTTCAAGCCCAGCTGCTCGCCTCCTAAGGTGTGAAGTCCCTGCTGGTCATCCTTTTCATTTATTATTTTCATTCTTGATTTCTTAATCTCATTATTTTAATATTTTTATTTCTAATCTTGTTGCCCGGCTGTTCGCCTATCAACAATGCCCCCTAGTTTGGCACATAAGGATAGATTTTATCCTTTTTTGTCAAACTATTGGATAGGCTAAATTATTTGATAGGAGGCGAGCAACAGGGAATTTGTCTTTCATTTCTATAGGGAGCGAGCAACAGGTTTTTGAAATTTTGAGCGGGAACTCTCGGAGGCGAGCAACAGGGAACGACGCTTGTACAGGCGCCGTTTCGTCTCTCGAGGCGCAGAATTCGAAGCGTCGTGACGTGGCAGCCCACGCGTGCGCCCTTAGAATTGCATATAGGGGCCTCAATTTTTCACTTCTTTCAATTTCGCCCCCGAATCCATATCTATAAATAGCTCACCTCTTCCATTTTCTTTCCTTTTTCGATTTTTCACAAGCAAAACCGCCATTGACGAATTTCAAGCTTTTTCTTCTCCATTCTTTTCGATTTCTTGACTGATTCCTCCTAAATCAAAGGTGAATCCTTTGATTCTTTTTGTTTCTTTCCTTAATTGTTTGTTTTTTACTCTCGATTTTGTATTTTTCATCTCTTTCACCGTTCCGCCGCCATCACCGCCGCGTCGCCTTCGCATCGCCGCCATTCTTCTTTTTCTTGAGAATACACCATCATTGTGCTCCTTCTAACCTTAAAAAAAAATTTGACGATGGCCTCTCCTTCATCGAGTGATACTCAATCTCTCGAGTTTGTTAGACGAAATCCGGGAAAAAGGCCCGTAAAAGATGAACCGCCGCGCCCTGTTCCTCGCCGCTCGCTCCGGCGAGCAGCTGGTCAGGTTCCTAGGACTTTGCTCATTGATGAGGATACGGGTTCCGAGGCGAGCTCTGTTGCTCGCTCCATCGATTCCTTCTATGCTGTGGAAAGCTCGGGCGAGCAGCACGTCCAAGGCCCTGTTGCTCGCTCCTCGGATCGTGAAGGAACTTCCTCGGATTTAGGCGAGGATTCCGCTGACGTCGCTGCTGAAATAGAGGAGATGAGCCTCCATGGGGACACGGGAGCGAGCAGCGAGCAACCGGTCCGGAGCGAACAAGTAGCCGGATCAGAGAGCGAGCAGGTGGGAGTCACATGGGAATTTCTTCGGGAGATAAACTTTCCCGTTTCAAGGCCAACTCCCGAGTCTCTCGATCCTAAAGCCGTAATCCGAAGGCAGGAGTGGATTGACTACGCCAACAAGTATCACAACACATTTCCTGTTCCTGCTCGACCTATCATGGAGGCTCTTCCATCATCATACACAGCGAGCAAAATAGCCAGTGTGGTTACGGAGGAGGATTTAGTTCGGATACGGTCTCACTACCGTATTTTGTACGATATCCACTTGTACGTTCCCCAACCAGGAGAGAGAGCTGACAATCCACCCCCAGGCTGCACTGCGATTAACCTTGATGTACTTAACACGGGGTTCCCTCTCCCGCTGCACCCGGTGATCGGACGATTCTTGAAGGACATAAACCTGGCGATCACTCAGATTACTCCGAACGGTTGGGGTAGTTTGTTGGCGTTTATGACCCTTTTCGGGTTGGAAGGATACAAGAACAAAATCAGCACGGTGGAGATACACTATGCTTTGACCATCTCCTCGGCTGTAAATGAAGACGGGTTGGGTTGGTATTACATCAAAGCCCGCAGTGGCGTCAAATTAATCGAAGGGGTGCCTAATAAGGTCAAAAGTTGGCACAAGCAGTTTTTTTATATTGGTGGCGATTGGCGGGCGTCCTTTGATTTTTCAGGAGGACCGGGACGTATAGACTCACCTACTCGTTTGGGCGAGATTCGGCGTAGGTCTCAATTCCTAGTTCATCGAATTTTTAGGTGAACTAATTTTAATCTTTTTCCCTTGTTTTGCAGGTCCTCGTCTCTTGAAGTGGGGGCATCCGGATTTGAGCGAAGAATTTTTATATGTTCTCGCATTGATTTCACTACGGGATATTAAGGACCGGAGCATTGAACATCTCTCTCAAGCGCACTGTCGTAAGTTAGCCCAACTTATTACCAGTGCCCATCACTTGGAGGCACAAGCAGAAGTTCCCGAGGGTAAGTTTTACTTGTTAATTTTTCCATTTTTCTTATTATCCATCCTTACCCTGTTGGTCGCCTAGGCCCTTCTGGTCGCCTAGGCCCTGCTGGTCGCCTAGGCCCTGTTGATCGCCTAGGCCCTGCTGATCGCCTATGACTAATAATTTTTGTGTTATTTTCAGCTCAAAGGGTAACAGTCGTTGTCCCCCCAATTCCCGAAAGTTATTATTTACTTGCACGTCGGGTTAAACAGATGGCCGCCAATCAACCATCAAGGAAAAAGAAATTTGACCCATGTACTTCCTTGATTAAGCTGAGAGCCGAAGCGGATGAAGATGAAGAAGTTCCTCAGGTTCCTGCCCCTGATCCACGCCCTCCAGTGCGTTCCTCACCTCCCCCAAAGGACACGAGGGGTAAGAAGAGACTTACGAAGGAGACCGCTCCCCGTAAGGAAGACGACCGCGCCAAGCGGGTGAAAGGACAAGGTCCTTCTCAGATGGGCAAGTCTACTGCTCGCTCCTCGCCGGTGGAGGAGGTAACCGAGCAGCAAGTCGTTGGGGCCATACTCGCCGGCCAGAACAGGGGCACGTCTCCCGACAACACATACTTGGGCTATGACCCAGTAAAGATGAGGGAGTAAGTACTTTCTCCTTTCTGTATGATGTTTTCCCCTTTGACTTTGTTTTTCTAACGATTTTTTCCTTCTATAGGTACCGGAAGAATGATTACCCTGGTCGTGCAAAGGTACTTCACCAATTCAGCTGTGTGAAGTCTCCTCCGGCACCTCATGAGATTAAGGACTCCCACGTCCGAAGAGCCATGGAATATGTTCCCCGCTCGTGGACCAAGACTGGCGAGGAGATCCTCCAGAGCCAAAGCCTCAGCGACAATGCCCGTCTATTAAGTTACAATGCGAGCCATCAATCTATCACTGCTTAGCGAGTCCTGGACCAGGCTATCGAGCTTGAGCGAACGAACCGTGGCTTGGGGCGGAGGATCGAGCAAGTTGAAACAGAACGTGATGCTCAGCTTGCTCAACTGAAGAAGAAGAAGGATGAAGAGTTGGCAAAGTTGAAGGCTGACTTTGACAGAGCCAAACATACGTGGACGCGGGAGGTGAAAGCTGCCGAGGATCGGGAAATGGTCGCGTCCAACACTTCAGAGAAACTTAAATTAGAGTTGGGCGTTGCCACTGACCGTCTGCAGGTTTTGGAGACAGAGCGGGTAGGTCTGGTGGAAAGAGTGGAATCCTTGAAGGTCCACGTCGACCAGTTGGAAAAGAAGAACAAACGCGGCATCTCTTACACTACGTATGTGCAAGATGTAACCGATAACACCAATCTGGGTTACATCTACGCATATGCAGTCAGCGTGAGAAATGTGAAGTACGCTTTGGATAATGGTCTGGACGTGATGACTTCGACCATCAAGGACTTCACAGACTATGTCACTGAAAATCCTCCTACTCCCGGCTTCGAGATCCCGGTGGCTGACTTAGGAGATATGGGGGTCAACTTGGGTGTCTTCAAAGACGATGTCCGCATTGTGGCCCCCAAGGAGAGAGTAGAGGCGGACAGTGATATGACCATCTTCGAAGCTTTGGGCCCCCTTCTCCCTAATCCTCTTGGTGAAACGAGCTCCTCCATTGCTGTAGGCGAGCAGCAGGCCTCTGGGGTTATTATGCAAGATGTTCCTCCTCCTCCCCAAGATCCTCAAGCCCCACCTGCTCCATCAGCTCCTGAGACTTAGATTTTATTTTCTGTCTTTTTTAGTTGATGTAGTAGGATAATGACCGTATGCTTTCCATTTCTTTGTAACCTTGTTTTGATGAATGAAGATCGTTCTTTTACTTTACCGTTCGCCTTTTATTTGCCCTTTTCATTTTTTTGCTTAAGTATTTCTTTCTGATTGAAAGTTTTAATACTTTTCCTTTGCAAATGTATGTATATTGAGTATGTGTGAGCCTATTTGGTTCTTTTGGAGAACTTGGCTTTTGTCATACTTCTCGTTATGCCCTGTTGCTCGCCCCTTGCTATGTTTGTGCTTAAATGCATTTGGCTTCGGGACGAGCAACTAAGTGTTAGCATGTGCCCTGCTGCTCGCCTCCACTGTACTTATGCTTTATGCATTTAGTATCTTGAGCGAGCAAATTCGTGTAATGGGGCGATCAGGTGGGCTCCTAAGTCTCATGGACCCTGCTGCTCGCCTCCTTCTGGATTCGTGCTTACAACACTTGCTTATCCTCCGGCGAGCAGCTTTCCTTCTAGGCGAACAGTTGGGTTTTAACACCTCTTGCTTCCTTGTATACATAATATACTTGAATAATCATCTAACTTCTTGGAAATTTTGCTAAAAAAGTTCAAAAATTTCATCAATCTTACAACAATATACACAGCAACATGCAGAAAATTTCTATGGAATTTTTTTATTTTACATCAGTCTCCTAACTATTGATAATATTTCTTTAACAAAGCCGCGTTCCAGGTGTATTGGGCCGACTTGCCTTCCATGTCTTCAAGATCATACGTGCCATTGTACCACTTGTGGGTCACCCTGAATGGGCCCTCCCAAGTCGGTCCACATACTCCTGGAGGTGTTGCTAGGATTTTTCAGAGTACCAGATCCCCAACTTCAAATTCCCTGACTTTTACTTGCGAGTTGTAGTACCTTGCAATCCTTCTTTTGTATATCTCGTTTTTTATTTCTACCGAGATTCTTTTTTCGTCGATCAAATCCATTTCTGCAGCTAGTGCCTTGTTGTTTTCTTGTTCATTGAACTCGACTATTCTTTCAGTTGGTACTTTGAGCTCTATAGGTATGACTGCTTCTGTACCGAATGCCATAGCAAACGGTGTTTCTCCCGTGCTCGTTCTATGTGATATCCTATATGCCCAAAGTACTTCGGGTAGTTCTTCTGACCATTTGCCTTTTTTGTCCACCAGCCGAATTTTGAGGATGTGTTTGATTATCTTATTAACTGCCTCGACTTGACCGTTGGACTGAGGGTGGTATGGTGTGGAGAAATGCTTCTTGATTCCCCATTTTTTGTAGAAATCTCTTATCTTTTTTCCTTCGAACTGTCTTCCATTATCGGTTACTATTGCTTGAGGAACTCCAAATCGACACACTATACTCTTCCAGATGAATTTGATCATTTTTTCTTGTGTTATTGTTACTAGTGCTTCAGCGCTTCAGCTTCAGCCCATTTTGTGTAATAGTCCACGGCCACCACTGCCAATCTTACATTCCCCTTTCCCGTTGGGAAAGGTCCTATGATGTCTATCCCCCACTTTGCGAATGGCCATGGACTATTTACTGAGATCAGCTCTGTCGGTGGCTTATGGATGTTGGGAGCGAACAGCTGGCACCAGTGGCACATTTTTGCAATTCTGATTGCGTCTTGTAACAGAGTTGGCCAGTAGTAACCTTGCCTCACTGTTTTATATGCCAGTGCTCGTCCTCCTGCGTGATTTCCACAAACTCCTTCGTGAATTTCCTTCAGAACTTCTTGGCCTTGCCCCCTTGCTAGGCATTTCAGTAGGGGCAGCGAAAATCCCCTATTGTAAAGTTGGCCTTCCATGATCGTAAATCTTGCTGCTCGTTTGACTAACTTGGCCGCCTCTTGTGGGTCTTCAGGCACTATGTCATCCTTGATGTATTTGTATATTGGTGTTCTCCAGTCCTCTTCTGTCAACTCTTCTTCAACTTGATTTATCTTGTAGTCACTGGTGGATGGATTAGAAATTCTTGTTATCGTGACTTCTGAAAGTTTTGCTGGTCCCGTGCTGGTAGCCAATCGAGCAAGTGCATTGTTGTCCCTTGGCACTTGTTCGATGTAGATTTGTTCGAATAGTGAAGCCAAGTGTGCAACAATCTTTTGGTATAATGCCATGTTTTCATCCTTGGCTTCATACTCGCCACGAACTTGATTGACTATCAACTGGGAATCTCCGTAGATTTGGACTCTTCGGACCCCCACGGCCAATGCCAGACGTAGACCAACTATCAATGCCTCGTACTCAGCTTCGTTATTTGTTGCCATAAACTCGAACCTGACTGCTGAGGTGAATACTTGTTTGTCTGGGCTGATTAACACTATCCCAGCTCCTGCCGCTGTGTTATTTGATGATCCATCTACATACATATGCCACGGATGGTTATGACCTCTCGTCGGATCTTGAGGGAAGGTTAATTCGACTATGAAGTCGGCTAACGCTTGTCCCTTGATCGCTGTTCGAGGTGCATAAGATATTCCGAATTGGCTTATTTCGAGGGACCACTTGAGGAGGCGACCAGCAGTGTCAGGCCTTTGTAAAATTTGCCTTAGTGGGAAAGTTGTTAAGACCTCCACTTGGTGATCAAAGAAATATGGCCGTAGCTTCCTTACGCTCATCACCAGTGCGTAGGCTAACTTTTCCATAGGTGAATATTTAATCTCCGCTTCATGCAAAGCCTGACTCACATAGTAGATTGGCAAGTGAAATTTTCCTTCTGCTCGGACCAAGACTGAGCTGATGGCCACCTCTGATGCGGCTAGATACAAGTACAATTTTTCTCCAGAGATTGGTTTTGATAGGATTTTAGTATCACTCAGATACTCCTTCAGCTGCTCAAACGCTTGCTGACAATTGTTTGTCCACTGAAACTGCCCTTTCTTAATGGCGTCAAAGAAAGGTCGACATTTGTCTCCTGACCTAGAAATGAATCTGTTCAGAGCTGCCAAACATCCGATTAGCCGCTGGACTTCCCTGACCGACCTTGGCGGTTGCATATCCATTATTGCTTTAACTTTTGACAGATTCGCTTCGATGCCCCGTTGACTAACCAGGTGCCCAAGGAACTTTCCTGAGTGTACACCGAAGCTGCTTTTCTTCGGGTTTAACTTCATGTTGTATGCTCGAAGAATCTCGAATGCTTGTACTAGATGTTCCAAGTGATCTTCTTTTCTTAGGCTTTTCACGACTATGTCATCCACGTACACTTCCATTGTTCTGCCGATGTGATCATCGAACATTTTATTGACAAGTCTTTGGTACGTGGCTCCTGCGTTGATTAATCCGAACGGCATCCTTTTCCAACACAGCAGGTTCTTGTTGGTGTAGAACGCCGTGCTTTCCTGGTCGTCTGGGTGCATCGGTATCTGGTGGTACCCGGCAAATGCATCCATGAAGGTAAGAAGTTCGTGTCCTGCTGTGTTATCTACCAGTTGATCAATATGTGGTAATGGGAAGTTGTCTTTGGAACATGCAGCATTCAGGTCTGTAAAATCAATACACAACCTCCACGTGCCATTTGGCTTTTTTACCAACACTGGATTTGCTACCCATCTGGGACATAAAGCTTCTTTGATGAGATCATTGTCAAGCAGCTTCTTTACTTCCACATCCAATGCTTCATATTTGTCAGGTCCGAACTTTCTTCTTTTTTGTTTTACCGGTTTCTTTGTCGGATCAATATTTTGTTGGGAAAATACGGGTGCTCGGAATCTATTCGGGATGAATTTTAAATACAAATTTAAATACAATTATTACTAGCATGAATTAATCCTAATTAATTCAAATAATAATTCCAACAACTAATTATCATCATGCATGTTAAATTAATTTCACATATTTAACTAGGCGGAATTAAACAAGTAAATATGCGATTAACGTACCTCTCGTAGTAATGGCCTTTGGATATACGGGACACTTGTAATCTCGTTCTATCAACCCAAAGCCTTCTCAAGTATTTCCCTTTTCACCTCACTTGATCGCCGGTGGGAGACGCTTTCAAGCAATTTAATAAACTAAGGAAAAAGAAAAATATCTATGCTTCTTGATTTTTCCAACACATGGAATTATGTACTTGGGGATGAAATAATCATCCCCTATTTATAAATAAAAGTGGCCGAAAATATTGTGGTTTATGGGCTTGGAAAAAATCTTTTCTTAGACTCTAAGAAATCTTGAATATATCTCATATATTCTTTTCTCCAAAATAAAATATTCCACAAAAATCTCACACTCTTAATTATAAGATGTAATTTTCGAAAATTTCAAGTTGAAATCCAAAGATTTGGATCTTCTTGAATATATGAGATATTCTTGTACTTCTAGAATACATATCTTTCATAATATCTTTCCAAGAAAATCAACAAAATCTTATTTCTCCTTGATTCTCATATTTTCGAATTTTACTTGAAAAAATCAGCATTAATATATTCTTTATTTTAATCACCTTATCATTATTGGGCTACTTAATGGGCTACTTGAGGGGCCTTAAGGAGAATTAAGATTGGACCTCCTAATGGACTTCTGAATTTCAATATTGAGCCCCAATATAATTCAGCCCATTAATATTAATTATTACCACTAATAAATTAATATTGCACTATCCATCTTAATCCATATTACGATAATATGGGCTCCCGGTTATTATTTCCCGCGTTTAAGATTATCAAGTCCATTAATTAATTAAGCTTCTGAATAGCTCTAAATTAATTAACGTCTTTCACCTTGGAGTAAAGACAACTCAACATTATTATTCGTACCGAAGAAACTAATTCTTCACTTGCAAGATTGGTACAATAAAACTTCTGAGCCCACCAAGGGGACTAATCACACGAACCGTACTCGCACGCGTTTCTCCGTATTAAATCTTAGCAACCGTCGTATGATTAATATTACTGCCCAAGACACAAAGTTCGAAGTCACAATGATTCTCACCCAACATGAATCAAAGCAGTAACTATTAAGCACACACGGTCCTATTTAAGTGACGGAGATTAAGAAATCAACAACCACTGAGGTCTAATTCTTCACCTTTCAGAACATAAGAATTTATCCTCGCTGTAGGACCTCTTCAACACATACTAAATGTGCTAGTGCAATCTCTTAGTCAAGACAGACCAATCTGAGCCTTACACATCGACCTTTCACGGCGGATTGTTCAATTCCACCTAGGTCGTGAAAATGTACGTTTAGTTACAAGTAAACTGTCAATGTGGTCTTCCGTGATCGGGTATCACCACATTAACTACTATGTAACACGTACTATATATTGAACGGTTTGCAATAGAAATTCAACATTCAATCATAACTAAAGCAAATGCGATAAAAGAATTATTCTCATAAAATGAGTGTTTGATACACGAGTTATACAAAGTAAAAGCATACTTTCACGTATAACTCCAACAATCTCCCACTTATACTTAAAGTCTGCTTTTAGTATACATCATGCATGTCTTAGTGTAGTAGCTCTACGTGACATCTCATGTCAACCTACACTAACCTAATAATTCCTCCCACTTATACTTAAAGCAGATTGGCAATAGTCTTGACTCCCATTCCATCCATATGTCTCTCGAATGTACTCTGAGGCAGACCCTTTGTGAATGGATCCGCTAGGTTGTCACCCGACGCTATCTTTGCCACCTCTATATCTCCTCTCTTAACGATTTCTCGTATCAGATGGTATTTTCTTTCTATGTGTTTGCTGGCCTTGTGGGTTCTCGGTTCCTTTGAATTTGCAACTGCTCCGGCATTGTCACAAAAGACAGTTATCTTGTCGGGCAAATTCGGAACAACGTCCAAGTCCACTAAGAAGTACTTGAGTCAAACCGCTTTTTTCGCTGCTTCACAAGCAGCTACTTATTCGGTTTCCATGGTCGAATCTGCGATGCATTTCTGCAAACCGCTTCTCCATGTCATGGCTCCTTCTCCCATGCAAAACACACTACCCGAGGTTGACTTTCTTGAGTCTATGTCTGATTGGAAATCTGAGTCCGTGTATCCTACGAGAACTAGACTATCCGACTGGTAAATCAGCATCCGCTCCCGAGTTCTTTTCAGATACCTCAAGATGCACTTTACGGCAGTCCAATGGTCTTTCCCGGGATTACTTTGATATCTTGCTACCATGCCTACGGCAAAGCAGATATCCGGTCTCGTACATAGCATTGCATACATAAGGCTTCCTACGGCCGAAGCGTACGGAACACCTTTCATGTCATCTATCGCCGCTTGCGTCTTAGGGCTCATTTCTTTCGATAGATGGATTCCGTGCCTAAAGGTACAAAACCTTTCTTGGAATCTTGCATGCTGAAACGCTTCAAAACAGTGTCAATGTATGAAGCTTGCGATAAGCCCAACATCCTCTTCTTGCGATCGCGAGTGATTTTGATCCCAAGGATGTGACCGGCTTCCCCTAAGTCCTTCATATCAAATTGTTTTGACAGCCATACCTTTACGTCTGACAATACCTTTACATTGTTTCCAATGAGCAGAATATCGTCTACGTATAATACTAAGAATACCACCGCAGTTCCGTCACGCTTCTTATACACACAACTTTCGAACTCGTTTTGATCAAACCCATAAGACTTAATCACTTGATCAAAACACTGGTTCCAAGTACGCGATGCTTGCTTAAGTCCGTAAATGGATCTCTTGAGCTTGCATACGAGATTCTCTTGGCCTTTTCCAATGAAACCTTTGGGCAGTTGCATATAGATCCCATCAAGACTTTCGTTAAGGAAAGCTGTCTTGACATCCATTTGCCAGATCTCGTAATCTAAGTGCGCAGCGATCGACAAGAGAATACGGATGGACTTAAGCATAGCTACAGGCCACAGGCCACAAGCATTGCTTTGAAGGTTTTAACCCTTCCGTCCGGTCCTCTTTTCCTCTTGTAAACCCACTTGCATCCAATGGGTTCTACCCCACTGGGTGGCTCGACCAACTCCCACACTTGATTATGATCCATCGAACCCATCTCGGCTTCCATTGCCGTTTGCCATGACTCCGCGTCTTTGTCTTGGATTGCCTCGTCGTACGTCCATGGGTCTGATTCAACACCGGGAACCAAATCCGAAGATTCTCCTATCCCCATGAATCTCTCGGGTTGTCTAGGAACCCTCCCACCACGACGGGGTTCCGGTTGTGAAAATGTGACATGTGGTACATCATCTTGTATACTTGGTATCGAGGTTTGACCTCTCAATTCTTCTAAGGTAATTTCACTTTTAAGTTTCCAATTATTCATATAGTCTTCCTCCAAGAATTTAAAGTGTGTACTTATCACGGTCTTTTGATCCTTGGGACTATAGAACATACACCCTTTCGTTCCCGCAGGGTATCCTATAAACAGCCTTAATTCCGAACGTGGATCCAACTTACCGGCTTCCTTGTCTAGCACATATGCCGGACAACCCCAAAGCCGCAAATGTCTTAGACTGGGTTTGCGCCCGGTCCACAATTCCATTGGGGTTTTAGGAACCGATTTGGATGACACCAAGTTTAGAATATAAGTCGCTGTTTCCAAGGCATTACCCCAAAACGACTTGGGTAAATCCGAATAACTCATCATGGATCTGACCATCTCTAAAAGAGCCCGGTTCCTTCGTTCCGCCACACCGTTCTGTTGAGGGGTTCCCAGTGCGGTTAACTGGGATACGATCCCTTCGTCCGATAGGTAGTTCAAGAATTCATCGCTGAGGTATTCGCCTCCACGATCTGATCGTAGAAACTTGATACTCTTTTCCCTATGTTTCTCGGCATCGGCCTTAAACTCTTTAAACTTTTCAAAAGTTTCAGACTTATGCCGCATAAGGTAAATGTACCCATATCTTGAGTAATCGAAATACTCATACCCCATTTTCGCTTTGATCGTCTTTGGACCACACACATCGGTATGAACGAGTTCTAACACTTCCGTGGCTCTATTCCCCTTGGCTCCAAATGCCCTCTTGGTCATTTTACCCTTTAAACAGGATTCACAAGTTGGAAACGGCTCAACTTGGAGCGATTCCAAGGATCCGTCTTTCACCAATCTCTCTATCCACTTTAGATTAAAATGACCTAGTCTAAGATGCCATAGAAGTGTTTCGTCCATCTCCGAAGAACGCTTTCTTTTATTGCTCGAAATGATCGACGTGTTATTAGATTCATTATTTGAGTGGTGTGCACACTTAATCGTATAGAGATTGTTTACCAACGTTCCATGACAGATAACATCATTCTTAAAAGAAAACAGTAACAACTTTATTAAAAGTAACTGAATATCCATCAAAAACAACTTAGAAACCGAAATTAAATTCTTCCTAAAGTTTGGAACGTATAAAACATCTCTTAAAAATTAAAACTCTATCTTCAAAAGATAGGTGCACGACTCCCACTGCTTCGGCTGCCACTCTCGTAGCATCCCCCAAAGTGATTGTGATCTCATTCTTGCTAAGTCGCCGGGTTAGCTGGAACCCCTGAAGAGTGAAATAAATATGATCAGTTGCCCC
Source organism: Ballota nigra (assembly GCA_947034835.1). NCBI lineage: Eukaryota > Viridiplantae > Streptophyta > Magnoliopsida > Lamiales > Lamiaceae > Ballota > Ballota nigra. Next base: position 36,303,717 of record OX344720.1, read on the forward strand.
GGTATCCACTACCCAAACATGGGCAGCATACTCCGCAACATATGTTTCAACGACTAAAGCATGAGACTTACCTTTCTTTCCACCCTTCTTAGGCTTAGAACAGGTCGCCCTCCAATGTCCCTTCTCACCACAATTAAAGCACTTACCCTTAGCATCTTTCTTTCCACCTCCTTCTCTCTTTGCCTTGGGTTTCGCAACGATTGGATTTGCTTGGGTCTGACCCTTCGTCCTCTTCCTCTTCTTCCCTCCCTTGGGACCTGAAGAGGAAGACGGACCGTTTGCCACCATAGCAACGGTTCGGTGATCCATTAGAGTCTCCGCCGATACCAAAGCTTGCAAGAGCTCGGGCAAGCTATTTGCCCGGTCATTCATTTGATAGTTCAATTGAAACTGCTCAAAGCTCTTCGACAGAGAATGAAAAACGAAATCGACCTTAGTAGGGAGGTCAAATTCCGCACCAAGTACTTCCAACTTGTTGAGATAACCCATCATCTCGATTACGTGATCCCTTACGGGCGTACCTTCCACCATTTTCAACGAAAGCATCTTTCGCATGGTGATTTGCCTAGCCGTACGGTTCTGATGTTGAAACATCGCTTCAAGATTTTGCATTATCTCAGAGGCGGTCTCCATGTGTTGGTGTTGGTGTTGCAACACATCTGACATTGAAGCCAGAATAGTACACCTAGCCATCTCATCAGAGTCAAACCAACTCTTATGCTCTTTCTTGTCCGCTTTCGTGGCATCTTCGGCAAGCTCTTGGGGCTTAGGAGTGGTAAGTACCCACTTGTGGTGTTGAGCGGTTAGGACAATATTAAGGTTACGTTTCCAATCAACATAGTTCTCACCAATAAGTTTGTTATCTTTAAGTATACTAAACAATGGATTAAAAGGTTGCGATATGATGAACTGAGAATAAAACATACATTCATATCAATATCTAGAAAAATACGAAATTATCACATAAATTTGATCACATCAATTATATTGAAACCTTAAAACAATATAATCATGCATCAGCCAACATCTCGAAACAATTTAAATGCGCCACGAGGGGTGGTCTATACATTTAAACACATTCAAGCGGATTACAAACTTAAAAGTTACAAATCCTTAATTCAAAATTAATAGTTGGCTCCCACTTTGACCACATAGAAACTGACAGGGACTCCGAGGGGAGTAAGTTAATATCAATTTCCTATGCCTAAGTAATAACCATAATTAAATACAGGATTATTATTTCGCTTTGAGCAAGCCACTCGTGGTGAGGGTCAATACCGCCACTAGTAATAATCCACAATCATCCTTTCGGAATTTATTCATGTGAAATCCGTTCTTTTGGCCGATCCGAGGGGGAAATGTATTCCAAAAGAACTTCACAAATAAATAAATTATGGAGGTCAAATTAATCCAACTTTAATATCCGGAATAAAATTGCGATTATAAAAACATACTTAGTAATTTTCGAAAGTAAGGTTTTTCTTGGACAATCAAATTCATGCAAACACATATTAACAAATAATAATAAGTGCACGAAATAAAACATCCATCAAAACAAAATTAAACACTTTGGAGCACTCAAATCCAATTGTCACGGTTTAATTTCTTCACGTCTTGATGCGAAAAAATCGTCCTTGTTGCTTTCCGACGTTCGTCTCGATGTGCTCCCACTCGAACAACAACACTTCATCAAAAACAACATCGTTTGGGCTTCGGGACGACGTTTAAAATCACACGTAAAAAAAAACCGAACCGAAAAAATTCCACGGACTGAGATACAGCGCGCGTCGGCCCACAAAGTGGGCCCGCGTGCATCCCCCCCCGAGAAGCGCTGGAAAAACGCCCGAGGCGCGCCGAAGCGCAGCCCCGAGGCGCACCCGAGGCGCTGCACAGAAGCGCGCCGAGGCGCTGCCCGGGGTGCCCCGAGGCGCTGCAGTTCCCTGCCGAGGCGCGCGCGCGCCGTGCGCCCGTTGCGCACGGCGTGCGCCGTTTTTTCACCGTTCGTCCTTGTTTTCTTCACCCCTTGCATAATTTTACCTCCATACACGCGCCACGCTTGTATGCATCATCCGGGTACGCCGTTTTTAATTCTTCGTTCTTCGTCACGATCCGGTTACAATTTATTTTTACAAAAAAATAAATACTAGATCTAGACTAGTCTATTACAATGATCGAATCAAAATAAAAACAACTAATCTACTTGTGGATTTTCTCACGAGAAAAACGAATTCGAACGAATCGAATTAAAAACCAAATTAATTCACACGCATGAAATTAACAACATTAAAAAATCATGACAATTGGATACCTGCAAAAAAGATCTAACAATTCTACTATCCAATTTCAATTTAATGTTCAACAATTTAAATTCCAATTTAAAATTCAGAGCCCGAAACCGTGGCTCTGATACCAGTTGTTGGGAAAATACGGGTGCCCGGAATCTATTCGGGATGAATTTTAAATACAAATTTAAATACAATTATTACTAGCATGAATTAATCCTAATTAATTCAAATAATAATTCCAACAACTAATTATCATCATGCATGTTAAATTAATTTCACATATTTAACTAGGCGGAATTAAACAAGTAAATATGCGATTAACGTACCTCTTGTTGGAGTTATACGTGAAAGTATGCTTTTACTTTGTATAACTCGTGTATCAAACACTCATTTTATGAGAATAATTCTTTTATCGCATTTGCTTTAGTTATGATTGAATGTTGAATTTCTATTGCAAACCGTTCAATATATAGTACATGTTACATTGTAGTTAATGTGGTGATACCCGATCACGGAAGACGACATTAACAGTTTACTTGTAACTAAACGTACATTTTCACGACCTAGGTGGAATTGAACAATCCGCCATGAAAGGTCGATGTGTAAGGCTCAGATTGGTCTGTCTTGACTAAGAGATTGCACTAGCACATTTAGTATGTGTTGAAGAGGTCCTACAGCGAGGAGAAATTCTTCTGTTCTGAAAGGTGAAGAATTAGACCTCAGTGGTTGTTGATTTCTTAATCTCCATCACTTAAATAGGACCGTGTGTGCTTAGTAGTTACTGCTTTGATTCATGTTGGGTGAGAATCATTGCGACTTTGAACTTTGTGTCTTGGGCAGTATTATTAATCATACGACGGTTGCTAAGATTTAATACGGAGAAACGCATGCGAGTACGGCTCATGTGATTAGTCCCCTTGGTGGGCTCAGAAGTTTTATTGTACCAAATCTTGCAAGTGAAGAATTAGTTTCTTCGGTACGAATAATAATGTTGAGCTGTCTTTACTCCAAGGTGAAAGATGTTAATTAATTTAGAGCTATTAAGAAGCTTAATTAATTAATGGACTTGATAATCTTAAACGCGGGAAATAATAACCGGGAGCCCATATTATCGTAATATGGATTAAGATGGATAGTGCAATATTAATTTATTAGTGGTAATAATTAATATTAATGGGCTGAATTATATTGGGGCTCAATATTGAAATTCAGAAGTCCATTAGGAGGTCCAATCTTAATTCTCCTTAAGGCCCCTCAAGTAGCCCATTAAGTAGCCCAATAATGATAAGGTGATTAAAATAAAAAGAAAATATAATGCTGATTTTTCTTATGTAATTTTCGAAAATTGATTATTTGAAGTAAGAAGAGATCTTGTTGATTTTCTTGAAAAGATATTATGGAAGATAAGTATTCTTGGAATACAAGATTATGTCATATATTCAAGAAGATCCAAATCTTGGATTCTTATTCATTATTTTCGAAAAATACAAGCTTATTTAGAAGAGTGAGATTTTTTGTGGAATATTTTATTTTGGAGAAAAGAATATATGAGATATATTCAAGATTTCTTAGAGTCTAAGAAAAGATTTTCTCCAAGGCCCAAATAACCTCAAATTTTCGTCCACCTCCTCTTATAAATAGGGGATGATTATTTCATCCCCAAGTACATAATTCCATGTGTTGGAAAAATCAAGAAGCATAGATATTTTTCTTTTTCCTTAGTTTATTAAATTACTTGAAAGCGTCTCCCACCGGCGATCAAGTGAGGTGAAAAGGGAAATACTTGAGAAGGCTTTGGGTTGATAGAACGAGATTACAAGTATCCCGTATATCCAAAGGCCAATACTACGAGAGGTACGTTAATCGCATATTTACTTGTTTAATTCCGCCTAGTTAAATATGTGAAATTAATTTAACATGCATGATGATAATTAGTTGTTGGAATTATTATTTGAATTAATTAGGATTAATTCATGCTAGTAATAATTGTATTTAATTTTGTATTTAAAATTCATCCCGAATAGATTCCGGGCACCCCTATTTTCCCAACAACTGGTATCAGAGCCACGGTTTCGGGCTCTGAATTTTAAATTGGAATTTAAATTGTTAGAACATTAAATTGAAATTGGATAGTAGAATTGTTAGATCTTTTTTGCAGGTATCCAATTGTCATGGTTTTAATGTTGTTAATTTCATGCGTGTGAATTAATTATTTTTTAATTCGATTCGTTCGAATTTGTTTTTCTCGTGAGAAAATCCACGAGTAGATTAGTTGTTTTTATTTTGATTCGATCATTGTAATAGACTAGTCTAGATCTAGTATTTATTTTTTTTGTAAAAATAAATTGTAACCGGATCGTAACGAAGAACGAAGAATTAAAAACGGCGTACCCGGACGATGCATACAAGCGTGGCGTGTGTATGGACGTAAAATCATGCAAGGGGTGAAGAAAACGAGGACGAACGGCGAAAAAAACGGCGCACGGGGGTGCACGGCGCACGCCGTGCGCAACGGGGGCACGGCGCCGCGCGCACTCGTGGGCGCGCCTCGGGTGCGGGCTGCAGCGCCTCGGGGCGCCTCGGGTGCGCCTCGGCGCGCCTCCGTGCAGCGCCTCGGGTGCGCCTCGGGGCTGCGCTTCGGCGTGCCTCGGGCTGTTTTCCAGCGCTTCTCGGGCCGGGAAGCGCGCGGCCCACTTCGTGGGCCGACGCGCGCTGTATCTCAGGCCGTGGAATTTTTTCGGTTCGTGTTTTTTTTTCTGTGTGATTTTAAACGTCGTCCCGAACCCCAAACGATGTTGTTTTTGATGAAGTGTTGCTGTTCGAGTGGGAGCACGTCGAGACGAACGTCGGAAAGCAACAAGGACGATTTTTCGCATCAAGACGTGAAGAAATTAAACCGTGACAATTGGATTCGAGTGCTTCAATGTGGTTAATTTTATTTTGATGGATGTTTTTATTTCGTGCACTTATTATTATTTGGTAATATGTGTTTGCATGAATTTAATTGTCCAAGAAAAACCTTACTTTCGAAAATTACTAAGTATGTTTTTATAATCGCAATTTTATTCCGGTTATTAAGATTGGATTATTTTGACCTCCATAATTTATTTATTTGTGAAGTTCTTTTGGAATACATTTCCCCCTCGGATCGGCCAAAAGAACGGATTTCACATGAATAAATTCCGAAAGGATGATTGTGGATTATTACTAGTGGCGGTATTGACCCTCACCCGAGTGGCTTGCTCAAAGCGAAATAATAATCCTGTATTTAATTATGGTTATTACTTAGGAATAGGAAATTGATATTAACTTACTCCCCTCGGAGTCCCTGTCAGTTTCTATGTGGTCAAAGTGGGAGCCAACTATTAATTTTGAATTAAGGATTTGTAACTTTTAAGTTTGTGATCCGCTTGAATGTATTTAAATGTATAGACCACCCCTCGTGGCGCATTTAAATTGTTTCGAGATGTTGGCTGATGCATGATTATATTGTTTTAAGGTTTCAATATAATTGATGTGATCAAATTATGTGATAATTTCGTATTTTTCTAGATATTAATATGAATGTATGTTTTATTCTCATTTCATCATGTCGCAACCTTTTAATCCACTGTTTAATATACATAAAGTTAATAAACTTTTTGGAGAGAATTATATCGATTGGAAATGTTTTTTTTAAGTTTGTCCTTACTGCACGAAAACACAATTGGGTTATTTATGTTAATATACCCGGCAAGCCTAATGATAAGTCAAGCAATGGGAAGAGGCAGTTTATGATCGGAAGCGTGACAATGAATGAAGTGCATCATCTTGACATTTCTGTCTGAGGATTTGAGGCGCGTTCATGAAGACATTGTATCCGCTGTTGAAATCATGGAACACCTTGAAGAGATGTTTTTACATCAGAATCCCATGACTAATCAGTTCACCAAACATGACTCGGTCAAGTTGAAAATGGTGGAAGGAACGCCCGTGAGGGAGCACGTTCTCGAGATAATGGCATACCTTAACAAGTTGGAAGTACTTGGTGCGGATTTTGATTGATTTCATATACCATTCCCTACCGAGAAGCTTTGAGTAGTTTCATCTGAACTGTCAGATGAATGAACGGACAAGTCGTTTGCCCGAGCTCTTGCAAGCTTTAGTTTCGGTGGAGGTGATAATGGAGCACCAGTCTAGTGCTATGGTGGCTAATGGTTCGTCTACCTCTTTTGGTCCCAAGGGAGGGAAAAAAAGGAAGAGAACCAAAGGCCGGATCCAAGCAAATCCAATTGTTGCGAAAGGCAAATGCAAAGGCAAGCATCGAAGGGGAAGTGTTTTAGTTGCGGTGAGAGAGGACAATGGAGGTCTGCCTGTTCCAAGCCTAAGAGGCTAGGAAAGTTAGGTAATTCACACACCTTAGTCGTCGAAACTTGTGAAGTGGCGTATGCTGTCTATTCGTGGATAGTGGATACGAGAGCTACTGATCACATTTGTTTCATGGGTTTAAGCTAACCCGACGACTTAACGGAAGTGAGATCCCCATCACATCGGGCAATGCTACGAGAGTGGCAGCTAAAGCAGTGGGAGAAGTGCGCCTATCTTGTGAAGATAGAGTTATGGTCTTGAGAGACGTTCCTCATGTTCCAAGTTTAGAAAGAACTCTACCTTCAGTTTCTAAACTGTTTGAATAGATACTCAGTTTCTTTTAATAAGGATGTTATTATTGCTTGAAACGATGAGTTTATCCGTTCCGGAACTTTAATAGATGATCTTTATACCATTATTTGGGCACACGACTCACAAAATTGAATCTAATAACACATCGATTATTTCGAGTAATAAAAGAAAGCGTTCTTCGGAGATGAACGAAACACTTCTATGGCATCTTAGACTAGGTCATATTAATCTAAAGTGGATAGAGAGATTGGTGAAAGACGGATCCTTGGAATCATTCCAAGTCGAACCGTTTCAACTTGTGAATCCTGTTTAGAGGGTAAAATGACCAAGAGGGCATTTGGAGCCAAGGGGAATAGAACTACGGAAGTGTTAGAACTCGTTCATACCGATATGTGTGGTTCAATGACGATCATAGCAAGAAGAGGTATGAGTAATTTGATGATTACTCAAGATACGGATACATCTACCTTATGATGCATAGGGAAAGAAGTATCAAGTCTCTACGATTTGTTCGTGGAGGCGAATACCTTAGCAATGAATTCTTGAACTACCTATCGGAAGAAGGGATTGTATCCCTGTTGACCACATCGGGAACCCCTCAATAGAACGGTGTGGCGGAACGAAGGAGCCAGGTTCTTTTAGAAATAGTCAGATCCATGATGAGTTATTCGGATTTACCCAAGTCGTTTTGGGGTAACACCTTGGAAACAATGACTTACATTCTAAACTTGGTGTCATCCAAATCGGTTCCTAAAACCCCAATGGAATTGTGGACCGGGGCGCAAGCCCAGTCTAAGACACTTGCAGATTTGGGGTTGTCCGACATACGTGCTAGACAAGGAAGCCGGTAAATTGGATCCATGTTCGAAATTAAGGTTGTTTATAGGATATCCCATGGGAACGAAAGGGTGTATGTTCTATAGTCTCAAGGATTAAAAGACCGTGATTAGTTCGCACTTTAAATTCTTGGAGGAAGACTATATGAACAAAAGAAAGCCTAGAAGTGAGATTACCTTAGACGAGTTAAGAGGGCAAACTCCTATACCAAGTATACAAGATGATTTACCACACATCATACCTTCACAACCGGAACCCCGTCGTAGTGGGAGGATTGCAAAGCAACCCGAGAGATTCATGGGAATTGGAGAATCTTCGGATTTGATTCCCGGCGATGAATCAGACCCATGAACGTATGACAAGGCAATCCAAGACAAAGACGCGGAAGTGTGGCAAACCGCAATGGAAACCGAGGTGGGTTCGATGGATTATAATCAAGTGTGGGAGTTGGTTGATCCACCTAATGGGGTAGAGCCCATTGGATGCAAGTGGGTGTACAAGAGGAAAAGAGGACCGGACGGAAGGGTAGAGACCTTCAAAGCAAGGCTTGTGGCCTGTGGCCTGTAGCTATGCTTAAGTCCATCCGTATTCTCTTGTCGATTGCTGCGCACTTAGATTACGAGATCTGGCAAATGGATGTCAAGACAGCTTTTCTTAACGGAAGTCTTGATGGGATCTATATGCAACAGCCCAAAGGTTTCGTTGAAAAAGGCCAAGAGCACCTCGTATGCAAGCTTAAGAGATCCATTTATGGACTTAAGCAAACATCGCGTACTTGGAACCAGTGTTTTGATCAATTAATTAAGTCTTATGGGTTTGTGATCAAAACAAGTTCGAAAGTTGTGTGTACAAAAGATGTGACGGAACTGCGGTGGTATTCTTAGTATTATACGTAGACGATATTCTGCTCATTGGAAACAATATAAAGGTATTGTCAGACGTAAGGGTATGGCTGTCAAATCAGTTTGATATGAAGGACTTAGGGAAAAGCCGGTCACATCCTTGGGATCAAGTTCACTCGATATCGCAAGAGGAAGATGTTGGGCTTATCGCAAGTTTCATACAAAGCCACTGTTTTGAAGCATATCAGCGTGCACGATTCCAAGAAAGGTTTTGTACCTTCTAGACACGGAATCCATCTATCCAAAGAAATATGCCCTAAGACGCAAGTGGAGATAGATGACATGAAAGACGTTCCGTACGTTTCAGACGTAGGAAGTCTTATGTATGCAACGTTGTGTACGAGACCGGATATCTGCTTTGCCGTGGGCATGATGGCAAGATATCAAAGTAACCCCGGGAAAGCACATTAGGTTGCAATTAAATGCGTTCTTTAGTTTCTGAAAAGAACTTGGTATGAAATGCTGATTTAACAATCAGACAATCTAATTCCCATGGGATACACGGACTCAAATTTCCAATCAGACATAGACTCCAAAATATCTACCTCGGGTAGTGTGTTTTGCATGGGAGAAGGAGCCATGATATGGAGAAGCGATTTGCAGAAATGCATCGCCGATTCGACCATGAAAGCCGAATAAGTAACTGCTTGTGAAGCAGCGAAAGAAGCGGTTTGGCTCAAGTACTTCTTAGTGGACTTGGACGCTGTTCCGAATTTGCCCGACAAGATAACTGTCTTTTGTGACAATGCCGGAGCAGTTGCAAATTCAAGGGAACCGAGAGCCCACAAGGCCAGCAAACACATTGAAAGAAAACACCGTCTTATACGAGAAATCGTTAAGAGAGGAGATAAAGAGGTGGCAAAGATAAATGTCGGAGGACAACCTAGTACATCCATTCACAAAGGGTCTGCCTCAGAGTACATTCGAGAGAAATGTGGATGGAATGGGAGTCAAGACTATTGCCAATCTGCTTTAAGTATAAGTGGGAGAAATTATTAGGTTAGTGTAGGTTGACATGAGATGTCACGTAGAGCTACTACACTAAGACATGCGTGATGTATATTAAAAGCAGACTTTAAGTATAAGTGGGAGATTGTTGGAGTTATACGTGAAAGTATGCTTTTACTTTGTATAACTCGTGTATCAAACACTCGTTTTATGAGAATAATTCTTTTATCGCATTTGCTTTAGTTATGATTGAATGTTGAATTTCTATTGCAAACCGTTCAATATATAGTACATGTTACATTGTAGTTAATGTGGTGATACCCGATCACGGAAGACGACATTAACAGTTTACTTGTAACTAAACGTACATTTTCACGACCTAGGTGGAATTGAACAATCCGCCATGATAGGTCGATGTGTAAGGCTCAGATTGGTCTGTCTTGACTAAGAGATTGCACTAGCACATTTAGTATGTGTTGAAGAGGTCCTACAGCGAGGAGAAATTCTTCTGTTCTGAAAGGTGAAGAATTAGACCTCAGTGGTTGTTGATTTCTTAATCTCCATCACTTAAATAGGACCGTGTGTGCTTAGTAGTTACTGCTTTGATTCATGTTGGGTGAGAATCATTGCGACTTCGAACTTTGTGTCTTGGGCAGTAATATTAATCATACAACGGTTGCTAAGATTTAATACGGAGAAATGCGTGCGAGTACGGCTCGTGTGATTAGTCCCCTTGGTGGGCTCAGAAGTTTTATTGTACCAAATCTTGCAAGTGAAGAATTAGTTTCTTCGGTACGAATAATAATGTTGAGCTGTCTTTACTCCAAGGTGAAAGATGTTAATTAATTTAGAGCTATTAAGAAGCTTAATTAATTAATGGACTTGATAATCTTAAACGCGGGAAATAATAACCGGGAGCCCATATTATCGTAATATGGATTAAGATGGATAGTGCAATATTAATTTATTAGTGGTAATAATTAATATTAATGGGCTGAATTATATTGGGGCTCAATATTGAAATTCAGAAGTCCATTAGGAGGTCCAATCTTAATTCTCCTTAAGGCCCCTCAAGTAGCCCAATAATGATAAGGTGATTAAAATAAAAAGAAAATATAATGCTGATTTTTCTTATGTAATTTTCGAAAATTGATTATTTGAAGTAAGAAGAGATCTTGTTGATTTTCTTGAAAAGATATTATGGAAGATAAGTATTCTTGGAATACAAGATTATGTCATATATTCAAGAAGATCCAAATCTTGGATTCTTATTCATTATTTTCGAAAAATACAAGCTTATTTAGAAGAGTGAGATTTTTTGTGGAATATTTTATTTTGGAGAAAAGAATATATGAGATATATTCAAGATTTCTTAGAGTCTAAGAAAAGATTTTCTCCAAGGCCCAAATAACCTCAAATTTTCGTCCACCTCCTCTTATAAATAGGGGATGATTATTTCATCCCCAAGTACATAATTCCATGTGTTGGAAAAATCAAGAAGCATAGATATTTTTCTTTTTCCTTAGTTTATTAAATTACTTGAAAGCGTCTCCCACCGGCGATCAAGTGAGGTGAAAAGGGAAATACTTGAGAAGGCTTTGGGTTGATAGAACGAGATTACAAGTGTCCCGTATATCCAAAGGCCAATACTACGAGAGGTACGTTAATCGCATATTTACTTGTTTAATTCCGCCTAGTTAAATATGTGAAATTAATTTAACATGCATGATGATAATTAGTTGTTGGAATTATTATTTGAATTAATTAGGATTAATTCATGCTAGTAATAATTGTATTTAAATTTGTATTTAAAATTCATCCCGAATAGATTCCGGGCACCCCTATTTTCCCAACACCTCTCGTAGTAATGGCCTTTGGATATACGGGACACTTGTAATCTCGTTCTATCAACCCAAAGCCTTCTCAAGTATTTCCCTTTTCACCTCACTTGATCGCCGGTGGGAGACGCTTTCAAGCAATTTAATAAACTAAGGAAAAAGAAAAATATCTATGCTTCTTGATTTTTCCAACACATGGAATTATGTACTTGGGGATGAAATAATCATCCCCTATTTATAAATAAAAGTGGCCGAAAATATTGTGGTTTATGGGCTTGGAAAAAATCTTTTCTTAGACTCTAAGAAATCTTGAATATATCTCATATATTATTTTCTCCAAAATAAAATATTCCACAAAAATCTCACACTCTTAATTATAAGATGTAATTTTCGAAAATTTCAAGTTGAAATCCAAAGATTTGGATCTTCTTGAATATATGAGATATTCTTGTACTTCTAGAATACATATCTTTCATAATATCTTTCCAAGAAAATCAACAAAATCTTATTTCTCCTTGATTCTCATATTTTCGAATTTTACTTGAAAAAATCAGCATTAATATATTCTTTATTTTAATCACCTTATCATTATTGGGCTACTTAATGGGCTACTTGAGGGGCCTTAAGGAGAATTAAGATTGGACCTCCTAATGGACTTCTGAATTTCAATATTGAGTCCCAATATAATTCAGCCCATTAATATTAATTATTACCACTAATAAATTAATATTGCACTATCCATCTTAATCCATATTACGATAATATGGGCTCCCGGTTATTATTTCCCGCGTTTAAGATTATCAAGTCCATTAATTAATTAAGCTTCTGAATAGCTCTAAATTAATTAACGTCTTTCACCTTGGAGTAAAGACAGCTCAACATTATTAATCGTACCGAAGAAACTAATTCTTCACTTGCAAGATTTGGTACAATAAAACTTCTGAGCCCACCAAGGGGACTAATCACACGAGTCGTACTCGCACGCGTTTCTCCGTATTAAATCTTAGCAACCGTCGTATGATTAATATTACTGCCCAAGACACAAAGTTCGAAGTCACAATGATTCTCACCCAACATGAATCAAAGCAGTAACTATTAAGCACACACGGTCCTATTTAAGTGACGGAGATTAAGAAATCAACAACCACTGAGGTCTAATTCTTCACCTTTCAGAACAGAAGAATTTATCCTCGCTGTAGGACCTCTTCAACACATACTAAATGTGCTAGTGCAATCTCTTAGTCAAGACAGACCAATCTGAGCCTTACACATCGACCTTTCACGGCGGATTGTTCAATTCCACCTAGGTCGTGAAAATGTACGTTTAGTTACAAGTAAACTGTCAATGTCGTCTTCCGTGATCGGGTATCACCACATTAACTACTATGTAACACGTACTATATATTGAACGGTTTGCAATAGAAATTCAACATTCAATCATAACTAAAGCAAATGCGATAAAAGAATTATTCTCATAAAACGAGTGTTTGATACACGAGTTATACAAAGTAAAAGCATACTTTCACGTATAACTCCAACATATTTAGCTTATGGCAAGCATGCTCGGGGCTAATGCCTACCATATCTGCGTACGACCATGCGAACACGTCGAGATTGGACTTAAGGAATTCGCTCATTCTGGATCTGTATGGCTCTGGGAGCTCAGACCCAATGAACAATTCCAAGTCTTCTCTATTCGGGTCGACTTTTATTGTTTCCAACTCCTCAACCGGGGTTGCTTTCCTCTTTTGGCACTTCCATCGAGGATCAATTATCGGACCTTCCAAGCTGAGTTCATCTTCGATCATGGGCTCTGCCTCTAACCTTGGCTCGATATCGTTTACTTCTTTTGGCTCAGGTACACTTTCTTTTCCCTGTTGCTCGCCATGGCCCTCCTGCTCGTCCTCACCCTGCTGGTCGTCCACCTCCATCATTTCTGTGTTGATGGACTCCATGATTTCATCCAACACGGAAGGTTCATCTTCAGCCCTGCTGCTCGGTTGCTCGTCCATGACAGACACACAGTTATCTTTCGGTTGGAGTTGCAGGAGGCATTCTCGAGCTTTCTTCTGATCACCCTTAACTGTACCTGGACCCTTTGAAGTTGGGAATTTAAGACAATAGTAGTATGTTGAAACAGCCGCTTTGAATTCATTTATAAAAGGTCGACCGAGAAACCCATTGTAGGCAGACTGCTGATCTACAACTAAGAATTCTACCATTCTAGTCAGTCTCCTTTCGGGATTCTCGGTCGATACAAGTTCGACTGACAACGTGACTATACCTAAGGGAACGGTTACAGCATCTCCGAATCCCACTATCTTATGATCACATCCCTTTACATATTCTTCACAATCACCTATCTGATCTAATGTGCTTTTGAACAAGATGTTTGTGTAGGAGCCAGTGTCCACAAGCAAACGGTGAACTCGGGCTCCCATGATATTAGCACAGATGATTAGTGAGTCATTGTGCGGGGTGAGTATCCCGTCTAGGTCCTTTTCGAAAAACACCAGATCCCCCGTCTTTTTAGTTGCCTGGTTCACCCCGAGTTCTCTGACCTGAGCTACTGCCCTCAAGTCTGCCTTTCTTTTTCTTTTAGACATCGGCGGCCTCCCATCAGAACAACCCCCTACCGGTCCGGACGGCTCGAGCATTAAGATCTCTCAGACTGGTTCCGCCGGTGTTGTAAACAGTTTTTTGCCTTTTTTGTCCGTCCTGCTCGGCTGCTCGTCGCCTTCATCCTCTTCCGAGCTGGATGGAATTGATATTCTTGGCCTTTTGCCTGGTTGCCTCTTCACGAATTCTGACAACCTTCCTTCTTCATAAAACCTCCACAGCTGCTTTAGGAGGTCTCGGCATTCACTCGTGAAGTGACCTATGGTTTGATGATATGCGCAATACTTGTTGGGGTTCATCTTCCCCCGCTCATGTTGTATTTTCCTTGGTTCCGACAGCATGTCCTTATCTTTGACATTATTGTACAAAGCTTCTATTGATGTGGATAGGACATGGTTCAGCTTCTCTTTCAACTCAGAACCTTCATTGAAAGCTTTCAAGTTCTTAGGGGCCTTGTATTCTCCTCCCGACTTCTTTCCTGATTTTTTGTTGTCGGCCTTATCTCCCAGCTCTTTTTGGAGAGTCTCTTGCATTGAAATGTACACTCCCGCCTTGTGCCTGAATTCGGAATATGTTTTTGGGAAGGCCAGGTGCATTTCCTTCCACAAATCTGTCCCCTTCCTGAGTCCCGCCATGACTGCCACTATCTTGGTGTCCTTACTCACCATTTCCCCTTCTAATAGGACTTTATCAAACCTCTCAAGGAAAGCCTTATCGGATTCTTCTTCTCCTTGCTTCAAATCTGCAAGTCTGTGTCTTTGGGTGAGGTAGGATCCGACCGTGGAAAAATGTGAGAGGAATTCCTTGCTGAGTTGCATGAACGAACTGATGGAACCCGGAGCAAGTGCGGAAAACCATCTATGGGGACCATCACCAAGAGTTAACGGAAAGTTACGGCACTGCGTTGCATCAGACGCTTTTACAGATATCATGTAGTCGGTGTATTTGGACAAATGCACCTTTGGGTCTGAATTTCCTTCATACAAATTAATGGCCGAAAATTGTACTTTCTTTTGCACTGGCGCATTCAGAATAGCCGGGGACAAGGGTGATGATGGCAGTATTGTTGATCCAACACCTTTTTGGGCCTCTAACTGTTTCTGCATTTCTTCTACCGCCTTCTTCAGAGCTTGCCACTCGCCCGGAGACGTTCTTCCATTAGAAGGCTGTTCGTCATGATCGGGTTCGATGACCTCTTCATGACGCAGTCCCTTTTTAACGGGACGTTTCTCTTGCGTGACGTGCCTAGCGATGTTGCTAGCTCCGTTGGGACCCAAACGCCCGAAGGCTGACCTTCTCAACCTCTCATGTACTGAGGGGCGAGCAGCAGGGTGTGCTTGCTTGTGTGCTCGCTCCTCGCTTCTTTGATGAACCTCCTCTCTACGTGCCCCGTAATGGCTTGCTCTTCTTGTATGGGAGTGGCTTATACTCTTTGTGTCCCTGCTGCTCGACTCCTCGCCTGTCCCTGGGGTGGACTCTCCTCGACTTCCCAGCCGCTCGCTTATTGGCATTTTACCTTTAGCCCTCCTTGCTTGTCCACTGTCAACCTCATCTATCTTCGCATCTTCTCGTTGTTTAGTTCTTCTTTCAGTTGCCCGGTTGCTCGCCTCCGGGGCTTTAGAAGGTCTGTGCCCTGCTACCCAGTTGCTCGCCTCCCGGGCTCTTGACGGTCCGGCAGTCTCCTGTTGCCGTTGTATGGTTTGTAAGACGGCGATTGTTTTAGCCAATTCTTCTGGGTTTTGGGCCAAAGCCTCCACTTCCGGGGGTAAAGTGTCAATTGTAACTTGCACGTTCCGCCGGGATGTTGCCCGTACCGTTCGTGCGTGGTCACCCATCGACGATACCCTTGTTCATGACTTGTTCGATGGGTGAGTGCTCGATTCTTGTGGTTCTTGTGATCGCACCATTTTCTGGATTTTGATGTTCCTTTGGTGAAAATCTTATGTTTGTGGATGTTTTGACCTAGAAACAACTAGCCTTGCATGTAGGGATTTGGTTGTTTACAAACCTTTATCCACACATGCATGCATTCAAGCTTGTAGGTCTTGTGTAACACCACTTGAAACACTTAAGTACACTTCCAAATTCCAGTTTCCGGCGACTTCTCACAAGAATTCTTCAAATCTTCAACCGACGGAGGTTCGGACCCCCTTCTTCTAGCGCCAATTGTTGATGACCTTTGATCAATGTTGATAATTAGTGGTTGTTTATGCTAAGAAAGATCACCAAACAAAGATCATTGTAGGATTAAAAACAGATTTTTGTAAGTAAAGGTTGAGAGATAAATTTGCAAGAGTTTGGCTTGTTTTTTGAATTAGTAACCCCTTTTCTTATTGCCCCATGAAGGGTATTTATAGAGGTACAAGCAAGTAGGAGGTGTCATCTCCTTAATCATCTTCATTTACATTGTGACAAGTGTTAATACACTTGTCATCTCCTAAGCTATTACATCTTTACACCATAACAAGTGTTAAGACACTTGTTTGTTCCTAATGTAATGCCTAATTATTGGGATTTCTGATGATCTTCCGAGGTGCCCTCTTGCTCGCCTGCTCGCCTCTTGTTGGGTCTTTGTATATTCTTGGTCTGGCTGTTCGCCACCTTCTTGTGCTCCTTATGACCAGCTGCTCGCCTCCTGGTATCATGACCAGCTGCTCGCCTCCTAGCATCATGACCAGCTGTTCGTCTACTCGACCTTAGTCTTCAAGCCCAGCTGCTCGCCTCCTAAGGTGTGAAGTCCCTGCTGGTCGTCCTTTTCATTTATTATTTTCATTCTTGATTTCTTAATCTCATTATTTTAATATTTTTATTTCTAATCTTGTTGCCCGGCTGTTCGCCTATCAACAACGCTCGAACAGTCAACAAAGACTTCCTTAAAAAAAGGCATAAAAATTAAGCCAATGACCAAATGTCCAAATTCAGAATCATCAAAAACTATTAATTATAATACCTTACTCAAACAGGTTTTTGCCTCAAGACTTTCAATTAAACTTTGATCGGACGAAAATTTGAAAACAATATACACCAGATATCCATTGCTTAGGTTAAACTTAGAAATAAAAAAATGAAAAATAAACTTCTTTCCAACCAATTCTTCAAGCTCAGGTGGCATCTTGTCGCCCAAATTCTTCTGAATAAAAAGAAAGAAAAGGAAAAAAATATAATGTAAAATAAATTTATTAAGAAGGGATAGACGAATATAGAATTTGTAAGTACCTCCTCTGCATTCTCCAAAATCTCAGGTGTTTTACCCAACAAATCAACTGCATTTCGATGAAATAACACTAAGGATGCGGATCCCGTATGATCCTTGACATTAATTGTAATTTTGAACCTAAATTATTATAAAAATATATTTATTGGTATCCATCAATCCAAATATCAAATTAAAAAGAAAAAGAAAAAGTCTACTTGGTATCAACTATTTCAGGATGAGACTTGTTCTAATTGCATCTAGAACAATTCCACTTGCCTATGCCAAAAAAATAAAAAACTTTTTTGCTACACTTTTGGCAGGCATGACAAGACCATGAAAATGCATCATCCACCGAACAAATAGTTTCTACGATAACGTAGTAACATTTGTACGACGAAACAAAAGAAATAATCAAATAGAAAACACTATTAAGTAAGTGAAATATATAGTATTCAATAAAAATTAAAAAAATAATTAATATAATAAATACAATCAACCAATACCAATTTGATCTCATCAATTCCATCCAAACACCTCACATCAACAGTATCAGAAAAATCATCATACGCAACTGAATGCTCATATCTTCCCTTTCCAGTAACAATTGGGAATGAGATCTTAACTAACTCTAGCTCAAGCCTACTCAGTGCAAAGGGAAAAAATGAATAAGAATTGTTCAAAAATTATAAGTCGGATACAATATTCAAGAAATAATTTATTCGTACCTACTGCAATACTCATTAACCTCATCCGATTCTCCATTAATTATTAGACGACTTGCATACATTGAATTGGAAATATATTTGACTGCAAGGAATTTAATTTTTTATTTTTTTAAAAGGTAATTGCCTTGAAATTTATGAAAAAATAAAATAAAAAATATAATAGTATTCATACCCTTAAAACGTGACTGTATCTTTGCGTACTCCAAGACTATGACAATTGGCGTAGTCGGATTTTCCTTGTTGAATGACAACAGTTGTTCATAGTACCCCTCCCACAAAGTGAACATAATCCTCGAACGGCTATAATTTTTTTTATACATCCTATTAACTTTAAAATCCCGAATATATAAACAAAACTAAAAAAATATTAAACAGTGACCCAAAATAACACGCATACTTGCCTTTCATCCTCGACCTCCAAGTCAAGTTTGGTTGTCACTCGATCGTTAACACTAATCTCCTCAACATCCCATATACGAACAACAAATGCAATAACATCTTTTTTTCCCCGAGAATGTTAAAAAAAAACATAAATTATTATATACACAGAGGACAAATTTTACATAAATATATTACAAACAAATACCAATCAAAGTCTTAGCCTCCTCCTCACTCCTCTCCTTAATCTTATCGATTGGAATAAAGTCGAACGACGACCCCTGTAGAATAAGATCAGAATACTTATCAACTCTCGTCTTGAAATGAAAGTTGAGCTTAAAGGGATGCATGGTACACTGAATTTTTCCATTGTTCAATCCAATACCAAAATTGGATATGACATAACTTGAGCCTTCGATTAAAATTTTCTCAAACTTGCGTATCAAATATTTTCTAACAATGCACTGAATCCTTGTGCCCTGATATGATAATAAACCCAAAAGCAAAATAATTTCAATATAAAACCTTGTCATTCGAACACAAATTAAGAAATAATATATAAAAAATAAGAACTGCAACACAAAAATATTAAAATAGACCTCCTCATCAATAAGGATCAACTCCAGGAAAATCTTATCATGCTTAGAGCCCTTTCCCAAAATATTTCATGATCTAGTAACCAAAGTTTTAATTGTGCAGTTATCTTTCTCAGGAGTAAGCTCAGATACCTTAGAGAAGAGAGAAGACATATCCTGCACAATAATATGAACAATAAATAAGAAAACATACAAATTATAAATACACACGAAAAGAACAGATCTCGAAACGTCTAAAGCAAGAATAATACCGATTAACAAATTAATTGTACCAAATAATCTTGCAACTAATTATGTATGATATCGAGAAAATATGATGATGAACACAGAAACCAGCAAGACATGTATTTTGTTGGTCCCGAAACGAGTAAAACAGGTGTATGGGAGGGGTGAATACACCTGAGGTTACAAATTCAAACTTTTCTTTAAAACATATCAGGTAACTTAAGACAGTAGGTCGTCAGTGGACTTTGAAGTCTGCTGAGATATACTTATAAAAGCTTCATGAGATATTTAGCTACATTGAAGGTTCAAGACTTTCAGTTGAACTATTATCTAATTAGCTTTCAGATGCGGATTAGTGAGCCCTTATGAAAACCTTGTTTTGCTTTGATAAAACTTGTTTGAATAACACACACTTAAGGAAAGACTGAATGTAAGTACACAAGATATAAAGTGGTTCAGAGAATAATCTCCTACGTCCACTGTCCTGATCAAATAGGAGAATTCCTTTCACTTGGGAGTTCCTTGTGTTATAGTGCCAATGTGCACTGATCAAATTAATCCTCTCTAAGGATATTTGATCACTAGGATAATTCCAGGTCCTAGTTCCCAAAACAAACCAGCTTTCAGACTGATATCAACAATCAGCTTACTAACACCACTTAACACTAACTCTCAACCTAACATTGGGTTGGGGTTTTGAGTAGGGTTTGGTTCCAACTGTTGTGAGATAATCCTTACAGTTTAGCTCAAGGCTTAGGATGGATTATCTCTTTCTAAGGTTTGGATATAGCTTTAAGCTCGGTTACAGAAGGTTTAGTATGCTCTCTACAAATGTGAAACACTTGGGAAACAAAGGTAATTTCGAGTGCTTCGTAGTAAGTTATGTATGTAGAGATTGCTTTGATCTTGTTAAGTTTCCCGTGCCTAGAAATGAGCACGTCTTTCTGTATTTATAGACCTTCTTGAAAATCTTCCCGTTGGAGTTTAAATCTTCTCAAGTAAGTTTTCTTGTATCTGATTGGTTCAAACGACTCTATTTGAAGCTTTAAGTCTTGTCAAGAAACGGCTGAAAGACCATGCCTGTTCACCAACTTTCTGTAGAATGCTAGGGAAAGACTTTTGGTACTTGTCAGTTTATGACAGGTCGGCTGTCAGTAGAGTACACCTACGTGTCATCTTCTTATTGGGCCGTAAATTCTGCTTGCTCAGAATCTTGTCTTACTTTAAGGTGGAACTCCTCTGAGAGAACCTTCTCATTCCTTCATTTATTGTAAGCTTCACTGAGATTCGTTTTGCCTTGTTCCAACCAGATTAACTAACAGCTTTTAATGTGTTTAGCATTTAATGAGCTTTCTTAGTTCACATCAGTGGACCTTGGTCCTCTCCTGATGGTTTTAGTCT
This sequence comes from Ballota nigra, assembly GCA_947034835.1. Classification (NCBI taxonomy): domain Eukaryota; kingdom Viridiplantae; phylum Streptophyta; class Magnoliopsida; order Lamiales; family Lamiaceae; genus Ballota; species Ballota nigra. The sequence continues at coordinate 36,324,326 of OX344720.1, forward strand.
TAGTGTGAATGCACTTAGAAAACATTCAAGATTTAGACTATTTCTTCAGATCACTTGACTTCAGCAGACTTTGTCTTCAGCGGACTTCATTCTTCAATACACTCCAGAAATTACTAATTGTACTCCAGTTCCTTAACATTTAAACTGACTATCTAAACTCTAACTCTTCTGAATACTTTACTTACAATTCACTTTAGGGAAACTTTTGGCATCTTAATCAAAACTTAAGTTTATACAATTTTCCAACAATTTCCCCCTTTTTGATTATGCCGAAACTTATCTTATTACATATTCTCTTTCAGATGAGGTTTTTACAGATGACATATTTTTAAAGGAATTCTTGTAAGTAAAAGCATTCAAGTACATAAGCCTAAATGATAATGAGATATTATCTTGGGCATTTAAAAGCAGTAGAGTTTCATTTCTTCATCGAAATGAGTGAGTACAAGTACAGGAAGTCTACTGTCAAAAAGTTCAAAACACAAAATAGCTGGGACTTATAAACAAATGCCCAGAAACACTTAAACAGTTTAAATAGACTTAAATAAAGGCTCCAGTCCATACTGCTTGAAGACTCGGATCTTCAGTTCATTCTTCATTTCTATCACTTCCTTAGAATGTCCCCTGAGTCCCAAATGCTCACAAAGGGACACCCATTCACCAGTGATCCGCTCTCTGTCAACTGCTCCAGTTGCATCTGTTGGAGGCCAGTAGATGATAGGTTCAAGAGATTTTAAGGCAAGGTCTGGAAATTTGACATTCCAAGCTTCATTAATGTCAGGATAGAGTTTTGGGTAAGACTCAAAGAGCCAGTCGTTGAATAAGTCTTGGGCACTATCTTTACCCAACTCTCCACTGACATAATAAGTGTACACAAATTCCCTCTTGGCAGTTTCCCAAACATCATTAAGCTTCTTGGGAACCCAAGTGTCAAGATGAGGGAACTGAGCCTTTGCAAGTGCAACCTTATCCTTCTTCATCTTAGCAGCTCACCTTTGATAGCCATTCCTGAATTTCTTGGAAGTGGTCTTGTCAAACGTAGTCAGCCTCTCCTTCCTTTTCCTTTCAGCCAGCTCCGCAATGGTCTCTATCTTCCCAACCGCCTTATCTCTTCTTTCTTGTTGTTGGGCAGAGAGTCTTTGAGCTCTTTCATTCATTCCTCCAGCTTCTTTAATTAACTCTGTGAGCTTAGTGACCCTTGTAGGTGTAGACTTGGGGGCTTCAGATGAGATTGGTTCAAGATTCAGAATAGGAATAATCTCTACTGAGTCTTCAGTTGACTTTGCAGCCAACCTCCCTGAAGATCTTGTCCTCTTTGTCACCTCTGCTGAGAGAACATCAGCAGCCTTCCTCTTTGTGGATTCCTTCTTCGAGGCAACTCTTTCTCTCTTCTCCTTTTCTGCAGCTTCTTTGAACTTGGTTAAGTCCCTCTCCTCTTGGACTTCTTTGCCTCTAACTCCCTTGCTCTTCTCAGCAGCTGACTTCTGGGCTTCCTTTGTCACTTTCTTCATAGTGTTCTTGATCTGCTGACTCTTTCCAAAGTCATCAGTTTCAAGAATTATTTCCATCTGATTATTGGGGTCCAACTATATCTGCTTTCCACTCACTAACTTTTCCCCCTTTTCGGCATTAATCATGCACTCAGCTACAGTGATGTTAAGCCTCATTTGATCATGTTCAAGGGCCTTGAGTTGAGTTGAGCAGTGATCAACTTCTTCTTCAACTCTTTCCAAAGTTGCACCAACATTCTGTCCAAAACTGACAAATTGTGCAAGCTTCTCATCAATGAGGACATTAGTTTTCTCTTGAGTTGGAAAGTCCTCAGCAGCCTTCTTTATTACATCCTTCAGCTTAGCTTACAGCTCTTCATGTTTGGCCTAAAATTCTGCCAGCTTCTTGTCCCATAACCCTTCAACCTTCCCTATCAGGTCCGCTGAGAAAGCCTCCACAGAGGACTTTAGGTTAATGGAGACATTATCCACTGAGTCTTTGAGAAAATGTGTCCTGGCCTCTTCCTCCTTCTTCTCCATCTTCTTCAGAGCCTCAATCACCAGCACACTCTGGCCTTCAACAACATCAAGGACCATTTGTTGAGAATCTTCAATCTTTAGGGTTAGATTCTTGAGGGAAGTGGTGGTAGACTTCATGAGCTCATCAATATGGTCTGAGAGAATGACCATTTCATCAACTTCCTCCTGGACAATCTCCTGGGCATCTCTCAGTTGAGTTTGGAGAGATGGAAGCTTTTCACCTTCAAGTCTTTGAACTGCATCTCTCAGTGGACTTAAGTGAATTTGAGCTTAGGGTACTTCATAGGGTGGAACACCTGCATTAGATAGAATGTTAGTACCTTCCCCCTCATTCTCACCACCTATGCCAGCATTCTCATCTATCTCCATGTGAACTCCCTCCTCCTCTCTCTTCTCACTCTCTTCTTTTATTTTCAACTTTATTCTTTTCAACCAATACACCCTTTACAGGAACGATTGCTCGTATTTCTCCACTCACTACTCTGGTGATCTCAACCTCTTTTTCTTTCTCTAGTTCTTTTTCAACTCCTTCTTGACCAGTCACCTCAGCTAACTCCCTAGTCACCGCTGAGGGCTGTTGTAGGGGAGCTTCAGTAGACTCCTCTACTGAGCTTCCCTTTGGAAGATTTTGAGCCTCAGTATCCTTTGCCGGGGATACATCCTTGGCTACTTCACCACCACCTGGCTGTGGTGAAGTACCTTCCTCTTTTTCTCCTTTTTCTTTCTCTCCCTCTTCCACTCTCTCCACCTCCTCCGACTTCTCCTTCTCTTCTCCAACTCCCTTCTCTGCCTCAGGTGCCTTCTGAACCTCCGCTGTCTTCTCAACTTCCACTATCTTGTCCTTCACCAGGCTCTGAAAATTTTTCTCATCGCAGAGTAGCCTGGTTTTGGTCATTCCAGCGAAGTCTAAGACTTCATTCTCCTCCTTCTTCTACTACTCCGCCTTACCTCCACCTACTGCCATGAGGATCTCAGCCAATCTCCGATCCTTCAGCTGGACAAGCAGCATTACTAAAAAAAACATGGCCTTCAGGGCAGAGTACCTATCAAGCTCTGGATATTTGGATTCCAATGAGTAAGCCACTTCATCCTTAAGAGTATCCAGAAAGGAGTACTCTTCTTCATCATCATACGGAAGGGAAGGGGTAGGGGATTTGATGTCTGAGGGTTCTTCTGGAATTGTTTCTAAGTGGGATTGAATTTGGGTTTCAGGAGGGTTGGGCTCAGATGAGGTTTGGGATTCAGAGGGGGTTATGTTTTGTTCAGTGGGGGTTGAAGAGATGGTTTCAGATGGGTTTGAGGTTGCCTCAGCAGATGCCTCAGATGGGGTGTCTTTTGGGGAACCACTTTTAGGCTGTTGAGAGCCTTCAGTGGGGGTTGTAGAGATCTTGGATATTCTTTTGGTTTTAACAGGGGTACGTGGTTTGGTTTTGGGTTTGATGGGGGTGGGAGTAGGGTCATCTGAGTCAGATTCAATAGATATAATGTTCGGAGAGGAATCAGGGTTACCTGAAGATGACTCATCAGTAGAGTTTGATGTTCTAACTTTCTTTGAGGCACCTCCCTTAATAGCCTCAGATGACCTCTTCTTCTCCTTCTTTGAGGCTTTCCCTGCCTCCCCCTCCTTGTGTAACGCCATCTTATCACTCAGTTTTATCAGCCTCCTCTTCAGTTTTGTCTTTTTCTCCATAGCAGGGTTTGCTTCCTCCGTCTCCTCTGCTGCTTCTGGGCTTTCCTCCTCCATGCTCAACTTTCTTCCTTCCAACGCCTTTCCATATTTGAAGAGAGCCTTCAAATTACTCCACTTCCTATCCTCCTTCCAGTCAACTCCCACATCAACATTTTCAATCAGGTAGGAGATCTTTGTGGCAAAACACAACTTACTTGCCAACTGAGGAGTCTTCTCAGGCTGAAATTTCAAGTGTTCTTTGTTCAGTGTTCTTAGAAAGAACAGTTGCCAATTGAAGATTTTCTCCTTGCTTTCAACAATTGCCTTCATCAATCTTAACTTGGGCTTGCTCACTTGCTCCGAGCTTCCTTGATTCGCCAAGATGCATTTCCCAACAATCTCACAGAGAACATTGTATATGGGAAGGAGTACATTTCTGTTCATTGTGGGACTGTACTTCATCTTCTTCTGCATTATCGTGTAGACCCAGTCCTCCTCCTTATCCGTAATATAAGTATCCGGATTTGGGCCTTCAGATGGTAGTCCAAAGAGTTCTTTGAGATCATCACCCACCAGATTGATCTCCTTATTCACTTTCTAGTGCTCAATAATTTATGTATCATCCCTCATCATTTTCTTCTTTCTCTTCAAGAATAAACAAGACCTAATCTTGGTATCAGTGTTGGCAACACTGAAGAAGAATTCAAGTACTTGTCTGTCAAAGCAGTTCTCAGGATGGATAGACAAGAACTTTTCCAAACCGGCATCCTTGACCATATCCAGGGCCTCCTTAATGTGCCTGAACTCAGGTCTGGACTGAATCTCTCGACTGAGATCGAACCTCTTCTGAAAATGGTAGCCCTCCTGAGAGTGTTGACTCTACTGAAGTCACACCTCCACTGATTTGAAAACATCTCTTCTGAGATTTTGATAGGACTTTCTTCTTACTCTCCTGGGTCTAGAAGTCCAAGCTCTACTGACAATTCTTGAAACCTTGCTTCTGCCAAAGGTTTAGTGAAAATATCTGCCTTTTGTTTGTCAGTGTGGATCTTAAGCATTTTGATATCCTTATTTTCCACATGATCTCTAATGAAATGATGTCTTATATCCACATGTTTGCATCTTGTGTGGAGAACTAGATTTTCTGAAATAGCAATTGCACTATTGTTGTCACAGAAAATAGGAACTTCATTAGCAAAGATGTTGTAGTCTCTTAGTTGTTGTCTTAGCCATAGAATTTGAGCACAACAACTTCCAGCTGCCATATATTCAGCTTCAGTAGTGCTTGTGGCTACTGAATTTTGTTTCTTGGAAAACCAAGAGATCAGCTTACTTCCCAAGAATTGACAGGGGCCTGAGGTTGATTTCCTATTAATTCTGCATCCTCCATAGTCTGCATCTGAATATCATGTGAGTTCCAGATTGTCATATGAGGGATACCATAATCCCATATTCACAGTACCTTTAAGATATTTGAGAATTCTTTTAGCAGCTTCCAGATGACTTTTCTTTGGATTGGCTTGATATCTTGCACATATTCCAACTGCAAATGTGATATCAGGTCTTCTTGCTGTGAGATACAATAGAGACCCAATGATAGCTCTGTAGTGAGTTTGGTCTACTGATTCACCATCTTCATCAGGTTCCATCTTGGTGTTGGTGTTGAGTGGAACTCTTGCAACCTTACTGGTCTGACATCCAAATTTGTTGATCAACTCCCTTGTATATTTGGCTTGATTGATGAAGATTCCTTCAGTGGACTGCTTGACTTGAAGTCCAAGGAAGAAGTTCATTTCTCCCATCATTGACATCTCAAACTTTCCTTTCATCAGTTGAGAGAACTTTTCACAGAGGACTTGGTTTGGAGAACCAAAGATGATATCATCCACATAGATTTGAACTAGCAGGGTGTCCTCTCCTTTTTTGATTCTGAATAGAGTTCTATCAACTCTTCCTTTGATAAAGCCATGATCCAACAGGAACTGCGATAAAGTATTATATCAAGCTCTTGGAGCCTGTTTCAGTCCATATAGAGCCTTCATCAGTCTATATACTTTGTGGCTTTCTTCAAAGCCTGGGGGCTGCTCCACATAGACTTCCTCATTGAGTACTCTATTCAAGAAAGCACTCTTGACATCCATTTGATACACCTTGAATTTCTTGTGAGCAGCATATGCAAGGAATAACCTTATTGCTTCCAATCTGGCCACCGGGGCAAATGTTTCATCATAGTCAAAACCTTCAACTTGAGAATAACCTTTTGTTACTAGCCTGGACTTGTTTCTGACTATGACATCATTTTCATCCTTCTTATTTTTGAATACCCACTTGGTTCCAATCACATTGCAATGATATGGTCTGTCCACCAATTCCCACACTTGATTCCTTGTGAATCGGTTGAGCTCTTCTTGCATAGCAATGATCCAGTTTGAATCTTGAAGTGCTTCTTCAATGGAACCTAGTTCCTGGTTAGATAAGAAACAACAAAACAAAGTACTTTCTCCATGAAAACTTCTAGTTTTGACTCCCGAGGTAGGATCACCTAGGATTTGCTCAACAGGGTGATCTGAGAGCCATGTCCTCCTAGGTTGATGCCCTTCAGTAGAGTTTAACTCTTCTGAAGTTGAGTCACTAGATACAGGAATAAATTCAAATTTAGGAAATAAAACAGAGGGTTGAAGTCCTGAGTCATCATTCAAGGTATTTTCATTCTCAATGGTAGTGTCATTGGTTCCCCCTTGAATGATGGGCTTATTAGATGTCTCAGCTGTGACCACATCTTCATCGACATAACTAACCTCTTGAACTGGGATGGTGTTCATCAGTTCAGTTGTTTGTTCAGGAGAGTTCTCAGTTGAGTTGTCAGAAGTGATTTTGCTTTGAGTGCCCTCTTTGAATTGTTGATCATTTAGGTTATCCCAGGTTGGGATGTATGCATCAACACAATTCTCAGGATAGCCTTTTGACTTGATGCTCAGTCTAGTTAGTCTTTTTCTTATCACTTCCTCATTCTCCTTACTTCTGGACTCAAAAGTAGATTCATCAAAGACCACATTAGGTGTTTCTTCCACAACAAGAGTTCTACAATTATAAACTCTGAAAGCTCTACTGATTTGGGAATATCCTAAGAAGATTCCATCATCAGCTTTGCTATCAAAAGCTTTCCGTTGAGTTTTCCCATTGTTGTGAATGAAACACTTGCAACCAAAGATATGAATGTAAGATACCTGAGGCTTTCTGCCATTCCATAACTCATATGGAGTTTTTCCTTGATGTTTGGTTACCATGGATCTATTCTGAGTGTGGCAGACAGTATTGATAGCTTCAACCCAAAATCTTTTAGGAACTTGAGCTTCTGCAAGCATTGTCCTTGCTGCCTCCTTTAGAGTCCTATTTCTTCTTTCAGCTACTCCATTTTGTTGAGGAGTTCTTACAGCTGAGGTCTCATGGGCAATACCTAATTCTTTGCAGAAATCAGATATTATAGAGTTAATGAACTCAATACCCTTATCTGACTTTATTTTTACAATGTTCAGGCTCTTTTCATTGCTAACTTTCTTCAGTAGTTCTGGTAGCCTGACTTGTGTTTCCTTCTTGTTTGCCAGAAAAACCACCCATGTGTACCTGGAGAAATCATCAACAACAACAAGTGTATATTTTCTCCCATTGATACTTACAAGGGTTACTGGACCAAAAAGATCCATATGCAACAGCTGAAGTACTCTGTCAGTTGAGGTAGCCACTTTGCTTTTGAAGGATGCTTTCACTTGCTTCCCCTCTTGACAGGCTTTGCAAATATGATCTTTGTTATAAACTTCATTAGGCATTCCTTCCACCAGTCCATGTCTTGCTATTTTGTTCATCATCTTGACGTTCAGATGACTTAGTCTTTTGTGCCACAGCCAATTAGTATCAGTTGAGCTCTTTGCAATAAGGCATGCATTTGGTGTGCAAGACTTCCAATCTGCAAGATAGATATTTCCCTTCCTTGACCCAGTCAGTAGTACCTGTTGTGAGGATATATTCTTGACAAAACACAAGTTACATGAAAATTCAACACTGTATCCTTTATCACAAAACTGACTTATGGATAAAAGATTGTGCTTAAGTCCACTGACAAAAGATACATTGCTTACTCTTACTGAGCCAATTATTAAAGTACAATAACCTCTAGTGGCTCCTTGTGAATTGTCACCAAAAGTGACTTGTGGACCTTATTTCTCAACAAATTCTTTCAGGAGACTTTTATTGCCAGTTATATGCCTATAACATCCACTGTCCAAGTACCAGACTGAAATTTTAAGTGCTTCTCCTTTGTTGAAGTCCACTGAGCCCTGCAGTCAAATTTAAGCTTTAGGTACCCATTTTGTATTGGGTCCTACCAGGTTAGCTGTACCTTTCGGAATCCAAATTTGCCTCACATTTCTAATTACTTTAGAATGGATAATTTGTCTTCCATAAACATCTACATAGATAGTTACCTCCTTGGGTGCTTTAGGAGTAAACTGTCTATGGGTGTCAGCCTTTGAAGGAACAATAACCTTTTTAACATTCTTCCTTTTAGGCTTGGGTGCACCTGGTCTTAGTATTTGTTGATAAAGGTATGAATAACCTTTTCCTTTAGGCACAGAAGGAATATATTTTCTATATGAGTCATTCCTTGAGGAGTGCTCATGCCTGGGTGCTCTCAGCTGAGGTTGCTTCATTTGTGAAGACCTCGGCTGTAGTACCTCTGCTGAGTTCTTGTCTGATTAGTCAACTGAGCCTTTCCATTTGGTTTTGGCTGAGTTAGACTTTTCTTTTGTTGAACCTCAGCTGGTCTTTTCCCTTTATCTAAAATCAGTGGTGGGAAATTTACAAATTTAACAAATACTCTCTTTGTGCCACTTGAAGAAGCAACACTTAGAGGACCTTCTGAAGGTTTTGGAATAAAGCCTAACCCACACTTGTTATTAGGATTGATTTGAAATTTTGGATCTCCTCTATGGCAAGAGAGGGTTTGTTAAGAGCATCAATCCTTTTTAACAAGGTCTCTTCAGATTTTTGTAAGACATCAATTTTCAGGAGAGAATCCTTTATTTGACTTACCAATTTTAAGTTCTCTTCAATTAACTTTGTCTTAGATTCAGTAAGATCCTTTATTAGTTGATCTTTGCCATTTCCTTGACTCTTGAGGGTTTCCACCTCTTTTGTCAATTCAATGGTAGATTTAGCTGAGTTAAGATATGCCTGATTCCCAGATTCAATTAACTTGGAGTTTTCACTCAAGAGATTTTTGTTTTTATCTTGGAGACAGAAACTTGCTTCTTACAACCTTGAGAAATCAATCATCAACTGTTCCAAAGCGGACTGAAGATTGAGTTCCTCTGTTGACTCTGAGCTGAGCTCAGGTGAGTGTCCTAAAGAAATGGATGGTTTAGATTGTACCTCTGGTTCTTCTCTTGCCATGAGGCACATGTCATCATCACTGCTGTCAGAGAACAACCCATCAGACGACTCCAGATCTTCATCAACATCCTCAGCAACCATGACTTTTCTTTCTCCATATCTCCTGTCTCTTTTGGCTTGCCTTTCCTTTCTTTCCTTGGTGCTCAGCTGAGGACAATCATACTGAAAGTGCCCAACCTTCTTGCATTGAAAACATCTGTTGGCATCATCATTCATTTTCTTCAGTAGACTCTCTAGTCTTTGATGATGATCCTTCAGCTCTTGTATAGTTCTTGTATTCTTTCTTCTTCTCTAAGCTCTGTTGAACTTTTCTCTCCTTCTCTGGTGTCTTTTTGTGGATAACTTCTCCTTTCCCTGTTATCCCTGTAAAATTTCTTATACTTGCCAAAACGGCTGTTAAGTTTTTCAAACCTTCTGGCCATTAGGCTGAGTTCTTCTTGCATCTCAGCCTTGCTCTGAGATTTGCTTGCCTTTGTACTCTTCTGTGGCTTTGGGGATTTGGGCTCAGTGTCCTTAGCTTTGAAGACAACTCCCTTCTCAGTTGAGGTCTCATCAGGAGCCCTTTTCCTGTTAAGATCAAACTCATAAGCCTTGAGTTCAGAGAATACCTGTTGCATAGACAAGCTAGATAGATCCTTGGTATTCTGCATCATTACAGAGTACACATCCCATCTTGAGGTTAAACCTCTCAGGATCTTTAAGGCAACCTCTCTTTTGGTGTAGACTTTTCCCAGAGAGTTTATCTCATTCATGATGTCAGTGAACCTCCCATCAAGCTGATCAATGGTCTCAGTAGACTCCATGGTGAACTGTTCATACTTTTGGACATCTACTGAAAGCTTGTTCCCTTTGATTTTGTCAGTTCCTTCACACATGAGAGCAAGAGTGTCCCAAATTTCCTTTGCAGTCTGGCAATGGATCACTCTTCCCATAACTGAGTCTGGAATAGTGGTGTAGAGAATGTTCATGGCTATGAAGTTGAGGTTGTGTCTCCTCCTCTCATCTGCAGTGAAGTTATCTTCATCCTTTGGCCATTCTTCTCTAGGATCTGCAATAGTGTCAGCTGTGGTTCTAGGGTTAGGAGTCATAAAGATAAATGGACCTTTAGTTATGACTCTCAACATTTCATCATGCACACAGGCAAGATGAGCTCTCATTCTGATCTTCCAGAAATCATAATTTTCCACTGAGAATTGTGGAAGCTTGTGATGGGACATATGGATATGGGGATTGACTCCCATGTTGTTCTCCGCTGGTGGTGCTACCCTAGCTGCATTGTCAGTCATTATATCTAAACAAGTTTAAAAGATCAATTCAGTTGACCAAAATATAAAATACCTTTTTAGCACAAGGTATACTTAGAACAATGGTCTTTTGAACCACTGTTCTGATACCACTTGTTGGTCCCGAAACGAGTAAAACAGGTGTATGGGGGGGGGGGGAATACACCTGAGGTTACAAATTCAAACTTTTCTTTAAAACTTATCAGGTTACTTAAGACAGTAGATCGTCAGTGGACTTTGAAGTCTGCTGAGATCTACTTATGAAAGCTTCCTGAGATATTAGCTCCACTGAAGGTTCAAGACTTTCAGTTGAACTACTATCTAATTAGCTTTCAGATGGGGATTAATGAGCCCTTATGAAAACCTCGTTTTGCTTTGATAAAACTTGTTTGAATCACACACACTTAAGGAAATAACTGAATGTAAGTACACAAGATATAAAGTGGTTCAAAGAATAATCTTCTACGTCCATTGTCCTGATCAAACAGGAGAATTCCTTTCACTTGGAATTCCTTGTGTTATAGTGCCAAGGTGCACTGATCAAATTAATCCTCTCAAAGGATATTTGATCACTAGGATAATTCCAGGTCCTAGTTCCCAAAACAAACCAGCTTTCAGACTGATATCAACAATCAGCTTACTAACACCACTTAACACTAACTCTCAACCTAACACTGGGTTGGGGTTTTGAGTAGGGTTTGGTTTCAACTGTTGTGAGATAATCCTTACAGTTTAGCTCAAGGCTTAGGATGAATTATCTCTTTCTAAGGTTTGGATATAGCTTTAAGCTCGGTTACAGAGGTTTAGTATGCTCTCTACAAATGTGAAACACTTGGGAAACAAAGGTAATTTCGAGTGCTTCGTAGTAAGTTATGTATGTAGAGATTGCTTTGATCTTGTTAAGTTTCCCGTGCCTAGAAATGAGCACGTCCTTCTATATTTATAGACCTTCTTGAAAATCTTCCCGTTGGTGTTTGAATCTTCTCAAGTAAGTCTTCTTGTATCTGATTGGTTCAAACGACTCTATTTGAAGCTTTAAGTCTTGTCAAGAAACGGCTGAAAGACCACGCCTATTCACCAACTTTCTGTAGAATGCTTGGGAAAGACTTTTGGTACTTGTCAGTCTATGACAGGTCGACTGTCAGTAGAGTACACCTATGTGTCATCTTCTTATTGGGCCGTTCAGTCTGCTTGCTCAGAATCCTGTCTTGCTTTAAGGTGGAACTCCTCTGAGAGAACCTTCTCATTCCTTCATTTATTGTAAGCTTCACTGAGATTCGTTTTGCCTTGTTCCAACCAGATTAACTAACAACTTTTAATGTGTTTAGCATTTAATGAGCTTTGTTAGTTCACATCAGTGGACCTTGGTCCTCTCCTGATGGTTTTAGTCTTAGTGTGAATGCACTTAGAAAATATTCAAGATTTAGACTATTTCTTCAGATCACTTGACTTCAGCAGACTTTGTCTTCAGCGGACTTCATTCTTCAATACACTCCAGAAATTACTAACTGTACTCCAGTTCCTTAACATTTGAACTGACTATATAAAACTCTAACTCTTCTGAATTCTTTACTTACAATTCACTTTAGGGAAACTTTTGGCATCTTAATCAAAACTTAAGTCTATACAATTTCCCAACATATTTATACAAAGAAGGATATGGAGATAAAGGATGAAATTAAGGCAATACATTTGCAATATTACATTATATGTATTAATATTATTAACATGCATTTAGGCCCATTAACATATATAACTACCTAACCATCAAAAAAACATACACATGTGTCATTTTTCCACCCATATTTTCATCTAGATTCAATGTATACGCAAAAAATGAAAGTAGCAAGAAATTATACATTTCCCCCATATCATGCTAAATCAAGTATATGAAATACGTCTTTTGTAGATTTTGCCATATGCTGCGTCAAATGGTTCGAAAATTATTTAAGATTTCATTTATAAAGTGCAACCAATATTTTGTGCATCCATGTGAATAGCAACCCAAACAAAATTTTATAAATTTATTAGTGTTTTTTTTTTTCATATTTAGAGGCTATATTTATCTATATCAATAATTATTCACTCATATATCAAATTTGAATTAATACACGAAATGTCCTTCACTCTCACAGACAATTTAAACAATACTTTAAATAAAAATTTATTTTTTAATTTTGGTACACCAAGTTAATAATTTCCTAATACAAAAAAGGACACAATTAAAAAATGGGCAAGCAATAAATATTGTTTTCATCCAAAAAAAAAAAATGAATTTATATATCAATTCCAAAATTGTATTGCTTGGGTATTCGGTCTTCAAGGAGTTGACCCAAATAGCTAGCTCAAATTTGCACGGTTTAAGCTTTTTCCATCCAAGAAAATAATACAAATGTCACAGGTTATATACAACCACGTATTTTATTAATACGCTCTTCCAAGTAATGTTTGAGTTAAAATTGAAAAGCCAAAAAACTCAATACACAAAAAGCATGGATCAAGGAGGAAAAAGTAGTTTTTTTTTAAAGCATGAGGATTTGCCACATAGGACAAAAGTGTTGTAATTGAGTGCGTAAAATAAAGGCGCGAAATTTGTTCACCCAGTTCGTCGGGAACGACTACGTCTGGGGGCGAGCCAAGCCAAGAGTTTCACTAATGAATGTGTATATGAGTGCTTACAATTCTGAGTACAATGATATATTTATAAGAGTAAAACTCTAGTCTAAGATATGAAACCCATTGGGTTATTGGTCCATTAGTAATGTCCATATCAAATCTTCTAGATTTGGAATAATAAATCTTTTAGATTTACAACACTCCCCCTTGGACATTACGACATAACATAAATGTCTTGTCATAAAAACTCCACGTGCTAGGTATCGGCCAAATAATAAGTTAGGGAGGAATGTATTCGATCTTCTAGATCAAATCTTCTAGATATATTTCGGGGTTACAACTCCCCCTGAAGACAACAACACTTTGTGTCTTTGCATCCCAATACCATGAACGTACTTTTCAAAAGTAGACGTAGGTAAGGACTTAGTGAACAGATCTGCTAGATTGTCACTAGATTGCACCTTTTGAATGGTAATCACGTTACTCTTCTGGAGTTCGTATGGGTAGAAAAACTTAGGTAAAATATCTTTCGCCAGGTTTCTCTTGACGTACCCATTACTCATTTGTGCGATGCAAGCTGCGTTGTCTTCAAATATAACGGCGGGAGGTGTATTGCCTTTAGCGATACCACATGAGTCACCAATGTGTTTTACCAAGGACCTTAACCAAACACATTCTCGTGCGGCTTCAAATAAAGCTATTATCTCTGAGTGGTTTGAAGATGTGGTAACCATAGTTTGTTTAACCAATATCCATGAGATCGCGGTATCACCACAGAGAAAAACGTAACCAGACTGGGATATGGCGTTGTGGGGATTAAACATATAGCCATCATCCGCATAACCTACTAAGGTTTTGTCTTGGTTCTTACAGTAAAATAGTCCAAGATCTTGAGACCCTTGGAGGTACCGTAGAACGTGCTTAACACCATTCCAATGTCTCCTAGTAGGAGAAGCGCTATATCTTGCAAGCAAATTAACTGCAAATGCAATGTCCGGTCTAGTGCAATTTGTGAGATAGAGTAATGCTCCAACAACGCTAAGATAAGGAACTTCTGGCCCAAGAATTTCTTCTGAATCTTCTCTTGGCCTAAATGGGTCCTTATCCACTTCGAGGGATCGGACAACCATAGGGGTGCTAAGTGGATGAGATTTATCCATGTGAAATCTCTCCAATACCTTCTTCACGTAGGTTGACTAATGTATAAGAATTCCTTTTGGGAGATGCTCGATCTGCAGGCCGAGATAGTACTTGGTTTTACCCAAGACTTTCATTTCAAATTCAGCTTTCAAGATTGAACTGGCTTTTTCAATCTCTTTGCATGTTCTGATTATGTTCAGGTCATCAACATAGATGAATATGATGCAAAAATCATTTTGCGATTTCTTCGTGAATACGCATGGGAAAGCTTTATCGAATGTGTATTCCTTCTTCTGAAGGAACTCACTAAGTCGAAGGCCCGATTGCTTCAGGCCGTACAACGACTTCTGCAGTTTTATACTATACAAACTGCGATTTTCACCATCCCTCATCTGAGGAATGTCAAATCCATCGGGGATTTTCATATAAATATCGGTATCAAGTGATCCGTATAAGTAAGCGGTTACTACGTCCATTAATCTCATCTGGAGATTCATTTTAACTGCCAAAGATATCAAGTAGCGGAACGTTATTGAGTCCATTACTGGAGAATAGGTTTGATCGAAATCAATACCGGGTCTCTGCAAAAACCCTTGAGCTACAAGCCTCGTTATATACCTCTCCACAATATTATTCTCATTTTGTTTTCATACAAATACCCATTTATATCCTATAGGGATAGCGCGCGCGGGTGTACGAACGATAGAGCCAAATACTTGTCTTTTGTTAACCGATGTGAGCTCTGCTTCAATTGCCTCTTTCCATTTAACCCAATCGGAGTGCTTCCGCCACTCAGCTATAGTTTTGGGTTCTGGATCTAGATCATTATTTATATTGAAAAGAGCAATTGTCGCTGCAAATGTATCGTCGACGACAGTAATATTTATATTATATATTTCTCCCGTATTTATGAAATTCATAGAGACTTCAACATTTTACGTCAACCAGACCTTCCTCATTTCCTAGTGTATCTGGGTCTGGTCGTTCCGCGGTCCTAGTGCATTGAATATTTTGTGCACATGCTTCATCACTAGGAAACTCGTCTTCTAGAGACTTTGAGTTATCTAGACGAATCTCTTCTAGAGATTTTACATTCGGCTGACCAGTTTTGCTAGCTTTTCATTTAGGTGTACTAGTATCTCTTGAGGGTCCTTTACGATTCTGGCGTGTGGGGGCATGAGTACTTGTTTTACTTGGGACCTCAACCCTTTGGGGAGCATTTACTGCAGGTATATGCGATTTAGTTATACCTCTATGGTCAGTGAACGTGTCTGGCAGATTGTTTGCTAAATTTTGCAAGTTAATGATCTTCTGAACTTCTAGTTCAGATTGATTAGTGCGTGGATCTAGATACTGAAGATTACTTATATTCCACGTAAGCTTCCGACATTCATTCAATTTTGAATTCAGATCTCCCCCTAATGCCGGTAAGTGATCTTCATCGAACGTGCAATCAGCAAACCGGGTCGTCAATTGATCCCCGGATAAAGGCTCGAGGTATTTCACGATGGATGGAGAGTCAAATCCGACATAAATACCGAGTTTCCTTTGTGGGCCCATAAAGGTCCGCTTTGGTAATATTATCGAAAAATATACCGACATCCAAAAATACGCAGATGGGAAATGCTAGGTTCTTTCCCACGCACTAGATGTAGGAGGGAATGATCATTATATGAAGTTGGATGAATTTGTATCAAGTGCGATGCATGTAGGACTGCATGCCCCCAGTATGAAGTGGGTAGTTTAGAGTTCATAAGCAATGGTCTCACGATAAGTTTGATACGTTTTATTAGCGCCTCAGTAAGACCATTATGGCCGTAGGGGACCGAATGCTCCACTTTAATTCCTAGGGCCATACATTAATCTGTAAAAGCTCTCGAGGTAAACTCGGCAGTATTATCCATGCGAATAGATTGGATAATCTGGGAACTAAGCTTGAAGCTCGATAGTTTTTGCAATGAGTTCTGCAGGAGCTTGATTGCGGGTAGACAACTAACAGGTATATGTCCACCTAGTGGAGGCATCAATAAGGACCATGAAATACCGAAATGGTCCTGATGCTGGGTGAATCGGTCCGTAAATATCTCCTTATATTCACTCAAGGAAAACCGGAGACACTAGTCCAACCTTAGTACGCGACGGGTGCACTATTAACTTACCCTTTAAACATACATCATAAATAAATTCATCAAAATGAAGGATTCCATTATTCGAAATATTATGACTAATTGAATTAGATAGAATCCAACGTATCATAGATTGTCCTGGATGACTTAACCGCTGATGCCATAATTTAAAGAAGTTCGGGTCATGAAATTTCATACTCATTGCTAGATGGAGATTAGACAGACGGATGTAGGAATAGTACAATATGGAGGAGAAGGAAAGAAGTTTTTCTATAACTTGTTTACGGCTACCTCGAGTAATAGTCATCAAAAGTTATTCGTTATTGTTCTCAGTTTCAGTTTCAATATGATAGCCATTTATCCTAATGTCTCTAAAACTGAGCAGGGTACGCTTAGATTGTGGAAACAATAAAGCATTATAGATTATGAGTTTGGTACCCACGAGGAGGACAATGGAAGCTCTTCCGGAGCCCACTATCAACATACTATCATCGGTTATTGTAGTTATACTCCCCTAATGTTCTACCAAGTTATGAAAATACTTTCTATCTCTTAAGATTGTATGAGTGGTGGCGCTATCTACCAAACATAAATCACAATCTTAATCCATCATGCCAGAGGAAATAACCCAAACCTAATAGCTGATATGTTTACAAGCCATGTACAACAATATCAAAGTAAATTTAATGGACAACGTTAAGGTAAACACATCGAAGCTAAAACATAATATCGTCCATAAAATAAAGTATCCGAAAGAAAGGATAAAAAAAACATAAATTGTTTTATCCAAAAGAAAAGTACTAAAATAATCAAATTCGCAAATCACTCATCATCTCCAAAGTCCTTGAGCTCGATGCCCAGAGGATCAACGTTGTCTTGGTCAGTATCTGCTTCAGGCAGGCTGACATGGTGAGATTCGACTCTAGGGGCCTTCCCCTTGTCGTCCTTCTGCTGCTTGTGATAAGCCTCAACCAAGTGCTTGGGAGTGCGACACGTGCGAGACCTAATGGCCTCTGCATCCGCATCTGTAGCAGGACTGCTCAACCTTATCTTGATTGCCAGATTTTTGAAGAGCGAAATTCGAGGTTCTGTGACCACCGGGTGTACTACGACCTCGTCCTTTAGCCCAGATCATCTTACTCTCTCCCCCCCTTCCACGTTTGCAATCAATCATATAATTGTCCTTATACTACTGCTGGAGTATAAGGTTGCTAGCGTGGAATGTTGATAGATTGTTCTGCATCAACTGGGTTACAATACGGTGCAAAGCAGAGTTGTACTCCGTTATAGACTTAAGGTCTTGGAAACGGAGCTCAACCAATCGTATTGTACCGGAGGGAGGAGTATATCGTTTTGTTGTTGGAAACGGTCCTTCAGGGAGTTCCACAACATTCTGGGGTCCTTGAATGAGGATCTGAAAAATGAATTCCTCACTCAGGTGATTCATGAGAAAAATCAACGCTTTCGCCTTCTGGGCGTTAGTGGATTTCGAACCTTCGATAATTGTTTCGCTCAACTCATTTGAGGCTAGATGGATCTCGACATCTAGCGCCCATGTCAGGTAGTTATTACCATCGAGAGCAAGCTCATCAAATTCTTTCATGGTAATATCAGACATTACTACAATTTTTAAAGTGACATGGTAAGAGTTGTTGACAACGGAGAAATAAGGATTTATTCGATTATTCTAGAGCACATAGGAGCAAGAATTGGGTGCCATCATAAATTACGGTCCGACAAGTACCGGACGCCGCCTACCCGGGCATGATATGCGGACTATAAATAATAAACTATGTGCGGGAGTAATAATGCATGTAAGATAATTAAATCATAAAGACATGCACATGTAACAAATATTCATATATAATTCCTTGAGAACTAATCCATGAAAATAATTTCAAAGAAAATTCCAGACTTAATAAACATGCAAATTTAACTTTCTAAATATTTCATGTATATTAATGAAATTTAACGAAATATTTTCAGAATTTTAAATAAAATAAAATTAATCGGTAATTATCTGACGCCCAAAACAAGCCCAAAAGTGGGCTAGGGTTCACAAGGTCCCTGAGGCACATTGTCGTGTGCGACGACGGATGCACGGAAGGAGTGCGGGGTGCACACGGCAGACGGCGGGAGCAACTCGTGAAAGATTGAAAAATTGCCAGCCAGTCGCATCCTGCAGGCGCGACAGCCGTGGGCGATCGCGCTCTGTGGACGCGACGCTCACACCCGATCGCGACCTGCAGGCGCGATCGGTGGCATTTTTTCTGGGCGATGCAATGGGCGCATCGCGGTGTGCGCGGAGGCGGCGCCGGCCTTCGCACCTTGCGACGGCGACTCACGGCAGGGAGGTGGCAGCACAGGGCTACACACGGGGGCGTGCGCTGCTGCGCGCTCAACGGTCTCGAGCCGGAGCTGCGCTGCGGCGTGACGATGAGCGGCGGCGAGACGGCGGGCGTCCGCGGTCGGCGGCTGCTAGCGCTCGACGGGCGGTGGCCGTACGCTCGTCAATTAATTAATTTTTTTTAATTTAATTCGTGAAACAATTTGATCCAATTATCGCAAATACGAAAATAAAATCGAAGCAATAATTCTAGTGCATGTAAAACATATAACACATGGATCAAATAATTCGATACGGCAATTAATTCACATGATTTGGAGAAAATTAATTTTAGGGCGTACCGGTTAGTCTCGAACAGAGTCTCGTGTCTAATTTTTTTTCAAGCAACATATTTAGATATATAACCAAATATTTAAATAAATACTTATTGCTTTATCAAGGGATTCCTCGTGTAGAGTAAACACATGCCACAAGTTGTAATCAATAAAACTTTGAAAAACCCATCAATCAAATAAGAAGCTTTCATGGAATATATTAGACAACCGAAGCTTTCTTCGACGGACGGCTACGAGCATATTGTATCAAATACGAATTAGAAGATTAAATACCTCTTGGGGTTTTGCACGAAGTGATTATGGCGGTGAGACACCGCATACGATTTCTTTACGGATTGAAAGAATTGGAGGTTGCAAACTTCAAATTCTAATTGGGTAGAGTACTCGTGCTGATAACATATTGTAATTGAGTGCGTAAAATAAAGGCGCGAAATTTGTTCACCCAGTTCGTCGGGAATGACAACGTCTGGGGGCGAGCCAAGCCAGAAGTTTCACTAATTAATGTGTATATGGGTGCTTACAATTCTGAGTACAATGATATATTTATAAGAGTAAAACCCTAGTTTAAGATATGAAGCCCATTGGTTATTGGTCCATTAATAATGTCCATATCAAATTTTCTAGATTTGGAATAATAAATCTTCTAGATTTACAACAAAAACATCCCTTGCTTTATAGTTTATAGTATGGTAGGATTTTTTTGATTTTATGTGTTGTTATTTTTAAAATCACTAAACTGTGACACTTTTTATGTTAAACAGTAACACACTTCGTATATTAAATTATGATATTTTGAAGACTAGAGTTAGAACACACACATTTTTCTTTCCTTTTAACAAAAAATATAAATATGATCATGAGATTTAAAAATAACAAAAATTTCACACAAAACAGAAGCCCAATAAAACTACCAATTAAAAGTAGCTCAAATCTGAAGGCCCAGGAAAAATTACTGTATATCTTTCTGACCTCGAACTCTCTTCAATCACTCAACAGAACAATGGCGAAGAAGCAAGTGCAAGAGAAGAATAGCCCCAAATCCAAAGGCACAACTAACACAAAAAACGAAGACAGAAACAAAATTAAGGAAGTAACCGATGATGATTCTTCCAGCGAAGACGCCGCCGTGCCGTCGTCGAGCCTGGAACCGGAGAACGACGACGCTGTGGAATCCGACGAGGACGCCGTAGAAAAAAGAAGCTCGAGCGATGAAGATGAGGAAGACGAGCAAGAGACGCTCATAAGCATGAAGGAGAAAAGTAAAAAAGGCGGCGTGAAAAATAAGGGCGAAAAGAGGAGTAAGAAGGATGAAGGCGAATCGGAGGAGGAGATTAACGAGAATAATCTGTATAGGTTTCCGATGAATAGGGTGAGTCGGATTATCAAGAGCGAAATGTCGGATACTAAAATTGCACAGGAGGCCGTCTACGTCATCAATAGAGCTACGGTATGGATTTGAATTGAGTTTTAATTTTGATTATTTAGGGTTAGCGTAGCAGAAATTGTACCTGATTTGTGCGTGTATGATAAGTTTATATATTTTATAGCATTGTTGGGAGAGAGATTGTGCAATGTTTCTGGTTTGTTCCTTTTGTAGTGATTTTAGGTCGGGCAATTGGAATTGTATAATAGAATTCATAATTTGTGGTAGGATCGTGGTGATAAACTGATTCTATGATTTGTAATGGAAAACAAATTACTAAACTGAAGGGATAGATTTTCCACTCTGTAGGTGTTTGCCGAAGTTTGGTCTTTTAGTGATGGGACAATGAGATGTGATATGATAATGAGAAGTTGAAGAAAAAGAAGAAATGATAGTATTATTGGTGTTTATATTGTTGTGCTGCATAAAGTTATTAGGTTTCCATTTTGACACCCTTCCTATCTTTTGATCTTGTTAGATAAGTTAAGAGTTATTTGCTGGTTTTCAGTCATTTAGAACTATATATATCTTTCTGAAACAAGAAGCTACTTTACTTTAGGTAATGAGAGCTCTTTCCATCTGTTGAAATGTGATGTATACTTTTAGTTGTTTAGTGCTACATAACAATTTCCTGCTTAAAGAAACTACTTCGCAATACTTAATACGAGTTCTCTCCATGTTCATATGCTTTTTTTTTGTTTACCGTTACGTATCTCACTCTGATAATATAAGGTAATATGAGTTCTATCCACGTGTTGACAAACAAGATATGTTGCCTTAGTCATTTATTGCTAAAGATCTCTTCTCATAGAATCTACTTCACTTTAGGAATGCGGGTTCTCTCCACGTGTTGACATACACGATACATGGGTTTCTGCTAAAGATCTCATTTAAAAAGAGAAGTTATAGGTCCACGTGTTGACAAACGTGATATATATTATTTAATAGTTTAGTGCTACATCTCTCTTTGATAAAAAAAACAATTTCACCTTTGGAAACACGATTCTTCCCACATGCTGAGAATGGAGGAACGTGATATATGGTTTTAGCTTTATCAAGTTCAAGTAGAAGTTGAAGTGGCTAAAACTTGAATCTTTTGTACACTAAAATTTTGTATTTCATTGGTTTTAACTCAAAGCTAAAAGCCTATAAGACTGGAGGTCCTATTGTTCAATTGTTATGAGGAAGCGTTTTTTATTTTTCTGTCCAATTATTGTGGTCCTATTGTACTCCATGCCTTTGTTTTTGCACCACTGTCGCCATAATTTTTTTCTCCGTCGCTCTTCTAATTTAATGATACCTGGAACATTTATGAATGGGTTGTATTTGTGATTCAATAACTCAAATTTCTTGAAATAATTGGAAATATTACACCAATTACATTGAAATCTTGTTTTAGTGAAGCCAGAAATAGTAAATGCTGCAAGCATAATCATACCCACAAAGTTGAGAAGAATTTTATTAATATTTCTCAGTATGTGCTAGATGTTTACTTCAATAGAGGAATAGGATTTTGAGTGTTGTAGAGAATGAACTTCATTATTTATTTTGGCTTAAATGGAATTTCTTTCAACTCATGCCAATCAGAACTTCTAACCTTGACCCTGTGTCCTCTGTTTAGAGGTTTACACTCGAACCACTGTACAGTTTGGGTCAATCTAAATCCTCTCTCTGGACAACTTAATCCATTTGTCCCTTCCCAAGCTGTCTTACTGAGGTCACAGATTTGTATGATTGTTTTTCCCATTCTGGAAAAATATCGAATGATGCCAAATCTCTGCATTTTAGTTACTTTATCTGGCGTCAGTTGAACTGCTTGAAGTTTATATTTACTCCCTCCGTGGCTCCGTCCAATTTTTAATATGCCTGTTTCTTTTCCAGTTATTTTTTTTTTTTTTGTGATATGCTAGAAGGTATTATGAGGTACTGTGAGGGCTATTTATGCATAAAGTGATTGTTTATGAAATTTATGAAAGTGATTGTGAGGTCTACTTTATTCATAAATGGACCTCACAATACCCCATATTATCCTCCAACATACCACAAAAAAAACTGGGAAACAAACAGGCATATTAAAATTTGACGGAGAGAGTACTTTTTATCTATTTAAGTGCCAACTACAGTAGGCGAAATGACATCACGTAAAAAAATTTGTACATTTTCAGCGAGGTTGAAAATGTTCAGAGTATGTGTCCCCCAACACCCCGCTTTAGTATGTTTAACTATTGAATATGGTCTCATTAACCTTTTAAGTATATTTAACTTTTGATTATCATGGAATAAGTTACTATAAAAGTATTTAACTGCTTGGATCTAATATTTTATGCAATGCTGTGCTTGATGGTTGCAGGAGAAGTTTCTTCAAGTGTTCTGCAGGGAGGCTTATGCTTCTGCATTTCTCGATAACAAGAAATGTATCGCCTACAATCATTTGTGTATGACCTCTTTTTCTTTACTTATATTTACCATGAAGCACACATCAGAGCATTCTTGTTACTTATATGCTCTTTTTCCTCTTAGTTATTTTTTAATATTTTACTAAAAGTAGTTGGGAGTTTATAATATGAGTGGAATTAGTTGGATTGATAGTTGTCCACCCCACCTCTCTTAGGTTAAGGTGCAGACCTTGAATGAGGCATGCTCTATGCTGTGGACATGCATTATTCTTTCACTAGGGCTGAAGGATAGTGCTCTATTTAGCTTGCTTTGTAGACTTAAGAGTGGGAGCTGCAATTTACTACTCCATCCGTCCCGGAAAAGCTTTCACTCTTTACTTTCGGGATGTCTCATAATAACTTTCAGACCCACCCCAAAAGTAGAAAACTCTCCATAAACACTACCCTCACAGTATCCATAATTTTACGCAAAATTTCATAATGTTTGGGCCCGCACACACAATCCAACCAATTCTATTACATTATGGATAAAGGTTACGAAGTTACACCTCAAAACCCTCTTTTCTCCATTTTCTTAATTTGTGTGTCCTTCCTACTATAAAAGCTTTTCTCAAACGAAGGGAGTATTACATAGTTATTTTTAATCTCACACTAGTTATGGTTTGATCGCACTTAAAAAATGACTGAAATTCTACATTGATTGTTGTGAATTTGTGAACAAATTGCGTAGATAATCGTTATTGGTGATGATGGCCGAGAATAGATGCTCAAAAAATGATGAAAGATGGATGTAAAGAAGGAATTTGTTGGTGATAGCGGTGTGTTATGGGGGAATTCTTAAACAGTTTTATATAATTATTATTGCAGTTAATTGTGATTAATATGTTATAATGCATCTCAGTCGATACATGATTGTGTGTTGCTTCTTATTTTGATCTGCAGCTTCAGTAGTTTCAAAGCGAAAGCGACTTAAGTTTCTATCAGGTACTTTTCTTCCTATTGTTCATTACAAGCTTTTTAAGATTCTTTAATTGAAACGTACATTTTTCGTGCTCTTAGAAAATGTTCCTGAGAAGGTGAAGGCTGAGGACGCCCTAGCACTAGTTCCGAAGGCTGAGGAATAACCTCGATTCAATTTTGAGGCTTGAGTGTACAATTATACATTGAAGAAACCTTTTTTTTTTGACAGCATATACATTGAAGAAACTTAAAAAAATCATATCTTTTCCGGGTATGGATCTTTGGAAGTTAAGCAAATAGAAAGTCTTTATTGTATAGCCCTACAGATTCGTATTTAGTAGCTCAACTGTTGAGTCGAAAAATGGCATTCCAAATATGACACACGCACAAAAACGGTTTATTTGCATCGATAAAATACATTAATGGTTATGGTGTATTTATTAAATTTTAAGAAGTTAAAAGAGTTTATCCGTACTAAGAAATACATTAGTTATCCCTTTATTATTCAATAATTTAATGCAAATGCACGGTAGAAATGGTTAAATAGTGCAGAAGAACTAATGCCAGTTGGATAATATGCATGAAAAAAGTCGACCTGTTAGCGTTGCATTCACGCACCAAACTGAAGCACTTGAGCAATACAGTATGGTCGAAAATTTATCCTATACATTTCGTTTGTGTAAATTTCTTATAAATTTTGGAGAAAGATAAACACATTATAATGTGATTTATGGATTATGTCTCTTTTAGAATTTTACATGAAATATATCGGGACTTAGTTTTTTAACGATTGAAAAATGCACTACATTTTTCTTAGAAAAATAAACTCACCTAATTGAGTTAAAAAAAAGCTGAATACGGATGAGATCAACTATAAATTACATTTCTATTATATGAAAGCATATCTGCACGATCTGATTCCGAGTTGCACCATAGTTATTGCCGCAAGTTGGACTAATTAAATTACTTTTGCAATTTAGATATTTGTTTGAAAGTTGCAAATCAACATGAGTGATAACATACATAATATGTTGAGTATATTTTAAATAAAAATATCATTATAAGCTTATTAAATATTTGATTAAGTGTATTAAAAATCTCATCAAAAGTACTAAAAGTTGGGGAAAAAAAGTCAACAACAATTATAATATAATATCATTGACCGAATTTCTGATATTTCTGATGAAATTTTTGATACTTTTAATCAAATATTTGATACTATAAAACATATTCATGAATCGTTTTTATATAAAACTTTGCCTAAAATGTTAAGAACGAATTTCATGCTGACTTATTGCTACAAGTTTAGACTAAATTACTTTCACAATTTATATATCACAAAATTTAGGAGGAACTAGTTTCATGGTACGAAATTTATATCGTTATATGTATTTACTGACATCATAACATTTCATACTGTATAATGTTTTGATATCTAACGCATACATATAATGATAATAATGACTTGAACGCAAAATACTAGCTATACTTGTAGTTACCCCACAAGAGAATGGGATCACAGTAATATTGGCAAGTATAGGGACCAAGTAGTATCGAACCCAAGGGAGGATATGTATGCGAATAGAGCCCTTGAGATCTACGCGTCGTAGTTAATATGAGTGTGTGTTCTGGTTTAAGAATGAAATTAAGCTACTCTAAAGTCTACTTCTAACAATGCGAATTATGAAATCACACAAAATAACGAAGGATTTAATCAAATATGGGATGATGATGATGCTCAGGATAGGAATCCCTACGTATACTAACGTAGCTAGTACGATAACTAAAATAACCGTGATGTGCAAGTATTAATCCTAAGTGTACTAAAACTAGACAATCAACTTCCCCAATCTAGCACCAAATTGAAAGACTAAAAGCTCAAGAATTAACCCTAATACTTCGTCATATCAACCTACTTCACAACCCACTAAACAAGTTATATGGATTATGCTTAATTAATGAGACCCTTATTTACCCAAGGTGATACAGTCGTCCTCCCTAGATAAACCGGTAGATTATAAACCCCTTCTATAACCTTATTGTTAAGCCTATTCGTTATTAAAGAGTGATAAGATCGTCCTCTCTCTAATAAGTTTCGTACTCAATTCCAAGATAATTCTGGGGTTTATTTTAAGAATTCAATTAATTAAGAGAACTAGCACTAAACATCACGAATTATCCTAATTATGTACCAACATCCTACTTCTACGAGTTCATCCTACCCCAAACATGCAAGGGTTTTAGCCTAACATGGTTTTTACGATAACGAAAACAATTAAACAAGCAACGAACAAAAACATGATTAATTGACTTGAAACGAATTACACTACTTCTACTAGTCGCTTACCCGCAAGCGGACGGGTTCGCTGTAGTATAAGTACGTATAATGACCAAGTAGTATCGAACCCAAGGGATGGAGTGTATGCGAACAGATCCCTGAAGATCTACGCGTCGTAGTTAATATGAGTGTAATATTTTTGGGTTTTTGAAAGATTAATTAAAAGACTGAATTAAACTAAGTAAACTAAAATACTAAAGAAATCAAATTAACTAAGGGCTGTGTTCTAATGAGAGATGGTGATGCTTAGGATTGGAATCCCTACGTATACTAACGGAGCAGGTACATAATCAGAATAATTGTGACACACAAGAAATAACCTAAGTCTAAGAATGCAAGGTGAAAGCTCAAGATTCTAAACCCTAATACTTTACCCTAACACTCGACTTCACTAATCTACTAACAAGTTAATAGATTGTGCTTAATTAATGAGACCCTAATTTAACTAAGGTGATGCGGTCGTCTTCCTTCGCTAAACTGGTAGATGAATTAACCCTTCCTAAACCCTCTCGTTAAGTCTACTCGTTGTTAAAGAGTGATACAGTCGTCCTCTCTCTAACACTTTTCGAACGAAATTCAAAGGCAAAGTGAAGATTGATTTTAAGAGTTCATTAATCAAGAGAATTAAAACCTAACGTCACAAGTTACCCTAATTACATACCCACATCCTACTTCTACAAGTTCATCCTACCCCAAGCATGCAAGGGTTCTAGCCTAACATGGTGGTTTGAATAATAAAAGCAATCACAAGAACAATAATCATATGCATAATTAAATTAACGAAAGAAATCAAGAACATAAACGAAAGAACAAATTAAAGTCTCTAAAGAAATCTATATAAATCTGAAAAACTAGGTTTAATCGTCTCCAAGAGTAAAGAAAGAAAGAATTAATCTAATACGTTCAAAAGAAATACTAAAACGAAGAATTCGTAAATTAAAACCTCGATTACAACGTATAAAACTCTTCCAATCTCCCTCCCAAGCTTTCTCCTCGCTCAAAATATGTAAAAATATGTGTTGGTATGTTGTGATATGTGAAAATATGCTTGGAAGGGGTATATATAGGCTTTGGGACGAATTTGGGCGATTTTGGGCAAAAAACACGCAAAAACGCTCGAGCGGGACAGCTCGAGCGCCCCATTCGAGCTTGGTGGTCTAGCGGGTCAAGAGGTCGAGCGAGGCGCTCGACCGCTGGCTGTACACATGTTCGTAAAACCTTCATAACTTCTCAACCGGGAGTCCGTTTTGGCCGATTCAAAGTCCTACGAACTCCTCTTTTCGCTCTCTATCCATCTATGAAAACCAAAGAGACAAATTAATAAGTTTATAAAAATGATACTCATTTGACTCCAAACACTCATCGAAAACACTCAAAACCTGGGCAAATCGGGCACCAAAACATAACAATTTCACGCCTAATCAACCCCCCCAAACTTACCATATTGCTTGTCCTCAAGCAATGAAATAATAAGTCAAGTGAAATTGTTAGGAATGAGTCAAAGAATCAACTCATGCAAGCAAATGAACTCGAGCTTTAAAGATCAATCACATGTATACTCACTCACCTTCCTTTATCATACTCATGCAACAATAACAAGAAACACCAAGATCAAACATGGATGTGCACTCAACGATGTGTTTCGCTCCCTCACAAGTGTATATCAATGATTAAGGGACTCACTCAAACAATCAATCACTCAAATTGGCAGCCATAGGCTTGTAAGCGCTCTTAACTCCGACCCTACTCTAGAAATCAATGCCGAATCAAAAAGGACTTTTCTCAAGGTTGTAATGTAGGCTCTTTGGACAAGTGGGTAACAATATGGGTAAGTGACTTAAGTGAATGGAGAATAGAAAGTCAAACTTTGGCACTTCGAGATTAGGAACAGACTACTTCAAACATATTCAATCAACACTCTTTCAATTCCACTTTTCTCAACACTTCAATTTTTTCTTTCTCACTCTTTTCACTTTTTGTTTTCAATCACTTTTTTTTCTTTTTCGCACAACACATGAGCTCTTTTTTTTCTTTTGCTCATTCTCAACCTTTTTTGTTCTTTCCCACAACTCAAATCTCATTCACACCCTTATTTTATCACCACTCAACCATCATAATTCATTTTCTCAAATCAACTCAATCCCTTCAACCTTCACACTTTTCCTATTCTCCACTCAAATTGGGACAAAAAGGCTTAGGAACTTGGAATAGTGTTTAAATGTGCTAGCAAATAAAATAAGCTTTAGGCTCAAAGGGGCTAGCAAGGGATACATGTCATTGGTAAGGAAAATTTTGGCTAAGTGACTCAATAAAAACAAAGATGGCCTAAGATCACATTCGGCATATCAAACTAGACACAATCAAGAAGCAAGAGCACACACAAGTTCTAGCATCCTCTAAGGTGACGATCCACTCACAAACGAAGAGATTAATTAATGCATCAAAATCTCATAAGGCTCAAAAGCTCACGGCTTTCACATCCATGCTAGTCCTAGTGCATTCCCACTCTCATCACACAAGTACTCAAAAGAAAAATTCACAAGCATACAAGTTCTTTCTCAAATCAGCTCAAACTCAAACACCCACACAAAAGAATTTCTAACTCACCCTTACAACTCACTCTACTCATCAAATCATACTCAAAGATAGCAATCAACAAGCATAAGATGATTGATAGGCATGGAATATGCAATAGCGAGTCAAATCAAAATCACCCCAAGGAGTATCTCAACAAACCAATAATCAATCAAACTCAACTCAAAAGATAAGAGGTGCATGCATGTGCAATGTAATCATAAAACAAATAAAAAAAACTCCACCCCCCAAACTTCGACCTTGCTAGAGGTCTAAGTTTGGGGTTGTGGATTACCTCAACCAAATAATTCAATTTCTCTCAATAGCTTTGCACACTCCCTTGTCTCAAGTTGGTTCCTTCAATCTCCACTCCTTTGGCACTCCTTCGAGATAAGCCTACAAACAACTTACTCAAATACGAGGTTAAACATACGACTCAACAACATCCTAATAACATAAAAGGAAAAAAACTAAAAACACTCAAAAGCAAATAAAAATGGGTTGCCTCCCATTCAGCGCTATTTTTAAGGTCCTCATGACGGACCAAGCTCAAAGGAGCTTATGGGACATCATACTCAAATTTACCTCCCTTACTCTCATAAGAGTGGTAGTTGCATTCTTTTCCTTGATGCCCCTCCATCATGAGCTCTTTTGCTTTCTTCTCATCCCCAAGTGTTATGGGTCTCAACTCCTTCTCACCTTTATCTGGAGGAGTCTTACTAAACAATTTCTTGAATTTTAACTTCTTCTTCTTAACTCCTCCTTTTCCCTCTAGCTGGACCACGTCCACACTTTTCACCTCTTCATCCTTCAACTTCTTCACTTTGTCCCTATCAACATAATCAAGAACATAATGCTCATGGGTTAAATAATCAAGTGAAGGACTAACAAAATCGTAAATATGAGACGGATTAGGGATAGAAGGCGTGTCTTCAACACGAGGATCAATTGCATCCATGCAATACAAACTCTCATCCTCCTTCGGGTGCTTCATGGCTTCATATAGATAAATCTTCACTTCTTGATCATCAACCTTCAATGTAATCTTCCCATTTGCCACGTCTAGCACCATCCCCGCCGTAGCTAAGAACGGTCTTCCCAAGATCAGGGGCACGTGCTCATCTTCCTCCATCTCTAGCACTACAAAGTCGGCTGGAAAAATGTGATCTCCAACTCTCACTAGGACGTCTTCAACCACTCCTTGAGGTCTCGTGATAGACCGGTCGGCAAGTTGAAGCATCATCATTATGGGTTGAAGTTCACCACCTTCCAACATCTTGAAAAGCGACAACGGCATCAAATTAATGCTCGCTCCGAGGTCGCACAACGCTCCCTTCTTGATCCCGTTCCCAATGTCACAAAGAATGGTGAAGCTCCCGGGATCCTTCAGCTTCGGTGGAAGCGCCTTGTGCACTAGTGCACTCACTTCGTGGTTCAACTGCACCAACTTCGGCTCATCAACTCTTCGTCTCTTCGCTATCAAGTCCTTCAGGAACTTGGCATAATGCGGCATCTGTTCCAAAGCATCATAAAAAGGAATATTAATATGCAATTGTTTAAAAACATCAAGGAACTTAGCGAATTTCTCATCAAGCATTTTCTTCATAAAGCGTTGTGGATACGGGACGGGTATCACAGATTTGGGTACCCCCCCATTCATCTCGCTCGGTCACTTTTACTTTCTCCCTTGCTTCCTTTGCCTTCTTCCACTTTGGAACCCTCTCTATCTCCTCAAAGTCTTTCCCCTTCTGGGACTCATTGTTCTCTTTACTCTTATCATCAATTTTCATCTTAACTCCTTCCTTCTCAACCTCAACTCCATCACCTTGAGACTCTATCCCTTCTGTCTCAACTTCTTCTTTGAGCATCTCAGAATCAGCAGGCATCTCGGGACCATCATATTTGGCCCCACTTCTAAGCTGGATAGCCTTACAATGCTCATTGGGATTACCCTCATGCATTGAAGGGTATTTGCCAGGCTCTCTATTCAATAACTTTGCAATCTGGCTCATTTGGAACTCTATAGAAGTGAACCTTCGATTGTTCTCTTGTTGAGTTCTAGTCCACTCAACGTTCATCTTCTGGAGCTCTTGATCACGATGATCACCCTTTTTATGTAACTCTTTCACATCGTACTCCAAGGAGGACAATCGCTTGCTACCTTCCTCCACCTTCTGAAGGATCGCTCTCAACATCTCCTCGGTTGATGCACCGCCTTCTCCACCAGGAAGTTTAGACCCCGGATCAACACCTGCAGGAACAGTTATACCAGCTTTTGGGTTAGCATAAGAAAAGTTCTCATTCTTCCTCCATGTGTTTTGAGGAGGCTGCTGGCCTCCTTGAACTCCTTGTGTGTTCCTCCATTGATTTTGAGGTGGCTGTGGCCCTGGAGGTACAAATGGCTGACCATAAGAAGGTCTTCCAAACTGATTACCACCTTGGTAGCCATTCTGATTGTAATACGGTCCTCCCATGTAATTGGCTACCTCTTGTTGTCCACTTGGCTGGTCTACTCTCTCCTTCTCTACTGCATGCTCTCCACCCAAATTCTTCCCCAACTCGAGGTTGTTGATCTTCTCCATCATGACCATCAATAGCCTTCTCGTTCCTTCACCCTCTTCAACCTGATGAACTCTCTGAAAATCTGGGTCTCCATTCCAAGCCCCGGCATTCGTGACAATGTTGTCCACGATCTCTCTACACCTCTCTATGCCTTGATTCAGGAATGCTCCGCCCGCACATGCATCTAAATGATCTTGCCCCGCCTTGTTGGCACCGCTGTAGAAGAATGCCATAATATCCCCCTCATTGTACCCATGCTGCGGGCACTCTATCAGCATGTTTGAGTATCTCTCCCACGCTTGGCGTAAATCCTCTCCAGACTTCTGGCGAAAGGACGAGATCTCAATTCTAGCTTTGATCATCCTAGATGGAGGGTAGAATCGCTCGAGGAACAGACGCTCGAGCTCGGCCCAAGTGGTAATACCTCCCCGCGGGAGCGTATTATCGTACCACTCTTTAGCTATTCCCGTCAATGAGAATGGGAACAGCCTAAGCCTCTTGGCATCTTCAGACATGCCATTATAATCGAATGTGGAGGCTATCATGAGAAAACTCCTCAGGTGAGTGTGAGGATTCTCCTTCCCGATCACCCCCTTGAACTGATTCTCGGTAAGCAGCTTTAAAATTCCCGGGGATATCGAGAAGTTGTTTGCCTCAACAGGAGGTAATGCCACTCCATCATAGTATCGCTGTGGCTGCGCTGCAAACCTCCCTCGAATAGCCATATTGTGATCTGCGTTCTGGGGCATAGGCTGAGGAGCAACAGGTGGTGCTGGTATGTGTTGAACTGGAGGTTGTTGGTACACAGGTGGTTGGTTGTAGACAGGAGGTGAAGGGTACGGGTATGGTGAATAAGGGTATGGTGGGTATGGGTAATGTTGGTATACTGGGTTGTTGAAAGGGTTATTTGGGGTTTTTTGGGTAAGCAGGGTTGTTCAGAGGATTTTGGACAAGATTCTGAGCTGGATTGTTTACATTTTGTGCACCCGGGTTCTGGCTCTGACTATCCACGAACTGGTCTTGATTCTGACCACCACTCCCTCCAGAGCCATCAACCCGGTCTACTGCCTGATTAAAATTGTTGGCAGCATCGTCCAACTCATTATTGATATCCATTGGTTCCTTCCCTAAGTCGGCAGCATTCATCCTTCTCAAGAAAGCTCGGTTCCTTCTAGCTATTGTCTCAGGGTCCAACGGTATTCTCTCTTCGCTCGTATTACCTTGTGAGCGTGTTTTTATAAACCTGACACACTAGCAGAAGGGTCAAAACGCAACTGCCGAATAAATAAAAATAACAATAAAAAAAAATAAAAACAGAAAATAAGCACTCACTACTAACTACTAAGCTATCGACAAGTTCTATTAAAAAAACATATAACGCCATCCCCGGCAACGGCACCATTGACTTGAAGCGAATTACACTACTTCTACTAGTCGCTTACCCGCAAGCGGACGGGTTCACTGTAGTATATGTACGTATAATGACCAAGTAGTATCGAACCCAAGGGATGGAGTGTATGCGAACAGATCCCTAAAGATCTACGCGTCGTAGTTAATATGAGTGTAATATTTTTGGGTTTTTGAAAGATTAATTAAAAGACTGAATTAAACTAAGTAAACTAAAATACTAAAGAAATCAAATTAACTAAGGGCTGTGTTCTAATGAGAGATGGTGATGCTTAGGATTGGAATCCCTACGTATACTAACGGAGCAGGTACATAATCAGAATAACTGTGACACACAAGAAATAACCTAAGTCTAAGAATGCAAGGTGAAAGCTCAAGATTCTAAACCCTAATACTTTACCCTAACACTCGACTTCACTAATCTACTAACAAGTTAATAGATTGTGCTTAATTAATGAGACCCTAATTTAACTAAGGTGATGCGGTCGTCCTCCTTCGCTAAACTGGTAGATGAATTAACCCTTTCTAAACCCTCTCGTTAAGTCTACTCGTTGTTAAAGAGTGATACGGTCGTCATCTCTCTAACACTTTTCGAACGAAATTCAAAGGCAAAGTGAAGATTGATTTTAAGAGTTCATTAATCAAGAGAATTAAAACCTAACGTCACAAGTTACCCTAATTACATACCCACATCCTACTTCTACGAGTTCATCCTACCCCAAGCATGCAAGGGTTCTAGCCTAACATGGTGGTTTGAATAATAAAAGCAATCACAAGAACAATAATCATATGCATAATTAAATTAACGAAAGAAATCAAGAACATAAACGAAAGAACAAATTAAAGTCTCTAAAGAAATCTATATAAATCTGAAAAACTAGGTTTAATCGTCTCCAAGAGTAAAGAAAGAAAGAATTAATCTAATACGTTCAAAAGAAATACTAAAACGAAGAATTCGTAAATTAAAACCTCGATTACAACGTATAAAACTCTTCCAATCTCCCTCCCAAGCTTTCTCCTCGCTCAAAATATGTAAAAATATGTGTTGGTATGTTGTGATATGTGAAAATATGCTTGGAAGGGGTATATATAGGCTTTGGGACGAATTTGGGCGATTTTGGGCCAAAAACACGCAAAAACGCTCGAGCGGGACAGCTCGAGCGCCCCATTCGAGCTTGGTGGTCGAGCGGGTCAAGAGGTCGAGCGAGACGCTCGACCGCTGGCTGTACACATGTTCGTAAAACCTTCATAACTTCTCAACCGGGAGTCCGTTTTGGCCGATTCCAAGTCCTACGAACTCCTCTTTTCGCCCTCTATCCATCTATGAAAACCAAAGAGACAAATTAATAAGTTTATAAAAATGATACTCATTTGACTCCAAATACTCATCGAAAACACTCAAAACCTGGGCAAATCGGGCACCAAAACATAACAATTTCACGCCTAATCATTAATCGAGTTGAAAAACTCAAGAACATAAATAAGGGTTTAAGAAAGAATTAAAGTATAAGAACGAATATCAATTAACAACTGAATCAAAAGTCTTAAGTACCAAGTGTTTGAAGGAAAGAAGAAAGAAAATCAAAATCAAACTCTAATCTATGAATCTGTAATATCAAAACCTCGATTACACGTAAAGTATGCTTGCTCAACTTTCCCGGTGTTCTTCTCTCTCCGAATCTATCTCTACTTGTGAAGTGGTATGTAAAAATATAAAAAGTGTTCAAAGGATTTGTCAAAACGAGTTTGGGATGGGGTATTTATAGGCAACGGGCCGATTCAGGATAATTTGGGCCGAGTATGCATGTAAGGACTCGAGCTATGGCCTTGCTCGAGTGCCTAGGACTCGAGCAAGTGTCACTCGAGTCCCCTCTTCTTTCCAGCGCAACATAGGGACTCAAGCACCACAAGGTCGAGTCCCTATGACTCGACCACTCTCTCCTTGAGTGCGCACTCGAGCGCTTGAGTCCCTAGGACTCGAGCAAGTCGAGCTCGAGTGCGTTCTCGCTGCTGTACACATGTTCGTAAAATCTTCATATCTTCTCAACCGGGAGTCTATTTTTGCCGATTCAAAGTCCTACGAACTCTTCTTTTCACCCTCTATCTAAATATGAACATCAAAGAGACAAATTAACAAGTTTATAAAAATAATGCTCAAAGGACTCTAAACACTCATAAAAAACACTCAAAACATAGACAAATCGGGCTATAAAACCTAATCAACCCCCCCCCCCCCCCCACAAACTTACCATATTGCTTGTCCTCAAGTAATGAAATACCAAGTCAAGTGAAGTTGTTAATAATGAATTAAAGAATCCAATCATGCAAGTAATAGAGCGTCAAGCTTCAAAGATCGATCAGTCGTACCCAAACTCACCCCCTTCATCATACTCATGCACTAACAACAAGAAACACCAAGATCAAACATGTATGTGCACTCAACGATGTGTTTCACTCCCTCACAAGTGTATATCAATATTAAGGGACTCACTCAATCAATCAATCACACATATTAGCAGCCATAAGCTTGTAAGCACTCTCAACTTTGAACATACTCCAGAATCCATGCCGAATCAAAAAGAACTTTATCAAGGTTGTAATGTAGGCTCTTTGGACAGGTGGGGTAACTATATGAGATAAGTGACTCAAGTGAATGGAGAACAGAAAATCCAACTTTAGTACTTCGAGACGAGGAACAGAATACTTCAATCATCTTCATGCAATACACTTTTCAATTCCACTACTCTCAACACTTCAATTTTTTTTTTCTAACTTATTTCACTTTTTTCAATCACTTCATTTTTTTTTCTTTTTTTCACACTATATATGAGCTCATATTTTTCTTTTGCTCATTCTCAAATTTTTTGTCTTCCCCACAACTCAAAACATTATTACACCTTTTCACATAATCACTCAACCATAAACATTTCTACATTCTCATCTCAACTCGATCCCTTCTCATTCACAACTTTTCCTATTCTCCACTCAAATTGGGACAAAAAGAGTTTAAGAATTTGGATTAGTTCAAATGTGCTAGCAAATAAATAGGCTAAGGCTCAAACGGGCTAACAAGGGATAAATGTCACTGGTAGGCATATTTTGGCCAAGTGACTCAATCAAATCAAAGATGACCTAAAATCACTTTCGATATTTCAAACTAGACACAATCAAGAAGCGAGAGCACCCACAAGTTCTAGCATCCTCTACGGTGACGATCCACTCACAAACGAAGAGATCAATATAATGCATTTTAATCTCACAAAGGCTCAAATCTCACAACTTTCACATCCATACTAGTCCTAGTGAATTCTCACTCTTATCACACAAGTATTCAAAAGGAAAGTTCGTAAGTATACGAGTTTCCTCTCAAATCAATTCTAACTCCTACACTCACACAATATAGTCCCTAGCTCAACTCCACAACTCACTAACTCATACTTCACACTCAAAGATAGCAATCAACAAGCATAAGAGAATCGATAGGCATGAAATATGTAGTAGCACATCAAAGCAATATCAGCTCAAGGAGCATCTCAATGCACAATATATAACCTAAATCAACTCAAAAAGAGAGTGTGCGCCTGTGCAATGTCAAATAAACCTCTCAAGTGTGCCGGTGCATATGTATGCCATAAAACATATAAATACTCCACCCCCCAAACTTCGACCTTGTGAAGCGGTCTAAGTTTGGGGTTGTGGGTTACCTAATACGCATAATCCCCTTTGCACTTGACAATGTAGCACATTCCCTTGCTTGAGTTCCTCCCTTTTGAATAACTCCATCATACCTTTACTTTCTCGAGACAAGCCTACAAGCAACTCACTCAAGAACGAGGTTAAAACTTACGACTTAAAACAACACACCTACAACTAAAAACACTCAAAATCAAATAAAAAATGGGTTGCCTCCCATTCAACGCTATTTTTAAGGTCCTAATGCCGGACCGAGCTCAAAGGAGCTTATGGGATATGATACTCAATGTTACCTCTCTTATTCTCATAAGAGAAGTTGTATAAGTTTTTCGCTCGATTCCCATCCTCCTTCACCTCGGGCGGAGGTGTCACCTTCTTCTTTTTCGCTCTCCCCTGAGGTACCCACCTTTTGGATTTTATCTTCTTAACATCAACTCCTCCTTTCTTCTCCAACTGGGCTACGTCCACACTTTTCAGCTCTCCATCCTTCAACTCCTTGCCTTTATCCCTATCAAAACAATCAAGATCATAATGCTCAAAGATCAAATTATTAAGTGAATGATTATCATAATCACGTATATAAGAAAGGTTAGGGATAGGAGGTGCGTCTTCAACACAAGGATCAATAGCATCAATGGAATGACATCTCTCATCTTCCTTTGGGTGTTTCATGACCTCATATAGGGAAATTTTCACCTCTTGATCATCTACCTTTACCGTGATCTTCCCATTATTTGCCACATCTAACACCATCCCGACCGTGGCTAGGAAAGGCCTTCCCAAGATAAAAGGCACGTGCTCATCTTCATCCATGTCGAGTACTACAAAATCGGCTGAAAAAATGTGATCTCCAACTTTCACGAGGACGTCTTCAACTACACCTTGAGGTCGAGTAATAGACCGGTCGGCGAGTTGAAGTGTCATCATTGTTGGCTGAAGTTCTCCACCTTCCAACTTCTTAAAGAGCGACAGTGGCATCAGATTAATGCTCGCTCCAAGATCGCACAACGCTCCCTTCTTGACTCCGTTCCCAATATCACACAAGATTGTGAAACTACCGGGATCCTTCAACTTCGAGGGAAGCGCTTTGTGCACTAATGCACTCACCTCATGGTTCAACTGCACAAGCTTGGGCTCATCAACTCTCCTTCTCTTAGCTATTAGGTCCTTCAGGAACTTGGCATAATTCGCCATCTGTTCCAAAGCATCATAAAAAGGTATATTAATATGCAAATTTTAAAAACATCAAGAAACTTAGCAAATTTTTCATCTAATTTCTTCTTCATGAATTGCTGCGGGTATGGGACCGGTATCACGGATTTGGGTACTTCCCATTCGTCTCGCTCAGTCTCTTTCACGTTCTTCTTTGCTTCTCTTGCCTTTTTCCACTTCGGAACTCTCTCAATCTCCTCAATCTCTTTCTCCTTGTCTTTACTTTTCTGAGCACCTTCTTCCTCAACTTCCTTCTCATCTCCGTCTTTCTTATGTTCTTGTCCCTCCATCTCAATCTCCTTATGCAACTCCTCCAAATCAGCAGGCATTTGAGGACCGTCATACTTGGTTCTACTTCTTAGTTGGATCGCCTTGCATTGCTCTTTCGGGTTCCCCTCTGGCATAGAAGGATATTTCCCGGGCTCTCTACCCAATGATTTTGTGATCTGGCTAATCTGATACTCCATGGAAGTGAATCGCCTATTGTTCTCTTGCTGAATTCTATTCAGCTCCATATCTCTATTCTGGAGGTCTTGATCACGCTGATCATTCCTCTTACTCATCTCTTTCACATCATACTCCAAAGAGGACAACCTCTTACTACCTTCTTCTACCTTGTGAGGAATGACACGTACCATCTCATCAGTGGTAGCACCTCCTTCTCATCCGGGGAGTTTTGAGCCAGGGTCGACATTTGGAGACACAGTTATACCCGCTCTCGGGTTACTGTAGGATAAGTTCTCGTTCTTCCTCCATTGATTCTGAGGGGGCTGCTGGCCTCCTTGATACCCCTGAGTATTCCTCCATTGATTCTGAGGAGGCTGTGGACCCGGTGGTACAAACGGTGGACCATAAGTTGGTCGCCCCTGATAATTTCCACCTTGATACCCATTCTGATTATAATTAAGCCCTCCCATATAGTTGGTCTCCTCATGCTGGCTTGCTGGGTGGTCCACTTTCTCACTCACTGTAGTATTTCCTGTACTCAGATTCTGCCCAACCTCTAGATTGCTGATTTTCTCCATCATTGCTATCAACAGCTTTCTAGTACCCCCACTCTCATCCATTTGATAAGCTCGCTGAAACTCTTATGCCTCATTCCATTGCCCCGCATTCTTGACAATGTTATCAACAATCTCTCTACACTGAGCTGCACCACAATTCAGAAATGCTCCACTAGCACATGCATCAAGATGGTCTTGACCTGCCTTGCTGGCTCCACAGTAGAAATAAGCCATGATGTCACCCTCGTTGTACCCATGCTGAGGGCACTCAATGAGCATATTATAGTATCTCTCCCAAGCTTGACGTAAGTCCTCTCCTGGCTTCTGCTTGAAAGATAAAATCTCAAGTCTTGCTTTGATCATTCTAGACGGAGGGTAGAATCGCTCGAGGAACAGACGCTCGAGCTCGGCCCATGTGGTTACACCTCCCATTGGAGCATGTTATCATACCACTTCTTCGCGATTCCAGTTAACGAGAACTGGAACAACCTGAGCCTCTTGGCATCTTCAGACATGCCATTATGGTTGAAAGTTGAGGCAATCATAAAAAAATTCCTCAAGTGAGTATTAGGATTATCCTTTCCGACCTCCCCCTTAAATTGGTTCTCGACTAGCATCTTCAGGATCCCTGGGGAGATAGAAAAGTTGTTTGCCTCTACTGGTGGCAATGCTACACCATCATAATACCATTGCGGCTGTGCCGTAAACCTTCCTCTAATTGCCATACCAGGGTCAGCGTTCTGAGGAACGTGTTGAGGATAAACTGGTGGTAGAGGTACTTGCGGAATATGAGGTTGGTTATAAGTAGGGTGTTGAGGGTAATATGGTGGGTGCGGATATGGTGGGTATTGGTAAGGATAAGGTGAGTTGTTTTGCGGGTAGACAGGGTTGTTTAGAGGATTTTGGACTAGGTTTTTAACTGGATCGTTTTGATTCTGTGGGACCGGGTTTTGGCTCTGGCTTTCCCCTGAAGGAACTTGATTCTGACTGTCATTTTCTCCAGTTCCCTCAACCCGTTCCACTACCTGATTGTACTCAGCTGCAGCTGCATCCAACTCATTTCCTAAGTCCATGTTTGGATCATTCACACCACCGACAGTGTTCATCCTTCTATTGAAGGCTCTGTTTCTTCTGGCGATTGTCTCAGGGTCTAACTTTATTCGGTCTTCGCTCGATTCTCCTTGTGAGCGAGTTTTCATATACCTGAAACACCAAAAGAAATATCAAAATGCAACAGCCTGATGTCTAATAATAAAACAAAAAAATAAAAGCACTCACTACTAACTACTAAACTATCTCCAAGTCCTACTCAATGGACATACATCGCCTTCCCCGACAACGGCGCCATTGACTTGAACGCAAAATACTAGCTATACTAGTAGTTACCCCACAAGAGAATGAGATCACAGTAGTATTAACAAGTATAGGGACCAAGTAGTATCGAACTCAAGGAAATGTATGTATGCGAATAGAGCCCTGGAGATCTACGCGTCGTAGTTAATATGAGTGTGTTCTGGTTTAAGAATGGAATTAAGCTACACTAAAGTCTACTTCTAACAATGCGAATTATGAAATCACACAAAATAACAAAGGGTCTAATCAAATATGGGATGATGATGCTCAGGATAGGAATCCCTACGTATACTAACGAAGCTAATACGATAACTAAAATAACCGCGATGTGCAAGTATTAATCCCAAGTGTACTAAAACTAGGCAATCAACTTCCCTAATCTAACACCAGATTGAAAGACTAGAAGCTCAAGAATTAACCCTAATACTTCGCCATATCAACCTACTTCACAACCCACTAAACAAATTATATGGATTATGCTTAATTAATGAGACCCTTAATTACCCAAGGTGATACGGTCGTCCTCCCTAGTTAAACCGGTAGAATATAAACCCCTTCTATAACCCTATCGTTAAGCCTATTCGATATTAAAGAGTGATAAGATCGTCCTCTCTCTAATAAGTTTCGTACTCAATCCAAGATAATTCTAGGGTTTATTTTAAGAATTCAATTAATTAAGAGAACTAGCGCTAAACATCACGAGTTATCCTAATTATGTACCAACATCCTACTTCTACGAGTTCATCCTACCCCAAGCATGCAAGGGTTTTAGCCTAACATGATTTTTACGATAACGAAAGTAATTAAACAAGCAACGAACAAAAACATGATCAATTGAGTTGAAAAACTCAAGAACATAAACAAGGGTTTAAGAAATAATTAAAGTCTAAGAACGAATATCAATTAACAACTGAATCAAAAGTCTTAAGTACCAAGTGTTTGAAGGAAAGAAGAAAGAAAATCAAAATCAAACTCTAATCTATGAATCCGTAATATCAAAACCTCGATTACACGTAAAGTATGCTTGCTCAACTCTCCCGGTGTTCTTCTCTCCGAATCTATCTCTACTTGTGAAGTGGTATGTAAAAATATCAAAAGTGATCAAAGGGTCTGTCAAAACGAGCTTAGGCAGACTGATTCGGGATGATTTTGGCTGGGTAAGCATGTAAGGACTCGAGCTATGGCCTTGCTCGAGTTCCTAGGACTCGAGCAAGTGTCACTCGAGTCCCCTCTTCTTTCTAGCGCAACATAGGGACTCAAGCACCACAAGGTCGAGTCCTTAGGACTCGACCACTCTCTCCTTGAGTGCGCACTCGAGCGCTTGAGTCCCTAGGACTCGAGCAAGTCGAGCTCGAGTGCGTTCTCACTGCTGTACACATGTTCGTAAAATCTTCATATCTTCTCAACCGGGACTCCGTTTTTGCCGATTCAAAGTCCTACGAACTCCTCTTTTCACCCTCTATCTGAATATGAACACCAAAGAGACAAGTTAATGAGTTTATAAAAATGATGCTCAAAGCACTCTAAATACTCATAAAAAACACTCAAAACATGGACAAATCGGGCTATAAAACCAAACAATTTCACGCCTAATCAAGTAATTTGTGCGATTATGGCTTAAATATAAACACGCATGCTAATTAGCAAAAAAAAAAAAAAAAAAAAAAAATCATGTCAACTGGTTGCAAGTTCTAAATAAATTTCAAAATTTGCCTTGTTTGGTAATTCAAATGTTACTCCTTTGCTTTACGGTTCTCGAAGACATTATCTCTTGCTCAAGGCTAAATATTGAGTTCCTACATGGTGTTCTGCCTATAATATTTCGTTTTCTATATGCACAATTAATTATAAAAAATGTCTTCCTTTCAAATTTTTTTTTTATAAAAAATGTCTTGTACATCTTCAACTTAATTGTCACGTTAATGATATAGTCAACTATATTGCAAGTTGATCAATGTTCGTTTGTGTATATAGTGGACGATATATATATATATATTTTTTTTAAATGAGATGTATAGTCAACTATCTTTGGTTGCAGGTTGATAACTAAAGTATTATATGCACCAAAGTATGTATTTAAAAAAAAAAAATGTATTTGAGTTGGATTTATAAATGAGGAAGCTTGTAACATAGCTAGGAGAAAAGAACAGACGTACATAAATAATAAAACTAAAATTATCAAATTCATGAATTAAGTAATAAAATAATTTTAAATTTAAAAAAAATTAATATGTTTATAATAAATATAGGAAATAAATTAAATGAAAAACCATATTAGTTCCAGAGTTCAAATCTCGCCTTTTGATTAACAAAATATTTGCCGAATTGAAATAAGGCAAAACATTGTATGAGATGGTCCACGGTTCACAAGTTAACACAAATGAACACATATCACTTTCAAAGTGTTAGTTCATCATATTCAATTTACGTTCTGTTTCAATGTGAGACGATCTCACACAAGTAGAAATCAACAATATCACAAGAAATAATCAGTAATATATCAATTGTAAAAAAAAGAACACAGTTTGGCGTGTTACTGTACGTTTTGAAAAAATCAAAATTAAAGTTGAAATTGAACTTAAAATCCAAGTGCATACTATACATGCACCAAGAGTGTGCATGCTAGAATTTATGAAAAATAATTATCAAGTGTGGAATACTAAATGATTTAGTCAACTACTTGCACGTTAGTGATGGGAGTAGTGTAGACGAAGGTGGAATTAGTCAAATTATGCATATACCCAAAAGCAAAAACAAATAACTCCATTCACACATGTAGTGTAGGCCTACATAAAGAGCCGCAAAAACAAAAGAAGTTGATTCATATATTGAGTTGAAGATGAAGAGTTGTATGATCCTCCTATTCCTAGGTTTCCTGCTCATGTTTGAAGTAGGAGTTGAAGCTCAAGTTTGTTGCAGTCAGTGTGTGGTTAACCAGAGCCAATGTGAGAGTTCTTGCAATAGGGCACGACCAGTTAATGACAACTACTGCCACACATATTGTACTCAAGCTCTCTCCGGCTGTTTTCTTAATTGCCTTAAATGTGGCCCAACCTAATTGCATCCTACACCCACCTATGTCTTTTCTTGTCTTCATCTTATGATCGATTACTAATGTAATAATTGCATCTATGAATATGCATCCTTGTCTTTCATAATTCTCTTGTTTCCACATTTGTTCCTGTTGTATTTCTCGTTTATATTTATGCTATTCAATAAAAAAAAAATCGTTCCATCTCTTAATTACACTAAATCCAATTTACTCATGTTATACAGTTCGTACAAGAGTTTATTGAACCTCATCTCAATCACATTTTAAATATAAGGGGCAATTTCTTTAAAAAAATAAAAATAAATATAAGGGGCAATTGCAGGACTCCATTTCATTCTAATAAGACATGAAACAAATAAGTGTAAAAAATAAAGTACCGTACAAATAGGTCCAAAAATTCATTATACTATGGAACAACTTTGTTATACTATGGTGGACTTGTTTTATTTTTATTTTACACTAGATTGTATCATGTCTTAAAATCATGGACTAGAATGTCGTTATTCTTAAATTTAATGATCATATGGCCCAAGTACAAATCGAAAATTTGTCTCACGTACAAGACTCCCTCATTCTTATTTGCTTAGGATTTCATTTCTACGGTAATTCTTAAGCTAAGTGTATGATGATCATGATTGTGAGAGGCATGGGCAACGAGAGGATGGTAATCATATATATCACTACAAAAAAAAAAAAAAAGGGTATTAGCGACCGATTCTTGACCGAAAAAAATCGATCGATAAAACGCGGGTATCTAATATTAGCGACCGCCTTTTGACATCGGTCGCTAATCTGCGACCGTCAAGGCGGTCGCTAAATTTAGCGACCGCCTTCTAGCAGTCGCTGAACCAATCGGGTCTGACCCGGTCGGGTCATAATTTAGCGACCGGCCAGCGGTGGTCGCTAATTTATTTTTTTAAATAAAATTAATCTTTTATTTTATTTTGTGATTAGCGACCGACCTTGAGGCGCGAACCACTGAGCCACTAACCCACAAGCTTATATTAGGCGAGCCATTCGAAACCATGAGCCACTAACCCACAAGCTTATATTAGGCGAGCCATGTTGTATATAAGCCATTGTGAGGCTTGTAGAAATAATAAATTGACAAATATGCGCCCAAAGGGAATCAAACCCACGACCTCTGGGTAACCTGGAAGAGGTGTGAACCACTAGAATACATGCTATTGTTGTTCGTTTATTTGCATTTAATTGTATATAACCTAAAATTGACTCCCGTTTTTTTTTTAAATTCATCAAATTCAATCCCTTTTGTTCCTAATTCGTTTATATATATATTTACTAACTTTTTTTATTAATTTTATAAATTTAATATATTAGACTATTAAATTATTAATGCATTCGTTTTATTCATTTAATTGTATATAATTCCAAATTGACTCCCATATTTTTTTTTAAATTCATCAAATTAATTCCTTTTTGTTTCTAATTCGTTTATATATATATATATATATATATATATATATATATATATATATATATATATATATATATATATATATATATATATATTTACTAATTTTTTATTAATTTAGTATTTTAGACTATTCGAAATTATTAATTCATTCATTTTTATTCATTTAATTGTATATAATTCCAAATTGACCACCCTTTTTTTAAATTCATCAAATTAATTCCTTTTTGTTTCTAATTCGTTTATATATATATGTTTACTAAGTTTTTTATTAATTTAATTTTTTAGACTATTCTAAATTATTAATTCATTCATTTAATTGTATATAATTCCAAATTAGCTCCCTTTTAAAAAAAAAAATTATCAAATTAATTATTTTTTGTTTCTAATTCGGTTATATATATATTTACTAACTTT
This sequence comes from Ballota nigra, assembly GCA_947034835.1. NCBI lineage: Eukaryota > Viridiplantae > Streptophyta > Magnoliopsida > Lamiales > Lamiaceae > Ballota > Ballota nigra. The sequence continues at coordinate 36,369,146 of OX344720.1, forward strand.
TTTTATTCAATAAAAAATATATGCAAATCTATAATATTCAATAAAAAATATAAAATATTCAACAACGTAAAAAAAATTAAACAAATTAAATGAAATATTCAACAAAAAAAATCAGCTCTCTTTCACTCATCTCCAGAGAGGAACTAGTCGATATCGATATCGTCATCCTCATCCTCATCCTCACCCTCACCCTCACCACCTCCGTGGCCGCTCCCCCCGGCACCACTTCCCCCGACAACAAAATTTTGTAGGGGTGGGGGTGGAGGTGGAGCGGCTACTCCCATCTATTGAGAGATGTTGGTGAACCAGTCCCGAAGACTGTCTCTCAGCTCACGCTCCAACTGAGAGGGAGCAGAGTCGATCGAGGAGGACGATCCACTGCTCTGGCGGTAGGTCTGCATGATGGCCTTACTGTGACCGCCCTGCCCCACGACCATCCTATTCTTGACTCCGACCACATCTAAATAGATGCGGTCCTCATCAATCCGGGGAGGGGTGGGGTTCTCTCCGCTGTTGTCTCCGGGGGCTGATTAGGCGTGAAATTGTCATGATTCGTCACTCGAAATGCCCGTGTTTTGGTTGATTTATATGAGTATTTAGAGTCATTTGAGTATCATTTTCATAAACTAATGAATTTGTCTCTTTGATTCTCGTAGGTGGATAGAGGGCGAAAAGAGAAGTTCGTAGGACTTTGAATCGACTCAAACTGATGCCCGGATGAGAAGATATCGAAGAAATACGAAAAGTATTAAGTTCGAGGGAGCAAAAGTATCATTGGAGTGCACAAGCAAGGAGCACTCGTGCAAGGCACTCGAGAAGGTGCAGGTCGTGCACTAGTGCACGAGCACTCGTGCACTGCGCACGAGCAGAAGCAGGTCGTGCACTAGTGCACGAGTAAGGGAAGGTCGTGCAGTTTTTGCTCTCGGTAAGAATTGGAGTGCACGAGCAGTGCACGAGCTTGCGTGATTTTTCGGCCCATACATTCCCGACTCGACCCGTTGCCTATATATACCCCTTCCGAGCACGTTTTTACACACAACTTGGACCACCACACACCACTTGATAGAAGATCATTTTTAGAGTTAGTTTTTGGAGAGGAAGGAACGAGCAAGCTTTACTTTTATGTTTTTGAGGTTTTCTTTACGAATTCACATCACGGTTTTACTTTTTAGTTTCGTTTCTTCAGATCTTTGTTATTAAACACTTTAGACTTCGTTTTATTAATCTAATTTCAGTTCTTAGAATTATTTTCTTTCAAAACCCTAGTTCATGCTTTTTAGTTTTTCACTTCAATTCATCATGTTTATGTTCGTTACGTCGTCAATTGCTTTTGTTATCGTTATAACCATGTCCGACTAAAACCCTTGCATGCTTGGGGTAGGATGAACTTGTAGAAGTAGGTTGTGGGTACGTAATTAGGCTAATTCGTGACGTTGGGTTTTAATTCTCTTAATTAATGAATTCTTAAAATCAATCTTAACTTTTCCTTTGAATTTCGTACGAACGTGTTAGGGAGAGGACGACCGCATCACTCTTTAACAACTAGTAGACTTAACTAGAGGGTTTAGAAGGGGTTGATTAATTTGCCGGTTTAGCTATGAAGGACGGCCGCATCACCATTAGTTAAATGGGGGCCTCTTTAATTAAGCACAATCTATTAACTTGTTAGTGGATTAGTGAAGTCGAATGTTAGGATAAAGTATTAGGGTTTAAAATCTTGAGCTTTCATCTTGCATTCTTTTACTTAGGTTATTTCTCACGCGTCACGGTTATTTTGATTATGTACCTGCTCCGTTAGTATACGTAGGGATCCCTATCCTAAGCATCACCATCACATACTTGCATAAAAACCTTAGATACTTAGTTTAATTTTCCTTTTGCACTCGTAGAGTAATTGAGTTTAGATTATTTTCTCTTTTCATCGTAGTTTATTTTAATTAATTTTCTCAAAAACCAAAAACATTTCACTCATATTAACTACGACGCGTAGATCTTCAGGGATCTATTTGCATACACTTCATCCTTTGGGTTCGATATACTTAGTCATTATACTTACTCATACTACAGTGAACTCGTACGCTTGCGAGGAATCTACTAGTAGAAGTTAGTATATTCGCTTCAAGTCAGGGGCCACCTCCTGCGAGGCCTGGACGAGACGATCCTTAAACTGGTTCTGAAATTAAAATTATAATAACAATTATAATAATTAAATTAAAATTAATTAAAATAAAAAAATACCTATGTGGATCTCGGTGGTGCGGGCAAAGTAGATGATTGGGCGTGAAATTGTTATGTTTTGGTGCCCGATTTGCCCATATTTTGAGCGTTTTTGATGAGTGTTTGGAGTCATTTGAGTATCATTTCTATAAACTGATGAAGTTGTCTCTTTGGTTTTCATAGATAGATAGAGGGTGAAAAGAGGAGTTCGTAGGACTTTGAATCGGTCAAAACGGACTCCCGGTTGAGGAGATATGAAGATTTTACGAACATGTGTACAACTGCCGAAAAGTGCTCGAGCTCGACCACTCGTGCACTGTGCACGAGTTGAATCAGGTCGTGCACTAGTGCACGAGCAGTGCACGAGCGTACGTGATTTTTGGCCCAAAAATGCCCAAATTCTATCCCAAGCCTATTTATACCTTTTTCCAAGCGTATCAACAGATACCAACACATATTTTTACATATTTTGAGCAAGGAGAAAGCTTGGGAAGGAGTTTTGAAGAATTTTATACGTTGTAATCGAGGTTTTAATTTACGAATTCTTAGTTTTAGTATTTCTTTTTGAACGTATTAGATTAATTCTTTCTTTCTTTACTCTTTGAGACGATTAAACCTAGTTTTTCAGATTTATATAGATTTCTTTAGAGACTTTAATTTGTTCTTTCGTTTATGTTCTTGATTTCTTTCGTTAATTTAATTATGCATATGATTTTTGTTCTTGTGATTGCTTTTATTATTCAAACCAGCATGTTAGGCTAGAACCCTTGCATGCTTAGGATAGGATGAACTCGTAGAAGTAAAACGTTGGTACGTAATTAGGATAACATGTGATGTTTAGTTTTAATTCTCTTACTTAATGAACGCTTAAAATCAATCTTAACTTTACCTTTGAATTTTGTACGAAAATTGTTAGAGAGAGGACGACCTTATCACTCTTTAACAACTAGTAGGTTTAACGAGAGGGTTTAGAAGGGGTTAATTCATCTACCGGTTTATCTATGGAGGACGACCGCATCACCTTAGTTAAATTAGGGTCTCTTTAATTAAGCACAATCTATTAACTTGTTTAGTGGATTAGTGAAGTCGATTGATATGATAAAGTATTAGGATTAATTCTTGAGCTTTTCATCTTACAATCTTATACTTAGATTATTTCTTGCACATCACGGTTATTTTGATTATCGTACCAACGCCGTTAGTATACGTAGGAATTCCTATCCTGAGCATCACCCTTTTATATTTGAGACAAAACCCTTAGATAATTAACTCATTTCTTTCTTTTGCAATAGTAGAGTAGAATAGTTTAGATTTAATAATTTTCAATCCCCAAACATACACTCATATTAACTACGACGCGTAGATCTTCAGGGATTTATTCGCATACATACCTTCCCTTGGGTTCGATAATACTTGGTCGCTATACTTACTTATACTACAGTGAACCCGTACTCTTGCGGGGAATCTACTAGTAAAAGTTGGTATATTCACTTCAAGTCAATGACGTCATTGTCGGGGATGGCGATGTATGTCCATTGAGTAGGACTTGGAGATAGTTTAGTAGTGAGTGTTTTTATTTTTATTTTGAGTTTAGTATTTCTCTATTGTTTGCCTGGTTGCGTTTGATCTTTCTTGTTGAGTACTCAGGTATATGAAAACACGCTCAAAGGGAAAAACGAGCGAAGATCGAACAAAGTTAGACCCTGAGTCTATAGCCAGAAGGAATCGAGCCTTCCATAGAAGGATGAGTACCGCAGGAGGTGATGCCATGAATTTGGATTTAGGCGGAGATTTGGGTCTTGAGACAGAAGGGCTTAATCAGAATGTGAAGAGGGTTGAGGGAACTGAGGGAGTCAATAATCCAAAGCTAGCACCCCAAGGGGAAAGAAACAACCAAAACCCAAACCCACATAACCAGAGCAATCCCGTTGAAAACCAGAATCAAGTCATTCACCAAAACCCACAAAACCCATTTAACAACCCTGTCTACCAACACAATAACCCATACGACCCATACCACCCATACCCATACCCACCATATCCTTATTCACCATATTCGCACCCTCCACCTCCAGTTTACAACCAATCACTAGTCTATCAACCACCACCAGTCCAACAAGTACCCGTACCACCTGTTATTCCTCAGCACGTTCCTCAGAACGCCGATCAGAACATGGCTATTCGAGGAAGATTTGCGGCACAACCGCAATGGTACTATGATGGAGTGGCATTGCCCCCTGTAGAGGCAAATAACTTCTCGATTTCCCTAGGAATTCTTAAGCTGCTTACCGAGAATCAATTTAAGGGGGAGGTTGGGAAGGAGAATCCTCATACTCATCTGAGAAGTTTTCTGATGATCGCATCCACATTTAATTATAACGGCATGTCTGAAGATGCCAAGAGGCTCAGGCTGTTCCCATTCTCTTTAATGGGAATATCCAAGGAGTGGTACGATAACACGCTCCCACGGGGAGGTGTAACCATATGGGCCGAGCTCGAGCGTCTGTTCCTCGAGCGATTCTACCCTCCATCGAGAACGATTAAAACAAGGATAGAGATTTCTTCCTTTCGCCAGAAGGCAGGAGAGGATTTACGTCAGGCGTGGGAGAGATACTCGAATATGTTGATTGAGTACCCGCAGCACGGGTACAATGAGAGAGATATCATGGCATTCTTCTATAGTGGAGCCAGCAAGGCTGGGCAAGCCCATCTCGATGCGTGTGCCAGTGGAGCTTTTCTGAACCAAGGGATAGCGAGATGTAGAGAAATCGTCGACAACATTGTCACGAATGCCGGGGCATGGAATGAGGATTCGGAATTTCAGAGAGCTTGTAAGTTGGAAGAGAATAAGGGTACGAGGAAGCTATTGATGGCGATGATGGAAAAGATCAGCAACCTTGAGATGGGGCAGAATCTGGTTGGAGGGAATGTAGCAGTGAGCGAGAAAGTGGACCCACCTACGAGTCAGCAAGAAGAGGCCAACTATATGGGAAGGCCTAACTATCCACAAGGGGGGTATCCACAAGGTGGCAATCAGTTTGGAAGACCTTCTTATGGTCAACCATTTGTACCTCCAAGTCCACAGCCGCCTCAAAATCAATGGAGGAACACACAAGGATATCAAGGAGGTCAGCAGCCTCCTCAGAATACATGGAGAAAGAACGAGAATTTTTCATATGCTAACCCGAAGGCCGGAATTACAGTCCTCCAGGTGTTGATCCAGGTTCAAAACCCCCGGGTGGAGAAGGTGGTACCTCAACTGAGGAGATGTTGAGAGCCATCCTTCAGAAGGTAGAGGAAGGAAGCAAGAGATTGTCCTCTTTGGAGTACGATGTGAAGGAGTTGCATAAGAAAGACGATCAGCGTGATCAAGAACTCCAGAAGAGAGATGTAGAGCTGAATCGAATTCAGCAAGAGAACAATAGGTGGTTCACTTCGATAGAGTTTCAGATGAGCCAGATCGTAAAATCATTGGAAAGTGAGTCGGGTAAATATCCTTCCATGCCGGAGGGGAACCCGAAAGAACATTGCAAGGCGATCCAGCTTATAAGTGGAACCAACTATGATGGTCTTCAGATGCCTGCTGATTCTGAGACTCCTCAAGGAGAGATTGAGATGGAGGGACAAGAATATAAGAAAGATGGAGGTGAGACAGTTGAGAAAGGGGTTGGGGGTGAAGGCATTCAGAAGAGTAAAGATGTGGAGGAGTCCCATGAGAGCAAAGAGCCTGAAGAGGAAGGCATTGAGAAGAGTGAGAGAGTTCCTAAGTGGAAGAAGGCAAATGAAGCAATGGAGAAAGTGAAAGAGACCGAGTGTGATGAATGGGGGGTACCCAAATCTGTGATACCTGTCCCGTATCCACATCGCTTCATGAAGAAAAAGCTTGATGAGAAATTCGCTAAATTCCTTGATGTTTTTAAGAAATTGCATATTAACATTCCTTTTTATGATGCTTTGGAACAGATGCCGAATTATGCCAAGTTCCTGAAGGATTTGATAGCGAAGAGATGGCGAGTGGATGAGCCCAAGTTGGTGCAGCTGAACCATGAGGTGAGTGCATTAGTGCACAAGGCACTTCCCCCGGAGTTGAAGGATCCCGGGAGTTTCACGATCTTATGTGATATCGGGAATTGAGTCAAGAAGGGAGCGTTGTGCGACCTTGGGGTGAGCATCAATCTTATGCCCTTATCGTTATTCAAGAAGTTGGAGGGTGGAGAACTTCAGCCGACAATGATGACGCTTCAACTTGCCGATCGGTCTATTACTCGACCTCAAGATGTGGTTGAAGATGTCCTTGTTAAAGTTGGAGATCATATTTTCCCAGCCGATTTTGTAGTGCTCGACATGGAGGAAGATGAGCGCGTGCCTTTGATCTTGGGAAGACCGTTCTTAGCAACGGCCGGGATGGTGCTAGATGTGGCGAATGGGAAGATCACATTGAAAGTTGACGATCAAGAGATAAAAATTTCCCTATATGAGGCCATGAAACACCCGAAGGAGGATGAGAGTTATTATTGCAAGGATGTCATTGATCCTCGTGTTGAAGACACACCTCCTATCTCTAATCTTTCTCATATTCATGATTTTGATAATCCTTCACTTGATGATTTAACCCATGAGCATTATGATCTTGATGGTTTTGATAGGGATAAAGGGAAGAAGTTGAAGGATGAAGAAGTGAAAAGTGAGGACGTGGTCCAGTTGGAGAGGAAAGGAGGAGTTAAGAAGAAAAAGTCTAAACTCAAGAAATTGTTCAGTATGACTCCTCCAGATAAAGGTGAGAAGAAGTTGAGACCCCTAACACTTGAGGTGGAGAAGAAAGCAAAGGAACTCATGATGGAGGGGCATCAAGGAAAGGAATTCAACCCCCACTCTTATGAGAGTAAAGGAGGTAATTTTGAGTATCATGTCCCATAAGCTCCTTTGAGCTCGATCCGGCATTAGGACCTTAAAAATAGCGCTGAATGGGAGGCAACCCATTTTTATTTTCTTTTGAGTGTTTTATGTTATTTGGGTGTTGTTGAATCGTAAGTTTTAACCTCGTATTTGAGAGTTTATTTTGTAGGCTTGTCTTGAAGGAGTGCCAAAGAAGTGGAGATTGAAGGGACCAACTCGAGACAAGGGAGTGTGTCAAGTTGTTAGGAGAAACTGAATTATTTGGATGAGGTAACCCACAACCCCAAACTTAGACCTCTTCACAAGGTCGAAGTTTGAGGGGTGGAGTTTTTATTTATTTTATGGTGACATTGCACAAGTGCACACCCTATCTTGAGTGAGTTTGGTTATTTGGTATCTTGAGATGCTCCTTGAGCTGTTATTGATTTGATTTGCTACTACATATTTCATGCCTATCAATCAACTTATGCTTTTTGATTGCTATCTTTGAGTGTGAGTATGAGTTGGGGATTTGTGGATTTGAGTTAGGGACTATACTGTGTGAGTATGGGAATGAAAGTTGATTTGAGAGAGAACTAGTATACTTACAAGTTTTCTTTTTGAGTACTTGTGTGATGAGAGTGAGAATTCACTAGGACTAGCATGGATGTGAAAGCCGTGAGTTTTGAGCCTTTTGAGATTTTGATGCATGCATTGATCTCTTCGTTTGTGAGTGGATCGTCACCTTAGAGGATGCTAGAACTTGTGTGTGCTCTCACTTCTTGATTGTGTCTAGTTTGATATGCTGAATGTGATCTTAGGCCATCTTTGTTTTGAATGAGTCACTTAGCCAAAAAATTTCCTTACCATTGATATTTGTCCCTTGTTAGCCCCTTTGAGCCTTAATCCTATTTCATTGGCTAGCACATTTAAACACTATTCCAAGTTCCTCAGCCTTTTTGTCCCAAATTGAGTGAAGAATAAGAAAAGTGTGAATGTGAAGGGATTGATTTGAGTTGAAAGAGGAAAATGTGATTGCTTGAGTGAGTATGAGAAGAAGGTGTGATGAAGTTATGAGTTGTGGGAAAGAACAAAAAGTTGAGAATGAGCAAAAGAAAAAAAAATGACGATGAGCTCATGTGAGTTGTGTGCAAAAGAGAAAAAGAAAAAAAAAGTGAAGGGGTTGAAAAAAAAAGTGAAGTGAGTTAGAAAAAAAATTGAAGTGTTGAGAGTATTGGAATTGAAAGTGTGTTGATTGAGAATGTTTGAAGTATTATGTTCCTAATTTCGAAGTACCGAAGTTTGATTTTCTATTCTCCATTCACTTGAGTCACTTATCCATATTGTTATCCCACCTGTCCAAAGAGTCTACATTACAACCTTGAGAAAAGTCCTTTTTGATTCGGCATTGATTTCTAGAGTATGGTCGGAGTTGAGAGTGCTTACAAGCCTATGGCTGCTGATATGCGTGATTGATTGTTTGAGTAAGTCCCTTATTATTGATATACACTTGTGAGGGAGTGAAACACATCGTTGAGTGCACATCCATGTTTGATCTTGGTGTTTCTTGTGGTTATTGCATGAGTATGATGAAGGGGATGAGTTTGTGTACGTGCGAACGATCTTTGAAGCTTGAGCTCTATTACTTGCATGTTTTAGTTCTTTGACTCATTCCTAACAATTTCACTTGACTTATTATTTCGTTGCTTGAGGACAAGTAACATGGTAAGTTTGGGGGGGAGGGGGGGGGGGGGTTGATTAGGCGTGAAATTGTTATGTTTTGGTGCCCGATTTGCCCATGTTTTGAGCGTTTTTTATGAGCGTTTGGAGTCATTTGAGTATCATTTCTATAAACGTATGAATTTGTATCTTTGGTTTTCATATATGGATAGAGGGTGAAAAGAGGAGTTCGTAGGACTTTGAATCGGCCAAAACGGACTCCCGGTTGAGGAGATATGAAGATTTTACGAACATGTGTACAACTGCCGAAAAGTGCTCGAGCTCGACCACTCGTTCACTGTGCACGAGTTGAATCAGGTCGTGCACTAGTGCTCGAGCAGTGCACGAGCGTACGTGATTTTTGGCCCAAAAATACCCAAATTCGATCCCAAGTCTATTTATACCTTTTTCCAAGCGTATCAACAGATACCAACACATATTTTTACATATTTTGAGCGAGGAGAAAGCTTGGGAAGGAGTTTTGAAGAATTTTATACGTTGTAATCGAGGTTTTAATTTACGAATTCTTAGTTTTAGTATTTCTTTTGAACGTATTAGATTAATTCTTTCTTTCTTTACTCTTTGAGACGATTAAACCTAGTTTTTCAGATTTATATAGATTTCTTTAGAGACTTTAATTTGTTCTTTCGTTTATGTTCTTGATTTCTTTCGTTAATTTAATTATGCATATGATTTTTGTTCTTGTGATTGCTTTTATTATTCAAATCACCATGTTAGACTAGAACCCTTGCATGCTTAGGATAGGATGAACTCGTAGAAGTAGGACGTTGGTACGTAATTAGGATAACATGTGATGTTTAGTTTTAATTTTCTTAATTAATGAACGCTTAAAATCAATCTTAACTTTACCTTTGAATTTCGTACGAAAATTGTTAGAGAGAGGACGACCTTATCACTCTTTAACAACTAGTAGGCTTAACGAGAGGGTTTACAAGGGGTTAATTCATCTACCGGTTTATCTAAGGAGGACGACCGCATCACCTTAGTTAAATTAGGGTCTCTTTAATTAAGCACAATCTATTAACTTGTTTAGTGGATTAGTGAAGTCGATTGATAGGATAAAGTATTAGGATTAATTCTTGAGCTTTTCATCTTACAATCTTATACTTAGATTATTTCTTGCACATCACGGTTATTTTGATTATCGTACCAACTCCGTTAGTATACGTAGGAATTCCTATCCTGAGCATCACCCTTTTATATTTGAGACAAAACCCTTAGATAATTAACTCATTCCTTTCTTTTGCAATAGTAGAGTAGAATAGTTTAGATTTAATAATTTTTAATCCCCAAACATTCACTCATATTAACTACGACGAGTAGATCTTCAGGGATTTATTCGCATACATACCTTCTCTTGGGTTCGATAATATTTGGTCGCTATACTTACTTATACTACAGTTAACCCGTACTCTTACGGGGAATCTACTAGTAAAAGTTGGTATATTCGCTTCAAGTCAGTAGACGTCCCAGTCTCCGGGTTCACTGGGTAGGAGATCTCCATCTGCTCATAGAGAGTGGGCTTTCGTCCCTTCTTCCTCTCCTGTTGCGAACCAAATTTAATAGATTTTAAATATTAAACATTTAAAAGTTTATTAATATTCAAATGTAAATAAAAAGTATAATACTTACAAAAGCGAGGGAGTGCTCGTAGATGGACCGAGATCCAACCCGATGTCTGGCGACGCCTTGCTCGGTGGGGCCTTCAACCGGTTCTCCCTGGACTTCTCGGACTTGGCTTTGAATTGCTCACTATTCCAGTGAGCAACCAAAGCGTCCCAGATGGAACGTCCGTCTGGCCCTTGGCCTAGCTCCAGCTGCACCCCACTATCGAACTTCTTCTTCAACCCGTAGATAATGTTTTTGTACCGCTCCTGCGCTTTCGCGCAGAACAAGCCGTACATAACACTATCATGGGTAGGGTCCCAAACGCACAGCTTCTGCAATTAAATTAAAAATAAAATATTAACAAATAAATTCAAAATAAAATATTAAAAATTAAAATCATAATAAGTATACCTTGAATTCCTCGAAGTACTCCCTCCTCTTTTGCTTGGACACCATGGACCACGAGGAGGCACCAACCTCGAACGAGACCTTCTTAATGACATCTGAGACGCGAGAACTAGTCTCATGGCCTGGAAGCATACTGTAACATAAAAAAAAATTCAAGTTAATATTAATAATTAATACTAATGAATACAATTAAAATTATTTAATTTGTTATCTAAGAATACTTCATGTTGTCGCTAGGGACAACAGTGAGACGACTATCCAACGGGGGATGCTGCCGTGAAGCCGTAGATCCGGCAACAGTAGTAGAGCCAGCAACACTGTACTGCTGTGAGGACGATGGTGTTATCTCGGGGCCCCTCGAACCTCCGGGATCACCGGTCTCAACGACCCGACTTTCTCTTCCCCCTCCTCCGACCCTGTCCCCCGCTCTGATCAGGGTTATCTTGAGAGCTCATATGTAATAATTATAAATTCAACAGATTAACATAACATATTATATTTATACACATTCAACTAAATTCATACATACGTATATCAATCAACTAAATTCATATATACCTACATATACCAATCAACTAAATTCATACCTACACATATTAATCAACTAAATTCATACCTACACATATCAATCAACTAATTAAATTCATACCTACATATATCAATCAACTAAATTCATATATATATATATATATCTACATATTAATCAACTAAATTCATACCTACACATATCAATCATCTAAATTCATACCTACACATATCAATCAACAAATTAAATTCATACCTATGTATATCAATCAACTAAATTCATATATACCTACATATTAATCAACTAAATTCATAACTACACATATCAATTAACTAAATTCATACCTACGTATATCTACGTATATAAATCAACTAAATTCATATCTATACATATCAATCAACTAATTTAATATATACTAACATACCAACTAACTTAAAAATACTAAACATTTATATATATATATATATATATATATATATACATGATTTAAAAAACATATACGAACATATAAAATCACACATATACGTACATATATATCTAATATATATATATATATATATATATATATATATATATATATATATATATATAACTTCATGTATGCATGATTCAAATATACAAACAAACATACACAAATATGCATGATTCATATATACAAATATATATACAAACATATATATATATATATATATATATCTAATTTCATGTATAGATTGATATCCTATATATTAAAAAAAATGATATACAAAGATAATAAACAATTAAAGTTTAAAAAACTTACGGTTGTTAGGTAGACGGGGAAGTCACAAAGGTATTGACCGGAATGGATTGTTCGACGGACGGCGGCGACGACGGTGGTATTTTTGTGATGAAGGCCGAAATGCGTACTGCCAGCGCCTAAAAAGGGTAAAAAAGTATTAGCGACCGCCTAATCACAGATTTGGACGGTCCCAATGACCAAATTTGTGATTAGCGACCGCCTATGGCGGTCGCTAATAACCCAGCAATAAATGACCAGTGCCCGTTTTCAAGAACGGGTCAACTGACCAGTTTGCGACCGGTTAGCGACCGCTATCTCTTGGCGGTCACTAATTACGAAATTGAATTCAGAGATCGCCTAGGCGGTCGCTGATCAGACGGTAAATAGAGTTGGTCAATTTTGATCGACTTTTGAGTTTTAGCGACCGCCCGGGCGGTCGTACGCGGTCGCTAATCCTTCGATTTAGTGACCGCCTTTGGTGTCGGTCACAAATTTTCTTAATTTGAGACCAGTTGTCTTCATGGGTCGCTAATACATTATTTAGAGACCGATTTGGAGGCGGTCGCTAATTTCAGTCGCTTAAATGAAAGTTTTTTTGTAATGTGTATATATATATATATATTATGTTTGAGAATTTCTTTTATTTTATTGAAATACATAAATATTGACATTTTAATTTTAATTGTTGATTGTTGTTTAAATGAATTTTATTATGTAAAAAAATATGATTAGGTGAAAAAATGTAATTATATGGAAAAAGAATTGTGTGAAAAGAAATTAAAAATATATGAATTATATATATATATATATTTTTTTTTATTAAAGTAAATTATAATATATGACATATATTTTATTATATTTAATGCAATATTTACAATTTTTTAAGGTTAGATTATTATATTATGATGTGAAAAAGGTTAGCTAAATGAGATATATACCATTAAAGTTGTAAACTAAATTAATAGAGTTCTTCCTATCAAATCCTTTATATTGGCAAAGCCAAAAATGCCTATGTGGCATCCCTCAATTATTTTCATTTCAACAACCTTGACTCCTCATTGAGTAGAGGTGTCCAAGCCATATGGTCCATCAATTTTTTTTCATGTTTCATCTTAACCATTGATTCGTGTCAATGTTTCCTATAAATTGGAAGTTTTTCATCCTCATTTTTCATCCTTTGTTCTCTCCTCCCTTTTTTTTTTTTTTTTTCATATCATACAATTATGTTGCCGGCTTATCAATTTCGGTGTATCGTGTAATCATACGATAACGGTTGCGCGGTGGAAGTGTCAATGAGATTGTAGTTTAGTTGCATAGTCGGATATCGAGCGTCGCAAAATTCAATTCTCACTTGCATAGTTGTATATCGTTTCGATTTTTTTATTTCTTTCGTATAGATTTGCCATTTTTTTATTTTCGATTGGATTGTAACGATTTGTTTCTTCGTTGTTGAATTGTACATGGTTTGTGTAGTGTTGATTTGTATTAATAGATTATTATTTACTTTCCCTCCCTCTCTCACATGTGCTTACAAAATGTGCAAACAAATATATCAAACTCTTTCCATCGCCTTTCTTTGGGTGACAAATGAGAATGGATTGAGTCGGCCAAATAATTCTCATATCATACATTAGATGTATTAAAATTGGTAAATATTCTGTGTTGCAAAAGAAAAAAAAAATGAGGACCTATTGGTACAATCCTATTATGATTGAATGAGAAATTGTTGGAAACCACTTTATATCACAATGTTTACGAGCATTGACCAATATTTTTCTTCACAAGGAATTTTTTATCCATTAACTTGCTTTTGAATAATTTTATGCTAATTGACGAAATCGTGTAGAATGATTATCGTTCTTAACTAATACGTATACATACATAATTAGTCCTAAATTTTGGGTTAATTGATTGTCGCTTTAATTAATACAAATTAATCTAATTTTTTGTATTTTGTCTTGAGAATTTAAATGGCTTGTGAACATATGGAAACAGAGGATCTCAATAATAATTATTTAGTCTAATTATAAAGGCACCCACGATTATATTAATTGGATACAATTAATTGAAGACAATTTTTGAGTTTACATATTTTTCAAGCTTATTTTAACTAATATACTATTTTTTATGAGTGTGATATTAATTTTTGAAATAATTATAAATCCATTTATACCGTCTACAAAATCGGACATTTTATATCGATATAATTTATTCCTTAATTTATAGATTTGATTGATTAAACTGCTAATTATATGATTAATTAACTTAATTTCTATCAATCAGAATGGAAATTAAATTGAATATTTAAGATTTCGGTTTCATCATTTATAGCCCTTAATTATGGTAATCATAATATCAAATGGATGCAATTTTTTATTTTATATATTTGTCTTGGTTATTTAAAACTAATTTAATACTAATTATAAGTGTGACGATATTTTTTTGAAATAACTGTAATTCCATTTATAATGTTTATGAAATAAATTAATCTAAATTCTGAAACTTTTGCAATTTTAACTTTTGTAAATTGTTAATTATTCCAATTAATTTTTCTGTGATTGAAACTCAAATTTAATCTGCTTAAATTGAGATGCGTATATTTTCAGATGTAAGAATTGACTCAATTCAAATTCCGTGTTCACCATATTTTATTTCACTATATTTGACACTTTTTATCTACATAATTTTTGCCTTAATTTTAGTTCATTAATTTGGCTTTAGAATATGATGCTATATATAGGTATTTTTTGGCGTATGTGATTAATGTTGATTTTCATGTATCAGAATTGAATAACACGTGTTTTAAATATTTCAACACTAATGTCGCCTAATTAAGTGATTAATTAATTTAATTTGTAACATAATTTCAATTTCAATGCATATTCTTAGGATGACATTTACTTATTAAACAATTCACTTAGTGAATATTATCTAACTACAAATGTGTGCCTACTTTATCTCCCAAATTACTGCAATTTATCCATTAGTCTTTTAGGTCAAACTTTTTTTTTAATATATTTGAATAAAAATGGATTTCTAAATTTCTACTATTAGTCAGGCAAATTCGCTTTGTGACATTAATTATTGTACAAATTTAATTATGGAGTTTTTTAAGTTTTGATTTTTTTTATGTTTTGAAGTTTTTATTTAGTGTACAAATTAGTGTAAATATTTAATTTTGTAGCTGCATATTAGTGAACAAAAATTAATATTGTGTAGTGTATATTCCAAATTTAATTATGCATGTGCTGAAATTATATTTTACCTTAGCCGACTAATCTCTAGATTATGTTAACATTTTGACTGGGCTAAAGTTAATAAAATTTAAACTCCTACCAAATTGAAAACATTTAATTAATTTGTAGGCTATATTTTTGCCTTTTGTCCTCTAAGGCTCTAACACACACACACACACATAAATTATATTATATTGATTAATTATTTATACTAATTAAACGAGTTCTCAAAGTGTCATCATTTAATATTTAGTCGTGAAAGAATAAAAAATAATTATGGATCATTTGTATTTATTATTGATCAAACTTTAAAAAGTGATGGTGTTGTAGAAATATATGCTTGCATATCATATCACGAAAATATGAAAATAAAATATTACTTAATTATGTTACTGTGAAATTTTCATACCTTACAATGATAATTTTCTCTAATTAATAATGACCATTAGATTTAATTCATATTTTTTTATTTATTCATTCTGGATTTTAGCAACCTCAACTTATTGAGGTTAATATAAAAGAGATGGTTGAAGCAAATGTTCATATTAAACATTGTAATTGAATTGATAAAGTTATTTCTTTGTAGAATTGAAGATTATGATGGAGGGAAGGAGGTCCCCTTTCATTTTTGCGTTACATAGATTTTCCAAATATAGAGAAAACTCCGATTAATTGAATGGAAAAAGTTTGACCTTCAATTTTTTGATGGGGGCAAAGTATAAAGTGAAGATGATTTATACATGAACTATTTGAAAGATATTAGTAGTTTTTTTTTTTTAACTAATAGGTATTAGTTATTTTTACTGGAGGATATTGGAAAGTCTATTTAAATAAAAAAAATGAATGATACTATAATGTCCAATAGCTTAATTAATTATGTCTTTGATTCTATAAGGAAACAACAACTGGAGATCGGCTCAACTCTCTCAACTTTTCTCTAAAACGGTTATCGTAAGAATATATTTAAAAAAAATCTGTAATAAGGGATTTTTTATTTTATTTTAGGAGTGCTTGTAAAATTTGGACATCATCTTTACGAGCTTGCAAAATTGAGAAAATATCTTTAGAAACTAGCAAAAATAGGACTGGATCTTAAACACTTTGATAGGGTGAGCGTTAATTTGTATTGTCACATGTCATGAGACGGTCTCATTTAAATTTTTGTCATTAAATAATGATTATTTAACTTTAGTATAATTATTCAGATTTTTAGGATTATAATTAAAAAAAATCAAATTTGTGATATTATTGTTATTAAATAAATAGATATGAATGTAGAAACATAATTAACCCTAATGTTACTTATAGTAATTGTTGGTCCCGTTTTTTCATTCACAAACAAAGACAATATGGGAAATTAGGAAAAATTTTTGTTTTAACACTGATGTTATGCAAGTCAGTAAAGCAATAAAGAACACAACAATGTAAAGTGGTTCGAAGGCTCAAGCTCCTACATCCACTGCCTGATTTAACAGGAAATCCACTACCCGGGATTCTTGTTTTTAACGTGCCAAGGTGCACTCACAACTGGACTCACACCCCTCCACGGAGCTGCCTCTCGAACTGGCCTCACATCCCTCTTCACTCAGGGACTGCCTCTCTTCACCTCACTGCAACACCTAACACTATTCTGGAAAGAGTTTAGTTTGGTTTGGTTCTCTCCAACTAGGTGAGATTTTCCCTTACATGGTTTTAGCCTTTAAGCTAAGGTTGGGAAAATCTCTCTAAGCTTAGGATGTATATGATGAGCTCGAGTATACAAACTGGAACACTCAAATATAACTATGAAGAACTCAGGTCAGTGTTCTTGATGGAGATGGTGCCTCCTTATGCCTCCCTTGAAACGCACCACTCTCACATCAGCTCCTTGCTTATTCACAAATGAAGCTTGAGTTTGTATTTATAGTGTGGATTTGAATGTTACCGTTGGAGAGAGTAACATTCAAATCCAGACTATCTCTGGAGTGAAATTCTCCTTTTCAGTAAAGTATGGCCTTTGTCAGCTTTTGTCAGATTTGCTGCCTTGACTTGATTGGTCCACGTGGACTGAGTCCAACGACTCTTTTGTTCAGGGTACTTGATCAGGGTAGTCCTGACTTCAGGTGACTTCTCTTCAGCTGACTTGAAGTCCTCTTAGGATACTTTTCTTCAGTAGACTTGAGGTCTTCTTAGGAACTTTCATTGGACTTGAAGTCTACTCACTGGACTTCCTTCATTGGACTTTAAGTCTACTCAGGAGAGTTTCTCATTAGACTTTCTCAGTAGACTTCCTTCATTGGACTTTAAGTCTACTCAGGAGAGTTTCTCAGTAGACTTTCTCAGTAGACTTCCTTCATTGGACTTTAAGTCTACTCAGGAGAGTTGACATAAGGCAAATTATCAGCCTCTTATTCCTCAGTAGCCTGACTCCTTCAGGATCTACTCGGCACAACACTGATCCTCATGACCATGCTCTTCACTGAGTAGTCCACTGACCAGCTTAGAAAGTCTGGTTTATACTCAGTGGGACTTCCTTCAGGACGGTCTTCAGGTCTTCAGGGGACTTGAGTTTGTTTCCTCTTGGATGGCTTCTGACTTCTTCAGGTTTATGAGTCACCTGAGTTCCCCCTCAACAGAGTACCTGTAAACTGAAAACAAACTATCCTAACCTGAACCTTTACAAGACAATCCTGACCGCACATATCCTATTACAAGTCATTTTGGAAAATCATCAAAACTAAATATCCCAACAATTTTCCCCTTTTTGATGATTCCAAAACTTCTAACAAAAAGATTTTCTATTACAAGAATGAGGTTAGAGCACAAGTAATAGTAAAAAAAATTCCCAAAGTTTTAAAACATTTAAGATCTGTTCGGTTGACCATTTTTCTTAACAAATCTGGATCAGTGGTCATGTGAACAACCCGCTCTGATACCAATTGTTGGTCCCGTTTTTTCATTCACAAACAAAGACAATATGGGAAATTAGGAGAAATTTTTGTTTTAACACTGATGTTATGCAAGTCAGTAAAGCAATAAAGAACACAACAATGTAAAGTGGTTCGGAGGCTCAAGCTCCTACATCCACTGCCTGATTTAACAGGAAATCCACTACCCGGGATTCTTGTTTTTAACGTGCCAAGGTGCACTCACAACTGGACTCACACCCCTCCGCGGAGCTGCCTCTCGAACTGGCCTCACATCCCTCTTCACTCAGGGACTGCCTCTCTTCACCTCACTGCAACACCTAACACTATTCTGGAAAAGGGTTTAGTTTGGTTTGGTTCTCTCCAACTAGGTGAGATTTTCCCTTACATGGTTTTAGCCTTTAAGCTAAGGTTGGGAAAATCTCTCTAAGCTTAGGATGTATATGATGAGCTCGAGTATACAAACTGGAACACTCAAATATGACTATGAAGAACTCAGGTCAGTGTTCTTGATGGAGATGGTGCCTCCTTATGCCTCCCTTGAAACGCACCACTCTCACATCAGCTCCTTGCTTATTCACAAATGAAGCTTGAGTTTGTATTTATAGTGTGGATTTGAATGTTACCGTTGGAGAGAGTAACATTCAAATCCAGACTATCTCTGGAGTGAAATTCTTCTTTTCAGTAAAGTATGGCCTTTGTCAGATTTTGTCAGATTTGCTGCCTTGACTTGATTGGTCCACGTGGACTGAGTCCAACGGCTCTTTTGTTCAGGGTACTTGATCAGGGTAGTCCTGACTTCAGGTGACTTCTCTTCAGCTGACTTGAAGTCCTCTTAGGATACTTTTCTTCAGTAGACTTGAGGTCTTCTTAGGAACTTTCATTGGACTTAAAGTCTACTCACTGGACTTCCTTCATTGGACTTTAAGTCTACTCAGGAGAGTTTCTCAGTAGACTTTCTCAATAGACTTCCTTCATTGGACTTTAAGTCTACTCAGGAGAGTTTCTCAGTAGACTTTCTCAGTAGACTTCCTTCATTGGACTTTAAGTCTACTCAGGAGAGTTGACATAAGGCAAATTGTCAGCCTCTCATTCCTCAGTAGCCTGACTCCTTCAGGATCTACTCGGCACAACACTGATCCTCATGACCATGCTCTTCACTGAGTAGTCCACTGACCAGCTTAGAAAGTCAGGTTTATACTCAGTGGGACTTCCTTCAGGACGGTCTTCAGGTCTTCAGGGGACTTGAGTTTGTTTCCTCTTGGATGGCTTCTGACTTCTTCAGGTTTATGAGTCCGCTGAGTTCCCCCTCAACAGAGTACCTGTAAACTGAAAACAAACTATCCTAACCTGAACCTTTACAAGACAATCCTGACCGCACACATCCTATTACAAGTCGTTTTGGAAAATCATCAAAACTAAATATCCCAACAGTAATCATAAAATATTACTATGGAAAGTATGTTTTAAAATTAAATTATTTCATGTATGAACCACTTTATAATTATATTTTGATTCACTTTATTTTAACCAATTAATGTTCTTTTTATAAACAACTAATACTCTTTGTTACCAGTAACTAAATTGGTTATAAGAGAAAATTTGTTATTTTAGGATACTACCTTATGAGTGTTTGTAAAATTATCTTTACTGGCTTGCAAAATTGAGACATTGTCTTTACGAACTTGCAAAATTGAGATACTTATAGGACTTTCAAACTAGGTCACCATATTTTAATTTGGGCAAGTTTAGTTCAAATTTTATAAAATACAACCAATTGGGCATATCATAAACAGGCTTTATTTGACCCACATTTTATAAAACTTGGTATAAATTACATTTAACTTGTAGATGTGGTCATAAATAACAACTTTTACAATTACGTAGATAATTAACTTGAAAATAATTTTCACATATTAAAAAGTTTATTTTAAAAAACGAATGTTACGTACTATAATGTCTAATAGATTAGTTAACTATAGTTTTGATTATATATGGAAAGAAGTAGGGATCGAGTCAACTCTCTCAACTCTTCTTTGAAGTGGTTATCATAAGATTTTTTTTAAAGTTCCATTCTTTTCTCTCCATTAAAATTAACCTTATTTTTTGGTTGCTCAATCTTGCTTTAAAAAAAAAAAAATTAATAAGGGAATTTTTTTATTTTAGAAGACTATCTTATGAGTATTTGTAAAATTAGGACACTATCTTTACGGACTTGCAAAATTGAGTCAATGTCTTTACAAACTTGCAAAATTAGGACAATATTTTAAAAAAATTGCAAAACTATGAAACAATCTTTTAATTTTGGCCAATTTAAGCCAAATTTTATAAAGGCCGCGGCTAAACGAACCTCCGATTCTCCTATACATACCCCAAATACTATACAAACTCCATTAAAAATATGATTATTATAAAAGATTACTAAACATACCCCAACTTTAGAATATTATTCCCTTTTAGAAAAAATAACCTAAATTTAAAACACAAAAAAAAAAAAGTAAAATAATTATAAACTCACAATTTTATTCACTTAAAAGTATAAACTATCAAAACAAAAGTGAAGAGTTCCAAGATTATAAAGGAAGAACAACGAATTTGACCTTTGAAATCATTCAAAAAAAAAAAAAAGGTGATCTTAATCTAAAATAATGAGAAAAAACAATTTGCAAGAAAAAATCCAAAATAAAATAAACACAACGTAGGCTGACAAAGTATGTTTAAATTTTATTCCAAGTACACTGAATTTTTGTCTTTACAAATCGAACTATAATTTAACTTCTATTAATTTTACTCACCGGTGTTACAAAAAAAAAAAAAAACGCGAACAGAATCTCACACAAAATAATATTGATGCACTACGGGTATATATTAACTTGTCATTCAGCGTAAGAAAAATAATACTTACATTAATGTGATACTTTGTGTCGTTTGAATCCATTAATTAGGCACTATAAACTTGGATTATCTTGTGTTAATTTAAATGAAAATAATCCAGGAATTTAAGTTTTAGGGATTTAATGAAAAATAATCTAAAAACTTGGTTTTTCAAAATTTCAAAATGTTAATTTTGCGACGCTGAGAATGAGAAAAGTGAGTGAAAAACTAAA
This sequence comes from Ballota nigra, assembly GCA_947034835.1. Taxonomy (NCBI): domain Eukaryota; kingdom Viridiplantae; phylum Streptophyta; class Magnoliopsida; order Lamiales; family Lamiaceae; genus Ballota; species Ballota nigra. The sequence continues at coordinate 36,390,529 of OX344720.1, forward strand.
GGAAATTTATTTCATAATTAAAATAATATTTATAAATGGGTAATCTTGACTTTTAACTTAAAACTATTTTTGATAAAAAAATAAATTGGGGTATGTATAGAAAAATCGGGGGTTTGTTTAGCCGGGACCTTTTATAAAATACGGTCAATTGAGCATATCATAATTGGGCTTTATTTGACCCACATTTTATAAATTTTGGCCTAAATTTACCCAACATAAAAGATAGTGTCCTTATTTTGCAAGATTGAAAAATAGTGCTCTAATTTCATAAGCCCATAAAGATTATTTCCTAAATTTATTATGCAAACACTCATAAGATATCTCCTAATTTTTTTTTTCTTGCGTATATGCATTAATTTAGTGATAAATTATAAGGTATGCCCTATTGTATACATATTAATTCGTAGTTCAAACAATATTTGTTATAGATTAGAAATATAATTGACCTCATTGTGGTATTACATATTTTAATCATAAAATTTTACTACCGAGTGTATGTTTTAGAATTAAATTATTTCATATATGAACTACTTTATAATTATATTTAGATACACTTTAATTTAACCAATTAAAAGAGATGGTTGAAGCAAATGCACAGATTAGACATTGTAATTGAATTGATAGAGTTGTTTTTGTGTAGAATTGGAGCTTAGGATGGAGGGGAGGTGACCTCCTTTCATTTTTGTCTTTCTTAGGTTTTCCAAATATGGAGAAAACTCCGATTAATTAAATGGAAAAAGCTTGATATTTAATTTCTTGATGGAGGTAAAGTATAGAGAGATAATGGTTCATACATGAACTATTTAAGAGATATTAGTAGTTGTTTTCACTAATGGGCATTAGTTATTTTTATTGGAGGGTAATAGAAAGTTTATTTAAATCGAAAAATGAATGGTAGTATAATGTACAATAAATTTACTAACTATGGCTTTGATTCTACAAGGAAACAACAACTAGAGATCGATTCAACTCTTCTTTGAAGTGGTTATCGTAAGAATATATTTTTTGAAAAAACGGTTATAATGGAAATTTTTTTAGGACACTACCTTATGAGTGTTTGAAAAATTTAGACACTATCTTTACGACCTTGTAAAATTGAGACAATATCTTTACGAACTTGCAAAATTATGACGATATCTTTACAAACTTGCAAAACTAGGACACTCTCTTTTAATTTAGGCCAATTTAGGCCAAATATTATAAAATACGACCAACTGGGCATATCGTAATTGGGCTTTGTTCGACCCACATTTTATTAAATTTGGCCTAAATTTATCTCAAATAGAAAATATTGTCCTTATTTTGCAAGATTGTAAATGTAGTGTTCTAATTTTATAAGTCCATATATATATTTTTCCTAAATTTGTAAGCTCGGAAAAATAGTGTCCTAATTTTGCAAACACCCATAAGAAAATATTCTAAAAATTAATTTTTTTCTTGCGTGTATGAGTTAATTTAGTGATAAATTATACTGTATGACTTATTGTGTGTGTGTGTGTGTGTATATATATATATATATATATATATATATATATCAATTCGTATTTAAGACAATGTTGGTTATATATAAGAAACATAATTAACCTCAACGTGGTATTACATACTTTAATCATAAAATATTATTATTGATAGCATGTTTTAGAATTAATTATTTTATATATATACCACTATATAATTATTGTTAGATACATTTTACTTTTAACTGATTAATGTTCTTTATATAAGAAATACTCTTCATTACCTTTTACTAAATTGGTAATAAGGAAAAAATTGTTATTTTAGGATATTAAATTACGAGTGTTTATAAAATTAGGACACTACCTTTACAGGCTTGTAAAATTGAGACAATATCTTTACGAACTTGCAAAATTAAAACAATCTCTTTACAAATTTGGAAAACTAGAGCTCTCTCTTTTAATTTTAGCCAGTGTAGGCCAAATATTATAGAATATGGTCAACTGGGCATATCGTGGTCGGACTTTGTTTGATCCACATTTAAAAAATTTGGTCTAAATTTGCCCAAAGTAAAAAATAGTGCCCTTATTTTGCAAGATTGTAAATATATTGTTCTAATTTTATAAGCCCATAAAAATGGTTTCCTAAATTTGTACGCCCGAAAAAATAGTGTCCTAATTTTGCAACCGCATATGAGTTAATTTAGTTTGTCAATATTATATTGGTGAAATATCTTAATTGTTATAGATAATTGTATGTAATTCTTATGGAAATTATATTTTTTTATCCATTAAGTTTGGTTGACTTTTGTTTGCATCATTTTTTACTTTGAGATTTTGAATTTTATACTATAACTTATAAAATTTGTGTTTTTTTATCCAGTTACCTGCTACATTATGTAACTATTGCGGAAAAATCTCATATTACACCAATTTTTAGTAATTTATAGGATGAAACTCAAGATGCCACGTCAAATTTACTAAAAGTGGTATCTGGTATATCAGGTAATAGGACAAAAAATACAAATTTGTGATATATAGGACAAAATTCAATAACTCAAAGTTAACAGGATGAAAACCAATGATATAACCAAATTTAAAAAAAAAAATGCATTTGTCCTAATTCTTATGTTCCAAGTTTTTTTAATTAATTATCTCTTCTTAATTTATTATTAACAAAGTGCATCCAGTATAATAATAGTTAAGTGCAATAGAGTTATAACGATATAAAACTCTTTTAAAAGATATACTCAATCTTATGTGTATTTAGTGGCCATCATGATTTCTAACCTATATTTATTATCATTGAAAACTAATATTTTAAATTTAAGAGTTTATAATTTATATGTTTCATTTGTGGTTGTCTTATTTTTAAGACATGGTCAAATTCTTAATATGATACATATAAAATAAAAAATTTAATTTTTTTTCCTGATGTTTGAGCCATCATATGAAGCTACAAATACATATATAAGTTAGGTTCTCAATATTCTTACTATATGTGCTTTTTCTAAAGTGACATTGTTGAATGTATTTAGAAAAAATATTTTCTCTTACTGAATATCTGTAGCAATTAGTAGATAAAAAATATAGAATATATAATAATCTCATTCAATATTTGTGTTAGACGTTATTTACACCAAAAGTTTTAAGATATCGGTTTTTAAAATTCTCCATATGTAAGGAAATTCAATCTTTGTATTTAAATAATTTTCATTCTAAATGAAGTTCAACTTATAGTGATGCTTATGTATTATAATATATTTCATCATCGTGTTTAGTAAGACACTATATGAAGACTCGTGTAAAAATAATTTATCATAATTTTAAATTGTTATTTTGTAATTAAATATTACATTCTACTTTTGACAAAATAGCGGTTAGGGAACATGTGAAATGTGAGCACTTGACTTCATTGTAGTGAGAGATTTTTTTTTAACAATATTTAGTGTTGAATGCTTTAATTATTATAGATAATTATATAAATTTTTTATGTTATAAGATTTTTCAATTCATTATATTTTTTCTTAACTAATAATATAGTGCATCCAGTATAATGAAACTAGGTTGAATAGAGTTATGACATATAACTCTTTTGAAAGATATACTTACTCTTATGAGTACATGGTGGTCTGCAAATCAAGTAACGTTTGAAATTTTCATGATTTTCAACCTATATTTATTATCATGGAAAACTAATGTTTTACAACTAAGAGTTTATAATGTACCTCTTTCATGTGTGGTTAACTTATTTTAAAGACGTGCAATTCGTGATACATATATTAAGTAAGTTTCTCGATTTCCAAGTACACAATAAAAGTTGTATATAAAGAAAATTTTCGAAATTTATAAAAAAAATTAATAAAGACAAATATTTTAGTTTTATTGTTGTTTTGTATAATTTATATAATATTGAAACAAATAATACATAATTACATCATTGAGTATTTAGATTTCAATTAAAATCAACATTTTTTTATTCGTAAATATATTATAAAGTTAAAATATATATTTTCATACAATTTTTTATTCTCCAAATAACTTTATTTACAATCCCGTGAAAATCGCAGGGACTTGATTTATGTAGATGATGAACAAATTTAGTTTTGAAGCTTTGGATTGGACAATGAGGAATATTGTTAGATCTCCTAATGGTTCGACCAGTATTTGTCATTCGGTGGTAAAACGGTTGTACATGAAAGAGATTTTAAACAAATTATTCCTGTTATACCTAAAGAGAGTAGGGAGGATATTGTTCATGCGACTATCAATGCATCATATTTGTAGGATTATTGTAAGGTAACATCTAAAAAATTTCAAAAGCGTTCATTCATTCAAAATTATATGATACAAATATTCAGTTAATTTTTCTTTTTGTGATTGACAGATGCCAACTTTGACAAAAAAAAAAAAGATTGCAACATGGAGATATTGATAGCAGCTATAATGAGGATTACATTTCCAAGTTCTCAAGATGGATTTTGAAGGTAGGTGATGAAACGCTTGGAGATAGCATTGCTGGCTTTGCTGAAATTGAAATTTTGAATGATATTTTGGTTTCCAATGTGAGTGATCCAATTGCATCTATAATTCAGAGTAGCTATCCATCCATAGTTGATAATCTGCATACACATAAATATTTTGAGGATAGAGCAATACTTGCACCTACACATCGTGATGCAGAGTCTATCAATTAAAAAATCCTTTAAATGCTTCTCGGAGATAGTAAAATATACTTGAGTTTCGATAGTGTGTGTAAATCGTAGTTTTGTGATGGGGGTCATGGGGACGTGATGTATGTTGAATTCTTGAATTCAATCAAATGCAAAATTATCGTTTGATCTTGAAAAAAGGTGCGTCAATAGTTCTTTTGAGGAATCATGACCAGAAGTCCGGTCTGTGCAACAGAACAACATTGGCTGTTACTAAACTTGAAAATCACATAGTTGAGACTGAAATTATTTCTAGAAGAAATATTGACAGTTAAGTCTATATTCCAAGAATGACTTTGACAAACTCGGATCAAACTATGTCTGTGAATTTTACTAGGCGTCAATTTACAGTGTTGCTTTGTTTTGCCATGACAATAAATAAGAGTCAATGTCAGTCGCTTTCCACTATAGATTTTCACGCATGGGTAGTTGTACGTACGGTCTCTAGAGTAAAAAATAAGAGAGCACTGTAAATTTTGAGTCTTGATTCCGATGGTAAACTGTAGATATATACACCAAATGTTGTGTATAGAGAAATCTTAAGAAATCTGTAATATTATTCAAATACAGTTTAATATCTATTTTTCATTAGTCGATGAGCGTAAAAAAATTTTATCTAGTTTTTCGTTATGTATTTTTTAACAATGTAGTTATTGAAGTGGACCAAATTTCAATTCGTGTTGAATAATATATACATTTTAAATAAAATTCACAAAATTAGCATCATGAATCATTCAAAAAATATTACACATACTTTTTGAAAGACTGAATTATTTACACATTAATAATTTTTTTTAAAAGTCCGCGAAATTCCCGGAATCTGTACTAGTAGTATATATTGCGAGTTCTACGTATAAAATATGTCTTGTACATGGACTCATCTTCAACTTAATTAATTACCAGTTGTAGGATACTAACTAATTTAGTCAACTATATTAATTTGCACTTAAAAATATGGCATTTAAAGAAGGTTTAATGAGGGATTTAAGGGGAAGCTCGATTTAATGAGGGCTTTAAGGAGTTAAAATGCTCATCTATAACTAATTATTAATTAATTAAATATATATTAAATTAACAATTATTAATTATAAAAATCTTCAACTTTATTACTTTGCTCCACATTGTAACGGTTTTGTTGGGTTTTCTTTTTGGGAAAAAAACTCTCCACTACATAGGCCAAAACTCACTTTAGCCTCCACTACATAAGAAAAAGTCAACACTTTCTACTTTTTCACCATTTCAAAAATAAAATAAGTTCCCTATAGAATCTTTTTTCATTTTCTACCATTTTCTATCATTTTATACATCTTATAAAACATTATACATCAGAATCTTTATATGGATCTTTTTTAATTTTCTACCATTTCAAAAATAAAATAAGTTCCATATGAGAATCTTTCTAATTTTCTACCATTCGAATTTTGTACATTTTATAATAACATTGTAATTAAATTTTTTTAGTCGTGTGTATATATATATATATATTGAAATCATGTTCATTTAATATATAACATTGTACATATAATCAAAAATTGTATATTATAATGGTAATTTTTCCTTTCTTTTCCAGATTTCATAATCTATTCCCAGAATTAAATTGATGCAGATTTCAAATCCTTTATTACATTGCAGCAGCTTTACAATGGAAAGTCCTTTCTAAAAAATTGAATTTTCTACCATTTCCTAATCATTGAATTCCCAAATCCCACGAACTACTTCTAAAATTGTGAGATATCATCCCAACAATTTATATATACTCATAGTTAATCCTCAATTTCGTCGTCACCAAAAAAAAAAAAAAAAAACCCCAAATTGCCAAAAAAAAAAAAAAACTCCATTGATGAGACCTCAAACTCACACACCTGGGCAACGTGGAGCGGCGGTCGCCTTGCTAAGCGTAAATTTCCGATGAAGATTAACGGAGTTCCCGGAGTCTAATCCTCAAATTGCTTGAGGGGTTTTACTCCCCTCGTCAAGAGCTTTCAATAGGCATTAGAATTGAGATTAACCGAGCAATGGTGCGACGGTGCCATTTTTTGGAAAAGGAAAAGAAAGGAACACCGGCAAATCTGCATAAGAAAGGTCTCCATTTTTTGGAAAAGGTAAAGAAAGGAACTCCGGCGAACCTGCATAAGAAAGGTCTCCCCCTTGAGAGAGAGAGAAACCGAAAAATTAAAAATGGAGAGAGAAACCCATTTGAGAATGGAGAGAGAAATTAATTTGTGGGAGAAAGTAAAAAGTAAGTCAATGTAGTGGACACTAAATTCTTTTTGGGTTATGTAGCTTAGAAGAATACCTTTTCCATTTATATAGTACACACTAATTAACCCTTTCTTTTTCTTGTACGGGATTTAAGTACTTCGTCTACTCATTATATTAATTAATTGATCCTTTCGACCTTTTAATTAAAAACTTCAACTTAATTAATTACCAATTGAGGGATATTAAATGATTTAGTCACTTGGTTTACGTTAGTGTATGATGATAGGATCAACTTATGGGACACTTGGTACAATTTAAAGGAATAGGAGAGTAATTGAGGATGATGGTTGTAGGAGGAAAAATGGGTAATCAAAATGGAATAGTAATTACCTTTATTTGAAAGGAAAGATAATAATTTTATTATCATAAATCATCATATATAATTACACTTATTTTTATAAAAACATATGTCTTGTATATCAATATTGGGCAAATCTTCAACTTAAACAATTACGAATTGTAGTATACTAAATGATTCAGTCAACTACTTGAACGTTGGACGCGCAAACGCACACAAGAAGACGATAGTTGAATGGAAGACGGGACTATGGTAAGTAGTTGGGTGACGCGGTATGGAAATGGAACCTGCTTGTGGCTCCATGCATTGGAGGAGTATGCTTTATAAGAAAATAGTTCATGGGAAGTTTATTATAAAATAATTTTAAAGTATTATTAATTTTATTAGGGGTATCATTAATTTGGGTCCAAAAAAATTTATAACAATTACAATATAATACCACTGACCCAAATTAATGATATCCCCGATAAAATTAATGATACTTCTGATTAGATTAATAATACTTTAAAATTGTTTCATGATAAACTTATTATGAACTATTATCATACAATACTTTGCTCCATGAGAGAGTCCGGAGAGGCCAGAGTTAGTGTGGAGCCGAACCGTCGTAAAAGGTTCAGCGAGCCTGTGGGACCGGGTACTGCCCATACGGTGTATTCATCCACTTATGATTGAATCACTCATATGCACGTAAGTATATTTGTTATAAGCAATTTAATTATATATATATATTAATAAAATTTAATTCATACGTGTTGTGGCACATATTTTCCCATATTATGCCTAAATCCCATCACTAAATTGGGGTCCAATAAAGTCGGGGTCCAAGACTCGCCACGTCTGCTAGGCCCATTATAATCGAGGTTAGAAGCTCACCATATCGACGAGGTCCACAGAATCAAGATGACCCCGACCGTATGAAGATTAGATTCTTCATGATATATGGACCCGACAAGATCGATGATCAACATCAAGGAAAATATCAAAGTACTACAAGACAAAGACATTTAATGTAAAATAGATCAAGTAAATCTTTAGATCAAATATTGTAATTAAATCCATAAAATAAAGGGATAAAATTAGTTTTAGGCCTTTCTTGGCCACTAGGTTTGACCCTCTATAAATAGAAGGTCTCATCCATCTGGTCAAGAGAGGTATTCTTTCTAGTGGAGTGTGACTTGAACGCAAAATACTAGTTTGACTAGTAGTTACCCCACAAGAGTATGAGATCACAGTAGTATAGACAAGTATAGGGACCAAGTAGTATTGAACCTAAGGGAAAGTGTGTATGCGAATAAATCCCTGGAAATGTACGTCTCGTAGCTAATATAAATGCTATGTTGGGTTTATACTAATGCTTTTAATTATCTTGTACTAATTATATGCTAATAATAAAATTAAATTAAACTAACTCCGGTATTAAGTGCAAATATGATGGTGATGCTCGGGATAGGAATTCCTACGTATACTAACGGAGCTGGTACAATAACTAAAATAATCGTGATGCGCAAGTTATAATCCTAAGTGTACTAAAACTAGGCAATCAACTTTCCTAATCTAGCACAAATTTAAAGACAAAAAGCTCAAGAATTAACCCTAATACTTCGTCCTATCAACCTACTTCACCAACCCACTAATCAAATTATATGGATTGTGCTTAATTATTGAGATCCTAATTTAACTAAGGTGATGCGGCCGTCCTCCCTAGATAAACCGGTAGATTATAAACCCCTTCAAAAACCCTCTCCTTAAGCCTATTCGTTATTAAAGAGTGATGCGGTCGTCTTCTCTCTAATAATTTTCGTACACAATTCCAAGATAATTCTAGGGTTTATTAGAAATATTCAATAATTAAGAGAACTAAAACTATACATCAAGAATTATCCTAATTACGTACCAGCGTCCTACTTCTACGAGTTCATCCTATCCTAAGCATTCAAGGGTTCTAGCCTAACATGGTGGTTTGAAGAACAAAAGCAATAATAAGAACGATAATCATATGCATAACTAAATTAACGAAAGAAATCAAGCACATAAACACAAGATGAAATCAATAAATTCAAGTCTCAAAAGAAATCTTTATAAATCTGAAAAACCTAGGTTTAATAGTCTCAAGTATCAAGAAAACAAGAATAAAAGGAAATTCGTTCGAAGAAATAATTAAACTAAGAATTCGTATGCTAAAAACCTCGATTACACGATAAGAAACCTTGCTTACACTCTCCAAACTCACTTCCAAGCTCTCCTTCTTAAAAAACTATCACTAAATATGATATGGTGTCTAAAAATAAGCTTGGATGGGGTATTTATAGGGTATGGGCCGAATTTGCGCATAAAGGGCCGAAGGCGCTCGAGTTGGGCGATTGCTCGAGTGCCTAGCGCTCGAGCGCTTCTCCCTTGAGCGCTCTATCTTTCCAGCGTAAATGTGGTGCTCGACCACCTTCACTCGAGCGCCTAGCGCTCGAGCTCCTCTCGGTCGAGCGCTCTGACTCTCCAGCGAACAAGGGGCGCTCGAGCTCATGCCACTTGAGCGCCTAGCTCTAGAGCTTGAATCCCTCGAGCGTGATTTGACTCCAGTGCACATGGGGAGCTTGATCAAAGGTGCTCGAGCACTCAGTGCTCGAGCACTTCCTCCTTTTAAGCTAAGTAACACTTTTCTTCGCATGAACTAATACTTTTCGTATTTCTTCAATATCTTCTCATCCGGGAGTCCGTTTGAGTCGATTCAAAGTCCTACGAACTCCGTTTTTGCCCTCTTTCCTAATATAAGCATAAAAGAGACAAATTTATAAGTTTATGAAAATAATACTCAAATAACTCTAAATACTCATCAAATACGCTCAAAATGGGGACGAATCGGGCTACAAAAAATAATAATTTCACGCCTAATCAGAATTGACCCGAGATGCCCGACTTATGAGGAGGAAAAGAAACAACGGATCATTTTTTCTTTTCATGCCCGGAATCTGTAAAATTTGGAATTCTTGTTTATTTTGGTTACACTCACCTGTTGCGCTCCCAAGATCTATAATTGATCACTTTCTCCTTTTCTCGGGCCTTTTTCGTCGGGAAAAAGGTAAAGAGATTACTATTTCAATTTGGGAGTGTGTGGTATGGGTGCTGTTGAAGAATATAAATAAATTCATTTTTTAGGGAGTTGAAACGAGCCTGGAGAAGACGGTCTAAGAAATTAAAGGCAAAATTTGGAGTTGGTTTATGGCGAAGAAAATTGTTGATTGTAGTTACTCTATGATCGCTTGGTTAGATAATCCTAGACTGTTTCTAAAGTTCTAAACTCTCTTTTGTATCTTGTATCTTCTCATCACAGGTATTTCTCATACATGTTGGTTATTAAGGAATAAAATTCCCTTTGTCTGATAAAAAAAAAAAGGGCCTCATCCACAATGTAAAGGGTCTTCTCCTTTATCCACACAAACCAACATAATATACTACTCTCTAGGCTATGGGTTCTTCTTCAAGAACACCCGAAGCCATCTTCAAGGGAAGAACCCATCGATCCTTTCCCCATTGCTCGTGTTCTTCGTGTTCATACTACTTTTATATGCTTGTTACCCGATAATCGGGACCATCCCTAAGCCACATAAATCCATCATTTAGGCCTGATAAAATCAGTAACAACAATATACAAATGCCGGTAAACTAGAGGGTCACTCAGGCCTAGGGATCGAGCGATACCTCGACCCCCCTTCTCTATTAGACAAAAATGAGATTTTCCTTAGAAAAATGGGATCTAGAAGGTTCAGATTGTAGGCCTAAGCAACATGGTCAAGAGCGAGAGGTTGTTGAGTACTCGATTTTCCCAGTCGTTTGCACCTCACAAATTGACCCAATGATGTAAAATCATCTTATGGATCAGGTGTGCGACGATGCACTCGATGTCATATACATTAGAAGTGCAAATGCCTCAGATGAGAGTGTCAGTACGTAGCAATAGAAAAGCTGACAAAAATTCACTCGATGATGGAGAGAGTGAGGATAATTAAGAGAAGAATGATGATGATGGTGCCATTGTTGCTTGACTATTCATTTTTTTTTTTTTTTTGTGAAAGTGTGTCGTGTGTGTTAAGTGTAAATAATGTACTGGATGTTGGAACATACACTACAACACTAAGACTTATCAGAATAAAAAACAAACAACCTAAGACTAAACATACAAAGTTGCAAATGGAATAAACTTTTAACACAAACTGTAAATAGTTTGTGCGAGCCTATGGCGAAACCTTCATTATAACAAGTAGCGAATACAAAGTGTGAGTGGATTGTTTCTAATACAAATCTTCCGTATCGGAAATTAAAACTCGATTAACAATGACCGAATTTGAAAAGGCTAATCTATCAATGATCTCTCCATCCATTGACGCAATAATATACCTATGTTATATGAAATGTATGAACACTTTATCTATCGCACAAAGAGAAATAACGACCATATCACTCAAAGAAGATCAACACTAGAATAAATAACACTTTATTATTTCTTGTCTAATGTTGAGGTACTCATCCTCTATTTATAGATGTGTATAGCGCCTGTTCTTTAAATCTATAGATCCTAGTAGATGGATCTAGAAAAATACTTCATAAATAACTTTCCATTCTTTCTTTTATAACACGCATGTAGTTTTATTTTGAATATTTGATAGCTACCACATGATCTAAGTCTTTCTTAATAAGTTGGAAATCTTCAAAACATCCAGGTTCTTGTAGAATCTTATAGATGCTCCAACCGCCATGTTGTAACATTCAATGCAACATCTGATATTCTAGATCCTTGTAAAATGTTCTAGATCTTCAACCTGCTTGTCAAAACATCTAGTGCAACATGTGATCATAAAAGTTAGTCTATATATATGAAGAAAGAACAAATTCTGAATGTTGTAAGGAACGTGATAACATCACAAGCAACAATATCAATCTCCCTAAATTTGATATTTCTGCTAGAACACACCTGATGCATATTATTTCAATATATAAGTCAGTAACATGTGTATGATAAAGATCCACATCATATCAAGTACACAAAAATTTTCACCTGGGTGTAGCAAAAGCAGTCAAGAAAGTGCAGCACTCCTGGAGCCTGGGCTATCTCTCTACACCTCTAGGCGGTCCTCCATCTATATATCATGTCCTTGTACCGACCATTGGCGACCTTCTTGAATGTCCTATACATGTCACCATCCGACATCGTTGGGTTCCAAATACATTCCTTTTGGCATTTCAATTCATTTATATAAGTTAACATAAAATAAAACATTATCTTATATTAATATAAATTAATACATTAAATTCGTCGAAATATATCCTGCCGCGTTCCTCTGGCACCTTACTCCAATAGTAAGTGTTAATAGGTATGCCATCTCTCGCTTTCGCGACTACTTCATGCTGAGTATACTTCTGCAACATTAAACAAATAAAATATATATAAATTAATTAAATGATAATTCTGTAAACAAATATAAATATAATAATAGAACTTACATCCCCCTCTGCAGATCAACAAATATCCTGGAAACGTCTAAATACATGGTAGGATGGCGACGAGACTGCCCAAGTTGATGTTGCCTCTGAGCCATCTGTTTGGGTATGTGTAAAGCTGGGAGCCCGTGGGGCAGTGAGAGTATGATGGAGCTGGGAGGATGGCGTCATCATGAGCTATGGATGGGCTACCAGATGTCAAAGTGACCTTTTCCCCCTATTAGAGCCGCTTGGCTCAGTATGGGAAAGGTTACATCGTCCACTCATTTGCATTAAAAAAAAAAGGAACTAAAAATACAAATTTAAACTAAACTATTCTAAAAGTCTCTAAATACTAAAATATTATAAAAAAAATTAAAGAATTACTAAATTATTCTTAAATCTCTTTAATTCTAAAATATTTTAAATTATTTAAAATACTACTAGAATATTCTAAAATCACTAAAATGTTCTAAAAAATTAAAAGAAAACTAATTTTTTTCTAAAACTCGGATAGATTTCTGGCGAGATGGCGACAACGATGGTGTTTAGAGAGGTTTTTTTAGGTGTGGAGAGGAAAAATAGCTAACGTGTTGGGCGCAGAGTCCAACATCTCCCAGTCGAGTCGGGCGCGATAACGGTCCGGTGCGCTAAGTCCGACAGAGGCTATTCAACCTGTGGCGCTGCAGCTAGATGGGGTTAAAGGAAATAAAGTAGCACCTTACTACAAGTCCCGACTTTTAGTCTATTGACAAGCGCTTGATCCTACATAACGGTTACCATATAAGGGATAATATTTAGCGATGGACTGCAAATCTATCGCTATAGTTTCCGCCTAAAGATAAAAAAATAATTATTTTACAAATATTTGCCACAATAATACCGTCGTTAATTTTAACTTTAAATTTGCAATGACGTAAACCGTCACAAAATGGACTGTGACATCCATTACACATTGCGTCGTGGTAAACACATAATTTGCGATGGATTAAACTTATCACAAATCTCAAACATCGATTTTGCGATGATATATCCGTCGAAAATATTGTGCCAACGGCGCCATTTTACCACCTATATGGTGTTTGTTGCAAATTTCATTGCAAATTAGTGATGGAACTAATAACCGTCGAAAATATTGTTAATTTTGACCATATCTCAATTGTCGCCACCAATCTGTAGCAAATTGCTAAAATTTGTGTTCTGTTGCTAACCTCTATTTTTTTTTTTTTGCAGTGTCGACCCTTGCCAGGGGTTGACTTTTTTTTATGACATTTGGATCTGCTATCAATTTTTGCTAAGAGAAAATTGCACTTTTGGTTCCAATAGAATGTGTCCAAAATATTTTTTTTATGTGCGTCCAAAAAGAATGTGTCCAAAATATTTTTATGTGCGCAAGTGCTCCTTTTTTTTTTTTTTCAATTTTGGTCCTATCAATTACTCCCTTCGTCCCACTCTAAGTGTCCCACTTTTCTTTTTTGGTTGTCCCACACTAAGTGTCTCATTACGTAAATGGAAAAAACAACACTCTACTACATATAAACTTTAACCTTCAAATTCACACAATATTACAAAAAATGTCACTCATTCAATCCACTTTTCAACACTATTCATTACTTTTCCATGCCATATAAACAAATACATTTTCTTAAACCATTCAACCAAAAGAAATGGGACGCTTAGACCGGGACGGAGGAAGTAATTATCAAGACCATTTTGCTACATTCTCTTGGGATCAAAACTGCAATTTTAGACACTCGTTTGTGATCAAAACTACAATCTTCTTGGATCCGAAAGAGTACAAAAAACTATGGGACAAAAAATATAAAAAAAAAAGACATTCTCTTGATATGAAAAGTGCAATTTTTTCCAAAACTTAATTTGCTATGGATATTCCCGTCTTTAAATCCATTTTTTTGTTTTTAGTGAAACAGTGATGGGATCAATTTCATTGATCATTAATCAACAATTATATATTAAAAAAATGTCTTGGTAAATGTTCAACTTAACTATATAAATTACCAATGGGGGTACTTAATGATTTAGTCAACTACATGCACGCTAGTGATGGGAGTAATATATACTAATTAACAAAGGGTCTTTTACATATAGGTTCAAATGGATACTCTTTATTGGACTTTAGTTCAAAACTTTATTACAAATGCAAATTGGTGCTAAAAGTGGGGTCATCCTCCTCTGAATGCTGTCTGCCGCCTGTCAATCAATGGGACAGCTATCCCACTGTGCAAATTTTATTTTAATTTGCACATGTAATATTTGTCCATTTTTTAATCTTATTTTCAACTTTTATCTTGTACAAGTAATTTTAATCCATTTTATCTTATTTTTTGACCTCTATCGCATGTTACAGTTCCCTGTGCAAACTTTATTATATTTTGCACCCGTATTCATATTATATTTTATTTGAATTAAAATCTTAATGGAATTATATATCCAATTTTGTTGCTTTGTGCGTAAAAAAAAAATTGCACACGCTAAAAATTCAAAATCAATTGAATTATATTACTTGAAATTTAAAATTTACATTTGGAAAGTTAAAATTTAGTAATTTACAGATTTTTCATAACCCCATAATTAAAAAAATACTAAATTTACACCCCATAATTAAAAATTAGTAATAAAAACTTCATAAAATTCATGTGCAAACAAAGAAAAAAAATGCACACGAGTCTTCTTCTTCATATCTTCACCCCTTCTGCAGATTTTCATCTCCAAATCTTCTCTTCACTTTACCCCAAATAGCCCATGTTCAATTTGAAAAACAAAATTCAATGTTAATAAAATTATAGCACATCCATCATTACAAAATCAAATGTAAATAAAATTAACACAACCATTATTATACATATCCATCACAAATTCAAACTTTCTCTCCCTTGAACAAACCCACAAACACTCACAACCTACAACAAACACACACAGCAAAACACACGCTATGCACGTTACTGTAAATTTATCAAAAAATGCACAACAACAAAAAATCAGAAATTAATCAAGATTCTTTTGCTTTGAGTGAAATTACAATCATCAGAAGCCAGATTGTTTGCCCCTCTAAGTGAAATTCTTTTATTCACCACAAAAAACTCACTTATTTTCGGAGGACAAAAAACAACAACAAATCATAGCAAAAAATTACCTAGCGATGGCGGCAGAGATCTGAACTGATGCGAGGCGTCGCAGGGTGGAGACGGCGGTGCGTGGCATCGCTGGGTGGAGGTTCGGCCACCGCTGGGTAAGAACCACCGCAAAAGGCATCGCCGCATCTCTTCCTTGGGTTAGCGGATCTTTGATCTTCAGATCTGTGGGCGGCAGTGGATGGTGGGTGGTGGGCGGTAGCGGATCTGGACCGTTCGCGAGGCGGTGGCGGTGGGCGGTGTCACCTATGGGTTGAGCGCGGTGGTCGGCGACGCTCGGAACTTGGAGGCAGCATCACTTGAGTGGTGGCGGTTCGGCATCTCAGGCGGAGGTGGCGGTGACGGAACGGTGGAGCGCTCGCCGGGGCATCGCGGTGGAGCGGCCACGAGGCTGGGAGGGCTACGCGGTGGTATGGAGAGGTAGTGTAGAGAGAGATAGAGAAAGTGTAGAGAGAGAGAGGGTATGAGAGGGAGAGAGAGGGTTTGAGGGTCTGATGGGGTATGGGGGAGATATAGGTGGGCGGTGGGTGGGGGGGTGTTAGGGACGCGTGGATTTGAAATGTGTGGGGAGGATAGAGAGAGATGTGTGTGGGATGGGGGCTGCATTATTTTAATTGTGGGGTCCATGTTTTGAACTATTTTGCTATAATGTAAAAGCATAGAACTAAAGACTAATATATGGACTATATGTGAACCTATTAGTAATAATTCCATTAACAAATACTTAGTAGTAGTATAGTGTAATCTAGGGTGCACCTAGTGTAAGCCTTCTATATAAAGCGGCGTGCATGCACAAAAGCCAAAGATAGTTCATACATAATATTGGGTTGAAGATGAAGAGTTGTATATGATCCTATTCCTAATCCTAGGTTTTGTGGTCATTATGTTTGAAGTAGAAGCTGAAGTTTGTTGCGATGAATGTGTGGATATGGTCCAGAAGCCATGTGAGAGGTCGTGCATGAGCGCACATTCAGTTCAAATCTCCCACTGCCAAAATATTTGTCTTCAATATCTCTCCAATAGTTACCTTAACTGCCCAAAATGTGTCCCAACCTGATCGATATATATCTTCTCTTGTTATCTTTAGCTTATAATTAATAATGTAATAATATTGCATCTATGAATGCATCCTCTTGTTTCCACATTCGTTTGTTGTATTTCTAGTTTGTTAATAGTTGCACCCTACGATTCTTTATCCGATAGAATTCATCGATAATAGAATCATGATCAATGTCATCAAACAATTCTCTTTCAATATAAACAACCAAGGAATCTGATAGATATTCACTCTCCATTTTGTTTCAAAAAACGCTCTTGACATGCTTCATAGCTGAAAATGCTCATTCAGTCGTTGCAGTGGTAACACGAAGTGTCAAAACAAGGTGAATCAATCTTGTTATATTAGGATACAATTCTGCCTTGTTTGTCTCGACTAACGCTTGGGATAGTTCAGAAATAGTCGACAAATTCTGAAAACTTGGTTGAGAAGGTATTTTGGCTCTGTAATGCTGCAATTCAAGTCCCAACTGTATCATTTGTTGAACAGTAAAATCTTCAGGATAAAATCTGTCGGCGAGATCATAAATATTACCCTCATTAAACAACTTGAAGTTGTTTTTGGGATCCGAGGCAACACTAAGCTGAAGAAGTTCCACTGTCTCATCTTTAAATCTACTATCAATTTCCGGCATCTGAGTATTTATTGCTTCGTAAAAGATATCCACTCGGTAATGGTTGAAATGCTCTCATTTTAATATAGACTCGCCTTATCTCATCTTTTTGATTAACGGGTTGATCACAAATCGACTTACGTAAAAACGAATCACGTTCAAGTGAATTAAGATCAACCTCAACTCTTTGCACTTGAGGAGGTTGAACAAATGGAGCTACATTATCATTGTTAGAGGTTCCTTCCGTTTTAAGTTGGTGAAGAATGATTTAATTGTTTTGCCTTTCTTCCCTTTTTGATTTTTCATTACCTATTACATAATTAAATAAATGGAATTAATAAATGTATTTATAACTACAACTCTACGATATGTATGATATCAAAAATTAAATTCCCCAATTCCCTAATTTCATAGGTATGATTTCAAAAATTAAATTCCCCAATTCATACAATTTCATTCACTACCCTAAATTTTAATATTTCAAACATTAAAACACAAATATTGTTAATTGTATATGAAACTTAATTAAAGAATTAAAGCACAAATAATGAAACTAATTAAAACATTAAAGCACAAATATTTAATGATTTCAAGAATTAAAGCACAAATCTATGAATAAACTTAGTTAAATTATTACCCCAAATTTTGGTGGAAAGTTAGAGAAGAGGTTTTGAAAATGATTCTTGACACCTTAACGAGAATAATAGTAGCAACGAGCCTTAACGGAGAGCTGGAGAGAAGCTTGGAGGAGATGGGACGAATTTTGGGGAATAACGAGCGCCTCTCTGCTGCTCTACCTTTCTTCCACTGCTGGAAACGAAATGAAAATGCCTTGAATTAAGTTAGGTTTATATATATATATATATATATATATATATATATATATATATATATATATATATATATATATATTTAGGCAGTATTTAATATATTACAATATATATTATATTATATTATACAAAATATATCAACAACTTAGTTGTGTTAGAGTGGTAGTAATATTGGCTTGTTCCCTGGCTGGGCTACAGCCCAGCCCAGTCCACCTTATCCTCCGCCCTTGCTTCTAAGCTATGTTGCACGGGTGCGGGTGCGGGGTGCGGGAGCGATACGATACGGGTGCGGGGATACGGAGTTTTTCAAAAAGTTTAGGATACGATTCGGCAAGGATACATCTATTTAAATTTATTTTAATTATGTACAATACATGTAATAAATTTAAAATATAGATAAATTTTATCTAAATATACAATAATTAAATATTAAATATCATTAACTTACACAAGTCATAATAAAAATTTCAATCTACATATTTATACAATGGCCAACTCACATTAACATCATTATCATTATCACTTGTCATAACCATTATCTCTAGAAAATTGAATAATTACTAAAAAATTAGAAAACATATATATATTTTAGAAATTTCTCCAAATTATTTAATTATATAAGAATTAAGAAATTGAAATACTTGGTTGAATGATGTATTATTTGATTTGTTTTTTTGACTAATATATTGAATTATTTATATTTTAATATTAAATTTTTAAAAAATTACAAAAATTAATAAATTTTGCAATATTTTATCCGATTCGCGTATCCCCCACGTATCCCCCGCGTATCCTCCGCGTATCCTCCGCGTATCCTTGGTGGGGGATACGCGTATCCAACTTAAAAAAAATTAAAAAAAAATCGGATACGCCACGTGGCGTATCGGGTGCGAATCCGACGCGAATCACACCCGCACCCGTATCCCCCGCGTATCCGATACTGCATACCCCCAAAATTTGAAAAATCCGTGCAACATAGCTTCTAAGTCTCAAGCTCTCTCCACTAGGTGAAATTTATATCCAGTCATTACAATGACAAATTCAGAATTTATACATGGGTGGGGGTGTGGGGCCTTAAAGTACAATAATACACATACTTAAGTCTAATTAATATATATTAATTAACACATGATAAATACACATATTAATATATTCTTACATTTCATCGAGCTTGAGAGACCAGATCTTCCTTTTAAGCCAAGTCAACAACCGTGCCATAATTTCACCTGCTCTTACAACATTAAGTGTCCGCTTGGTTGGGGGTGATGATTATAGGGTAATAAGAATTAAAGTGATTGAGAGGTCCGTTCAAGTAGAGGGTAATGAATGAGGAGTCATTTGATAGGTAAATTATAACTCATTTTCAATCTTATTACAATATATTGATAATATCAAACACTACTAATGAAATCATTCTCATTACCCTATAATTAATACCTAAGATTCAATCCATTAAAGACAATGTCATTCCTCATTGCGCAAATTGACCAAAATGTACATACCCAAATTGTGGCTGCAAATCTGCAAATCTTCTCATTGTCCCTGCCCCTAGCCTAGGGACTCACAGCTTGCAAGTAGATGAGCAACGGGCTCTTTTGCATCACAACTGAGATATTCAGCCAAGAGTGAATTAAATTCCAGATTTCTACATTACATGCAAAAAAAAAAAAGAAAAATTAAAACGATTTCCTCGTCATCCTTGCAGAGTGAGAATTTCGATTCATAGGGATATAGAAATGGCCGGATTCCCCTGTTCTTGAGATTATCCTTCGTCGCCATACGTCCACTAATCATCTTCCACACAATGGTTTGCGCTTTTCTTGGGGCGTAGCTCTTCCACAGGAGCTTATATGCCTTTTCCTCCATATATGTCACCTCTTGCTGGTTTTTCTGTTGCACAATTATGTCATAGACAATTGATGTAGAGTAGAGGCCCACTTGAAGAGTGTTTCCAGTGCTAGATATCTGGTTTTTTTATTTTTACTGTTTAAAAATTTATTTTGAAGCATATTTAGGTAGTTCATTGAGTATGATTATTTGTATGATTTAGGGGGTGTATTGAATTAGAATTTTAAAGGACTTTTTTAGTTGAAAAAAGTCATGTAGATTTTAAAAAACTTTGCAAGATTTTTAAGACTTTTAAGATTTTGCAGGATTCTATAAGACTTTTTAAATCAGAATTTTAATGGATTCTGTAAGACTTTGTGGACTTTACAGACTTTCATGGATTTGTGACATACAAAGAGTTCAAGATTTTTTTTCATACATTCGAATTCAAAAAGAGTCAAAGACAAAAAAAAAAAAAAATATCTCCATAATATCATGTCCTCCTAAATAGCATCCGTCAACATATCCATAGCTATACTAGTCCTCCAAGCATTAGCGTCTTGTCGCTCTTGCTCTTGGGTTTGAACAATAGGCTCACAGTTATGGTCTTTATTAATCGGTAATGTTGAAGATGAAGGTTCGTCCACCGGTTCAACTAAAAATTCATCAGAACGACATTCTTTGCGAAGAAAGTTATGTAGAGCTACACATGCTAATACTAGTTCTGCTTGTGTCTTAAATAAAAATGGAGGTGCTGACTTAAAAATTGTGAACCTTGATTTAAAAATACCAAATATTCTCTCGATCACATCCCTTAAAGACGCATGACGAAGATTGAACAATTCTTTCTCATTTTCAGGGTCATTACCCTGACCTGCAAAATCTTGTAGATGATATCTTACACCTCGAAATGGAGCTAAAAACTGACGTCGATTAGGAAATCCACAATCTACCAAAAAATATTTACTTAATTGCATATGCAATATATAATATATATTAGTAGTATAATAATAATACTAATAATATCAATATAAAAAAATAAGTATTTACCTTGTGGCACTTTAAGTCCATTCCTCCTTGTTATAGCATCATTTAGTATCTTAGAATCATGAGCCGAACCCTTCTACCCACTAAGAACGTACATGAACTCCAAATCAAAATTACAAGCAGCTAATACATTTTGTGATATCTTTCCATGACGGTCACGATAAGTGCTTACATCTCGTCCCCTTACCATTGCTGGAATATGTGTCCCGTCAATAGCTCAAATGCAATCCTAATATAACAATTTTCACTTGAAAAATATAAATATAGTAGTGTCATTTTATTTATAATTTTTATTGTTAGATAATTATTATATACCTTGAAAAAAGGGAAGAATCTTTTGATTTCTCTGATTTTAGCAGGTACGCTTGAACCTGATTTAGCCATCAAAGTAGGTGCTATCGTGTTCAAAACCTTCAAAATCTTGTAAAAAATTTCACTTGCAGTAAATTGTGATCGGCCAAATGTGTCACAAATTACACAATATCGAGAATTCTGACCAACAACTTGTAGGAATGATGCAAGCATTTCTTCAACACAATATATCGTGTATCCTCTAGAGGTGTTTTTTCTCTAAGAATTGCACATAACTTTCGAAACACATATGGATACATTCTATAAACTTTTCGAAATATTGTAGGATCATCATTTAATGCTCGGTGTATATAGTAATTTCCCTTGTTAGTAATCCGTTGTTGATTTAATGGACGTTCAATTTGTTCATTACATATCATAACTAGAAATTGATCAAACACATGCATTAATGCATAAATTGCCATTACACATGCATAGACGGCTTCATAAAATTCTTCGTCATCAATTTCTTCTTCATCTATGTCACTACCTTCATACATACTCGAATGTGACATTGTGCCTATATAAATAAAATATAGCTGAAAATAATAATAGAATAATAAAAATAACACATGCTAAAATATTTCAATCAAGTACACCAAAATAACACCAAAACAATATAGTTCAAGTAATCCAAAATGTGTTCATACACAATCAAAATATAAAGCAAGCACTTCAATCAAGTGCAACCAAAATAACACCAAACCAATATATATAGTTTGACAAAACCAACATGTGTTCATACACAATCAAATTGTAAAGAAAATACTTCAAGTAAGTGAACCCAAAATTATTGCTCATCCCAACTTATACTTTATCCAACCTGAGCGCTTTTCTATTGACATCTTCAAGAAAAGGTCTTTTTTTGCATTAGTATCAAGAAAATCAGCCGCCATGTAGCGAATTCAGTTATCCAAATTTGGGACCTCTTTTATAGAACTCCAAATATTTTCCTTTGCCTCTTTGTCTCTCTCTCTTTTCTCCAGCAAGTTAGACATTTTTTCAAAATTGACAGCTATAGTCTCAATGCCAACATATATATTGTCTAGAACTTTATTGTTGTTCTCTGCTAGAACTCCCTTCGTCCTCGGGCCTACTCCGCTTACGATTAATTGAGTTTTTAGTGGGAACCTCCGAGCCTAAAGGGGGTTGAGGTGGTGAAATGCTTGGGCGAGGTGATAGAGGCTGATAAGGTGGTCCATAGTGATTTAGTGCTATGAATGTTTCATTGTTAAGATCATGTGAAAAAATTTCATCCCCAAATCAGTAGTTTCTTCTAAAAAATTGTAGCATCAGTATAATCGGGGTCTACTGATATGAAATTGTACCCACTAGCAGTTCCACCTCCGAAAACAATCTTCAAATCCTCATAATCAACTATACTTTTTCCTCGAAGATTTTTGTGACTCGGGTGGGACTAGCGAAAAATAATTCCATCATTAATATATTGAAAATAATATAGTGCACTAAACTTGTAAGATATTAATATATTGAAAAGATTACGAAGTAATCTCACCTTTAAGTACTCTTTCCATATTTCATCGCTAGTGAATGTCTTCAAAATTGTGTCCCACCCAAAGCCAGAATTGTTGCGCATAAGTGATGACATATTATTATATTATTTCTTAAACCACTTCATTCGACTCAGGTAATGATTGTACGTTTTAGAAAACTTAATTTTAGCATTGAGACGAGGAAGGATGTCCCTCTCTACATTTAATTTGCTAATTGACCCATTAGCATCACACAATTCTCTTCTTATAGCATCCACTATCAGTTGTAACAATTCATTGGAATCTTCCTTGGTCCAAGCTTCATAGTTTTCTTTCTCTCTTCCCTTCCCTTTATTATTTTCTTATGAATCTCCCATTTGAATTACTAAAAAAAAGTAATGAGAGTATTTTCAGATGACTGATATTAGACTATGAATTCTATAACATAAGGTAGCCTCACACAAATGAATTTCGTGATATATATATTTTATGATATATACACGTATATATATGTGTGTTAATATGTAATTGATACTATATTAAACTTTTTATTCTCAATAAAAATTCTAGGGGATAATTTGGTAGAAGCTTAAGTCCTAGAATAAAGGTCAAACAAATTCTCAAACACGCTAGCTCGGTTCGAAAGAATCTGATTTATATCACCCTAGTAATTTTACTAGTTGCTACTTATTGGCATAAACTTGTAACAATTAATGGTGTATTTTTGCTGGCATCCAAAAATAAATAAATCACCTAAACTAACCCACTAATGTAGTAGGGTAAGTAAGAGTCAAACTCACGAGGAACAATGCAATTTAATTGATTAAATTCGTGTAGCAAAAGCAATAAAAATCTCGACTTCGTTATCCCTAGGGTGATCTGCCCTATTTGCTACTCAAATTAAACGATTATAACAATTACGGATTATAAAGCTAGTTTAGCTAGATTTAATTAACCAATATAATCGGGTAGCTAATCCAAATTAATTAATTAATTAAGCATGCAACGCATAAATATGAAGAAATCGAGTAAAACAAAAAAAGTAATTAATGACTATAAAACAAAACATAAGAATAGAGATATCAATCGTCTTTTTCCTACTACTGTTCACGTGCGAAATCTGCTTCTCCCGAGAATATGATGGCTGCTTGCGGTAATCTTCTTTCTGATGGTGATAATGCTTCTTATGGTATATGTGTATTTATAAGATAGAAGGTATATTGATGGACTAGATTCTTGCGCCTCAACAACCGCAGACTTTGCTTAAATGGGCTGCATGGATGCATATTGAATTTCATGACCTGCTTCCATATGTAAATCAAGTCAGTTTTCTTGGATTTCTTGGTGTAATGGGCCTCAACTTCTTAATTCTCACGAGCATTTTTGGGTCAATCCACAACAATTTTGTTTTGTCCATAACTCGGGCTCCCGACCTCGGATTAACTCGATTCTTTTTTGGGTCCTACTATATACCCCTCCAACATTAATGAATACACCTATAAAAAGTATGAACTTTCTATTTTACCCTTTTAATATAAAATACATTAATTTAATACACCCCCCACACCCGCGAACAAAGTAAATTTACACCCATTATTCCAAACACGCCGCTGCCTTCCAAGTGTCGTGACGGCCTGCTAGTGCCTTCACCATCTCCCACAGTTAAAAATCTATAATCAAAATAAAAAATAAGAAACAAGAAACCAGCAACAAAAATCAATTTAAATAACAAAATATTTCTTAAAAATAAATTCAAATTTTTTTTGTAGATATCAAATTAAAAAATTGTTGTTCCTTTGATTACAAGGGTCAAATAATCATTAATTGTTCAATTAGGATAACAAAATATTCATTAATTGCTCGATCATGAAAACGAAAAAATAAAGAAGAAATGAACGAGTGCTTACCGTCGACTGCCCTGTCTTGGTTCTCTTTCGAAACAATGGTGCAAAGGAAAAGCTGGAGTTGTAAAATTGTTGCGGAGAATAGTGAATTGGTCCTCAAGTGTTGCCGTCTTGGTAAATTGGGGGTGGGTGGGTAGGGGGGCCGACTTACAGATTCGAAGAAACGAAGGGTTGCCAATTTTAACTGCAAATTAAATGTATTTTTTGGAAGGGTTAAAATAGTAAGGTCAAAATTTAAGTAGGTGTATTCCCTAATGTTGGAGGGGTATATAGCTGGGCCCTTCTTTTTTTTGTTGCGGTCTTCTTTTTGAGAAGTTTCACATGGTCCAAGTCTCTTATCCATACACCAATTGTATCGGCCCAGTAATTTTTCCACTCAATTTAAAAGTTCCAAAACACCTTGAAATTAATAGAAAAATACACAATCAAAGTATCGAGACTATAATAGCATAAATCGTATAATTAAGAGTAAAATAAAGAATTATTGTTAAAACAATCAATCAACGCACACAAAATAACACAAATAATTACGACTTATCAATTAAATTTACATACTCTAGCTAGCAAATATGCATGAATAAATTAACCTAGGTGGTCAATCCAAATTAATTAATCACACAATTTAAACATTAAAAACAGATGATATAAACAATCTGTGTAATAAATCTCACGAATAAAACAGGTTTAAACATCAGTCATAAAAAACACAAGTATCGAAATTCCCAAAATTTCTAACCGCATATATCATCATATAGGAATTTTACATGGGATAAGAAAAACCAATTGAATTAATATTAATGTTAATTCACATGGTGAAGGCAAAACCAATTAGCAGCAATGTTAATATTATATCCGGTTCACTCACATGGAGAAGTCCCATTACACCGTGAGGACTCCTATTGCTCTTTTTAGTCCATGGCTTGCTTAGTGGTTAGGAATTTGAAATCAGAATATGTGTATAAGAAAGGATGATATATGCGTGTAAAATTTTGGTACATGAGATAACATAGTGAAGACTGATGGAAGAAAATTGATGGATGTTAACAACACGTCAATCAATCAACCACGCGGCAAAATTGAGAGAATAAACAAACAAACATCCATGGAGAAACAACAATTATTAAACAAAATATGAAAAAGGGATAGAGTCAGTTGATGATTTTACCTCAGAGGAATTGGCAAGGATGAAGATGACGATGAATTTGGGAATCAGAAGTCGATCAAAAAATGGATTTCAATATGTGTTGGAGTATGGTGGGGGTGAGATTATGGTGGCGTGGATAGTATTATATATATTCAAAAGTGAAAAGACAAAGTTGAAGACATTACCGAAGAAAGCACTTCAAATAGTCACTTCAAAAGTCCTTTAAAATCCCATGGGTTTTGATGAGATTGTTGGTATGTATAAAAATAACTACAAAGTCCTTCAAAACCATCTAACACAACAATCCTTTAAAATCCTTATATTTTTTAATACCAATAGATTTGTTTTAAATAATAAAAAGTCTCGAATAAATACCAAATGATTTTAATGGACCCTTCAAAAAATCTTGAAAATCCAAATTGAATACTAGTGGATTGTTTTTAAGTGATATAAAATCCTGATTGAATACCAGCAGATTTTTTTTTAAAAAAAAAAAACTCTTTTAAAATCTTGCGAAATCCTAATCCAATACACCCCCTTAGTATTGAATATGATATCGTATTAGTATGATTGATTACGATTGAGTATTAATATTATTGAATATTTGAATATTCTTGGGGTAATACTGATGTCTTCTTGGGGTATTACTGATTACTTCTTGGGGTATTGCTAATTTTTACTTAATTTTTTTTTAAAATTTAAGTGCATATTATGTACTCAAGTGCACACTAGAACTACTCAATATATGGAAGGGTACTTCGGAACTTTTAGTGATGGGAGCAACTTAATTGATTACTAATCAACAATTAATTAATTATAAAGGAAAAAAATTATTGGGTAAATCTTCAACGTATTAATTAATATTTATAAATTACCAATTGTAGGATACTAGTTGATTTAATCAATTACTAGTGATGAGAGCAATTTAATTAGTCAAATCTAGGATGTAGTGTAGGTCTATAAAAAGCAGTGATGCAAAAATTCATCTAAACGTTTTTATTTGTCATTTAATTTTTTTATTAATTTGTAGCTAATATATGTATTAATTATTAATTGTTGAATTATTGATTTATACTGTTATATATACTAAAAAAATATTTAGTTGTATGTAAAAGGTTATCAAATGATTTTGATGATATATATTAGTGAGATATAGAGAGTATAAAATTAAAAAAAGTTCCTGCCGACTAGGTGACCTAGACGCTAGGCGTTCCAAATATGCCTGAGTAACGGTTTCCGACTTCTACACCTTTGATATAAAGAGATGCAATAAGTCAAATTATGCATGCCCAAAAAGAAAAGAACTTCATACATATATATTGAGATGAAGAGGTGTATGATCCTCCAAGTCCGAGTCCAAGTCCTAGGTTCCCAGCTCAACCTTGTTGCCCTCAGTGTGTGGATTACCAGAACCAATGTGAGAGTCGCGACCAGTTAGAGACACCTACTGCCACAAAGTTTGTTCGGAAGCTTTATCCCAGTATTTTTTCTTAATTGCCAAAATTGTGTTGCAACCTAATCGATATATGATCCTGCAGTTGTATTTTTTCCGAGAATGCGTAGGTTACCCATCCAATGAAACTATGTAAAAAAATATAACTAGTAATCTAATAATCGCATATAGGAATGCATCCTTAATTGACTTTTATAATTCTCGTGTTTCGTTCCTGTTGTATTTCTAGTTTATATGCATGCTATTCAATTGTTCCAAATGTTATAACGAAGCAAACTTTTATTTTTCTATCCAATTCTTATGCAGAGCGGATCCTAGAAATAATAATAAAGTTGAGTCTGAGTTTAATTGGACCTCTCTTTTTCTTTTTTTATTTGACAGAGAGTTTAATTGGACCTTCGTAGCCTTTTTAAGTATAGTAGTTTACAGATATATGTACAATTTTAAAGGATTAAAGTGAAAAAAAAAATCATGAACTCTATATACTTTATTAATCACAAAAAAAAAAAAAAAAAAAAATATATATATATATATATATACATATATATATATATATTTATTTATTTTTAAAATTTGTATTCCCGTACCCATACAATGAGGGGTCAACTTTCGTCACTCTCCATATAACAGTTACTCGCCTACAATGCAGGCAAAGTAATTAGTAGTAAAAAATTATATATAAGTTTAAATTGGCAGAGATGTAGAACTAATATGAAAGAATCATACCTCATTTAAGAGAATTATATCTCATATATATTTGATTACACCTTAGTGATTTAGTCAACTATTTTTGGTTGCAAATTGACTAAATAATAATTCAGTCAACTTGGTTTCACGTTAGTGCATGATGGAGCAATTTACTTAATTATTAATGAACAATTAGATATAATTAATGTCTTGTTCAACTTAAATAATTACCAATCATGGTAAACTAAATGATTCAGTCAACTACTTGCACGTTGGACACCCAAAACTTCTGCAAGTTTTGGTAAGATAATCGTGAACCGGTACAAGAAGTCAGTTGATCAGTGGGAAAGGTCTATTTTCCGGTGTATCTCAGCAACAATCTCAGCTGGAGCACACTCAATCTATAATAAGTATTTCATATATATTACTTGAATTTTTTTTTATTTCATTGTATTAATTAATCAATGTATCTGGTAATAGGAGCAAGAGATGCGAGACCAACCAAGGGAAGTGGACCTTGTTTCAGACTGCTCACCCGTTGAATGATGATGGTTCATCCATTTAGGTGGCATTTGGTAAGCCCCATGTATAATCGCCCAGATACACTAACTATCTTATCTGCCAAGATAAACTATCTTTTGGTAATTTAATGTGGAATATGGGGTTTGGTGTGCACATAGTGGAGGTGAGGTATGTGTGGAGTCAACAAGATAAATTACAACTAATTTACCATTTTGTCCTCAAATAAATAGTGAATTTCCAAAATTAACCTTATGATACTTCAGCAAAGTTGATCTCCTCTTTCATAATTAGGGATTCATACATCTTTTCTAGAAATCTCCAAGCTTCGATAATTTGGACGGAATACTCTCATTCACCTATGATGAATTTTGCGACAACCGTGAAATCATAATCATAATTCGTCTTCAATATCAGGTACTTTTCTGGGATATACGCATTCATCAATTTCAAAATCACGACCTTAATTTAGAGGGGGATAAATAACCAGTATAGATAGTATCTCTATTGGAATTAAACAATATAAATAACCACAAATATAAACAGAGTATGCCATCGAGTGAAACAGAGTATGCTATGCTTTGTTCTAAAATTCTGCGTAAAAAATATTACCAACAACCATAATTTGATGTTGTAATTTGTGGTTTGAATGAGATGAAGCAAATTGTTAATAATGGGTGTTTCAATTTGTGGTTTGAATTCCATGGTGTTGTAATTTGATGTTCCCCCAAAATTATTTTAGATGCCACCATAATTTTTCAGATGTCGCCATTGGAATAAAGTGGGGGTGCAATGGTCTTTTAGCTTGTTGTCAGTGGAATACTATTGAGATGAGATAAAAAGTCAGACCAATTTGGGCTGATGAATTCTCTTAACAAAACAGTAAACACTGGCGGGCTTGGGAGAAGTCTTGGGCTTTCAAGATTGCCACCAAACAAGTTTTTAGGTCCGATAATATCATAATCAACCCCTAATCTTGGTCACCAAATGACCCCTTATGATCGGACCACTCGAATATGTTGGGATCGAGGTTGCCATCTTCTCCACCGTGAGAGTAAGGGTTTTAGCGGGCTCAAGTTTCCTCGTCTCGACTGGCGGTGCGCAGGCACGCGAACCAAACCCATTCTCTCCCTTTTCCACGAATATCACTAAGTTTCTGGGACTACTTACTAGAATCGTTTTGAACGTCACATCTTAAACAATAGCAATCCCTAAATATTTACAGCCAAGTGAGGCAAAATATCAGCATCAATCAATAAGAAGATTGATATTAATTGGGATTGTACTATCAATTTGAGATATGCTGACAATGGGGAGAGAGGGAGAAGAGAAGTGAGATATAGACCTCAGGGATTTTCAATTCGCTTGGGCCAAATACAATCTCCACCAATTTGGTCCAGTGCCAGTACACCGCCCCTTATTTAGGAAACAAACAGGAGTTCTTCACCGCCAAACCCGCTCTCACCTACCTGCAAAAGAACACACACAAAGTTAGTTCGCGTACCTGCAAAAGAAAAAACACAAAATTAAGTCATGTACGTAAGAGCTCAACCACAAAGACAAGTGTTCCACCTCACTTGTAGCACCCACAAAGCAAATTAAATCACACAAAGACACTAAGCATGCAACACAAAGCACAAAGAACATGATCATAATCCAAACACAAAGACACAAAAGGACCACATAAATATGCAAAAGACTCAATCTAAGAATAAAACATTATTTCACAAAGCATAATAAAGAAATATGATTTTACAAAGTATAATCAAGAAACACAAAGAAACATGATTTCACAAAGTATAATTATAACCACAAAGACACGCATGCAAACTTAAAGTACATGGCCAACCATATAAACATCACCAAAGTCTTCTTTCTCTTCAACAATAGTCATATTAGCACGATTATTTTTCTAATTCTTATTAGGCTTAGTGCACTCTCTAATTTTGTGATCAGGGTCACTACAATTATAACACTTCCTAACTCTATGCTTAGACTTACTAAGAGAATTCAACTTACTACTAGACTCATCGTTCTCATCATCAGATTTATGACGCTTATTACCAACCCTTCCTCTAACATGCAAGACATGTTCACCTGAATTATTATTACCCCAATTTTGTTTCAAATCCATTTCCTTACTCTTCATGCTATTTACTACCACATCAAGAGTAATATTATCCCTACCATATTTGATCGCTGATTTCACATCACTCTATGAATCGAGAATGACACTCAACAAAATAATAGGGGTATACTCTGTTGGTGATCAATTTTTATCGAGTGGATTAATGACTGTTTAGGTTTGGTTTAAAGATCATCAATCAATTACATGTGATTGGTTACCACCGTAAATGGTAAATCGAGGTTCGGGTTATGAAATCAGATATACGAAAGTCGAAATTGAATTAATTTCGTATATGTGCACGTTTAGGTGTGATAGTGTGTGTTTTTGGGAGTGTTTGTGAATTTGAACTTGTATTTCTTAAGCTGGAGAACAACTATTTATAGAGACTAGCAAGCATGAGGTGTTCCTGACTCTTGGTCTCCCTAGCCTGCATGCTTGACATGTATCCTTTGACTCTAGTTTGACCTTATCTAAGCTAAATCTTAGTTACAAAGTCTTCTTAGGTCTTATCTCGGACTTCATTGTTGTTCGTCCAAGTCGGTTTAAATCGATCCAGGATGGTTCTTTCATAGAAGTTGTTCGCCGTTTGGGTGTATGGCTCAGAAGTTGTTCGCCTTTGTGTCTTGCACAGATTGGCTTTGGGATCTTGGTCCTTTGTTCGTCAGCATACACCTCTTAGGCTGATAACTGTAACACTTTTATCAGTGTTGTTCGTCATTATTGTCTTGGTGGTGGGTTTATATTCGGTCTTTGGTTTTTAAACCTGTTCGCCAATTTCTTGTTCGTCGGTATAGTTGTTCGTCACATTATACACTCCTTGGATTAGTTTATGCACCCCAGCTTGATTTTCTTTATTGATCATCTTTGATTTGGGGTTGATTTCTCGCAATTCTTCTTATGGCTTTAATCCTTGTTCGCCCATCATTGATTTATGTTCGTCTGTCAACAATTGCCCCCTATCCTTGCTATATGTTGCCCCAGACGAGCAACTTTGTGGCGAGCAACTATAGTTAGGATATTATACTGACGTGGATTTGGACGAACATCATTGGTCCTGGTGAGCAACAAATGGTACGTCGTTCCGTCTCCCCAAGGTCTGGGGGTTGTACGAAGATGACGTGAGCGTCATGATTGCGCGCCGCTCACGCGCGAGCAGCCCCGAGACGACGCGCCCCTATATTTGCAACTAGGCCCTTTGATTTTCGATCTTGCTCGGGTTTGACCCCGTTTTCTTTCAATTTGGCTTGTATTTTGTTGAAAATTACACATTATACCCCATTTTTTTTGCTTGGGGTATAAATTGAAGGGGAAACAAATATTTTCCCACTTTTTCACTCTTTGCTACAGTGCTCCGGCGATTCCTTCCTTCTCCGGCGATTCCAAGCTTTCCGGCGTCCGTTTCTCTTGCATTTGGCCTCAACTTTCATTCCCCAGGTAGTTATTTCCTTATCTCTTCTTCTTTCTCTCTTTTTCTTCCGTATCTGTACCTTCGCCGCCGTGTGGGGAAAGTTGCACCGCCGTCGTCCGCCTAGTATTGCCACCGGAGATCAAAGAACCTCGTTATTCCCCTTAAAGAATTCTTTCATCTGAACTGATGTCCTCCCATTCGAGCAACAAAGGATCTGAGGAAACCCTTGACCCACTTTTCCCAATCGCGGTCCCCGTCGATCAGCCTCCCTTCGAGATTTCTTCGGCGTCGGATCCTCACGTGGATTCGATGGTTCGTTCAGTTGAGGATACCGGTGCCCGCCCATCTGGGAGAGAAATAGTGGTCGCGGCGAGCAGAAATTCGGAGAACGATTCTTCATCCAGCGCCGAATCAGAAGATCCATTATTTGACGAGCTGACTCACGAATTTCTAGAAGGGATAGGGTTCCCATCACCAAGAATGATGGAAAATGAGATCCCAACTGGAGTTGCTCGGCCTTTTGATTTACGAGCATATGCTGAGGAACATGTGAACAACTTTGCTCGCCCTCAGAGAGAAGTATTGGATCTGGTGAAAACTGAGTACCAGTCGAGCAAGATTAAAAGCGTTGTTCGCGAACATGAGTTGGATTCGATCCGGGAGACCTACAAGATTCCCTACGATATCCATATGTGGGCTCCCAAGAGAAAAGAGAGAGCTGATCGCCCACCTCCAGGATGCACGGCGATCAACATTCATACTCTGATCGCTGGATTGAGATTGCCCCTTCCACCTATTATTGTCCGCTTCTTAGAGGCGACCAACCTTGCTATCACCCAAATCACCCCAATTGGATGGATGAACTTATTGGGGACGATGTGTTTGTTCGCACTAGAGGGGTATGTCGACCGTATAACTGCTGAAGAGATCAACTATCTCATGACGATCACGAGATGTCCCCCTGGAGAGGAAGGTTATTTTTATCTTAAGGTCAGGACTGGACTGAAGATGGTGGAGGGAGTGCCGAACAAAATTCGCGATTGGAAACAACACTTCTTCTTCATCGGGGGTGATTGGCGAGCATCTTCTGGTCCACACGGTGGTGATAGACGAATTAATTCCCCTGCTTCTTATGGGAAATTTAAACGTAAGACTATTTTCTTGTTCGTCTTCGAACTGTACTATTCTAATTTAACTTTTCTTGTTTGTTCGCAGGCCCTCGTTTGCCCAAGTGGAACTCGGAAGAAGAAGAGATCGGCTCGGAGTTTCTATTCACCTCCTGCTTGGTCGGCCTTCGCAACAAAGCAGATAGGACCACCGAGTATTTACGTGAAGGAAAGTGCTTAAGAGCTGCTCGCTTGTTTCCCTACCCTCATCATTTGGAAGCACAAGCGGAGGTGCCCCCAGGTATGAAAAGTTTCCAACTTCTAATACCAACTTTGCTCGTTATTTTGCTTTTACAACTTGCTCGTCTAACTCCTTTTTTTTTTTAGCCGAGCAAGTCACCGTTGCGGTTTCTCCCAGTTTTGCTCTTCTCGAACAAAGAGTTTTCGAGATGGCACCTCCGAAAGGACGAAAAAGGAGAGGTGACCCGCCTACCAAGATCCTGGCGATGACGAACAAAACTGAGGGGGCCAAGGTTCCGCGACCAGCTGCTCCCCCTGGTCCTGCTCAGCCATCTTCTCCAATTTCTCCCCCTCGCGCGGGGAAGCGCCTAAAGAAGGCGGATGGGACTCCGTTGGCCCATGATGTCCCCATTGTTGGTAAGGGGAAGGAGAAAGTAGGCCACAATCATCCTCTTTCTGAGGGGGATGCTGTTCGCCGCTCCACCGAGCCTACGGAAAGAACAGGCAAAGCGAGCAAAGATTCCATTTCTGGCCGCGGCCCCGAGGACCTCACCCATTTGGGTTGGGATGACCGGAAATTCAAGGAGTAAGTCCATCCTAGCCTCTGCCGAGCAAGATTCATCATCATTTTTTTTATTATTCTTCTAAGTATCCTTTTCTTTCTTGTTCGCAGATATCGTGCTGACGATTATCCCGGTCGAGCAAGTGTTGTACATCAGTACGCTTGCTCGAAGACTCCCGTTAACATAAGGGAGATTCCTGGCGAACATGTTCGCAAGGCGACGGAGTTGGTCGCCCGAGCCTGGACGCGTCCCTTGGACAAAGCCATCCTCCAACAGGGGCTAGTGGACAGCCTCCATCTCTCTATGATGCTCCACGCCAACGGCCTCGTCACGGCCCAAAGGGCAATTGCCCAAGTTGCCGAGCAAGAAGAGTCTGCTCGTCATTATGCCAGCACTGCTCGGCAACTCACTGAAGAGAAGGATGGCCTGGTCGGCCAATACGAGGCTAAAATTGCTCGCCTCAACAACCAGATCAATGTTTACATTGATGCTGAGCACAAGTGCCTTGAAGAAATTCAAGGCCTGTCCAAAGAGCTGAAGGACAAAGAGGCCCTGCTCAAGGACAATGAGGCCTTGCTCGGCGAGGGGGAGAAAAAGTTGTCCGCAGCTGAACAAGAGAACGCCGAACTGAAAGCAGAAATTGCTCATCTTCGGGAGACGGAAGCCAACCTCTACACACGCGAGCAACTCGAAGCCGAAGTTCAGGCTCGAACGGCTCCCATCTCAAACCTTGGATATATTTGTGCCTATGCGGACAGCATCCGCACGGCCGATGCTTATGACTTCAAGGATTTGGTGGAAGAAATGAGCAAGGATTTAAATGAATTCATGGAGCACTATCCACCGCTGAACAATATCGAAATTCAGCTGGCGGATCTGGCAGTACTAGGGGTTAAACTTGACAAACTCGACCCTAGTATTTCCATTACTCATCCTCCGCCCCCAACCGATGAAGGCGAACAAGAGAAAGGGGTGGTCGTGGCTGACGAGCAAAATGCAAAAGAGGCTGAGGATAAGGCTGCTGAAGATTTGGCTCGAGAAATGATCGTTGAACCTCCCGCCGAGCAGGCTCAAGATCCTCCCCCCGCCGAGCAACAATAGTTCTTTAGGACTTAGCTTTTTCCTTTTCATCTTCTTTGTAATAGTTGGTCGCTCATTTTGTAGTACTTGACCTCTAGGATCATTGTACTATTTTTGAGGCTTAATGCCTTTTTGATTAATGGAATGTCTTTCTCATGTTCGCTCATTTTCTTTATATGTTAATTGCCTTTACATTTTTATCAATGTCTTTGCAATTATAACATATAGTGTTTGACTTTTGTTTGAATTGAACTTTGCCTTTAGTGGAATTAGGGTTCAGCCTTAGGTTCTGTTCATTTTAAAAAACGAACAACCTTTAAATGGCTTTGGTTCTTAGGTTCTGTTCATTTTAAAAACGAACAACCTTTAAATGGACTTGTACCTCGAGCTTTGGACTTTTCCTCTTTGACGAACAACTATTATATTCACATAATGAATAATTTACAAGTGTTGTAAGACTGCTCGTCACTAATATATACAAATCGACGAATAACTTTGAACACTAATTAAAATATGCTCGCTTATAAAATTTTTGCCGAGCAACTCTGTCTATATAAAAGATGAAACAGCACCAAACTATACAATGTGCCGAACAACATTAAATTCTACACTTAGCAAAATTTTCAAAAAATTAGGCAAGTTTTTTGTTTGCCTTACTTGATTCACTGGCCCTCCGAGACATTTGTTCACCCAATTAAGAACTTGTTCGTCTCATTGATAGTACTTCTTCAGATGTACATCATTCCAGGAGTATTGGGCCGGCTTGCCTTCCATATCTTCTATATAGTATGCATCATTAACGAATTTTTCTGTTATACGATACGGGCCCTCCCAAGTTGGTCCCAATACACCTGGAGGTTGGGCGAGCAACTTTCTTAGAACCATATC
This sequence comes from Ballota nigra, assembly GCA_947034835.1. Lineage (NCBI taxonomy): Eukaryota > Viridiplantae > Streptophyta > Magnoliopsida > Lamiales > Lamiaceae > Ballota > Ballota nigra. Next base: position 36,426,717 of record OX344720.1, read on the forward strand.
TCCAACTCTGAATTCCCTAATTTTAACATGGGAATTATAATAGCGTTCTGCTCGCTGCTTGTAGGTAGCATTTTTTAGCTCGACATTCAGTCTTTTTTCCTCGAGCAAATCCATTTCTGTAGCTAGAGCAGAGTTGTTCGCCTGTTCATCAAAGTTGGTCGTCCTAAATGTATTGGTCTTTAACTCAATTGGTATTACAGCCTCGGTCCCGAAAGCCATTGCAAAAGGCGTTTCTCCGGTGCTTGACCTGGGAGAAACTCTGTATGCCCATAGGACTTCCGGAAGTTCTGTAGACCAACTATTTTTGCTTTCTGCTGGCCGTACCTTTAACGTATGCTTGATAATTTTGTTTACGGCTTCAACTTGTCCATTTGATTGGGGATGATAGGGTGTAGAGTAATGTTTTTTGATCCCCCATTTAGTACAGAAATCTCTCAACTCCTTCCCATCAAACTGTGGACCATTGTCTGTCACGATGGTTTGTGGAACTCCAAAACGACAGACAATGTTCTTCCAAATGAAGTTGATCATTTTCTGTTGCGTGATTTTTAACATGGCCTCTGCTTCTGCCCATTTTGTATAATAGTCGACTGCTACAACGGCAAATCGAACTCCTCCAACTCCTGCTGGGAAGGGACCAATAATGTCCATTCCCCATCTAGCAAAAGGCCACGGGCTATAAATCGATACGAGCTGTTGAGCCGGGGTATGAATGTTTGGTGCAAAAATTTGACATTGGTGGCAAGTCTTTGCTTTTTTGATTGCATCCTGGCGTAAGGTAGGCAAGTAATAGCCTTGTCTGATAGTTTTATACGCCAAGGCTTGCCCCCCAGTGTGATTTCCACATACTCCGGCATGTATTTCTTTGAGTATTGCTCGTCCTTGCCCCCTAGGCAAACATTTGAGAAGTGGAAGTGATATTCCTCTTTTGTAGAGTTGCTCACCTACCAGAGTATATCTAGCGCTTGCTTAATTAGTTTGGCAGCTTCAAAAGAGTTGTTTGGTTTTTCTCCACTTTTCAAGTATTTGACTATACTTGTTCTCCAGTCTCCATCTTCACTGGTTTGATCGTCAAGTTGGTTGACACTATAACTCGTTGTTGATGGGTCATTCATCTTTGTAATTATAATGTCTGACAACTCTGCAGGCCCTTCGCTTGTTGCTAGTCGGGCCAACGCATCTGCTTGAGTGTTGCTCGTCCTTGGGATTTGTTCAATGAATACTTGGTCTAACAAGGACATTAGGTGAGCAACAATTCATTGATATTCGATCATATGGTCGTCCTTCGCCTTATATTCACCTCGGACCTGGTTCACTATCAATTGTGAATCGCCGAATATTTGCAACCGTCTGACACCTACTGCCAAGGATAGATGGAGACCAGCAATGAGAGCTTCATACTCGGCTTCGTTGTTGGTTGCCATAAAGCCAAATCTGATTGCCGAAGTGAATACTTGTCTGCCTGGACTGATTAGAACCACTCCTGCCCCCGAGGCTATGTTAGTCGAAGATCCGTCAACATAAAGATGCCAGGGGTGATCAAGTCCTCTCGTCGGATCTGGTGGGAAGGTCAGTTCGACTATAAAGTCGGCTAACGCTTGCCCTTTGATCGCTGTTCGAGGAGCATAAGTCACCCCGAATTGGCTAATCTCCAGTGACCATTTTAATAGACGACCAGCTGTGTCGGGGCGATGGAGAATTTGTCTGAGTGGGAAAGTTGTTAGCACTTCAACTTGATGATAAAAAAAAGTAGGGCCGTAACTTCCTTACACTCATGACTAGTGCATATGCCAGCTTTTTGGTTGGGGAGTATTTGATCTCCGCCTCATGCAAAGCTTGGCTGACGTAGTAGATAGGTTGATGGAATTTACCGTCTTCCCGTACCAGGACGGAGCTGATGGCCACTTTCGACGCCGCCAAGTATAAATATAGTTTTTCTCCTGGGATGGGTTTTGATAGGATTTTTACATCTTCCAGGTAGTCTTTGAGTTGGTCGAACGCCTTTTGACAGTTGTTAGTCCATGTGAACTGTCCTTTCTTGATGGCTTCAAAAAATGGACGGCATTTGTCTCCTGATCTGGATATGAACCGGTTTAGTGCTGCTAGACATCCCGTGAGTCTTTGCACTTCTTTTATTGAACGTGGTGGTTGCATATCCATTATGGCTTTAACTTTCGTTGGATTAGCCTCAATTCCCCGTTGACTAACAAGATGACCCAAGAATTTGCCTGAATGAACTCCAAAGCTGCTCTTCTTTGGATTCAGCTTCATGTTGTAATGTCGAAGAATTTCGAACACTTGGGTCAAGTGTTGGAGATGATCTTCTTTATGGGGACTTTTGACTACGATGTCATCAACGTAGACTTCTACTGTATCTCCAATTTGCTGGTCGAACATTTTGTTCACCAGCCTTTGATAAGTTGCTCCGGCGTTGATGAGGCCAAAGGGCATTCTCTTCCAACACAACAAGTTTTTGTTAGTATAAAATGATGTGTTCTCTTGATCATCTGGATGCATCAGAATTTGATGGTATCCGGCGAAGGCATCCATGAATGTTAGCATTTCATGACCCAGTGCTGTCCACCAATTGGTCAATGTGAGGAAGAGGAAAGTTGTCCTTTGGGCATGCTGCATTCAGATCTGTAAAGTCTATGCATAGCCTCCAGGTCCCGTTTGGTTTCCTCACAAGGACTGGGTTTTCTACCCATTGTGGACAGAGTGCTTGTCGGATTAGGTCGTTGTCTAACAATTTCTTTACTTCTTCGTTCAAAGCTTGATATTTGTCCGGGCCATATTTTCTTCGTTTTTGATGGATTGGCCTTTTTTGCTTGATTGATATTGAGCTTGTGACAAGCATATTTTGGATCTATCCCCACCATGTCTGCATGAGACCAAGCAAAAACATCTAGATTTTTGCTGAGGAACTCTTTCATTCGGGATCTGTAAGGCTCAGGGAGCTCATTTCCTATGTATAATTCGAGATCCGGGTTTTCAGGATTAACTTTGAATGCCTCCAGCTCTTCAACTGGAGTTGCTCGTCATTTTTGTCCTTTCCACCGAGGATCAAGTATTGGTCCCTCAGAGTTGAAATCATTTTCGATGTTCATTGGCTCTGCCCCCAGGCGGGGATCTAGATCATCTGTTGGCCCTGATTCACTGTTGTTAGTCAACACCTGGCCCTCCAGGTCATTATATGAATGTTGCTCGTCACCATCCCTTAGTTGTTCATCAGGATGTTGTTCCTCATGGATGGTGAGGAGTTGTTCTTCCAACACCTGTTCGTCATGATGTTGTTCGTCTGTATCCATGTGGTCATCTTCTAAGTCCATCATGTTCTCCAATATTGATGGTTCATCAACCGGATAGCTGGTGGTGGCTTCCATCATGGATACTTGTGCATGTTTTGCTTGTAGTTGTAAGAGGCATTCCCGAGCCTTTCTTTGATCTCCTTTAACTGTGCCCGCTCCACTTGCTGTTGGAAACTTCAAGCAATAATGGTAAGTTGAACAGGCAGCTTTAAATTCATTCAAAAAAGGTTGACCAAGGAACCCATTATAGGTTGATTCTTGGTCTACGACCAAAAATTCTACCATTCTTGTAATATTTTTTTCGGGTTCCTCGATCGTTACAAGTTGTACAAGCAAAGAAATTTCTCCCAATGGGACTGTTACTGCATTTCCAAAGCCTAGGATTCTATGGTTTGAGTCCCGGATGTGGGCTGAAAAGTCCCCAAGTTTATCGAGTGTACTTTTGAACAAGACGTTGGTATAGGCTCCGGTGTCTACCAACAATCTATGGACTCGAGTCCCCATGATCTTTGCGTAAATTACAAGCGAATCATTGTGAGGGGTCAAAACTCCTTCAAGATCTTTTTCAGTAAAAGTCAACTCCGCCGTTTGCATGATAGTTGGCTTGACCCCCATTTCTTGCACTTGATCGATTGCTCGTAATTCAGCCTTTCTTTTTCGGTTGGAGATTGGTGGTCGTCCATCAGAACATCCTCCTGCAGGACCTGCAGGTTCCATCATATACAAATCTTCCAATGGACGAGTAGGAATGGCAGGAACTGGCCGTGCCGGCTTATTGTTCTTCTGGGGTTGATCATCTTCGTCCTCAGAGTTGTTCTCCCGGACTCTCTTTCCGGGTTGTCTTTTAACAAAGTCGGAGAGCTTTCCGTCCTCGTAGAAATGCCATAGTTGTTTAAGCAAATCTCTACATTCACTTGTAAAGTGCCCCACGCTTTGATGGTAGGCACAATACTTGTTAGGGTTGAGTTTGCCAGTATCTTGGCGAATTTTTCGGGGAGGGGAGAGCAACTCCTTATCCTTCACATTCTCATAAACAGTATCGACTGACACTGTTAGCACTTGGTTCAATTTCTCTTTGAGTTCTGTCCCTTCAGTGAATGCCTTCATGTTTTTAGGGACTCGATAACTCGTTGCGCCAAATTTCTTGTTGTTCTCCTTGGGATCGGCTTTGTTCTCTCCCAAGTTTGACTGCAGGGCCTCGTGCATAGAAATGAATATGCCGGCCTGATTTCTAAACTCGGCGTAGCTCCTTGGGCATTTCAGATGTACCTCTTTCCATAACTTTGACCCTTTCTTCAGTCCTGCCATAATAGCAACAATTTTTGTGTCCTCGCTGACGGGCTCACCTTCCAACAACACCTTGTCGAACCTTTCCATGAAAGCTCGATCTGATTCATCGTCATTTTATTTTAGGTCTGACAACCAGTGTTTCTGGGACAAGTACGATCCCGCCGTTGAGAAATGAGACATAAATTCCTAACTCAGCTGAGTGAATGAATGGATAGATGCTGGTGGCAATGCTGAGAACCATTTGTGCACCCGGTCCCCCAAGGTTAACGGGAAATTTCGGCATTGAATGGCATCGCTGGCTCCCACTGAGACCATATAATCTGAGTATTTTGTTAAATGAACTCTGGGATCAGCAAGGCCGTCATACTATATGCTTGCTGGGAATTGGACTTTCTTCTGAATCGGGGCTTTCAGAATGTAAGTTGATAATGGTGAGGATGGCAAACTGGTCGTCCCTACTCCTCTCTGTTGGTCCAACTGTCCCTGCATGCTTTCTATCGCTTTCCTCAAGCTTGACAGCTCATCCAGAGATGTCCCCTGACTTGGAGGCTGTTCGGCGAACAAAGGTGCAAACCTTTCTGTTCGTCGCAGTCCCTCGCTTGGAGTGGGCAACTCTTGGAGCTGCTTTTTTGGGTTGCTCGCCGCATTAGGTCCCAAACGTTTGAAGGCAGATTGGGAAAGTCTTTCATGGACCGAAGGGCGAGGTTGTTCAAATGTTGCTCGCCCATGCTCAGCTTCCCGGCGAACAACTTTCTCCTGTTGCTGGGGTTGGCCAAGTCTGTCCAGGGCACTGGAGCGGGTTGTTCCGTGGCTCGACATTGTTGTTCGCCTGCGAGCAGATTTAGCCTGGACCTCTCTTGGTTCAACCATCTTTGCCTTGCCCTTATCTCGCCTAACTTGGGCACTGTCCACCTCATGTTGTTCGCCCCTAGTTGATCTGGCCCTAACAACTTCCACAGGTTTGTCCTTAGGCCTCACTAGTGAAGGCCTATTCTGATCTTGCTGTCTCTGTAGAGCCTGGAGGGCAGCAATGGTTTTGGCCAGTTCATTGGGGTTGTTCGCCAGGGCCTCCATTTCGGGTGGGAGATTATGGGTTATGGCCGTGTGCTGTGACCTATTTACATGTCTAGGATTTCGATCCTGGTGGTTGGCCGATGAGGCTCGGGTGGGAGATGCTCTCCTTGACAAGCGTGATGCTTGGGTTTTCTTTGATTGAGGCATTTCAATATAAATTGTTTCTTTAATTTTAATATTGAAGAACACCAAGAACACCAAGAACACCCTTGCTTGTATCTTCAAATATTTCTTGAGGTTTTCTTTGAATCTTTAAGTTTTCAACTTGAAGTTCTTGAGTAATCACACTAACCGAAGGTTCGAACCCTCCTTCTAGCGCCAAAATTGTTGGTGATCAATTTTTATCGAGTAGATTAATGACTGTTTAGGTTTGGTTTAAAGATCATCAATCAATTACGTGTGATTGGTTACCACCGTAAATGGTAAATCGAGGTTCGGGTTATGAAATCGGATATACGAAAGTCGAAATTGAATTAATTTCGTATATGTGCACGTTTAGGTGTGATAGTGTGTGTTTTTGGGAGTGTTTGTGAATTTGAACTTGTATTTCTTAAGCTGGAGAACAACTATTTATAGAGACTAGCAAGCATGAGGTGTTCCTGACTCTTGGTCTCCCTAGCCTGCATGTTTGACATGTGTCCTTTGACTCTAGTTTGACCTTATCTAAGCTAAATCTTAGTTACAAAGTCTTCTTAGGTCTTATCTCGGACTTCATTGTTGTTCGTCCAGGTCGGTTTAAATCGATCCAGGATGGTTCTTTCATAGAAGTTGTTCGCCGTTTGGGTGTATGGCTCAGAAGTTGTTCGCCTTTGTGTCTTGCACAGATTGGCTTTGGGATCTTGGTCCTTTGTTCGTCAGCATACACCTCTTAGGCTGATAACTGTAACACTTTTATCAGTGTTGTTCGTCATTATTGTCTTGGTGGTGGGTTTATATTCGGTCTTTGGTTTTTAAACCTGTTCGCCAATTTCTTGTTCGTCGGTATAGTTGTTCGTCACTTTATACACTCCTTGGATTAGTTTATGCACCCCAGCTTGATTTTCTTTATTGATCATCTTTGATTTGGGGTTGATTTCTCGTAATTCTTCTTATGGCTTTAATCCTTGTTCGCCCATCATTGATTTATGTTCGCCTGCCAACATACTCATTAATATATTTGTCTCCAGGCTGCTTAATATACTGAATAAGTTTAGTAAACTCATCTAAATTCACATTTATATCTTTGTCCAAGTCTAACTTGAACCTAAAGAATTTTTCGAGCAAAAACTTTTTACTAGGCAAGGAGGTTTTAGTATATAATTCATTCAACTTATTCCAAAGTTTACTAGCATCATCCATAGTACCAACCTTCCTCATTACACTATCAGACAAATTCAGAAAAATAGCACTCAGAACAAGTTCATTCATTACAGTCTTTTTATCATCAGACATGTAAGCAGGATAGGAAAGATCAACCACTTTATAAACACGTTGTTGAATCAAAACACACTTCATTTTTTGTTTCCACATAGCAAAGTCAATTTTTCCATCAAAAGGGGTCAAGCCATAATTGATCGAAGAAGACATTTTAAAACAATTAAGGAGAAGCAATAACACAAACTAATAATAATAAATTCACAAAGAGCCGGTTCAACAAATAAATCTAAAATCTATAACACACAAAATCCAATCATTTAACTTGCGACCAACGGTTACACTATTAAAGCAGTAAAAAATACATGTAAGTACATTTGTTACAAGTAGTTTAATTATATAAAAACTTATTTTATTAATATTAATAAAACTTAGACGAACGGTAAATTATAAGATCATACTAGTTTAGAGCCAGTCCAACCGTACCGAGTGATCAAACAATACTTATTGCAACTCGGTGCACAAGAAACCTACACTTAATATATCTTATTATAATATATTTCTAAACCTCTCCAAGATGATGTGTCAACACCACCTTATTCTTAGGTTGATGTGGCATGTCTCAAATCTCTTCATTTTAAAATGTTGCACTCTCATTAAAAGTTGGTTTAAGTTTTGATCTCGACCAATTATCTCACAAAATTAAATCTAAACCATTCATTTTATATTTAAGTTTTATTAATATCTTATTAAGAGTATCACACACACCCTCCCATTTCTCTCAAATACGCCACCTATTTCTCTCCCCCGTTGCAGTCATCATTGACACCACCTCTACTGTTACAGCCAGCATCGTCGTCACAAATATTGCTTACACGTCGGTGTTGCTCCGACTTGATCGATCAGTGTGCCTACTCCGAACCCATCTCAGACGACTTCTCCGTCTAGCCCAGTGATTCAAGTGGTGGCATCTATTGTGAACTCCGGCGAGCGTGTCGAAAGCGGATATGCAAAATATGGATACATCCAAGGTATGTAGATCCCGAAATGCCACCGTCTCTCCTCTATTCTTTTATCTTTCTATCGTCCCTTTCCTGTTAGATTGTTTACAAACTGGCACCGCCTCGCTGCTCTACTCCCGCCCCCTCAAACCGCATTGGATACCGCAACCTTGAATCGAAGGTATGATACTGATTTTTTATAGTATTTTTCATGGTCTTAGGTTTTTTTCTTCTCGCCTCCTTTTTTAGTTTTTGCCACCCTCCATTGAACAGTCTCTGTGCCGCTGCCATGGTAACAGGGCAGGTTTTTATAGGACCCGCCTTGCAAATCCACTTTATTAAAATATTAATATTATTTTATGTGTATATATATATATATATATGTGTGTGTATATATATATCTATAACATATATAAAAGTGGCTTAGCCTCATAAATCATTTTTTGGACCTTTTTGCCCCTCCTTGATTTTTTTTTTCATTTCTCCCTTTTTTTTTCTTTTTATTCATTTTCTTCCCTCATTTCAATCGTCGCTCCATATGCTTCTCCCGAATTTTGATCCGGTACCGGAAATTCAGTCAATAAGCAAGATTCAAAACACCAACTCCTCTCTCCCTCTACCAGCAGTTATCCCTCAGATGACATGAGACACTAAGATAAGCAGGGTGCCTCGAAGACCTCCTCCTTAATTACGACTTGACTGTCTACCCGACTAGGACGATGATGCTCCCCGCGGTAAAGGGGGCTTCGGCAGCACAATATGAGTATTCCCCCGAGTCTGGTAGTTGGTCTGTTTATAGGTAGTAGTCCTATTTGCAAATACCCCTTTTATTAGGTATTAGGATTCGGTCTAGAGATATCTTAATTAAAGAGGTGGATGTCTTACTATTTCTTTCGCATCTGCTTACACATGTGTATTCTCCTCTTCCACCCTGCATCGCTTCTCCGGTAAGATAATCGATCTCCAAGTCTATGAATGTAACTGGTTGATTTTATGACCCAATGGTTTCGAATCAAAAATCCCCGGCGGCAACTCGACGTCATTTCTCCGGCTAGGGCTGCGAATTTAAATGGTAAATTTGAAATCATCGGTCTTCTTCGCACTCAGATCCGACAGTGGAAAGTTAGATTCGGCCTTGGGACCATGAAATTGCATCAATGGTGGTTCTACTGCATTGGATACCATAAAATTGACGCTAACGTGGCGGTGTAGCTCCAGCGCCGTGATTTGCTAACCCCACGAAATTGCATTTCATCTCGCCGCTTCGAATTGCCACTCTCCACGCCATTACACGTAAGCAATTAATCGAAGTGATCAGGTTCAAGTGTGCTTATTTACATCTAAATGATTTCCCAAATATGTATGTGTGCTACCCTATGTTTTTGAGTTCCAAGTGTTGGTTGCCTAATATTCTGATTTGGTAACATGTATACTACTATTTGCTAAATATTTTACTTTCTCCAGCATTTTATGATGCTGCAATGATGATGTATACATGTAAATATTTTCTTTTATTATTTTCTACTTTGTGGCTTACATGATGTTGCAATACACTAAAATGCAGGTTGGATTTGTAAATTCATTGGCATTCATAAAATCTAAAAAAATTCTGAAGAGCTGGGATTGACAAGGTGAAATTTTTTAATCTCTTATTTTTCTAAAGCCTCTCATTTTATACAGCGCATCGAAGGCTTTAGGTAACATTCGTAGCTATTGGTTTCTTGTCCTATATACTTATCATTTTGTCATCAATTAAAAGGCTTTCAAGGATATGATATGGTTAATTTATTACTACCACAAACTTCCATAATTTTTTAGGATTAAAAGGGATTTGTAGACTGTTGTTGCATATTTAATAAAATATTTGTTCGTATCACTATATAACATATATTTGTGTATGCTCACTATGTATATTATGTTAACATTACATGTGCATTTTAGTAATTGAACTCAATTTGTTTTGCAGTAACTCATGAAAGTGACAGATACAACATCTTCACAAGCAAGGGAAGAAAAAGATATACATGGAATTCCATGGGATGGATTGAATATAACTAGGGAAACCTACAGAGACAAAGATCAAATAGTATACCAATTATGTAAGCTTTTCTTCTTTGAGGAAGATCTTGACAAGGTGAAATTTATTATTGTTCTTTTTCTTAATTTTTCCCCTGATCCCCTGATTCCATTGATTTTTTCTAGGGATTAAAACAAGCAACAAAGAGAGACAACTATTTTGAATTCTTCCATAATACAAGATTAGTGAAAGCCTAAAGTCCTCCATTTTCAAGGGATCATCTCATTTCCAATTTTTATGTCAATATCTTGACTAACATTTAGACGTGTGGTCGTGCGCTTTTCTGCTTCTTTATGGTGGAATTTTCTCATATATATTGTGGATTTTCTCATGATGAATTTGGCCTGTGAAAAATTAAATTTCAACATTCCTCATAATGTAATGAATTTGTTGGTCATATTAAAGTTAAATGTAGATTATATATAGTCTTCAGATTCTGAAAATATTATTTTTAATAGAATTTCACCAAGCTTAGTAACTTGGTTCACATAATATGATGGTGGGACTTGAATACGTGGATGAAAAATTACTAGAAGATTATAAATAACTTTCCAGTTTGGAAAATTTTGTTTGTTTGCGATTATGTAAAGGTGACTTGAGATTTAGTGTAATTATTTATCAACTAATTGGTTAAACCTAAAAGTCCAGCTGGAATATTGTTTAACAACCAGGAGTTACTACCTGTTTTTGCGAAAAATCTTGTACTATTTTTCTATACCTACTTGTTTAATCATTGAATATTTGGAATTTTTTTGTATTTGAGAAATAAGAATTTCAGACGAATATAGTGTCCCTTTAGAAGAAAGTGACTTAGGATGTTAGAATTTCCACAGTTGGATATTGCTCTTATTCCCTTATATTCAATTGTTATTTGGATCAGAAACTAGCAATACTTTCATTTGATTATGAGAAATTACACTCATCGTGCAGGAAGACAAATATCTCATTATTGGTCATGACTCTCAACTATGGAGATTGTCGATTATCTCAAGCAGTGAGTATTTTTCTTATGTTTGTGATTGGAATATGTGAATTCCTTCTATAATTTGAGGTCTTATATTAGGGAATTATAATATCTTTTTTCTAAGTTCCCCAAGTATGACATATTTGAGAATATTAATTCTTTCAAAGAGCTAACACAACTGTCATAGTGGAGGCGGGAGAGATTTTCAAGAATTGTTATTGGCATCGATAATTCATTTTTGGTTTGTTGTCTATCCCACTCACACCCCTTATATTTTCAATATTTCAATATATTCTAATTTATCTACTAAATGTCCGGGCAAAGGGTACAAATAACAAAGTTTTTTTTAAGTATTAGAGGAAAAGCAAGATACTCCATTTGGCAACTCGCCAAGAAATTGTTAGTAACTATTTTGCTTTAATTTTAAACCTCTTTTTTGTATTGTCCTGAATTTTCAGCAATGAAAGTTGGTTGTATAAGTTTGTTCTTAATTTATTTGTGATTATACTTTTTGAAACATTGCACAATTTGGTATCTTGCTTTGCTTGGGGAAACAAATTTTGATGGCACAAGTGTTGAAATTTTTTCCTTTGCTTGGGTTGACGTAAAATAGATTTTACAGCTTCTTTCTCATCCTATAGTTGAAAATTCTTTCTAATGAATATTGAAACACATGTCATTTGAAATGAGGGAAACTTAACTTCAGGTGATCTGAGAGCGGTTACATAATAATTTATGCTTCACGTAGGCACTAAGCATTTGTTTCTATCAATTATCTCTATTTTTGCTTGGCTTTATTCTTCAGCCTCAGGTACAAATATAGATGCGAAAGTTTGAGAGAAAGATAATATACTTGTGGTGGCAGGACGCAACTGCACACAGTGGTAAAGAGGCAGTGACTGGTGATGTTGAGTGAGAATAATAGAGTCAATGCCCTTAAAGTGAAGCATAGAGAGGAGAAATATATTATTGGATGAAGAATTGTGGATCAGCTGGGGTATTTTTTTTATTTTCATTTTTCCTCTTCAATTTTACCTTAGTGATTGGTCTTTACCCTTCTGTTAACAATCATCAATTTTCATATTTGGTTATGTATAATAGTTATTTTTTTTAACATTATTCTCTTAGTGTATCTTTTTCTGGGTACACCTAAAGTAAGTTTAAAATTTGATGAGCATCATTCATTATTTGTTGTATTGTTTTATATAAAATTCCATAAGTGAGAGTTGTGAAGCGCATGAATGTCCGTTGGCATAATTTGAGTCTGCTTAATGTTGTAATATGTTGTGCAAAGTAAAAATTATGTGTTTAGCCCTTATGCTTGTGACATATTGGGTACTGAGAATCGAATGTGTCTGTTGAATCTTTTCTAAAAACCCGGTGCTTTTAATTTAATAAATACAAGGGCTACAATGTCACAAGAGTTGGGAGGGTTTTCAAATATTTTTAACTAACTACTTAAGAATAACGTGCAACACACGTGGTATATTACTAGTATATATATATATATATATATATATATATATATATTGTTAATGTTATGTCAGTGTTGTAAAAAAATGTTGAGACAACATTTTGGATAACATTACTTAGTTTGTTCTTTCTCCTAACACTAACTCCTATATTATATATTAGGTTCAATGTTGTCCACGCAGGATGAAATTAAAAATCGTCCCATAACTTTTTGACAAAATAGATTTAGTCCCAAAATTAACTTTTTATCAGATTTAGTCTCAAATTCTCTAACAAAGTCTAACTTTTTGGCAGAATCGCCTATGGCCGCCGGCGAGCTACCCTTGAAGATTGGTTCGGACAGCCCAAACATGGCGGACAGTGTTGGCCTAGGCCCAGCAGCCGATTTTGATCCCCGCTTGGGTATTGACCCGATGGACATTGAGGATGAGCTGAACCCTGAGGGACCAATAGTTGATCCGGGTGGAAGGGACAAAACGACGAGCAACTCCAGTCGAAGAACTGGAAGCTCTCAAAATTAACCCTAACCGTGATGATCTTGAGCTTTACATTGGGTCCGAGCTTCCTGAGCCTTATAGGACCCGGATGGCTGAATTCCTCAAAGCCAACCTTGATGTCTTTGCATGGTCACATGCAGACATGGTAGGAATCGACCCGAAGGATGTCTGTCACAGGCTGAATATTAATCCAGCCCGAAGACCTGTCCATCAGAAAAGATGAAAGTACGGGCCGAATAAGTATCAATCCCTCAATGAAGAAGTGAAAAAGCTGCAGGACAACGACTTGATCTGACAGGCATTATGTCCACAATGGGTAACAAATCCGGTGTTGGTACGGAAGCCAAATGGAACCTGGAGGTTATGCATAGATTTTATAGATTTGAATGCAGCATGCCCGAAGGATAATTTTCCACTTCCGCACACTGATCAACTGGTGGACAACACAGCCGGGCACGAAATGTTCACATTTATGGATGCTTTCGCCGGTTACCACCAGATTCTGATGCACCCTGATGATCAAGAAGATACAACCTTTTATACAAACAAAAACTTACTTTGCTGGAAGAGAATGCCATTCGGACTGATCAATGCAGGGACAACTTACCAAAGGATAGTAAACATAATGTTTAACGAACATATCAAAGTGATGGAGGAGGTATATGTTGACGATATAGTCGTTAAAAGCACCCAAAAAGAAGATCACCTCCAACATCTCTCCCAAGTGTTTGACATTCTCCGAAAATATAACATGAAGTTAAACCCGAAGAAAAACAGCTTTAGGGTACATTCGGTGAAATTTCTGGGCCATTTGGTTAGTAAACGGGGAACCGAAGCTAACCCCGTGAAAGTTAAAGCTATCGTGGATATGGATTCACCTCGTTCCGTAAAAAAAGTACAAAGATTTATAGGATATCTAGCTGTTTTGAACAGATACATATTGCGATCGAAAGACAAATGACGTCCATTCTTCGAAGCCATCAAGAAAGGCAACTTTATGTGGACGGGCAGTTGTCAGAAAACATTTGAACAATTGAAGAACTACCTGGAAGACATGAAAATTCTATCAAAACCAATCCCAGGGGAAAAGTTGTACTTGTACCTGGCAGCCTCTGAAGTGGTAATCAGTTCGGTTCTGGTACAAGCGGAGGGTAAATTCCATTTGCCCATCTACTATGTTAGTCAGGCTCTACATGAGGCCGAGGTGAAATACCCACCCACTGAAAAGCTGGCATATGCTCTGGTCATGAGTGTTAGAAAGTTAAGACCGTACTTTTTTTTATCACCAAGTTGAAGTACTAACAACTTTCCCACTCAGGCAAATACTACACTGACCTGACACAGCTGGCCGCCTGCTGAAGTGGTCCATAGAGATTAGCCAGTTTGGTGTGACCTATGCACCTCGAACAACGATCAAAGGTCAGGCATTAGCCGACTTTATAGTCGAGTTAACCTTCCCCAAGGATGCAACGAGAGGGCTAGATCATCCATGGCATCTTTACGTGGACGGTTCGTCAACAAATATGGCCTCAGGGGCAGGGGTAGTTCTTATCAGCCCTGACTGACAAGTATTCACCTCGGCAGTCAGATTCGATTTCATGGCTACCAACAATGAGGCTGAATATGAAGCTCTCATTGCAGGTTTCCACTTATCACTGGCTGTCAAAGTCAGACGACTCCAAATCTTTGGTGATTCTCAACTTATCGTAAATCAAGTACGAGGTGAATACGAGGCTAAAGATGAACACATGATCGAATATCAACAAATTATTTCTCACATGGTATCAATGCTAGATCAGGTATATATCCAACAAGTACCTCGGATGAGCAACACACAAGTTGATGCCTTGGCTAGATTAGCAACAAGTGACGTATTGATCCTGGTATAAGACTGAGTGATACATGTATGGGGGGGGGGAATATACGTATACAAATTTTTCTTACTTTCAAACTGACTGAGTCCCCTTACTCAGAGTGGTGTATGAACACTGAGTAGATAATCCACCTACTAACAGCACTGAATGCAAGTCATTTGGATAACTATCTAATTATGTTTAGTGCGGAATGTGTGAGCCCTGAAAGTTCATAGTCTTGTTTAGTTTGCTTTCTGAAAACTTGTTTTCCTTTTTATGAAGCCGTGGTTAGAAGGGCAGTGCTCAGATTAATGATCAGGCTGATTGATTCAAGCCTGATTAAATATGTAATGAATGACTTAATCAAATGAACAATTAAGAACATATATCAAAGCAGTAAGAACACAGGGAAGTAACGTGGTTCAGAGACTCAAGCTCCTACGTTCACGGTCCTGGTTTACAGGAGAATCCACTAAGGATTGTCTTATTTTTAACGTGCCAAGGTACACCAAGATCAGCTTCACTTACTGACCCTTACTTCCTTCTTCTAACATACTAACTAACTTCCACCAACAAACCTGACTAGAGGGTTTTGGTTTCAGTTTGGATTCCAACCAGGTTGTGATTATCCTTACAAGGCAAACCTATGCTAAGGAATGGATAATCACTTCTAAGCTTAAGATAATTCTAGTACGCTCAGTGGAATACAGAATAACTCTCTAACTAAGAAACACTTGAGAAATTTAAGATGTTTTGAGTGCTTCTTTGAATACTGAATGCTTTGTGCGCTGAGAGTTAAAGTAATTTCTTGGCTTCGAAATTTCCCGTAAGTTTTGAAAACTATTTGTTGGGAGAGATAGCCTTCTAGGTTATCTTCTCGTAGGATTGTTCAACAGATATAATCTTCATGCAGCAGCCATCCTTGTATGTATTTAGTAAGATGCATTTAATGCTTGCCCGTTGAATTGTGCAGGGATGTTAGGTTCGAGTCAGTGTCCGTACATGACTTGACGCTTTCTGATTGGTCCACGTCATCAGGTGGGTGAGAATGTCAGAACTCATTCTTCAGTTCAGTCTTATCTTTACTGAGTTCAGGTTTGTCCTCATCTACGTACGTTTTCCAGCGCTGACATTCCTTTTGACTTGCTTGGATCCTACTCCAAGTCTATTCCCAATACTCAGTGAGATCATGTTCCCTACAGGACTGAGTTTAGCGAAGATCTCAGGATCTTGCTCTTCATCCTGACACTTACTCAGCCAGCTTAGAAGGACTGCCATAAGCTCAGGAGTGTTCTTGTGTTCTTCAGGCTCCAGTCTTGATTGTCATTAATGAGTACTCCTCTCATTGAGTACCTGTAAATGTAAAATAAACTAACTTATAAGCCTAACAAAGACTAGCCTGATTATTACAAACACTTAGGCAAATCATCTTTTCAGGAGCTTTGGGATCTAATCAAAATTGACATTGTCCCAACATGACGGGCTAGCAGATCTAACGAACATCATCATCACTAGAAAGACTCAACCTTCAATGGCCGATTACGAGGTCAATCAGGTAGTCGAACAACCAAAAAATGAAGATTGGCGGACTCCTATAGCCAAATACTTGAAAGACGGAGAACTACCAAGCAACCCTTTTGAAGCTGCAAAAATAACAAAACAAGCAGCCAGGTATACCATGGTGGATGAGCACCTTTACAAAAGAGGTTTTTCAGTCCCGCTACTCAATTGTTTGTCTAGGGGGCAGAGGAGAGCTACTTTGAAGGACATACATTCAGGAGTGTGTGGAAATCATGCTGGGAGGCAAGCTTTGGCCTACAAAATAGTAAGGCAAGGCTATTACTGGCCGACCTTACGAAAAGATGCAATCTAGATGGCCAGAGCTTTCCACCGATGTCAAATCTTTGCCCCGAGCATCCACACACCAGCTCAAGAGCTTGCCTTAGTTTTTAGTCCTTGGCCGTTTGCACGATGGAGAATGGATAGCATTGGGCCTTTCCCACCTGGAAAAGCAAACGTACGATTTGCAGTAGTGACCGTGGACTATTACACTAAATGGGCAGAGGTAGAAGCCCTAGTCAAAGTCACCCAGGAGAAAATGATTGATTTCATTTGGAAGAACATTGTCTGCCGATTCGGGATTCCTCAAGAACTCGTTACAGAAAATGGTCCTCAGTTTGATGGAAAAAAGTTAAGGGATTTATGTACCAAGTGGGGCATCAGAAAACACTATTCGACCCCCTATCATCCACAGTCGAATGGCCAGGTAGAAGCCGTCAATAAGATAATCAAGCATATTCTCAAAATACGCTTAACAGAAAGTAAGGGAAAGTGGTCTTTAGAACTTCCAGATGTGTTGTGGGCATAAAGAGTTTCTCCCAGATCTAGCACCGGAGAAACACCCTTTGCATTAACATTCAGAACTGAAGCAGTTATCCCAGTTGAGTTAAAGACCAAAACTCTAAGAATGACCAGCTTTGAAGAGGGGGCAAAGAGCTCTGCCTTATCAGTCGAGTTAGATTTTCTCGAAGAAAAAAGGATTACTGCCGAACTAAGAAATGTAACATATAAGCAGAAGGCAGAACGTTATTACAATTCTCAAGTCAAAACAAGAGAATTTGAGGCTGGCGACCTTGTTTTAATAAAGAGCTCGCTCCACCTCTAGGCATATTTGGACCGACTTGGGAGGGCCCATACAGGGTAACGGGCAGGTTACCCTATGGTGCATATGACATTGAAGATCTAGATGGAAACTCGGCCCAATACTCCTGGAATGCAGCTAACTTGAAGAAATAGTTCCAATAGGCAAGCTATTTTGCTTATGGGAAGTGGTAGTACTGCTCTTGTACTGGGTGAGCTATTATATCATACGAGTGAGCTAAAGTTGCATATGCGCAAGTAAGATCTAAAAACTTTTCTAATTTTTTGAAATTTCACCAAGTGTTGGTAGTCGAACAGGTTTAAGTCGATCGAGCTACTTCTGACCGGTCACTTGTTTGTACTTGTATAGTTTTAATCTGTTAACAAGTCCAAAGTTAGTTTGACAAAGTGTATAGTGGTCGAACTACTTTGACATGGTTTGTAAATTATATGTTTTGACAAGTTAATGATTATTTGACAAAATGTATAGAAGTCAAACTACATTAGCTTAGTTTGTAAAGGCTTGTAAAGTAGATCGTCATCCGTACTTGTAATTTTTTAGCAAGATTAATTATAAGTTGTTCGTTCAAAGGAGAAAATTCAAGCTCAAGGCACAAATTTGCTATATAACCAGGCCCATTAAAGGTTGTTTGTTTTTAAATGAACATAGCCTAAGGCCAAGGCCCTTATTCCAATTTTTAAAGGCAAAGTTCCTAAGGAACAAAGCCCAATCACATGCATTAAGATTGTAAAGCATAAGTATAAATGCAAAGACAATTAATGTAAGGAGAACTAGTTGAGCAAAAAAGAAATTTATTGAATAACAAGGTTGTTCACCTAAAAAGATTACATTCTCCATCAAGGAGCGAACAACAATTACCAAAAGAAGAAAATAAAGGCCCTATTCTACCCTACTTCCTAAGGTTCCTGTCCGGCCGGTGGAGGGAGGTTATCATCTTTGGGATCTTCTAAGGGCGCCCCTGATATGGAAGGATCTACGGGGATGTCCTTAGTTAGCTCGACAACGAGTCCTTCAGCGTCATCTCGCTCTTTTTTAGCTTTCTCATTTTGGCCGGCGGGTACATCCTGCTCGTCATCCCCGACTTCTTCTTCCTTGTCCTCTGGAGGACTTGTGATTATAATTCGGGGGTCAAGAAAGTCAATCTTAACCTCATAGTCGGGCAGGTCGCCAAATTGAAGGGTTGTCCCCAGTGCAGGATGGTGAGATTCAACAAAATTAGTAAACTCTTTGCCGATCTCTTCAACAATGTGGGGGACCTCGAATTCACGTCTCGGATGCACTCGGCGTAGGCAGTCACGAACCCAATAATTGAGCTCGTCTCCATCTTGGGTATCAACTCTTCTTGCGGGATGGAGTTGGCGATTTGATTTTCCAGGTCGAAAATCTTGGCCGTAACCTCGGTGGCAAATTTTTCGGCGACCTTCTTCTGCTTGTGCATTTGGGCGAGCTCTTGGCGAAGTTGCTCGTTCTCAGTCATTTTGACCTTGAGCTCTTCGACAACTTTAACATGAAGGTCGAGGGCCCGTTACTCGCTAGTCTGGTGGGCTTTCACCTTGTTTTGGAGATCGCCAATCATCTTCTTAGCCTCCTCTTTGGCCTCGTCCCTCTCCTTTGCGATACGGCTGCCAGTGGCCGCATGCTGTCAGGCATCCCTTTCCAAGTTCTCCACCCGGTCGACCAACTTCTGAACGGTGACCAGGGTGTTGCCCGCTTCAATCAAACACAGTTGACCGTTATCCTGGGGTGTTTGGGTCTTGATGATCTTGTGCAGATCCTTACTCCAAGAGCGAGCAATAGACTTAGAAGCCCGTCGGATAAAAGAATCTGGGATCTCAGGGAAAGATGTGGGCACCTTCGAGCAGGAGTATTGGTGCACCACATTTGATTACCCAGGGTATTGGTCAGGCTCATAGCTACAAGAAACACAAGAGAAAGTGTGAAAAAAAAAGAAAGTTAAGAATAAATAAAAACTTACGAGTCATGGCGACCTTTATCCCAGCCGAGATATGTCGCATCGTGGGGATGATCCACACGTCCTTCAGGAGCAGCAGCGACTAAATGCTGCTCGGAGTGTTGCTCCACGAAAGGAGTTCGCCCAGCTTCGGGCTCGGATTGGTGAGCTGCGGTGGCCACACTCCCTTGGGCGACCTTTGTTTTCTTGGCCGCCCTTTCTGCATCTGAGACGGGAGTGTCGTCTCCACGAAGAAACCTCTTCTTTTTAGGAGTGCTTGCTACCGGCAGGCTGCTTATGGGGGAGGGCTGTTTTGTGGAGCTCTACCCGCCCGCCAGGTGTGGGTCGTCTTTGCTCGCCTTCGCCACTAAGGCGATCATTTTTGTTATTGGATCCCCCTTCTTCCTCCCTCTTTTAGTAGGCATGTCCCACACGTGTTGATTTAGCACATAGTAGGAAGGCTGGATGACAACTGTGACGAGCTGGTCTGCGAAAGAGGCAAACAACAAAAAGTTAGAAAGAATATGAATTTTTTTTAAGTAGTTCGCCAGGAAGAGAGGAACATTACCGTCGGGGATTTGAGCCTGACCCTCGATGTGGTGCGGATAGGTGGTGAGGCGAGCTACCCTTCGAGTAGATCCGAGCAGAGATGGGTAACACTTCGATCAACTCAGTTTCGGAGGGCGATCAGGCTGACGGTAATCAGGAACAAATCGTCTACACTATCCTTAGCACTTCGCCACTTGAGATTTTTGGGACCTGAAACGAAAAGAGAAAAAAAATTAAAATTAGTCGTATCACTTCAAAAATTTAGAAGGGATAAGACTCATGAATAAGGTCCACAAACTCCACCGGAGTATTTATACGCTTAGGACCACCATATGGGCGAGCAGAAGCACGCCAGTCCCCACCAATCCAGAACCAGTCATGCTTCTAGTCTTGTACTTTTCCAGGGATATCTTCAATTATTCTCAGATTAGGTCGCCCCTGGAGGTAGTACCAGCCCGCTCCGTCTCCAGTACAGGCGGTGGGTGTCATGAGGTAGTTCACCTCTTCCGCAGTTAACTTATTTGGATATCCCTCAAGGGCGCACAACACCATGAGGGCCATGAGGTTCATCCACCCAACAGGAGTCAACTGAGTGATGGCTAGGTTTGTTCGCTCAAGGAAGCGGCCGATCAGAGGGTGTAGTGGTAGTGTGACCCCAACATTGAGAGTGGCCAAGTTGATCGCTGTGAGTCAGTGGGGAGGGCGATTAGCTCTATCGTCGGTCAACAGCACGTACATATGCACATCAAAAGGGATCTTAAAATCCCTCCTGATCTTGGGCAGGTCCTCCTCGGTAATGGCGGACACAATGCAGCTCACCGCGTACTCGGTTGTCCTGAGTTTTCGCCTCCCGCAAGCTGGAATGGTAAATCGATTGGAGAACTCCCTCTCATAAGCGTCCCAATCCACTTAGCGAGCTATGGCAATCGGGAGTTGACGTTCAATAGGATTCGACATGGGATAATTGATACTCTTCAAATAATCCCACGTCAGCTTATCAGTGGGGGCGGGTTGTTGTACTTCGACCTCGTCCTCCTATTCGTGGAGATCCGAACTGGTCTCCTCTTCTACCTGGCGAGCTGGATTTGCTCGTGTGACCTTTTCCCTAGACGGGCAAGCTCCTGAATCAACTGAGCGGGCTACGGAGGCCGCGTCAGGGTCTGATTCTAAATTTACTACTGGGATAGAGGGCTCTCCGATTGGGCATTTTCCAGGGTCGCGAGGTGGATATGATCCAGTTTCTGAATGAGAGGACATTTGAATCGGGATTTTTTTGTAGAAAATGAGATCGAAAAAACATGAAACAGTTTTAATGGAGGTTTCCGGCGGAGAAGATGAACGGACGATAGCGATTTGAAGGAAAAATGGTGGAGTTTGGGTAATTTAACCCAACAAAAAATAAAATTAAACACAATGAGAAGAAAAATAAGAAATTTCTTACCTTACAAGTTCAAAGCTAAGAGAATCGTCGTCGGAAAGGGTGGAGAGTCGCCGGAAAAATTTCAAAGAGAGAATCAAGGGTTTTGGTGTCGGGAATGTGGAAAGAAAAATGTAAATTTGGAAAACAATTTCCTTTTATACTAATTGAAAAACGAGGTGTCTGGCGAGCAATGAAGAAAGCTCGAGGACCAAATTGCAAATATCGAGCACGTGCAGCCCTTCTCCGAAAATCCAGAAAGTGCGTCGCCTCGAGTTCGCATGCGCGTGGGCGGCGGCAATCATGCCGCCCACGTCATGCCTCGAACTGTACCCGGTACCTTGGTATTCCGACCATCGCTTATCCAATGCAGCTCGTCCAAGGCAGCCCGTCCCAACTGAAGTAGTCTGCACCAAAAAAGAACAGCTCGTCTCCATAACAAAGAATTATAGCCAGCCCATATGTAGTTCGCCCCACATCTTTATAACATAATGGCTGACTAGGGGGCAATTGTTGATAGTCGAGCAAAACTACAATTAAGGCGAACAAGATTAAGTGAATCAACTACATTAAAGATAAGATTAAACAAACTAAGCCAGGGCGAGCTGGAATAGCCAGACGAGTTATTCCAGCTCGGTGAACAACTTTTCTCAGGCGAACTACTTTAAAGCAAAGTCCATACAAACACGAATGAGACCTTGGCGAGCAACTCTAGCTAATTGGCAATCAACTCTAGCTAATTGGCGAGCAACTCTACCCAAGGCACAAAAGCATCAAGTCAAGAAGAAATATTACCAACAAAATCAAGCTAATAACTCTTCAAGGACAAGACCCAAGAGGCAGACATCTCACTAAAATGAGCTAATCCAACTTAGAAGATAGAGATTAGTTTAGATCAGGTCAAATAAGTCAACTCTCCATGTGTCAAGCATGCACACATGGGAGAGCAAAGGTCTAGACACCTCCTACTTGGAAAACTTGTATAAATACCTTGATTTTCAATTAATAAAACAAGCACAAATTCATAAATACATCCACACTTTGTCTACACCTACCAAAGCACTTCAATTTACACATATATGAACCAAATACATAATCAATACACGTATTTATTTCGTTTCTACCCAAATAACCGTATTCACTATTTACGGTGGTGATCAATCACACGTTATTGTTTGATGATCTAAATTAGCAACTAAATACAGCCACTAATCCTTGTGATTAGAAATGATCACCAACATACTTTATATAACCTATGTATTAAATACTTATTTATGAGAATAAATCTTTTATCACTATTGCTTTAAATATGAATGAATGTTAAATGTTTATTGCAAACCGTTCAATATATAGTACGTGTTACATTGTAGTTAATATGGTGATACCAGATCACGGAAGATCACATTAACAGTTCCTTGTAACTAAAAGTACAAATTCACGACCTAGGTGGAATTGAACAATCCACCTTAAAAGGTCGATGTGATTGGTCTGTCTTGACCAAGAGATTGCACCAACACATTTTGTATGTGTTGAAGTGAACCTACAGAGAGGATAAATTCTTCTATTCTGAATGGAGAAGAATTAGACCTCAGTGGTTATTGATTTCTTAATCTCCGTCACTCAAATATGACCGTGTATGGTTAATACTTATTGCTTTGATACGTGCTGGGTGAGAATCATAGTGACTTCGAACCTTGTGTTTTGGGTAGTAATATTAATCATACGACGGTTGCTAAGATTTAATACGGAGAAACGTGTGCGAGTACGGCTTGTGTGATTTATCCCCTTGGTGGGCTCAGAAGTTTTATCTTACCAAATCTTGCAAGTGGAACTTACTTTTTCGGTACGGATAAAAATATTGAGCTGTCTTTTCTCCAAGACACAAGATATTAATTAATTTAGTGCTATTCAGAAGCTCAATTAATGAATGAATTAGATAATCTCAAATATGGGAAATAATAACTGATAGCCCATATTATCGTAATATGAATTAAGATGGATAATGCAATATTAATTTGATAGTGATATTAATTAATATTAATGGGCTGAATTATATTGGGGCTCAATATTGAAATTCAAAAGTCCATTGGAGGTTCAATCTTAATTCTCCTAAAGGCCCCCCAGGTAGCCAAATAACAATAAGGTGATTAAAAAAATATATATTGCTGATTTTTTCATTAATTTTCGAAAATTAGTGTATTCAGAGAGAGAAACAATTTTGTTGATTTTCTTGAAAAAATATTATGGAAGATATGTATTCTTGGAATACAAGATTATCTCATAAATTCAAGAAGATCCAAATGTTGCTATTCTATCTCTGAAATCAAGAAGATCCAAATCTTGCTATTAGTGTATATTGTTGGGAAAATAATGGTGACGGGAAACTATTCGGGATGAAATTTAAATACGAATTTAAATACAATTATTACTAGCACGAATTAATCCTAATTAATTCAAATAATAATTCCAACAACAATTTTATCATCATGCTTGTTGAATTAATTCACATACAACTTATGGTGGAATAACAAGGAATTCATTTGATTACGTACCTCTCGTAGATATGGCCTTTGATTATCACGGGACGTGCTAACAACCAAAAGACCTTCTCAATTATTTCCCTTTCGCCTCGCTTGATCACCGGTGGGAAGTGCTTTCAAGCAATTAAATAACCAAAGGAAAAAGAAAAATATTTTTGCTCTTAATTTTTTCAACACATGGAATTATGTACTTGGGGATGAACCAATCACCCCCTATTTATAATAGTAGTGGCCGAAAATTACCCTTGGATATGGTGAAGAAAATATTTTTCTTAGCCTCTAAGAAATCTTGAATATATCCCATATATTCTTTTCTCCATAATAAAATATTCCACAAAAATCTCAACCTCCTATTATAAGCTTATTTTCGAAAATATTAGGAGAAAATCCAAAATTTGGATCTTCTTGAATTTATGAGATAATCTTGTATTCCAAGAATACTTATCTTCCATAATATCTTTCCAAGAAAATCAACAAGATCTTTTCTCTCCTAAAATATCTAATTTTCGAAAATTACAAGAAAAATCAGCAATAATATTTTCTTTTATTTTAATCGTCTTATTGTTATTGGGCTACTTAATGGGCTACTTGAGGGGCCTTTAGGAGAATTAAGATTGAACCTCCAATGGGCTTCTGAATTCAATATTGAGCCCCAGTATAATTCAGTCCATTAATATTAATTAGTACCACTAATAAATTGATATTACACTATCCATATTAATCCATATTACGATAATATGGGCTCCCGGTTATTATTTCCCGCGTTTAAGATTATCAAGTCCATTAATTAATTAAGCTTCTGAATAGCTCTAAATTAATTAACATCTTTCACCTTGGAGTAAAGACAACTCAGCATTATTATCCGTACCGAAGAAACTAATTCTTCACTTGCAAGATTTGGTACGATAAAACTTCTGAGCCCACCAAGGGGACAAATCACACGAGCCGTACTCGCACGCGTTTCTCCGTATTAAATCTTAGCAACCGTCGTATGATTAATATTACTGCCAAAAGCACAAGGTTCGAAGTCACGATGATTCTCACCCAACATGAATCAGAAGCTCAATTAATTAATGGACTAGATAATCTCAAATACGGAAAATAATAACCGATAGCCCATATTATCGTAATATGAATTAAGATGGATAGTGCAATATTAATTTGATAGTGATATTAATTAATATTAATGGGCTGAATTATATTGGGGCTCAATATTGAAATTCAAAAGCCCATTGGAGGTTCAATATTAATTCTCCTAAAGGCCCCTCAGGTAGCCAAATAACAATAAGTTGATTAAAATAAAAGAAAAATATATTGCTGATTTTTTCATTAATTTTTGAAAATTAGTGTATTCAGAGAGAAACGATTTTGTTGATTTTCTTGAAAAGATATTATGGAAGATATGTATTCTTGGAATACAAGATTATCTCATAAATTCAAGAAGATCCAAATGTTGCTATTCTATCTCTGAAATCAAGAAGATCCAAATCTTGCTATTAGTGTATACAAGATTATCTCATAAATAAAAAAAGATCCAAATCTTGCTATTCTATCTCAAAATTTTCGAAAATTATAATATAGATTTCAAGGTGAGGTTTTTGTGGAATATTTTACTATGAAGAAAAAAAAAAGGATATATTCAAGATTTATTGGAGATCAAGAAAAGATTTTCTCTTCCCCCTATTCCCCTGAAAGAATCGGCCACCACTATCTATACAAGGGGGTGATTATTTCAGCCCCAATTTACAAGTTCCATGAGTTGGAAAAATCAAGAGCAATAAATATTTTTCCTGTTCCTTTATATTATTAAATTGTTCGTTAAGCGCTTTCCACTGGTGAACGCATAAGGCGAAAGGGGAATACTTGAGAAGGTCTTTTGGTTGATAGGATTAATTCACTTGTCCCGGTCTTCTCTTCGGACGTCGCTTCAAGAGGTACGTATTCGCGTAAACTCCTAGATATTCCGCCATAGGATTTTACGTGGTTTTATTTATATGCATGAATTATTTTGTTGTTGGATAATTATTATTTCAATTAATTAGAATTACTTCATGGTAGAAATAATTAAATTTAAATTCGTATTTAAATTTCATCCCGAATAGATCCAGGCACCTCAATTTCTCCAACAACTGGTATTAGAGCCACGGTTTCGGGCTCTGATCTTTAAATCTAAATTTAAATTGATGAACATTAAATTAAAATTGGATAGTAGAATTGTTAGATCTTTTTTGCAAATATCCAATTGTCATGGTTTTAATGTTTATTTATTTATGCGTGTGAATTATTGGGTTTAATTTGATTCGTTCGAATTTATTTTTCTCGTGAGAAAATCCACTAGTAGATTAGTTATTTTTTTGTTTGATTCGATCAATGTAATAGACTAGTCTAGATCTAGGTTTATTTATATTTTTTGTAAATAAATTAGAACCGGATCGGAACGAAGACGAAGACGATGAATTAAGAATGATGTAACGGACGGCGTATGCACGCGTTGGCGCATGCATGGATGTGGATCGTGCAAGGGGGAAATGAACGAGCATAGATGATGTGACCCGAGTACACGGTATGCACGACAGGCATCGAGGCAGCGCGACTACCTTACGTGGGCCGATACGCGCCGGACCTTCGGCCCACGCCACCGTGTTGCGTGCTTATCTTTTTTATGCACGGTGCTGAACATCATCCCAACCCCAAATGAAGGACGTTCCAGATAAATTTGTTGCTATTTGAGTGAGAGCTTTTCGAGACGAATGATGAAAGCTGCTAGGACGATTTCTGGCATCAAGACATGAAGAAAAATTAAACCGTGACAATTGGATTTGAGTGCTCCAATTTTTTTTATGGATTTTTATTTTCGTGAATTTATTTTTTGATAATATGTGTTTGCATGATTATTTAATTGTCCTAAGAAAAATCTTACTTTCGAAAATTACTAAGTATGAATTTTATAATTAATCAACAGTTTTATTCCGGATAATAAAATTGAATTAATTTTGACCTCTATAATTTATTTATTTGTGAAGTCATTTTGGAATACATTTCCACCAACGGATCGGCCAAAAAGACAGATTTCACATGAATAAATTCTGAAAGGTTGATTGTGGATTATTACTAGTGGCGGTATTGACCCTCCTAACGAGTGGCTTGCTCAAAGCGAAATAATAATCCTGTATTGAATTATGGTTATTACTTAGTATAAGAAATTAATATTAACTTACTCCCTAACGGAGTCCCTGTCAATTCTTATATGGTCAAAATGGGAGCCGACTATTAATTTTGAATTAAAGGTTTGTAATTGTTCTTGTTTGTAACCTGCTTGAATGTGTTTAAATAACGGACCACACTCAACGTGACATATTTAAACTGTTTTGAGATGTCGACTGATGCACGATTATATTGTTCTAAGGTTTCAATATAATTGATGTGATCGAATTATGTGATAATTTCGTATTTTTCTTGATATTAATATGAATGTATGTTTTATTCTCAGATCATCATGTCGCAACCTTTTAATCCAATGTTTAGTATACTTAAAGATAACAAACTTACCGGAGAAAACTATGGTGATTGGAAACGTTATTTAAATATTGACCTTACTGCACAAGAACACGTTTGGGTACTTCACGTTATTAAACACTACAAGCCTAGTGATAAGTCAAGCGATGGGGAAAAGGTGGTATACAATGATTGGAAGTGGGAAAATAAACACATGAAGCACATCATCTTGACTTCAATGTCTAAAGATTTGAGGTGTATTCATGAGGACATTGAATCCACTGTTGAAATCATGAAAATCCTTGAAGAGATGTTTTCATATCAGAACCCCATGACTAATCAGTTCACCAAACATGACTCAGTCAAGTTGAAGATGGTGAAAGGAACGCTCATGAGGGATCATGTTCTCAAAGTTAGGCGTTACTTTGATAAACTTGAATTTCTTTGTGCTAAACAAAGTGAAAAAGATCAAATTAACTTCTTGCTCCTAACTCTACCGAAAAGTTTTGATGAGTTCTTCTGGGAGTACGTGCTGTCGGATCACATGTTTACTATGGAAACTTGACTTAAACCGAAAATACTAACTTTCTACTAGTAGTTTCCCACAAGCGTACGGGTTCACTGTAGTATAAGTAAGTATAGCGACCAAGTATATCGAACCCAAGGGAAGGAGTGTATGCGAACAGATCCCTGAAGATCTACGTGTCGTAACTAATATGAATGTATGCTTTAGGATTTTTTAAAGAATTAATTCTAAACTAAAGTAAACTAATTAAACTAAAGAATGAATTAAACGAATTAACTAAGGTTTGTATTCAAATATGTGATGGTGATGCTCATGATAGGAATTCCTACGTATACTAACGGAGCAGGTACATAATCAAGATAACCGTGACGCACAAGAAATAACCTAAGTAAAAGATTGCAAGATGAAAGCTCAAGAATTAAAACCCTAATACTTTATACCAACAATCGACTTCACTAATCCATAACAAGTTAATAGATAATGCTTAATTAACCAGACCCTAATTTAAACTAAGGTGATGCGGTCGTCCTCCTTAGATAAACCGGTAGATTAATTAACCCCTTCTAAACCCTCTCATTAAGTGTACTCGTTGTTAAAGAGTGATAAGGTCGTCCTCTCTCGAACAC
The DNA here is from genome assembly GCA_947034835.1 of Ballota nigra. NCBI lineage: Eukaryota > Viridiplantae > Streptophyta > Magnoliopsida > Lamiales > Lamiaceae > Ballota > Ballota nigra. The sequence goes on from OX344720.1 coordinate 36,455,373, forward strand.
TTTTCGAACTAAATTCAAAGGTAAAGTTAAGATTGATTTTAAGAATTCATTAATTAAGAGAATTAAAACTAACGAATTACCCTAATTACATACCCACAACCTACTTCTACGAGTTCATCCTACCCCAAGCATGCAAGGGTTTTAGCTAGACATGGCTTTTACGAAAACAAGAACAATTGAAGAAGTAATGAACATAATGATTTTAACGAATAAATTAACAAACATAAACTAGGGTTTAAAGAAATAAATGCTAAGAACTCAAATTAAATTAATAAAACAAAATCTCAATGTACTCAAGAACAAAGGTCTAAAGAAACGAAACTAAAAATCAAAACGGAACTGTGAATTCGTAAAGAAAATCTCAAAAACGTCAAATTAAAGATTGCTCGTCTCTTCTTCTCCAAAAACTAACTCTAAAAGTACTCTCGTATCAAGTGGGTCTCTGATTATCCTAAAAAACGAGTTTAGAATGAGTATATATAAGTGTTGGGCCGAATCGGAAACTCATGGGCCGAAAAAACGCATCCGGAGGCAAAAATAGGATAGTGCTCGAGCAGCTCGAGCAGAGGCGCTCGAGCATGTAGCTCGAATGGTGCAATCGGTCGAGCGCTGGCGCTCGAGTGCTCTCGCTCGAGCACTTTTCAGCAGCAGTACACTTGTTCGTAAAATCTTCATATCTCCTCAACCGGGAGTCCGTTTTGGCCGTTTCAAAGTTCTACAAACTACTCTTTTTGCCCTCTATCCATCTATGAAATCCAAAGAGACAAATTAATGATTTTATAAAAATGATACTCATTTGACTCCAAACACTCATCGAAAATACTCAAAACATGGGCAAATCGGGCACCAAAACATAACAATTTCACGCCTTATCAACCCCCCCAAACTTACCATGTTGCTTGTCCTCAAGCAATGAAATAATAAGTCAAGTGAAATTGTTAGGAATGAGTCAAAGAATCAAATCATGCAAGTAAATGGACTCGAGTTTCAAAGATCGATCACACGTATACTAACTCACCCCCCTTCATCATACTCATGCAATAACAACAAGAAACATCAAGATCAAACATGGATGTGCACTCAACGATGTGTTTCACTCTCTCACAAGTGTATATCAATAATAAATGACTCACTCAATCAATCAATCACACATATCAACAGCTATAGGCTTGTAAGCGCTCTCAACTTCGACCATACTCTAGAAATCAATGCCGAATCAAAAAGGACTTTTCTCAAGGTTGTAATGTAGGCTCTTTGGACAGGTGGGATAACAATATGGGTAAGTGACTTAAGTGAATGGAGAATAGAAACTCAAACTTTAGTACTTCGAGATTAGGAACAGAATACTTCAAACATTTTCAGTCAACACACTTTCAATTCCAATACTCTCATCACTTCAATTTTTTTTCTAACTCATTTCACTTTTTTTCTTTTTCAATCACTTCACTTTTTTTTTCTTTTCTCTTTTTCGCACAAACACATGAGCTCATTTTTTCTTTTGCTCATTCTCAACTTTTTGTTCTTTCCCACAACTCAAAACTTCATCACACTCTTCTTTTATCACATCTCAACCATCATAATTCCTTTTCTCAACTCAACTCAATCCCCTCAACCTTCACACCTTTCCTATTCTCCACTCAAATTGGGACAAAAAGGCTTAGGAACTTGGAATAGTGTTTAAATGTACTAGCAAATGAAATAGGCTTAAGGCTCAAACTGGCTATCAAGGGATAAATATCAATGGTAAGGAAAAAATTGGCTAAGTGACTCAATCAAAACAAAGATGGCCTAAGATCACATTCGGCATATCAAACTAGACACAATCAAAAAGTGAGAGCACACACAAGTTCTAGCATCCTCTAAGGTGACGATCCACTCACAAACAAAGAGATCAATGCATGCATCAAAATCTCAAAAGGCTCAAGACTCACGGCTTTCACATCCATGCTAGTCCTAGTGAATTCTCATTCCTATCACACAAGTACTCAAAAGGAAAATTTGCAAGCATACTAGTTCTCTCTCAAATCAACTCTAACTCAAACACTCACACAATATAGTCCCTAACTCAAATCCACAAATCACCAACTCATACTCATACTCAAAGATAGCAATCAACAAGCATAAGATGATTGATAGGCATGAAATATGTAGTAGCAAATCAAATCAATAACAGCTCAAGGAGCATCTCAAGGCTCAATATATAACCCAACTCAACTCAAAGAGAGGGTGTGCGCCTGTGCATATTTCATAAAATACATAAATACTCTACCCCCCAAACTTCGACCTTGTGAAGCGGTCTAAGTTTGGGGTTGTGGGTTACCTCATCCAAATAATTCAGTTTCTCCTAACAACTTGACACACTCCCTTGTCTCGAGTTGGTCCCTTCAATCTCCACTTCTTTGGCACTCCTTCACCCTCAAGGCAAGCCTACAAAATAAAACTCTCAAGTACGAGGTTAAAACTTACGATTCAACAACACCCTAATAACATAAAACTCTCAAAAGCAAATAAAAAATGGGTTACCTCCCATTCAGCGCTACTTTTAAGGTCCTCATGTCGGACCGAGCTCAAAGGAGCTTATGGGACATGATACTCAAAATTACCTCCCTTACTCTCATAAGAGTGGTGGTTGAATTTCTTTCCTTGATGCCCCTCCATCATGAGTTCCTTTGCTTCCTTCTCATCCCCAAGTGGTGGGGTTCTCAACTTCTTCTCACCTTTATCTGGAGGAGTCTTACTAAGCAATTTCTTGAGTTTGAACTTTTTCTTCTCCACTCCTCCTTTCTCTTCTCCTTTGGCCACATCTACCCTTTTCAATTCCGAACTGACTTCCTCCATAGGGTACTTCATGGTCTCGTATAGGGAAATTTTCACCTCTTGATCATCAACTTGCAACGTGATCTTCCCATTCGCCACATCTAACACCATCCCGGCTGTAGCTAAGAAAGGCCTTCCCAAGATCAAAGGCACGTGCTCATCTTCCTCCATGTCTAGCACCACAAAATCGGCTGAAAAAATATGATCTCCAACTTTCACGAGGACGTCTTCAACCACACCTTGAGGTCGAGTAATAGACCGATCGGCGAGTTGAAGCGTCATCATTGTCGGCTGAAGTTCTCCACCTTCCAACTTCTTGAATAGCGACAATGGCATAAGATTGATGCTCGCTCCAAGGTCGCACAACGCTCCCTTCTTAACTCCATTCCCGATATCACATAAGATTGTGAAACTCCCAGGATCCTTCAACTTCGGGGGAAGCGCCTTGTGCACTAATGCACTCACCTCATGGTTCAGCTGCACCAACTTGGGCTCATCTACTCGCCTCCTCTTCGCTATCAAATCCTTTAGAAACTTGGCATAATTCGGCATCTGTTCCAAAGCATCATAAAAAGGAATGTTAATATGCAATTTCTTAAAAATATCAAGGAATTTAGCGAATTTCTCATCAAGCTTTTTCTTCATGAAGCGTTGTGGATACGGGACGGATATCACCAATTTGGGTACCCCTCATTCATCACGCTCAGTCTCTTTCACTTTCTCTCTTGCTTCCTTTGCCTTCCTCCACTTAGGAACTCTCTCAATCTTCTCAATGCCTTCCTCTTCAGGCTCTTTGCTCTCTATCTCAATTTCTTCCTCAACTATCTCACCTCCATCTTTCTTATGTTCTTGTCCTTCCATCTCAATCTCTCCTTGGGGCGTCTCAGAATCAGCAGGCATCTGAGGACCATCATAGTTGGTCCCACTTCTAAGCTGGATCGCCTTGCAATGCTCTTTCGGGTTCCTTTCAGGCATAGAAGGATATTTACCCGGCTCTCTACCCAATGATTTCGCGATTTGGCTAATCTGGTACTCCATAGAAGTGAACCGCCTATTGTTCTCTTGCTGAATTCGATTCAACTCTACATCTCTCTTCTGGAGTTCTTGATCACGCTGATCACCTTTCTTATGTAATTCTTTCACATCATACTCCAGAGAAGATAATTTTTTGCTTCCTTCCTCCACCTTCTGTAGGATAGCTCGCAACATCTCCTCGGTCGAGGAACCGCCTTCTCCACCCGGGGGTTTTGAACCTGGATCAACACTTGGAGGAACTGTAATTCCGGCCTTCGGATTAGCATATGAAAAATTCTCATTCTTCCTCCATGTATTTTGTTGAGGCTGTTGGCCTCCTTGATACCCTTGTGTGTTCCTCCATTGATTTTGAGGAGGCTGTGGACCTGGAGGTACAAATGGTTGGCCATAAGAAGGTCTTCCAAATTGATTGCCACCTTGTTGATGCCCACCTTGATTGTAGTAAGGTCCTCCCATATAGTTGGCTACCTCCTGCTGAACTGGGGGCTGGTCCACTTTCTCACTCACTGCTACATTCCCTCCAACCAAATTTTTCCCAACCTCAATGTTACTTATCTTCTCCATCATAGCCATCAACAACTTCCTCGTTCCTTCACTCTCCTCAATCTGGTAAGCTCTCTAAAATTTTGGGTCCTCGTTCCATGCCCCGGCATTTGTGACAATATTATCAACAATTTATCTACACCTCGTTGTTTCTTGGTTCAGGAATGCTCCACTAGCACACGCATCAAGATGGGCTTGGCCAGCCTTGCTGGCTCCACTATAGAAGAATGCCATGATATCTCCCTCATTGTACCCTGCTGCGGGCACTCAATCAACATGTTGGAGTATCTCTCCCACGCTTGACGTAAGTCTTCTCCTTACTTCTGGCGGAAGGAAGAGATCTCTATCCTTGCTCTTATTATTCTGGATGAAGGGTAGAATCGCTCGAGGAATAGACACTCGAGCTCGGCCCATGTGGTTTGGGAGCGTGTTATCGTACCACTCCTTTGCTATTCCCGTTAAAGAGAATGGGAACAGCCTGAGCCTCTTGACATCTTCAGACATGCCGTGATAATTGAACGTGGATGCGATCATAAGAAAACTCCTCAGATGAGTGTGGGGATTCTCCTTCCCAACCTCCCCCTTGAATTGATTCTCGGTAAGAAGCTTTAGAATTCCAGGGGAAATCGAGAAGTTGTTTGCCTCTACAGGAGGCAATGCCACTCCATCATAGTACCGTTGCGGCTGTGCTGCAAACCTTCCTCGAATAGCCATGTTCTGATCGGCATTCTGAGCAACGGGCTGAGGAATAACAGGTGGTACAGGTACTTGTTGGACTGGTGGTGGTTGATAAACTGGTGGTTGGTTGTAAACAGGAGGTGGAGGTTACGGGTATGGTGAAAAAGGGTATGGTGGGCAGGGATAAGGATAAGGTAAGTTGTGGGAACCCTAAACCCTAAACCCTAAACAAGAACAATTGAAGAAGTAATGAACATGAACATAATGATTTTAACGAATAAATTAACAAACATAAACTAGGGTTTAAAGAAATAAATGCTAAGAACTCAAATTAAATTAATAAAACGAAATCTCAATGTACTCAAGAACAAAGGTCTAAAGAAACGAAACTAAAAATCAAAACGGAACTGTGAATTCGTAAGAAAACCTCAAAAACATCAAATTAAAGCTTGCTCATCTCTTCTTCTCCAAAAACTAACTTTAAAAGTACTCTCGTATCAAGTGGGTCTCTGATTATCCTAAAAAACGAGTTTAGAATGAGTATATATAAGTGTCGGGCCGAATCAGAAACTCATGGGCCGAAAAAATGCATCCGGAGGTCAAAATAAGATAGTGTTCAAGCAGCTCGAGCAGGGGCACTCGATCATGTAGCTCGAATGGTGCAATCGGTCGAGCGCTGGCGCTCGAGTGCTCTCGCTCGAGCAATTTTCAGCAGCAGTACACTTGTTCGTAAAATCTTCATATCTCCTCAACTGGGAGTCTGTTTTGGCCGATTCAAAGTCCTACGAACTCCTCTTTTCGCCCTCTATCCATATATGAAATACAAAGAGACAAATTAATGATTTTATAAAAATGATACTCATTTGACTCCAAACACTCATCGAAAACACTCAAAACATGGGCAAATCGGGCACCAAAATATAACAATTTCACGCCTAATCAAAACTCTGCTCAAAGCTTTGGAGACAGTGGAGAAGCATTTAGGATGTAAAGATGTGACTTTGGTGACTAAGAATCTTTTCTCAACATCTAGACCATTTGTTAGTAAGATTGAGGAGAGGGCGAAAAGTCAAGACCAAACCAACTCTATCACTATTGAAAGCAAAGAAAAAGTAATCAAACAATATCGTGTAAAGAAACCCGCCAAGGGAATGTGTTTCTATTGCGGTGAGAAGGGACATTGGAGGTCTACCTGTTCCAAGCCTTTGAAGGCGAGAAAGAAAAGTAACTCTCATACCTTAGTCGTTGAAACTTATGTAGCGGGGTATGCTGCCCATCTTCGGGTAGTGGATACGGGAGCCATTGATCACATTTGTTTTACTCTGCAGGGGTTCAAGCAAACCCGGTGACTAAGAGGGAATGAGATCCTCATCACTTTGGGTGATGCTACGAGAGTGGCAACCGAAGTAGTGGGAGACGTGCACCTGTCTTTAGAAGATAGATTTTTAATTTTAAGAGATGATCTTTACGTTCCAAACTTCAGAAAGAATTTAATTTCGATTTCTAAGTTCTCTTTTTATGGATATTCAGTTACTTTTAATAAAGTTACTATTTCTCTTAAGAATGATCATATCTGTCATGGAACGTTAGTGAACAATCTCTATACGATTAAGTGTGCACACCACTCGCAAATTGAATCTAATAACACATCGAATATTTTGAGTAATAAAAGAAAGAATTCTTCGGACATGAACGAAACACTTCTATGGCATCTTAGACTAGGTCATATTAATCTAAAACAGATACAAAGACTGGTGAAAGACAGGTCCTTTGAGTCACTTCAAGTTGAGCCATTTCCAACTTGCGAATCCTGTTTAGACGGTAAAATGACCAAGAGGGCATTTGGAGCCAAGGGGAATAGAGTCACGGAAGTGTTAGAACTCGTTCATACCGATGTGTGTGGTCCAATGACGATCAAAGCAAGAGGGAGGTATGAGAATTTTGTCACTTTCATTGATGATTACTCGAGATATGGATACATTTACCTTATGAAGCATAAGTCTGAAACTTTTGACAAGTTCAAGGAGTTTAAGGCTGAAGCTGAGAAACATAGGAAAAAGAGTATCAAGTTTCTACTATCTGATCGTGGAGACGAATACCTCAGCGATTAATTCTTGAACTATCAATCGGACAAAGGGATTGTATCCAGTTGACTGCACCGGGAATCCCTCAACAGAACGAAGAAACATGACTCTTTTAGAAATGTTCTGATCCATGATGAGTTATTCAAATCTACCCAAGTCATTTTGGGGTAATGCCTTGGAAACAACGACTTACTTCCTAAACTTGGTCCCATCCAAATCGGTTTCTAAAACCCTGATAAAATTGTGGACTGAGCGAAAGCCCAGTTTGAGACACATGAGAATCTGAGGGTGTCCGGTATATATGCTAGACAAGGAAGCCATTAAATTGGATCCACGTTTGGAATTAAGGCTATTTATAGGATATCCCATGGGAACGAAATGGTGTATGTTCTATAGTCCCAAGGATCAAAAGACCATGATCAACACACACTTTAAATTCTTAGAAGAAGACTATATGAACAACAGCAAGCCCAAAAGTAAAATTACCTTAGAAGAATTGAGAGGGCAAACTCCTATACCAAGTATACAAGATGATATACCAATCGTCACACCTTCACAACCGGAACCTCGTCTTATTGGGAGGGTTATTAGACAACTCGAGAGATTCATGGGAATATGAGAATCTTCGAATTTAATTCCCAGAGATGAATCAGACCCATGGACATACAACGAGTCAATCCAAGATAAAGATACGACATCTTGGCAAATTGCGATGGAAGTTGGGATGGGTTCAAGGGATCATAATCAAGTGTAGGAGCTGTCGAACCACCCAGTGGGGTAGAACTCATTGGTTGCAAGTGGGTATATAAGAGGAAAAGAGGACGGACAGAAGGGTTGAAACCTTCAAAGCTAGGCTAGTGGCAAAAGGATATACTCAGAAAGAAGGGATCGATTATGAGGAAAGCTTTTCGCCTGTGCTCAAGTCCATCCGTATTCTCTTGTCGATTGCTGCGCATTTAGATTTTGAGATCTGGCAGATGGATGTTAAGACAGCTTTCCTAAACGGAATTGTTGAAGGGGATATCTATATGCGACAACCCGAATGCTTTATTGAAAAAGGTCAAGAGCATCTCATATGCAAGCTAAAGAATTCAATATACAGACTTAAGCAAACATCACATACTTGGAACCAATATTTTGATCAGGTGATACAGTCTTATAGGTTCGATCAAAACAAGTTCGAAAGTTGTGTGTACAAAAAGTGTGACAGAACTGCAGTGGTATTCTTAGTATTATATGTAGACGATATTCTACTCATCGGAAATGATATAAAGGTGTTGACATACATAAATGTATGGTTGTCAAAATAGTTTGATATGAAGAACTTAGGGGAATCCGGTCACATCCTTGGGATCAAAATCACTTGTGATCGCAAGAAAAGAATGTTGGGCTTATCGCAAGCTTCATACATAGACACTGTTTTGAAGCATTTCAGCATGCAAGATTCAAGAAAGGTTTTGTACCTTTTAGACATGGAATCCATCTATCGAAAGAAATGTGCCCTAAGACGTCTGCGGAGATAGATAACATGAAAGACATTCCGTACGCTTCGGCCGTAGGAAGCCTTATACATGCAATGTTGTGTACGAGACCGGATATCTGCTTTGCCTTGGGCATGGTGGCTAAATATCAAAGTAACCCCGGGAAAGATCATTGGACTGCAGTTAAATGCATTCTGAATTATCTGAAAAGAACTCGTGATAGAATGTTGATTTACCAGTTAGACAATCTAATTCCAGTGGGATATAACCTCGGGTAGTGTGTTCTGCATGAGAGGAGGAGCCATATCATGGAGAAGTGTTAAGCTAAAATGCATCGCAGATTCGACTATGGAAGCCGAATATGTAGTTGCTTGTGAAGCAACGAAAGAGGCAGTTTGGCTCAAGAACTTCTTAGTGGACTTGGACGTTGTTCCGAATTTTGCCCAGCACAATCACCGTCTATTGTGATAATATCGGAGCAATTGCAAATTCAAAGGAACTGAGAGCCCACAAGGCCAACAAACACATAGAAAGAAAATACAATCTTATACGAGAAATCATTAAGAGATGAGACATAGAGGTGGCAAAGATCGCGTCAAAGAACAATCTAGCAGATCTATTCACAAAGGTTCTGCTTCAGAATACATTCGAGAGACATGTGAATGAAATGGGTGTCAAGACCGTTGCCATTCTGCTTTGAGTATTAGTAGGAGGAATATTATTAGGTTAGTGTAGGTTGACATGAGATAACATGTAGAACTACACTAGACATGCATGATGTATACTTAAAAACAAACTTTGAGTATAAGTAGGAGATTGTTGGGGTTATACGTGAAAGTATGCTTTTACTTTGTATAACCTATGTATTAAACACTTATTTATGAGAATAAATCTTTTATCATTATTTCTTTAAATATGAATGAATGTTAAATGTTTATTGCAAACCATTCAATATATATTACGTGTTAAATTGTAGTTAATGTGGTGATACCAGATCACGGAAGATCACATTAACAGTTCCTTGTAACTAAAAGTACAAATTTACGACCTAGATGGAATTGAACAATCCACTGTGAAAGGTCGATGTGTAGTTCTCAGATTGGTCTGTCTTGACCAAGAGATTGCACTAGCACATTTTATATGTGTTGAAGTGGACCTACAGAGAGGATAAATTCTTATGTTCTGAATGGATAAGAATTAGACCTCAGTGGTTATTGATTTCTTAATCTCTGTCACTTAAATAGGATCGTGTATGGTTAATACTTCGTGACTTCAAACCTTGTATTTTGGGCAGTAATATTAATCATACGATGGTTGCTAAGATTTAATACGGAGAAACGTGTGCGAGTACGACTTGTGTGATTTATCCCCTTGGTAGACTCAGAAGTTTTATCGTACCAAATCTTGCAAGTGGAAATTAGTTTTCTGGTACGGATAATAATGTTGAGCTGTCTTTATTCCATGTCACAAGATATTAATTAATTTAGAACTATTCAGTATCTCAATTAATTAATGGACTAGATAATTTTAAACACGGAAAATAATAACCGGGATCCCATATTATCGTAATATGGATTAAGATGGATAGTGCAATATTAATTTGATAGTGATATTAATTAATATTAATGGGCTGATTTATATTGGGGCTCAATATTAAAATTCAGAAGCCCATTGGAGGTCCAATCTTAATTCTCCTAAAGGTCCCTCAAGTAGCCCAATAACAATAAGGTGATTAAAATAAAAGAAAAATATATTGCTGATTTTTTTATTAATTTTCAAAAATTAGTATATTTGGAGAGAGAAAAGATTTTGTTGATTTTCTTGAAAAGATATTATGGAAGACATGTATTCTTGGAATACAAGATTATCTCATAAATTCAAGAAGATCCAAATCTTACTATTCTATCTCAAAATTTTCGAAAATTATAGTATAGATGAGAATGTGAGATTTTTGTGGAATATTTTACAATGGAGAAAAGAATATATGGGATATATTCAAGATTTCTTGGAGATCAAGAAAAGATTTTCTCTTCCCCCTATTCCACTGCAAAAATCAGCAACCACTATCTATATAAGGGGGTGATCATTTTATCCACAGTTTACAAGTTCCATGAGGTGGAAAAATCAAGAGCAATAAATAATTTTCCTCTTCCTTTATATTATTAAATTGTTTGTTAAGCGCTTCCCACCTGAGAACAAATAAGGCGAAAGGGGAATACTTGAGAAGGTCTTTTGGTTGATAGGATTAATTCACTTGTCTAGGTCTAGGTCTTTTGGTTGATAGGATTAATTCACTTGTCCCGGTCTTCTCTTCGGACGTCGCTTCAAGAGGTACGTATTCATGTAAACTCCTAGATATTCCGCCATAAGATTTTACGTGGTTTTATTCATATGCATGAATTATTTTGTTGTTGGCTAATTATTATTTGAATTAATAAGGATTAATTCATGCTAGTAATAATTGAATTTAAATTCGTATTTAAATTTCATCCCGAATAGATCCAGGCAACCCGATTTCCCCAACATGTATACCTCCATATTATTTGCCTAAAAAACACAACTAATTTGCATTCACCAACATCATCAATAAACTTTGCAATAAAAACTCAACATCAACAACGTAAGGGCTATAGTTTTAAGATGTCACAATCTATAAACTATAGCACAAGTGACTCATATCCAGTGTATGAATGATCATTATGCAAAATATATCGTGGTCGAACTGCAATTATGTTGTCCGAAATGAAGAAGAATCCGGGCCTTTTGTATCACTCTTGCAGTGAACATGGATGGTCTCATTGGTGCTACCCAATAGAACTTAATCAATTCTCTAACTCATTTGTATTCAACAAAGGAAAACGGAAGATCATGTGAGACAATCGACATAATAATCAAATGACGCACATGCTTGTGATCAATATTCCTAGGTCTTAACTTCCCTTCACCATCCAACACTAACCCAATATTTTTATACTTTGGATTGTTCTTACAAGAATTTGTATGGCACTTAAGTGTAGATGATCCATAATTCGAGCAACCCCAGGAATATTGTTTCTCACACATTTTGCATTTCACCTTTCCATTCACATGCTTAAAAAAAGCGTCCTATACCTCATAGGTGGTGATTCTTGATTTTTTTGATGGTTTTTCAGCATCATCTTTGTCATCTACGGTCTCAGTAGGAACTCTAGATTCCAAAACCTCCACATTATCATCATCAAATGCTTGACTGTTAGACTCCATGCTGCAATATAAATTTAATCCAAATATCCATTAACATGTAATTAAATCCAAATAACAATTAACACGATAATTGCTATGTGCAAATTTTTTTATGGGACTTTAGAACATAACAGAGCAAATAAATACTTCTCTCTATTTTCAACCCTAATGGGGGCAGGCCCATTTAACTAAACTTGGAAACTTTTAATAAAATGGAAAATGCACACATATACCAAAAATATTATAAATAATATGTAGTTCCTTTTTCCCTAAATCAAAGTCAGTCATTCTCCATGATTAAGTTTTGTGTCTGATGCAGGATTTATTAAGGGAGTTATGTTGATTTCTATTGGGAGTTATGTTCTGCATCAAGTGTAAACATAATGAAAAATCCGTACGTATTTATCAATAAACTCTCCACATTATATAAACTAAAAATATGAACAATAAGATATATTACAGAGCAGGACTTCTTAAACCTTAAAATAATATAATATGATGGCTTTAAATATGTTTAATTAATTGGTAATTAATCTTCATCATTTTATATTGTGAGATCTAGAGGTATACATATAAATTCTGTAGAGGAGCATAGTTTTGAAAAGAAAACTGAGGGACTTTGCAAAATCCAAATTATGCCCAGAAAATAAAGCTTCATCATTTGCAAAATGATTAAAAAAATTGAAAGAACCATGATAAAGTTCTCACATACCGTGAATTTCAAACTTTTTAGTTATAGGTTTGAGAGGGCGAACAACGGCGGGGGCGGTGGAGAACTAGGAGCACTGCGATGTGATTTGAAAGCAGTGGGGGGAGCGCCTAGGCTTGAGAGCAAGGGCTGAGAACTGGGCGGCGGGCCGGCGACTGTGAGATTGGGGGCCGACGACGGCAATAAACAAGAGTGAACTAAACCCCAATTAGAAAGAATTCAAATGAAGTATAGGAATTGAATATTTTTTTAGTTTCTGAGTTAGTTCTCTGCGTAATAGGGGAATTAAATTTTTTTTTTAAAACTTCCGGGCTAACTGGGCCAGCCTGTATAGCCCGCGGGATAACCGGTCCGGGCAAAAAAGGCCCAATTTTAAACGGGCCGTTATATACATGAACCTAACCCTGCACGGTTCCGGGCTAAATGGGATGGCCCGCCAGCCCGCGGCCCATTTAACATCCCTAGCAAGAAGTCTCTCCTATTTATCATGTCGACGTCCATCTTTATCATGCAAAAATAAGATCTATTATGACGAATTTGTAAGTTGTCGCAACTTCTGATGTATGCCAATGGGTTGTTACTATACCCTTGTGATGATAATAACATTGTCATAATAAATCTCTTTTTTTTAGTGACAACATTCATGTTTGTCACTTCAATTATAGATTAAAGTGACGATACAAAACGTTGTCACAAAAAATTAAACTCTATTGTGGCAATGTGTCAAGTTTGTAACCATAGAATAAAATTTTGATTTTGAAATAAGTTTGTCGAAAAATAGAAAACCAGTTTAACGTCGTGAACATGAAACTGGATGGTTACTCATGGTATTAGTCGTAATGTTAAATGGTTTTACTTAAATTATGGAAAGGTACTCATAATGCAAAAGAGTGTCATTTAAATTACTAAAAAATATTAGTGGTAATACCAAATGGCATCACTTAAATTACTAAAATTTATTAGTCGTAGTACTTAAAGTAAAATATTATATATTTATAGTAAAAAACTTTGTGAGCAGCCCAAAATTCAAGGAAATCAGCCCAATAATGTAAATTATTATTAATAGAAAAAAAAATGTGAGCATCCCAAATTCAAGGAAATCGGAATAAACTCCTAGCCTTTTAAAACATAAACTAAACAAGAAAATCTATAAAAACAAAACATGCCCTCCTAGATTGTCGAACCCCTAACCTCCCACCTTGAGCAAGGTACTTTACACCACTTGAACATATTAATAAAATAGAAGAAAACCCACCACTAAAGTATAAGAATAAAACCAAAATAATATAAGCACCTCATACTCTTGAACTAATTAACCGTGAATCTAAATAATATTTTTTGTGCACTGCTCTCGATCCATATATTGATTTGCTTCGATTTTCTTCATAACCCTAATTAGTTAATTTGGGCGCTGATTATTTCTTTGCGCAATTTGTTTCGTCACAATTTACTTGTATTCTTGCGAACTATCCTATACTCAACCTCCCAAGAAACTGGTTTGGTGTTCCGCTGACAACTTCGACTGCTGGATTGCTGCCTAAGATGGTTTTTCAGTTTTGTAGATTAAACACGACGTCAACTTCGATCAATCTCCTCTGCCTCATTCTCTCTTTTGATTGATTTAGTATTGATCAGGTTTAATTTCTAAACCCAGTCTTGTAAATTTTTCCAATTTCTTTGTAAATAATGTTGTGCTTTCAGTTTTATGGGTGTGATTTGAATTAATATGAATCTTGAATAAGTACTTTGGTACTTTAGAATTGTGAAATTCCAATTTCCATGTAAGATGTCAACTTTAATTTCGTAGAAAAATCTCATGAAAGGATCCAACGCCCACTAATATATGTTTGTTTTTGTTCTATGGCCACATATGTGCAAATTTGAACTGCCTCATTTATTACAAAACTAGTTTGTCTTTATGGTTGAACCTCTCATTCAATATTCTATGGTCTGAAAATTTTAATTAGATCTCTAGTCTCTGAATTGTCCCTACTTAATAGTCTGATGCCCCAACATTTTCCACGAATTGAGTTATTCTTGAGCATCTTGTCCAAGGCAGCATAATACACAAAAAAAATATATAATAATTCATTCATCTTCCAAGCAATAGATAATTGAGGGGAGATAACATTAGTTTACTTGAAGCGAGCTGGTAATAGTTAACTTTACTCCAAAAATTCCTAAGAGAAATGAAATTGAATAGTTGAATTCTAGAAGAGGGATTTGGGAGATCATTTGATTGAAAATCGTGCTTTTTAAATTGTTTATATGTTAGTGGGAAGTCAAATGAGAATGTGGGACCATATGTGAGCAACAATTTTATTTGCTTTCCAGAAAAGACCTCTATTGATAAGGCTTGAATGAACCTACATTAGTTTTACACTACTCAGAAATGTGAAAGTTATTTTTGATAGTCATATAGCGTTGGTTGTGTAAACTATAATTAAAAAATGAATTGGTTTTTATGTGATGATGGTGTATCATTAATAAGATACACTATGCCAAAAATGACTTTCGACCACGGGGAAAAGACAACGGGTATTGATTATGACCGTTGTCTTGCGTGTTACGCCCGTGGTCTTAGGTATCCCCGTTGTCTTAAATTAAGGGTTCGCAACATAAGACCACGGGGATAAGCCCCCATTGTCTTTTCCCGTGTTCTTAACTCAGTCTCGCAATATAAGACAACAAGGATTAATTTTCGTTGTCTTTTCACGTGGTCTTAGGTATTTTTATTTATTTTGTAATTTTTTTATTTGGTTTATTATTAATGGTATAAAAGGGACACTTGTAAAAAAAATTCACAACTCTCGCTTCATCCCGTAGCTAACCCACACATACATTCTCCTTAGACCTTGTGTTCGTCCCCCACCACCACCACCACCACTACTGCCATCTTCCATCGCTCAGTGCCTCCTGCACCGTCGCTCAGCACTACCTCCACCATCGCTCAGCACCATCTCGTCTGCCATGAATCCTTCCGTCGTGAACCGCCGACTTCGTCCACCATCGTGAATCGCCGACTTCGTCCACCATCGTGAATTGCCGATTTTGTCCACCGTCGTGAACCGACTGCTCGTCCTCCACTGTGAATTGCCTAGGTCAAATTTTTCCTAGGTAATTAAGCCTTAATTCACTACAAGAAATATCATTTTTAGTGACAAAAAATTTCTTGAGAGGATGAATTACCTTCACTAAAGGTTGAGTTTCCACATCTTCAACTAGAGTAAAATAATCCTCTAATTAAAGGTCCGATTTAAGTGAAAGAAATTTAATCACCGTCACTGAAAGTGTAATATACTTGACATTTATTGGGGTATGAGGTACTCTAATTGAAAATCTAGCAAAAAAGACGTATTATTATCACAGAACCTAAAGTTAATCGATGTTTTCTCTCTCCATAGCTCTGAGCCCTAGCAATGGTGAATTCCCTCTCACGGACCTCTCTTGTAAGCCTAGCTATGGTTATTTTTCACTCCCCTTACTCTCTTTCTCTCCCCTCTCAGGCGGTTTCCCCTCTCGCCCACCGTTTTTGCACCTCCAACCTCGCGAGCTGCTACTCTTTCTCTCAAAGATCTGGTTTAAAGGCAGATGATTCTCATAGATAATGACGATTGACGAATGATTCTTACTTCTATGATTTTGAAGGTAGCTTTTCTTCCCCTTTAACTTTCTTCTCTACCGATTTTGATTCTTATTTGAAATGTTTCTTCGTTCTTTTCTTCAAGTTCCAGCTGCGACACAAATGTTAGGGCACATGATTCTGACCTAGAGTTTTGAAGGTAGGTTTCACTTCTCAAAATCTTAGTCAAGTTGTGAATCGAATTTATATTATATGTAATCTAAATTCTGAGTTAAGAGAATCAAATAGGTAGAATGATTGCTAGGTTTTTCTACAGTAGCTAAAAATATATAACTTTTGTAATTTCCTACAATAAATTAGTAAGTGAACAAATAAATGACTGATTATAATAATGTAGTTTTTTTAGTTGAGTTCCTCTTTGTTCTCACATGCTAATGATAAGTTCCACATGAACTTTGAATTAGCCGTATAAAGCTCTTCTAGTAAGCTTAATTCACTTTGTCTAGGCACCAACTCAGAGATTGGGTTAATCCACAACCATCCCTCTTACACAGGGCATTCTCAGTCAACAAATTAGTGTGAAACATCATCTTGATTGAAAGGTTAGTTTTTATGTTCTTTTTAACTAGGAAAATGATAAAGTTGTTGTAGTAAAGAACATTTCTTCTAGAGTTTTTAAGAATTAAGATTATTAACAATCTCAATTAACCTGTGAGAGTGAGATTCATTAGCAAAAGCAGGGATTATTCCCCGATATTTCATTTTGATGCAATGATATTTTCCTTTCAGGCTAGTGACATTGAAGATATATGACTTAAGAATATTATTGGAGCTAAGGTAGGTAGTTGATTATTTATAAGCACTCATTTGTTTTGGAACTAGCCAAGGCATCTCCCGTTGTGTGAACAATTAAAAAAATAACATGTTCCTAACTTCTGGGTACATCTTGTTTTGCAGAATATGTGACTTTGGGATGTTCTGCTTTCTCTAAAAAAAATTGTTGGTCCTTATTCAAATGACTTTAAGGATGTTTGCATCACAAATAAATCTGCTTCGGAAAAAACCAAGGTAAAACCTTAAGCATTTTCTTTAAGCACTGGGATATAGTTCTATTCTAATCATTTGGTAAAAAATAGCAAGTAATAGTTAAACCTCTATTAATTAGTTTCGTGTTGCCTATTGGAGCTAACCGAATAGATATAGATACTTTGCTTATTACATATAGATATGTGTTATGTATTTATATAATTCTTAAAATTCTTATGGGTGTGAGTCTCTTCCAATAACTATCTATGTACTGCCTATATACTGCTACTATCTATCATCTCTGTTGTCGTTCATATTTCTTTTCAATCCTTGAACACATTATTGAAACCCAATATGTTTGTTGCTAGCTCTGCATTTTGATTTTATATTGTTTAATATTTGGAACATGTTTCATATAAATGAAGTTATTAGCAATATAAGTATCAACGTTTACGGTTTTGAGGACATATTCAATACAAATTTCTGATATGGAACCTAATTGATTTCTTCTACTTGTTTATGATCATTTTAAAACTAGAAAAGATATCAAAGGTACAAGGAACTAGAGTTGAGGGATAAGTTGACCTTAGCAGAGAACAATTTATTTCTTGGAAACAAGTATGCTTCTCAATCCTTGTCTTTACATTATGTAGGGTGTCCTTGAACGTTCATTTGATTTTTTTGCAGCATTAGCAATGTCATTCTCCTTCCTATAATCTTCTGAAGTGGAGTCTAAACTAAGATATCATTATATCAAGTTCTAGTTACTATGAAATATTCTTGAATAATTTGTAATTGACATTTCCTAATCTGATAATGATGTGGGATTGACCTCAAAGCTTATTATTTAAATACTGATCTTTTCATTATTCAAAATTCTGAATGTTTGAGCATGTGTAGCATATTTCAGAGGAGGCACATTTATTATATGTATTTCAGATAATGTAGGGTGATATTGGTTTTAATTGATTATCTATCTTTATTCTGATATTAATTACTTCCTTATTTTTATGATAATGACTTCTAAAAATTAATTTTTTTTCATTAAAACTAAGCGAAATAAAATTGAAGAACTAAAAAACAAGTAATATTTTTTTTAGTTTCAAGCCACTATTTATAAAACACCATTAGGAAAGTGTGCCACTTTTTTTACCAATATTTCTCTGAGATCGGTATGCACAAAATCTCATAAGTCAATTGGGTCAAACAAAAAAGTGGCAGAAGTTAAACAAATGGAGAGAATATGTAACATTTATGCACATCATCTCCTGCAGATGAGAAAATGGAGGCTGCAGGGCATTGATAAATGCCTTGTTAGAGAATTCAGAATGGTTTGTCATGTGATGCGAGGAGAAATTAGAAAGGATTTATCGAGGTATCATTCCAATAAACCAACTCTTTGATATTTAGATTCATAAATTGCAGCAGCAGCGTCTAAATAAGTGTATTCTAAATCCAGGGATGCAGAGCTATACTGTTTGACAAGGATAAAATCCAAAGGTGCATCGTCATCATTTTTGTCATATTTCTAGTCTAGTAGAATTGTAGAAAGAAACAAGTATAAATTTTTTTAATATGACTTATTTTGTTTCCATCATTCTTGTGAATTTGCTGTGGGAGCCCTCTAAATTAGAGTCCATCAGTGGGGAAATGGTGGAGCATTTTTTCTAGGTAAAATGAAGAGCATTGTTCTCTGATTTCTCTGTTTTTAGTGTCGTATATGATGACATACTGAGGACACAATTTTACCTCATGTTCTATGATACCATGGTGATAATTGAGAATACATTGAGTTGTTTTGCTGAAATGTATCTTGAAATTCATTAGTGTCTTCTCACTTCATTCTAGCGTTTACGCCAATCAGAGTCACAAATATGCATATTAATGAGTAGATTAGAAATATATATATTGGCTACAAATGAATGTTTGATATTGCTAATTATATCAAAATTGCAGGTCCTCCTAATGCAGATACCATTTTGGCAGTGAATCAATTTTATACTAATGTTCAACCAAGCAGAAGGTATTTTAATAATATGTCCTATGCTTTCCTGGATTATGTATTATTTTGGTGAGTAATTAGTGTTAATAGGTTTAGTGTTTGGCTTTAGATAAACTTGGACTTGGAATGCTACTCTTTAAATTACCCTTACTGTGTTTAATGAGTTTAGGAGTAAAGTAAATATAAGAGTCATTGAATTGGAAACTAAAAAATTAAGTGAAAGTCTTGTGATTAGCTACTGATTTTTCGCTAATAAAAGCTCAATTCCGCCTACTGATTCAGGATAATTTGAAATGTGAATGAATTAGTATTTGCATAATGTTTTCACAATTTCTCCATTGGAATTCCATGGGTGATAAATTTTATCCAATTAAAAAGGAGGGTGTATTTTTATAATTACATTTCAATTCATTAATATTCTTTCAATAATAGTTTATGGAAGTAAATAGTCAAATTCACTTTATCTATTAAAATGTTTTCCCTTCCGTAATAGTTTATGGAAATAAATAGTCAAAATGAAGAACTAAAGCTTGTGGCTGAGTATTGGTCAAGTTGCAACAAGAGTTATTAGAGTTATTTAAGGTATTATATCGTAATTTGATTCAGAAGAAAGAAAAACAGCAGTTAAAAGCTAGAAATATGGACTTCTGGTGCGATTACCAACAATTATTTATGTACAATATATCTGCAAGTTTGGATGTAGCTGTTGTAATAATTAGAATGAATTGATCAATAATTTAGATAAAGAATTTAAACTGATAATCTGTAGGATAACTTCATGCATCTTAAATTGCATATTTTGACAAAAATATTTAACTTTAAATGAAGCAAAAGTTTAATTAAACTATTTTCATCAATCTTAAATTCCTATTTTATGTAGTTATCATTCATTGTGGTTCCGGAGTATTACAAAGGATGTTGTGCATCAGCCAATGATAAGTGGCGTGGATTCAAGACGTTTCTTACGTGTGTGTCTTAATTTGGTTATATGCCTATTTTTGGTTATATGGATTGTGTTTACGATTTTGCTTACTACAAAAAACATTGAATATTGCATTAACTTTTTTCTTGTGTTTATTTGTACTTTCACAGTTCCCACAAAAAAAACTACTCTAAAAAAAGATATTGATGGCGTGCGAGAGGAGTGGGCCGATTGACTTTCAACTTACATGGATAAATGATCAGCAATACAAAATGGGGTCACAGGAAGTTTGATTGTTTTTTTATGATTTGGAACTTTATCATTGCAGTTGGATGTTATTTTTAGATTTTCATGACTCAGTATGAACAATGGATGAAACTGATATTTGTAAGGATTTCAATGATGATAATTTTTATTTTTTATTTGATAAAATTTAGTTTATAATTCTCTTGCATTCATTTGAAAAAAAAAATACATTACCACAGGAAAAAACCTATGACAACGAACTAAATATGGTTTTGACAACGGGTAAAAATCTGTTGTCGAAACAATGGCCATTGAGAAAAGACAACGATGATAAAATTATATAACAATGGGTAAAATCCATAGTCTTATACATATACGACAATGGTGATTCCCCGTTGTCGTAGGTAAATATCAACCGTAGTGGATGGGCTGGTTGTTGTAGATCCAAACTTTTGGCAACGAGTTATAGTATTTACAACAACGGTTATAATTAAGTTACGACCACAGTTTGTCACCGTTGTCTAAAGAGCTTAAGACCACGGGTATAATAAAGTTACCACAACGGTTAATCACTTTGTGTAAAGAGCTTAAGACAACAGGTAAAATAAAGTTACAACAACGATTAATCACCGTTGTCTTATACTTAAGACAACGGTGGGAAACCCGTTGTCAAATGTCCGGACCTAAGACAACGAGCCCATCAACAACGGTGGAAAAATACCTACGACAACAGGGAATCCCCATTGTCGTAGCCCTTTTCTGGCATAGTGAATAATTCCACATCCTCAACTCAAACCCCCTTTCATTCACAATTTTTTCTATTCTCCACTCAAATTGAGACAAAAAGAGTTTTAGAAATTGGATAAGCTCAAATGTGCTAGCAAATAATAGGCCAAAGCTCAAACAGGGTAACAAGGGATAAATATCATTGGTAGACATATTTTGGCTAAGTGACTTATCAATTCAAAGATAGTTTTAAATCACTTCCGGTATTTCATTCTAGACACAATCAAGAAGCGAGAGTACCCACAAGTTCTAGCACCTCTAAGGAGAAGATCCACTCACAAACAATGAGATCATTTTAATGAATTTTAATCTCTTATAAGTCTTAAATCTCACGACTTTCACATCCATGCTAGACCTAGTGAATTCTCATCACTACCATACAGGTATTCAAAAGGAAAATTCGTAAGTGCGCGACTTTCCTCTCAAATCCACCCTACTCACAATACTCACACAGTCTAGTCTTAATTCAATTCCACAATCACCAACTCATAACTTCATACTCAATGATAGCAATCACAAGTAAATAAGGAAAGAGTCAATAAACATGAAATAAATAGTACCCAATCAGTTCACATCATCAGCTCAAATACCTATCAATGCACAATGTATAACTCAACTCAACGAGAGGGCGTGCGCCTATGCAATGTCAATTAAACCTCTCTAGTGTGCCGGTGCATATGTATCACCATAAAACTTATAAACACTCCACTCCCCCAAACTTCGACCTTGTGAAGCGGTCTAATTTTGGGGTTTGGGGTTACCTCATACGCATAATTCTGGTTTACACTCGGCATTGTAGCACACTCCCTTTCTCGAATTGCTCCCCTCTATCACTACTTTGGAAATTTGTGCACCCTCAATACAAGCCTACAATAAAATCACTCAAGAATGAGGTTAAAAATCACACGAACACAAAAATAAAAATACTCAAAAGCAAATAAAAATGGGTTGCCTCCCATTCAGCACTATTTTTAAGGTCCTAATGTCGGACCGAGCTCAAAGGAGCTCACAGGTCATGAGACTCATAGCTACCTCCCTTATTCTCATAAGAGAAGTTGTAGAATTTCTTTACTCGATGCCCATTCACCGTAAATGCCTTCACATCCTCCTTCTCAACCTCAAGGAATCCACTCTTGAATACCTTCTTTACCAAATAAGGACTATTCCACTTAGATTTCAGCTTTCCACCAAACAACTTCATCCTAGAATTAAATACCAGGACTTGGTCGCCCACTTGGAACTCCTTCTTTCTCAACCGCGCATTGTGCCACTTTTTAGTCTTCTCTTTAAATATTCTAGCACTCTCATATGCGTTGTCTCGAAATTCCTCCAACTCATGAAGTTGAAGTAGTCTCTTTTCCCCCACCATAGGACTATCAAAATTCAGTCTCTTAATTGCCCAATACGTCTTGTGCTCCAACTCCACAGGCAGGTGACATGCCTTCCCAAAAACTAATTGGTACGGGGACATTCCCAACTGAGTTTTATAAGCCGTTCTATACGCCCATAATGCGTCATCAAGCTTCATAGACCAATCCTTTCTACTCACGCTCACCGTCTTCTCAAGGATCTCCTTAATTTGACGATTAAACACCTCTGCGAGACCATTCGATTGAGGATGATATATTGTTGAGACCCGATGACTAACTTCATATTTTGCTAACAGCTTCTCCATCAATTTGTTCACAAAGTGACTCCCCCCATCACTAATCAACGCTCTTGGAACTCCATATCTAGAAAAAAAAATTCTTCCTCAAGAAGTCAATTACCAGACAGGAGTCATTCACTCGAGTCGGGATAACTTCAATCCACTTTGAGACGTAATCGACGCATACAAGGATATATAAAAATCCATTACTCGGAGGAAATGGGCCCATGAAATCAATCCCCCATACATCAAATACCTCTACCTCCATAAATACGTGCAACGGCATCTCGCCCCTCTTAGTAATAGCACTGAAACATTGACACTTATCACATCATCTCACCCACTCCATGCAATCCTTCAAAATAGTTGGCCAAAAGAAACCGGCTTGAAGCACCTTCCTTCCGGTTTTCTCTCCACCCAAATGTCCTCCACATGGTAAGACGTGACAATGCCTTATAATGTCATTCCACTCCTGCTCGGGCACACACCGTGTAAGCACTAAATCTACCCCTCTCTTGAACAAATATGGATCATCCCAAATAAATTCCCGGACTTTCTTCAAGAATACCTTCCGGTGCAATGAATCCATATCCGCCGACAGCTCTCCACTAGCTAAATTTTTAGCATAATCTCCGAACCACGATGCTTTACCTTCAACGCGATACACCGGGACATCTCCTACACCAAACAACTTCTCTTCTGGAAACTCATCGTTCACCTCTCGCTCTTCTACCATATTCTCCTTGGTGAGCCCCAACCTCGAGAGGTGATCGGCAATCATATTTTTACTACCCTTCTTGTCTCGAATCTCTACATCAAACTCCTAGAGTAATAGAATCCAATGAATGAGTCAAGGCTTAGCATCCTTCTTGCTCATGAGATACCGAATCACTGTGTGGTCCGTATACACTATTGTTTTCGTTCCTACTAGGTAGGGCCGAAATTTATCAAAAGCATACATGACGGCCAACAGCTCCTTTTCGGTCGTAGTATAATTCATCTGAGCCGAATTCATCATCTTCGAGGCATAATAAATAGCGTGAAACCGTTTCTCTCGTATTTGCCCCAAAGCTACTCCCATAGCATAATCACTAGCATCACACATGAATACGAACGGACTCGTCCAATCTGGAGTCACAAGAATAAGGGCATTCACCAACGCTTCATTTAACCTGTTAAAAGCCACTAAACACTCATTAGTAAACTCAAAAGCGAATTCTTTTTCAAGAAGTCACGAAAGGGGTTTAGCAATTTTTGAAAAATCTTTTATAAACCGTCTATAAAACCCAGCATGGCCCAAAAATGAGTGAATCCCCTTCTCGGTCGAAGGTGGAGGAAACTTCTCAATAGCGATCACCTTCGTCTTATCAACCTGGATACCTTTCGAGGACACATGATGTCCAAGAACAATCTCCTCCTTCACCATAAAGTGGTATTTTTCCTAATTAAACATTAAGTCCGTCTCTTCACGCCTGCTCAATACAACTTCAAGATTGATTAGGCACATATCAAATGACTCCCCGAACACGGAGAAGTCATCCATAAAAAATTCCATAATCTTTTCTATCAACCCATGGAAAATAGCCAGCATACACCTTTGAAAGGTGGCGGGTGCATTACACAACCCGAACGACATTCTCCTAAATGCAAAAGTACCATATGAGCAAGTAAAGGTGGATTTCTCCTGATCCTCGGGCGCTACCATAATCTGATTATATCCTAAATACCCGTCTAGGAAACAGTAATACTCAAATCCACCTAATCTATCAATCATCTGATCAAGGAACTGCAGAGGAAAGTGATCCTTGCACGTTGCCTTGTTCAACTCTCTATAATCTACACACACACGCCATCCCGTCACTAATCTAGTGGCTGTTGATAGGCGAGCAGAAACAGCATTTGGGCGACCAGGATTAGCGCAAATCACTTAAGAATTAAAGTGGGATTAACACATGATTCACCCAAGATATCCGGCGAGCAAAACCTGCATGCGATCAAGACACATAGGCGAACCAAACCAGATCAAAAGCCACATGACGAGTTCAATCGGCATCCTGCCGACCAAATCCAACCACAGTGCCAAAATAACAATTAAGCAAGATGAAAGACCATCAGAATCAGACTAAAGACTCCTCAAGGACAAGTCCAACATGACGAACAGCTCTTGACTGCGTGCAAGTCCAGCAAATAAGGATAGAATTTAGTTAAGATAAGGTCAAATTAGTCAAAGGACAGGTGTCGAGCATGCAGGCCTGGTCGGCCAAAGGTCGTGCCACCTCCTGCTAGGCAAAAGTCTATAAATACTTAGATTTTTTCAGCAAATAAAACAAGCACAAATTATTATACACGTCCAAACTTCGATTACGAATCTAAAATAGCTCGATTAACTTACAATCGAACTTAAACACGTAAGCTTTCATACGATTCTAATCCACCTAAACCCGGAAATCCGTATTCACTAATTACGTTAGTGATCAATCACACGTAATTGTTTGATGATCAATTAACCATCTAAAACAGCCATTAATCTTCGAGATTAGAACTGATCGTCAACAGTGGCTACCAATTCATTAGTTTCAGTTTTAATCACTGTGGTACCCCCCCCCCCTTCTTAGAACCTACGTGTAACGATCTCACCCAAGGACTATCAGAAATAACATAAAACATATTACTATCTAACAGCTTTAATACCTCTTTATGAATGACCTCTTGTATAACCGGATTCACTCTTCTTTGATTTTGAACTATGGCTTTTGTACCTTCCTCTAACATAATCCTATGCATGCATATAGAAGGACTAATACCCTTAATGTCCTCGATCGACCATCCTATTGCAGATTTGTGCTTACGAAGTACTACAAGTAGTCTCTCTAATTGATCACTAGATAAAAGGGAAGATACAATTACCAGGTACCTCTCATTATCCTCCAAGTAAGCGTACTTGAGGTGATCCGGGAGTAGTTTCAACTCCTTTTTCTCCTCCAATGGTGGCGCTTTATCGAACATCTTCTCAAACGTGGACTCCTCCACATCCATCTCTTCCTCCTCCTCAACTTGTTTCACATCCATGAACTTCAATTCCTTGCTATCTTTAATGCTGTCAAAATAGTCAAGATCATAAAGCTCATACGTTAGCTCATCAAGAATAGGATAATCATAATTATGCACATAAAAAGAGCAAGGGTCAAGAAGTGTGTCATCAACACAAGTGTCCATGATATCAATAAAGTGACAGCTTTCATCTCCCATGGGGTATTTCATTGCTTCGTAGATAGCTAATTTTACTTCTTGATCATCAACTTTCACCGTGATCTTCCCATTCACCACATCTAACACCATCCCGGCAGTAGCTAAGAACAGTCATCCCAAAATCAGGGGCACATGCTGATCCTCCTCCATATCGAGCACTACGAAGTCGGCGGGAAATACGTGGTTCGCCACCATCACTAGAACATCCCCCACCACTCCTTGAGGTCTAGTGATAAACCTATCGGCGAGTTGGAGAGTCATCATAGTGGGTTGAAGTTCAACCCCATCCAACTTCTTGAACAACGACATCGACATCAAATTAATGTTGGCCCCAAGATCGCATAACGCCCCCTTCTTGATTCCATTCCCGATATCACACAAGATAGTGAAACTACCAGGATCCTTCATCTTCGGAGGAAGCGCTTTGTGCACCATAGCACTCACCTCATGGTTCAAATGCACAAGTTCGGGTCCGTCAACTCGCCTCCTTTTAGCAATCAAGTCCTTCAGGAACTTGGCATAATTCGACATCTGCTCCAAAGCATCGTAGAATGGTATGTTAATATGGAGCTTCTTGAAGACATCAAGAAACTTAGCGAATTTTTCACCTAACTTCTTCTTCATGAACCGCTGCGGATATGGTACCGAAATTACTGATTTTGGTACCCCTAGTCATCAAGCTCGGTCTCCTTTATGTTCCGCTTAGCTTCTTTAGCCTTCTTCCACTTAGGTACTTTTTCTATCTCCTCAATCCCTTCTTCCTTCTTTTCTTTCCCATTCTGAGCATCTTCCACTACAACTTCTTCCACTATGTCCTCGTCACCCTCTTTCTTTTTCTCATTCTCTTTCTTGATCTCTCTGTGGACTTCCTCAACATCAACAGGTAGTGGAGGACCGTCATACTTGGTCCCACTTCTCAGCTCGATAGCCTTGCACTGCTCCTTCGGGTTCATTTCTGGCATAGATGGATATTTACCCATCTCTCTAGTCTGCAACTTTGCAATCTGGCTAATCTGATACTCTATCGAAGTAAACCGCCTGTTGTTCTCTTGCTGGGCTCTATTGTGGTCAATGTCTCTCCTCTGAAGTTCTTGATCCCTCTGATCATTTTTCTTGTTCATCTCCTTCACATCATACTCCAAAGAGGACAACCTTTTACTTCCCTTCTCCACCTTCTGCAAAATAGCTCATAGCATATCATCGGTTGAGGCACCGCCTTCTCCCCCTGGGAGTTTCAAACCTGGATCTACACTTGGAGGTACAGTAATTCCAGCTTTCAGATTGTTGTAGGAGAAGTTAGCGTTCTTCCTCCACTGATTCTGATTAGATGGCTGACCTCCTTGGTATCACTGGTTATTCCTCCACTGATTCTGAGGAGGTTGTGGACCCGGTGGTACAAACGATTGACCGTAGAGAGGTCTTCTCTGTTGATTCTCACCTTGCTAATAGTCACCCTAATTATAATTAGGCCTTCCCATATAGTTGGTCTCCTCTTGCAGGCATCCTGGCTGATCCACTTTCTCACTCAAAGTACTACTTCCACCACTCAAACTCTGGCCAACCTCCAAATTACTGATCTTCTCCATCATAGCCATGAGAAGCTTTCTCGTACCCTCACCGTCTTCCATCTGATAGACCCTCTGATGCTCCAGATCTTCATTCCACTGCCCCGCATTCTTCACTATGTCTTCTACTATCTATCTGCACTCAGCTGCGCTTTGATTAAGGAATGCTACATTCTCACATGCATCGAGATGGCCTTGAGCGGCCTTACAAGCCCCACAATAGAAGTAGGTCATGATATCTCCCTCATTGTACCCGTGCTGCAGGCACTCAATAAGCATGTTCGAAAATCTCTCCCAAGCTTGACTCAATTCTTCACCGGGTCTCTGCTTGAATGATGAGATCTCCTTCTTTGCCTTCACCGTTCTAGACGGAGGGTAGAAATGCTTAAGAAACAAACGCTCGAGCTCAGCCCATGTATTCACACCCTCCCCCCATAGAAGTGTGTTATCGTACCATTTCTTAGCTATTCCAATCAGAGAGAACTGGAACAATCTAAGCCTCTTTGCATCTTCAGACATCCCATTATAGTGAAAGGTAGAGGCTATCATAAGGAAGTTCCTCAAATGGGTGTGTGGATTGTCCTTTCCTACTTCTCCCTTAAACTGGTTCTCCACGAGCATCTTCAAAATTCCAAGAGAAATAGAGAAGTTATTTGCCTCAACTGGTGGCATAGCTACTCCATCGTAATACCGTTGAGGCTGAGCCTCAAACCTTCCTCTAATCGCCATACCAGGCGAATCTGCGTTCTGGGGTACTTGTGGTTGGTAGACTGGTGGTGGAGGGATCTGTGGGATTTGTGGTTGGTTGTGGAATGGTTGTGGAGGGTAGTATGGTGGATAGTAGGGTAGATAAGGGTATGGGTAAGGGTGGTTATTGTGTTGGTAAACTGGATTGTTGAAAGGGTTGTTTGGGTTTTGGTTTTGGCTCTGATTCTGGTTTAGTGCAGGGTTGTTTTGATTATGTGGGTTTGGGTTTTTGTTTGAGCTCTCCCCTTGGAGTATTTGCTTCTGACTATTCACAACTCTTGCTTCTTCAACCCGTTCCACATTCTGATTAAGCCCTTCTCCATCGAGATCCAAATCTCCGCCTAAATCCAAATTCATATTGTCCCCAGTTGCAGTAGTCATCCTTCGCTGAAGGCTCTATTCCTTCGGGCTATAGTCTCAGGATCTTGTTAAGTTCTATCAACGCTTGTTTCTCCCTTAGAGCGCATTTTCATAAACCTGAAACTCCAAAAGAAATAATCAAATGCAACTGGAAAATGAATAATAAATAGAAAAGAAAAACACTCACTACTAGCTTCTAAACTATTTCCAAGTTTTACTCAATGAGCATACATCGCCATCCCCGGCAACGACGCCATTGAGTTGCATGTAAAATACTAGCTTTACTAGTAGTTACCCCACAAGAGTATGAGATCAATGTAGTATGGACGAGTATAGAGACCAAGTAGTATCGAACCCAATGAAAAGTTTGTATACGAATAAATCCCTGAAAATGTACGTGTCGTAGCTTATATGAATGCGATATTTGGTTTAAATTAATCCTAAACTATATTCTACTAATTATCAAATGAAAATATATAAAAACTATTCTAACTCTGATAGGAAGTGCAAATATGGTGGTGATGCTCGGGATAGGAATCCCTACGTATACTAACGGAATTGGTACGTTAACTAAAATAATCGTGATGTTCAAGTTAAAATCCTAAGTGTAATAAAACTAGGCAATCAACTTCCCTAATCTAGCACAAGAATTGAAAGAATAAAAGCTCAAGAATTAATCTCAATACTTAGTTCTATCAACCTACTTCACTAATCCACTAATTAAATTATATGAATTGTGCTTAATTATTGAGGCCGTCCTATCTTGAATGGCATTTATGATGAATTTCTTGTTATCAAATTAAATATTGTTAGTTGATTAATATCATAGCTTAAGATGATAAAGTTGTCGTTGCAAGAAGGGTACCATCAAAGACGAATATATATTACCACTATGATGATAATATCATTGTAAATGTTCCTTGGTAACGAAACATAATTGTCGCTACGAATAGTCCAAATAAAAAAATCTTGTAATGAGAATGCTCTAGTATTGTGAGAATATCTTTATCACAACTACTATTTTTTAAATGATGAATATAATTTGTCACGAGAAAAAAAATTGTGACGAAAAATAATTTTGATGACAAAAGTATAGGATTATAGTGATGAAGATTTTGTTACAAAAATAGTATCTGCAGTAACACATATATTTTGTCATGAGAAAAAATGAAAATGTAAGGATGTTGTGACGATTAACTAATTTGGCTGACAAAAATATTCGGTTATAGTGACAATAATTGTTTCAAGGCAATATTATTTATAGTGAAAAATATATATTATCACATGAAACAACAAAAATGTAAGATTTTTGTGACCAAAAAAGAGGGTTATAATACGACAAATTTGTCACGACAGCATTATCTTTGGCGACAAATAGATTTTGTCACGTGAAACAACAAAATATAAGTATATTATGACAAAATAAAATTTTGGTAAGAAAAATATAGAGTTGTAGTGATGGTATATTTGTCATGACAACATTACCTTGGAGACAAATTAGGTTTTGTCATGTGAAACAACAAAAATATAAGAATAATGTGACAACATACAAATTTGAGTGACGAAAATATGGAATTGTAGTGATGATATATTCATCACGATAATATTATTTTTTGCAATAAATATGTTTCATCACTAGTTGTTGTGACAACATCCTTTCATCATCACCACATATCTTTTGTGACGGACTTTTGGTGATGATGCTTGTGACAAAAAGTTTGTCTCCACAAGACTTAGTGACAAAAAATTAGGTTCTTGTGACAAAATATTTTACCACAAAGAGTATATTTGTGACGAAAAATAATTTAGGTGATAAAAAGAGAGGGTTATAGTGATGATAAATTTATCACGACGACACTATCTTTGGCGATAAATAGTTTTTGTCACGTGAAATAATTTGTTTAAGGATATTGTGACAAAAAACTTTAGATGATGAAAATATGGAGTTGTAGTGATGATATATTCGTCACGACAATATTTTCTTTGACGATAAATATATTTCGTCACTAGCTGTTGTGACAACTTCCTTCCATTGTCACTATATATCTTTCGTGACGGGCTTTTGGTGACGACGCTTGTGAAAAAAATATCACCACAAGTCTTTACTGACGAAAATTTACATTCTTGTGACAAATATTTTCGACACAAAAAAGTTAATTTTTATAGTATATACAGTAAAATTCATCAAAACACAATGAAATAACTAAACTAATGAAGTTGAGATTACCATTGTTGGCATCTTTTGCAGTGGCCACAGCAAGAAGAACACCTTGAGCATGCCTCTTCATAAAAGTACCATGGAGGAAAAGCATTGGACGATAACTTTGAAAACCATATAGACAAGCCTTAAAAGAGACAACCAACTGTTCAAAATAACGGGAGGTGTTATTGCTCTCAAGAGCAACAACACTACTAGGGTTGGTACGTTCTACAACTATAAAATATCATTTAAGATCATCGTATTAATCTTTAAATCTTCCAAATATCTTATCCTTTGTTGATTCAACCATACACCATACTTTGTAATAAGGTAAGAGAGTGTCATATTCAGATTGTAAAAGCAACTTACATCCTTACCCCCCAGGTTGGGATCGTTTTTTATATTGTCCAACATTAAACTGGACATTATTCTAGGACCAAGCTTAGATTTCTCATTCAAAAGCCTGCAGACACACTTGCGAATGAATATGCCTTTGTATATAACAAATTCAACGGTACTTTCACGAAGACTGGCCTTAATATGTCAATCGCAACCTGAATCATATCTCTTAAATTTTAACTTGAAATGCATTTTGGCTGCATACTTAATAATGACATCTTTAAAGCCAACAGAACCACACAGAAAAAAAAAATTGATTCCCACATTCAATATTTCAGACCAGTGATCTGATAAATATGACTTCTTGTCTAACATTCAATCATATGAGGATATGCTACGATTACCACCAAGCTCTTCAAAATCACAATCTATATTACTAGACCCACTACTTATCTGATTGTTTGAATTAGAATGGAATACGCATACATCGACATCGACTAATTTCATTGATGAGTGATTACAAAGCACTAATACATTCCATAGATCATCATCATAATTGACACACTTAGTGTAACTACCAATGGAGCATGGAAATTTAAATTGAATAGATTTGAGTTCGACCCACTTACTTTGAACAAGAGACTTGAAATCATGGAAAGAATTCCCAATGTCTATACCAATCAATCTACACTCATCATTGAATTTTGTGGCAAAGATGATATACTCGCTCATTTATTGATAATAGAGACCAGAGAGAGTTGAATTTGACCAATGGATAAGAAAATAGACTTATATGGAAGAATCATTGAGATTCCATTACAAATTAGTAATATGCAGCAAAATTTTAAATTTTGTTTAGGTATAGTTGCCTACTTAGATAGGACGTCTAACATGGAAGAAGATGGCGCAGAGAATGTACCATGAGAGAAAGTGGGAAGACTTACCTTTTTGGAGGAGAGAGAGTGCTGAGAGAGAAAGAAATTACACAATACTAGTCAATTGTATGAATTTGTACCATGAATTTTCTCATGTTTTAATGTGCATTTTAACTCCCTAGAATTGTAGTATGTTGTGTATTCCTCTATATATTTTAATAATTGAAATGAATAGTGTAAAATAATGGAGAAATATACATATATTTAAATAATGGAAAATAATTATAAGATGTTAAATAAATAATACAGCAATTTAATAAAACATATTAATAAAGTCAAATGATTTAATAGTGGGGTCCTTAAAAAAGGGTTTATAACCATGTACTACCTTCGTCCCAGAAATTCTTTCACACTTGGGATGGACACATTTTTAAGATAAAAAATATATGTGAGTGTGGAGTTGAATAAAACAATTATAACTTTATGATTTATTGACTTTTGTGAAAGAGAGTTAAATTATTTTTTTGGGTGTGAAAAAATGTTAAGACGTTCATTTAAGATAAGTGTGAAAGATATGTTAGGACGGAGGAAATAAAAGTTGTGAAGATTAGTATTGTAAGCAAATTAAATTTGCACCCAATTAAATGGTGACACGTGTACAAATTAAATATTAATATCCAATTACATTTACTATTTTATTTTGAGAATTTAATTAAATTAATTCTTGAATTAAATAGTTAAATTGATATTAAATATACACGGTACAAGTCGGTCGAATTAAATGAGTGTTCGATACTCATATTGGGTAATAAATACAGTTTATTTACCAGAAGATAAAAAATTAAATGACATCTTGTCAAAAAGGGAAACGATTTAAATTAAATTTAATTAATTTGCAAATCACGTCAATCAAATGACATTGGCCAACCAGGACATGCCACGTGGCGCGACAGGAAATGAAGGTTTCTCAACCTCCACCTTATTAATAGGGCTCTTGTTCATTCATTCTCACACACACAACCGAAGCGAACAAGCATTCAGTCGATCAACAAGCACATCCTCTGCAACCGTTCTTGAAGACTAAAATCGTTCTTCGTCGTTCTTAGTGTAAACTCGCCAGAAACAGCTCCTGATCAGAGATCAAGGCTCGAAGACGCTCTGATCCGGCGTTTCTACTCGAAAATTCAAAGTAGCTTCAACAACGTTCTTCAATGCCTTTGAAGATTCAAAGGTGTTCGTCATCGTTCTTTGTGCAAATCCGTCAGAAACAGTGTTTGATCCGGAATCAAGGTCCTAAAACCCTCCGATTCGGCGTTTATAGTTGAAGACATTCAAAGACTGAAGTCGCTCTTGACAGATTTCAAAAACGTTTTCCGAAGAACACATCCAGAAACAGTTTCAAGTCAGAGGTCAAGGCTCGAAGCCCCTCCGATTTGGCGTTTCTCTTCCGATGTACTCCTCGTTCAACTAATGAAGATTTAAGGATCTTCATCAAACATTCAAGGCGTTCTTCATTCCTGTCGAAGAAGTTCGTCCAAAAGCCACGTTTGATTCAACCCAAGACATCGAGTCTTCGAGTCAACGATTTCAAGTCTCTAACTTCAACTCCAGACAAAAGTCGTCCGAGTCAAAGTCAAAGTCTTTGAAGAGAAGAATCAGATGATCAAGTTAGAGTTAAGAGCCCGTAAAGTTTATCGATTCGATCCGATTAAATTAAAGTTATAAACCATTTTCGTGTTTATTATTATTAACAGTTGCAAGTATAAGTTGGTTATATTTCGTGCAAAAATGAATTGACAATGAGATAGAAGAGACAGATGTATTACAATTAAAAAAAACCATTGTAGTTGCTCTTAGCGTGGAACGATTAAAAAAATGGAAAACTTAATTTAGAGGAAAGAGAGTATTAATCATTTGATCTCGAGTACTATTCATAAATAGGCTCAACTGACTAACATTCGTTGAATCAACGTCGAAAACCGGCAAAGAAGAAGATCAAGTTGAAAGATGCTATCGATCGGACGTCTAAAACATTAGACAAAGAAAGCTGACATGAAGGACCCACTGCTGAAGATTGCAGCATGCTATTGTTGACCTTTTGTTTTTATATATTTAATTGCAAATACCACCCTTGGCATGTGATGTGAGGAACATTTAAGCTTTATATATTTATTGTCAATGTTTCACTACTTAGATTTTTTTTTTTCCATTCTCAAAATTCATATGGTGTTTAACTCGAGGTATGTAAGAATATTTTATTTTAAATTTTCATATCTTCTTCTACTTTCGATAATCTTATACTCCATCCGTCCCGCTATTATATTCTCGTTTTACCATTTTGGTCCAGTTCACGATAAATTTTTTATACTATTTTATTTGGAAATCAACTAATAATATTATATTCATCCACTTTATTTACATTTACTCATTTAACCATATATATTACAATTTATTCTCTTCTCTCTCAATCACATCACATGTATTATATCTATATTTAATTATCTTTCTTAAATGATGTGTCCAAAAGTAATGGGAACATAATATCGGGAAGGAGGGAGTAATACAATATTATGAAAAAATTCGTATGAATTCGATTCTTTTAAATATATATAAATGTTATACATATGTACTTTAAATAATAATAGTACATATGCATAACAATATTACTTGAAAAAAAAGTTTATGTAAATTCAAATTCATTGGAGTACAACTCTAATATTATTAATAAGTACTTATATATGAAATTATTAAAAAAAAACAACTCTAATATGAATAAATTAGATGCCAATGAGACCCATGAGTTGTAGACATGAATGTATTATAAAATATATTTTGAAAAATTAAGCATTAAAAAATAAAATGTTACGAAGATGAACTCTATCCAACCATTAGCAAGTATTTTGGTCCGGCATAAAAGTGCGCGCACGTAAAGGATATTTTGACAAAATCTCGTGTAATCAAATCTGGCCGTAAAATTCTTTAAAAATAAATAAATTGAAGAGTATTAATTTCTTTATTAAAAATAATAATTCATTTATCTCAAATTTAGCTGCTACTTGCCGAAATAATCCCTTCAATCAATATTTTCATAATTGATAATATAACATGATTACTTTTTGCAATTATATATTCTCTACACTAGTATAGTGACATCTCATGTCATTATTTTACACATACTAATTCACGTTTATTAGTTAAACTCAATTTAGTTTATGATAATAAATAGCAAAAAGAAAAAAAAAAAAAAAAACCTTTGAAACAGAGGCACGTAGTATAATTAAATGTTATTAATTGTTCATTAAAAAATATTAATTATTTTATTAAAAATATTTTACATTAAGTTGAAAACCAGTCACACAAATGACAAAACCAATCCGGATTCTTTAGTTTTCACAGCAAAATAAGTTGTATTACTAAAGATATTTTTGAAAATAAATATTAAATTTATTTATTTAGCAAAACACAAAGAAACCATAAATTGAGTACAGGTTGTTCATATGCCGAATGATGAAGTTGTACAAATTCTTCCCCCGTGATCCCTAACTCACATTTTGTCCCAGCATGGACCCTCTCTCTCTCTCTGACACTCACAAGTCACAACATCCATCTCTTCTATAATTACCATTTTAACCTAACTTAATTTCCCCCTAAGTAAATCATCATCAAATTTACCACCACATTTACAGCCTCAGTAATTCCTGCCGTAATGCCCCATCTCCATTGACGCAAATTCCTGCAATTCCTTCACTCCAACTCCGAGAAAATCTCTCGTGAGACCGATTTCGCCCGGCATTCTCATCCCCATTCCTGTTCCCATTAGTGGGCTGGAATTCGTATCGTCGACCATCAACGTATGGTCGCCGTTGTTCGACGTCAGCGTCGAAGCTGCTGACGTCGAACCATTCCGACATTTTCCAAGAATTTGGTGAGGGTCTTCGTATCTGAGGGAATTGAATCCATCGAGGGGCGGAAACGACGTTGTCACGAGGCCAAAAGCTTCGGGATTTGTCTCTTGCTGATTTAGAATATTGTTGATGTAATAAAGTGATGAACTCAAGTCTTGCGATAAGTATCCTTTGTTTTGTTCTTGTTCTTCCTCTTTTACCCCTCGACTCATCCAATGATTCTGATGAACTAATTCTGATGAAGTTTGATTTCCCATTAAATTTGCGTTGTCTAGCCATAATGGAAGATTAATTTGCTGATTTCCAGATTCGAACATTTCTTGTGGCCTGAACACCCCAGAATAATTGCCATTTTTTTGGTGCTGGTTTCTCAACTCCCCTTTCATTATTTCATTTCTGAAACTCATATTTGCAGATGGAATTGGTGTACCAAATCTTGTACCCTCTTCGGCTAATGCATTGCAGAAAGCTCTATGTGTAACAAAGGTATCCTTTCTGTTTAATCAAACCACACAACTATATATCACTTTTTAATAAAACAATTAGTATTATATCATATATATTTAAATATGGTATGGGAAGAACTGCTAACTCCGCAAATTGCAATTTAATCTAAAATTTTGTTAAACAAAACCTTACATATGGGAAGATGCACTGCTGGAAATGAGGATTAATTATTCGTTGTTAGATAGGTAACACGTCAAATTCAAACATGAGCGAATTTGTCCATTTGTTCGAATTGCAAATAAATCTTTAATTGAAGTTTTGTTATCAAAATTCAAAAGTTTAGATTTGAGAGTCTGTCTCCAGTATGCAAACTCGCACGTCGTTAAAAAAAAAAAACAGTTGTTATTACATTAATTCAAAATACCATAATATTTATTCACACAGTTCGACATGTTTTTTTGTGTAATATATTGTATTAGTTTATACGAATAGTGATATTACTGAATGTTACAATATAAATTGTATAATTGAATTAATCAAGTAAACAAATTTTATAGGAGAATTTGTCTAAACCAGATTGAAATTTGTGAAAATATTGTATTTTTTTATCTGCAATTAAATAAGCTGTTATAAAATGCAATACATAAATTGGTACCTGGAGAAGAGGGTTCCACAATGGCACTTGTATTCTCTAGTCCCACAAGTCTTGGCATGAGCTTTCAAATCAGATTGAACTGCATACTTCTTGCAGCATTTCCCACACTTCCATTTCTTCTCTCCATGCTTCCTGCTGTAATGTTTCTTGATCCCAGTCAAGTCCC
Organism: Ballota nigra; assembly: GCA_947034835.1. NCBI lineage: Eukaryota > Viridiplantae > Streptophyta > Magnoliopsida > Lamiales > Lamiaceae > Ballota > Ballota nigra. The sequence goes on from OX344720.1 coordinate 36,492,663, forward strand.
CAAGCGCCCTACCTGGATGGTGGTGCGCGCACGTGCTTTCCGGGCACGTGTACACTTTCTTCCTCACTATTTCTTCACTGTTCCTCTGCTTAAGCTTCCATGGAAGATTATGGCCCCTCTTGTGCAGCTGCAGATTTTGGTCCCTCTTGAACCCCTTTTGGCAGATTTCGCACACGAATCTGTTCGTCGCCATCAGCGATTTCGGGGATAGCGCTATCACCTCCGCTTCGGGATCTGCACAAAATTTATACCATTATATTCATTCTGTGATACCATATTATTCCTTTAATGATATCATTATACTTGTAAACTAATATTACACCATAAAATGTTATGGGTCGATATTAATTTATTAGATTAATGGTATCACTGACTGAATGAATGTTATTGTATCAGTTTTATACTATAAGCAATTTTTTTTTTTATTACCTGGTGCTCCCGGAGGATTTCTTTTCCGTTTTGATGGATTTGGAATACTATTAGGATCTTGAATTGAAGGAGGCCCATTGTTACACATCATTTCTAGTGAAATTTAAGGGTTGGTGAGGACAAGAATTTTGCTGAAAATGGATAAAGTTTAGAAGAATTATTGAGGAGATTCCCTCAAAAAAAACACAAGACTTTTTTACTTTCCTTTTTCAATCTCTGCCAGAAAAGAAGGGGGAAAGAGATGAGCTAAAATGTAAGCTGAAGCAATGAGGGAAGACTAGTTTAGGTTTGTGTTTTCTTATCTCCTTATCTTGCACGGCTGCTACTACTCTATACAAGACGGTCAGCCGTAGACTCAGCTTGGACCCCCCCCCCCCCCCCCCCCCCTCCTCAATGTATATATATAACGGAACTAGTATTGTCTATACCCGTGCTATGTTGATGCTAAATTTTAACATAGACAATTATATTTTTTTATTCTATATTTTAGTGACATCAAAATCTATACATTGTATTAATTAATTAATATATTCCATCAATCTAAAATACAGCACGAACTCCTTGATCAATTAGCCATGTTTGTTTTTTTATTGTGCACATATGAATGGGGATGAATTTCTTCCAATCTCAATCCCTTTTGACATTTGTATATTTTATTTTTCATCTAAATATACATTGTCTCTATTATACATTTACAACCATTTATTTTCGTACATCACAATTTTTCTCACTCGTTAATTTTTTCTTCCACCTTTTTTCTACCAACTCATTCCCTTATCTACTATTTTTTATGAATTACGTTTACCATTGTTACAATTTCTTCATACAATGGCATATCAATAAGTTTGTAATACATTTTTTTTTTCTAATTATACATAATGGTAACATGAAGAAGCATATGCTTTATCATAAAATAATGAATTATTTATAATTCTACCAGCACCTTGTATAATTTACAATAACTTCATGTTTAATTTGATTAAAAGTTAACAAATTTCATATTTGATTTTTAATATAAAAAGACTTTTTTAGTTAACAAACAAACTAAATGATTAATAACTTAAGACATATATATAAAAAAAATAAGTATCTCATATCATAATAAAAAAAATATAAAACGCAAATCCTCATAATCAAAACTGGTTTGTTTCTAAAATTTAGCATCCACATAAAATAATAAATATTCAGTATATGATAACAAATTATTATATCGATGTTGAAATTGAGCAATACAAATTAAAAAAAAAAAAGTAACTTTGGTCAAAATAAAAATCACGAAACTAAAATCTCCATAATCAAATAGTGAATTGTTTCTATACCTTAATACCCACATATAATAATAAGAAAATATGATATCGTCGTTGAATGTTGAAATTGCGCAATACAAAATAAACACTACAAAAAAAACACTGTTTTGCGACGGAATTAGCGACGGAAAATCCGTCGCAAACAGTGTTTTGCGACGGGATCTGCGACGGACACGTATCCGTACCTAAAACAGCCGTAGCAAATTTTTGCGACGGATTCATCCATTCGTCGCAAATTAACGACGGACAAATCCGTCGCAAAATCGGCGGGTCAGATCCGGCCGGGTCAAGAATTTGCGACGGACAGTAGTCCGTCGCAAACTTTTCGGGTCAGACCCGATCGGGTCAACAACATTTGCGACGGCTAAATTCCGTCGCAAATGTTTTTATATATTTTTTATACTTTTTTGTGTTATAATTTGCGACGGGCTGTTTTCCGTCGCAAAATTAAATATTTGCGACGGAATATGGCCGTCGCAAATTACCGAGCCTATACAAAAAAAAAAGTGGCTCGCGTGGTTCGAGCCCGGGCACCCGAGGCGGCCGGGGCGGGCGCGGACCACTGGGCCACTCGGCCCATTGCTTAATATATGCGGCCCACCTTCTATATTAGTCTTATTAGGCCTTGAACAATTAATCCATTTTTGCGTCCAAGGGGAATCGAACACGGGACCTCTTGTGCAAGAGGAGGGGGCGCGCGCCACTAGGGCACAAGCTACTTTCGTTTATTTTTATGCAATTAATTGTATATGTATTCAAATTAAGTCATTTTTTTTATAATTCACCAAATTAATTTCTTTTCGTATCTAAGTTGTTTATTAAAATATTTTGCCCAACTCTTTTTTTTATTTTGTAAAATTATTTATTTCGACTCCCGCTTAAATATATAATTCGTTCATTTATACGCAATTAATTGTATATGTATCCAAATTGACTCTTTTTTTTTTCTACAATTCACCAAATTAATTCATTTTCGTTTCTAACTTGTTTTTATAAATATTGGGGCCATTTAATTTTTATTATTTCTGTAAAACTATTTATTTCGACTCCCGCTTAAATTTATAATTCGTTCATTTGTACGCAATTAATTGTATATGTATCCAAATTGACTCTTTTTTTTTCTACAATTCACCAAATTAATTCATTTTCGTTTCTAACTTGTTTTTATAAATATTGGGGCCATTTAATTTTTATTATTTCTGTAAAACTATTTATTTCGACTCCCGCTTAAATTTATAATTCGTTCATTTGTACGCAATTAATTGTGTATATATCCAAATTGACTCATTTTTTTTCTACAATTCACCAAATTAATTCATTTTTGTTTCTAACTTGTTTTTATAAATATTGGGGCCATTTAATTTTTATTATTTCTGTAAATTTATTTATTTCGACTCCCGCTTAAATTTATAATTCGTTCATTTGTACGCAATTAATTGTGTATGTATCTAAATTGACTCATTTTTTTTTCTACAATTCACCAAATTAATTTATTTTCGTTTCTAACTTGTTTTTATAAATATTGGGGCCATTTAATTTTTATTATTTCTATAAATTTATTTATTTCGACTCCCGCTTAAATTTATAATTCGTTCATTTGTACGCAATTAATTGTGTATGTATCTAAATTGACTCATTTTTTTTCTACAATTCACCAAATTAATTCATTTTTGTTTCTAACTTGTTTTTATAAATATTGGGGTCATTTAATTTTTATTATTTCTGTAAATTTATTTATTTCGACTCCCGCTTAAATTTATAATTCGTTCATTTGTACGCAATTAATTGTGTATGTATCTAAATTGACTCATTTTTTTTCTACAATTCACCAAATTAATTTATTTTCGTTTCTAACTTGTTTTTATAAATATTGGGGTCATTTAATTTTTATTATTTCTGTAAATTTATTTATTTCGACTCCCGCTTAAATTTATAATTCGTTCATTTGTACGCAATTAATTGTGTATGTATCTAAATTGACTCATTTTTTTTTCTACAATTCACCAAATTAATTCATTTTCGTTTTTCACTTGTTATATATACAATAATTTAGTAATTCTAATCGTCGTCTTCTTCCTCGTCATCCTCATCATCATCTTCATCCTCTTCCTCATCTTCATCCTCTTTCTCTTCCTCTTCCTCTTCCTCTTCCTCTTCCTCTTCCTCTTCCTCTTCCTCTTCCTCTTCCTCTTCCTCTTCCTCTTCCTCTTCTTCTTCCTCCCCACCGCGCTCTTGTCCATCACCCTCATGATCACTTTCAATCATTATTATTTCTGGATTTGCAGCAAGTAAGTCGACAAAAATATTCACACCTGCTTGATCAACCTCTGTTTGAGCCTCTTGTATCTCTGTTTGAAATGGATCTGTTGGTTCTACACCGTCTTTGTTTGACGGATTAGAAACTTCAACCAGTGATCTTGCCTTTACTTTGCAAACTGTCCTCAAGTTGGGCCTACTTGATCCGGGGTATTTGCAATAATATACCTGAGATGCTTGCGTTGCAAAAATATAAGGATCGTATGCCGCCGGAAACTTCTTTCCGGTGTTGATATCAACAATCTTGTAGTTTTTGTCGACTCTTGTTCCTTGGTTCCCTGGATCATACCATTCACACAAGAACAACACTATCGTCCTGCTCGGCCAACCCGGATATTCTATTTCAACTACTTCTTGCAGCACTCCATAGTAATCGATGGGTTCTTCGTTGTAGTTTGCACCGATAACGCAAACACCACTGGTTGTAGTCGATTTCGTTGAAGCATACGCTTCAGTATGAAATTTGTATCCATTTGTGTAATATCCGTGGTATGATACCACACTACGTAGTGGTCTTTTGCTCAGAGCTTCAAGATGTGGGTTGTTATTAAGTAGGCCATTTTGTCCCTGTAAATATTAAATTATCATGTATAAAAATAATAACATATTTGTTATAAGGTAAAAATCATATAATTATGTGGTACTCACGTAACGTTGGAACCAAAATATAAAATCATTGCGGATGGATTGAAAAACTGTTGCATCTGTGATGTCTGGTTCTACTTGACGCTTATACTCACAGAACATGCTTATATATCAGAAAAAAGAAATTAATTACTTTTCAGATATCAACAGTATACATATTGTAAAAAACTCAACTATAAAATTAAATTACTTACTCTATATACGGTTGGACTTCAGGACAATTCATCAAAACATATGAATGTATTGTTTCCTCTTCAATACTGCCCCTGAACGGTCGTTTGGTGCCCTTACCCATTGGTCGACCCGGATGCAAAAATACAGATAACATACCTTCAACATCACGAAGGGGATGGTCTACTCCACGACCATCGTAGTTGCGAGGCACATTTCTGATTCTGGTTTGAACTTGATCGCCGAAGTAGTAAGAACAAAATGCTCCAACCTCTTCAGTAAGGTATGCATTAACAATTGATGCTTCGATGTGGGCCGCATTTCCAATATTGAGCTTTAAATTGTGCAAATACCTAAAACATTCTTGTGTTATAAAATTTATTCAGTATTGATCTTAAAAGTCGATTTAAAAATGGTATAGAATTACCTCTCAAAAGGGTACATCCATCGATACTGTACGGGACCATCAATTGAGGCTTCATACGCTAAGTGTACGGGTAAGTGCTCCATCGAGTCGAAGAAGCTGGGTGGAAAAATTCGCTCAAGTTTGCATAGAATAACAGGGATCTCCTCATCCAAACGCCTCATGTCCTCAACTGTAATCGTTGATGCCGTTAAGTGTCTGAAAAAGAGACTTAATTCCGTGATGACACTCCATACATTCTTGGGAAGTGAGTACCGAAATGCAATAGGTAAGAGTCGTTGCATGAACACGTGACAATCATGACTCTTCATTCCAGACACATTTCCGGTTTCCGTGTCAACTCTGTCTCCCAAATTCGACACATAATTGTCAGGGAAGCTCAACTCTTTCACCCACTTACACAAATTTTTCCTTTCTGCTTTACTAATTGTGTAAGAGGCCTGGGGATATGTTCTTCTCTGCTCATCCTTGTGTAGGGAAGCACGAGAACAGAAGAGTCTCAACTCATCTCTGGATTTTGAAGTGTCTTTGGTCTTCCCTTCAGTACCCACGACCGTATGAAACAAGTTGTCGAAAACATTCTTCTCTATATGCATCACATCCAAATTGTGTCGAATCAACAACTTGCTCCAATAAGGTAAGTCCCAAAAGATACTTCTCTTCTTCCAACTACCCTGGATACGTTTATTGTGCTCCATTGCACCCGCCTCAGTTGTCTTCATCAAATCAGTGACTGTAACCTCATACAACAACGAATCACCTGAAATAATTAATTTATATATGGTTAACTTATATATATGAGACACATAGACATCAGTAGTGATTCAGTACCCAGACACATACCTGATCGAATCCGTGGTCTTGGGCGGCCTACTGCATTTTTACCCTTTAGAAAGTCTGTTTTGTTCCTCCGAAAGGGATGATCAGGAGGAAGAAACTTGTGATGGTTGTCGAACCATGACACTTTTCTACTCAACGGAAGATAGAATGCATCAGAACTGTCCATGCAATACGGGCATGCTAGTTTTCCTGCTTTTGACCACCCAGACAACATAGAAAATGCTGGAAAGTCACTAATGGTCCACAAAAGTGCAGCTCGCATCGTGAAGTTCTGCTTCCTATGAACGTCGTAGGCCTCCACCCCCGTAGACCACAAAGATTTCAACTCTTTAATCAATGGCTGGAGATATACATCCAATTTATGCTTGGGGTTGTGTGGTCCAGGCACCAAGATACTAAGAAATATATGTTGAGGCTTCATGCACAACCAAGGAGGTAGATTGTACGGGGTCAACAGCACAGGCCATAATGAATACTTTTTTCCGTGCATTCCAAATGGGGCAAAACCATCCGTGCACAAGCCTAACCTCACATTTCTCGTCTCCCTTGCAAAATCTGGGAACTCCCTATCAAGATGTTTACATGCCTCCGAGTCTGCAGGATGCCGCATCTCTCCAGAATTCTCACCAGAACACTCCTCAGCATGCCATGTCATGTCTTTAGTCGTGGCACTGGACTGATACAACCTCTCTAGACGAGGAGTGATGGGAAGGTAATACATTGCCTTATAAGCCTTCAACTGCACTTTCTTCTTACTTTTTGTACGACCAGATGGTTTGTACCGTGGGTGACCACACATCTTGCAATGATCCTCATCCTCATCCTCATCCCAAAACAACATGCAACCGTTTGTACAACAATCAATCTTCTCAAAGGGTAGACCCATATCCTTCAAGAGCCTCTTGCTCTGATAGAAATTATCAGGCGCCGTGTTGTCTTCAGGTAGAGCTCGTTTGAACACTTTAGCAAATTGATTGAACACTTTTTGACTGACCTTGCCTTCAGTTTTGATGTTCAACATTTGAGCATTGAATGACAATTGCGTCTCAGTCTCACAACCAGGAAACAACTTTTGATCAACGGTTTTAAGCATATCCAAAAACTTCTTTGACCGATGATTTGGTTCCTCCTCCATAAGTGTTTCATTGAATTTTGGTTGACCACCCAAAACAGATTCTGCTATCATCATCCGATATCTATCAGGTTCATCCTCTATTTGTGGTTCAAATTGAGTATACGGAACATAACTTGAACCACCAACATCAAAATTTCCACCACCGCTCCACCCAGTATACCAATATTCTACGGTTTCGATGTCAACATTCCACCGTTGTTCACCGTGACTGGTCCAGTTGTAATAACGGGGAACAAAACCGGAAATCACAAGATGAGTTCTAACCTCATCAACACTCAAGAATCTCATATTTCTGCATCTTCTGTCTTTACACGGACACCTAATATTACCCATACAATCCATACTGCATGGATGTTGTAGTGCAAACTCAATAAACTCATCAATTTTATTGCAAAAGGCAGAGTTAATGCCTCCTCCTATCATTCTAGGTATTGAGTACATCCAACCACGATCTGGAAATTGCATCTGTTACAGATTAAAAGTAAATATCACGTGAGTTATAAAAAATTGGGCAGAGTTTGCCTAAAAATAAGGATATACAAAATTTTCCTTCACAAAAATCAATCCAACACAACCATATATATCAATCATAGTAAACCAATCAAATAAACAAATATCACACAATTTATCTAATAGTGTACATAAAAATTGAGCAGAGTTTCGACTAAAAATAGGTATAAATATCACACAAACTAAAATTAACGTACCCATCAAATAAACATATATCATCAATAATACCTAAACCCATCAAATAAACATATATCATGCTCATTACCTAATAGTGTACTAAAAAATTGAAACAATAAAAATATGACATTTAAACGGTTAAAAATGTGAAAACGTACGGTGAAGTAGAAGGCAATGACAAATACGTACGGTGAGGTTGAATGCAATGACAAATACACCAATTATACGTGAAGAACATATGAAAACCGCATCATTTCTTATTTTTTTCGTGAGTGAAAGTGAAAGGGAAAGAAGAGTGAAAGTGAAAGGGAAGGAAAAGGAAGGGGATTGTTATAAATCTGCACAAATTTGCGACGGACTGATTTTCCGTCGCAAATTCTATATTTTGCGACGGCAATTCCGTCGCAAATACGCTTTGCGACGACCCAGGTCAATTATTGGTCACCAACCCCTCTGACGAGCTTCAACTACTCAATTTTGCGACGGAAAAGTGGCCGTCGCAAATATGAATTTAAAATTTGCGACGGCCATTCCATCGCAAAACAGGCAAATGGGTCATTTTCCGGGTGGCTACTTTTAAACGGGTCGTTTTGCGACGGAAAATTCCGTCGCAAATTTCAATTTTGACTTTGCGACGACATATCCGTCGCAAATGAGCAGGAGTACAACGAAGGTGGTGGGCCCTAGGATTTGCGACGGACATTTCCGTCGCAAAACACTAACTGTTGCGACGGAATTTCATATCCGTCGCAAACCGATATTTTTTACGACGGCTTGCCCAAATCCGTCGCAAATACACGAAATTTGCGACGGATATTTGGCCGTCGCAAATTTTCCGTCGTTAAACTGCGTCTTTTTTGTAGTGAAAGTACCTCGGGTCATAATAGAAATCACGAAATTGAAATCTCCATAACCAAATAGTGATATGTTTCTATACCTTAACATCCTCATATAATAACAAAAAATATATTATATCGTCGTTGAATGTTGAAATTGAGCAATACAAATGAAATATATTCAACAAAATGACCTAATTAAAAAAATTATTATCAAGTACTCAACTTTGGTACACAGACAACAAAGATTATTCTTGTTACGACATCAATACAATTTATCAATTTTACGCAATCCAACACTTCTAACAAATGTTTACAAAACTTTAGTGAGATGGAGTTTTAAAGATTGAAGTTGAAATAAGGGTCTCGCAAAATCTAAACGTTATGAGTGGAAAATCTACCTATACTTATAAGTGTGTCTTGCACATGTTTTCAAAAAATAAAAAATAAAAAAAATAGCTAAGGTTCAATCGGCCATTTTTTATAGTATAGGTTGCAAACTGATAATAAAAAATTGTAAATAGTTAAAAAGATAATAGTACGGGTTACAAATTAAATTTTTTGATAGGTAAATGTTAGTTGTTAGTAATTAGAAGTTAGTACACCAAGTCTTTTCAAGCCACCTTATAACTCTCTTAGGGCATGCTTGGTATGATGGAATAGATATGGAATGGAATGGTCATTCCTTAATCTATTCCAAATATCATGTTTGGCATGTTTTTAAAAATGGAATAGTGATTCCTAATAATGTGCAATAGTGATTCATTCCATAACACATGAGTTTATGTATTCCACATGTTAAGGAATGATTATTTTTCAAAAATATTATCACTTATTTTCATTTATATAATATTACCTTATAATTCCAACATGTCAACAATAATAATATTATTATTAATACTCAATAATAAAAATATCAATAAAATAATTCTACTTGGTAAAATTATAAGTAATATTAAAAATAATGATAATAATCAGTTTCAACCATAATAATAATATCAATATAATAATTTCAATAATAATAATATAATAATTTTCAACGATAATATTTATATTTCTACTGTATATATAGTAATTACTACTTATATATTAATAAAAATAATAATATTTAATTATAAAAGTTATCTTAAATAACAATAAAAATAAATAATACTAATAATTTTACTAAAATAGTAATAATACAATTAAAAGAAATATGTAATCATTACAAAAATAAATAATAAGTTAATATTAAATAATAATTCCAACAATAATAAAAAATTACTAATTTAAAAATTATTAAATAATAGTAGTATAATGTTATTTTTTACTCCCTCCGTCCCATCATTATTTGCACACTAACTTTATTTTCGTGTTTTACCGAGCAAATTGTTTATTAGTATTTGAAATGATAAAGTAACTTTTAAGGTAGGGTTTGATAGATCTATCTCTCCTCTATTATAAAAAGACTTAAAAATTACTTTATCATTTTAAATACTAATAAAAAATTCGCTCGCTAAAACACGAGAAAACAGTAAAAGTGCGAATAATGGTGGGACGGAGGGAGTATAATTATAAGTATTATTAAAAATAATTTTTAATAATAATAATATTTTTTATTAAAAAAAATTTATTAATTTTTTTTTTAATAATAATAATATTTTTTTTATTAAAAATACTGTTATTACGAATATATATAAAAATTCTAACAATCATTAATAATATTGTCATTAAATAATTATTTCAACAACCAATAACAATACTAATTTTAAATAGCTACACACAATAATTACATTTCATTCCTAGTCCATACCAATCATAGGAATGACCATTCTTACATGATTCCATCCAGACTTCCATTCTATTCATGAGTTTATTCTATTCAACTGTTATTCCATTCAAACATACCAATCATACCCTTAGTTCGTACCCAAAGGGAATCGAACCTGGGTCACTCACTAAAGTGAGGAACCCATTGACCAGGTGGGCTAAGCCACTTGGTTCATACGGGTTACATATTAATATTAACTCATCAACAAATTACATTGCTTTGTTGGTTTCTTTCGCACCCAATTCTTAATTCCCCTGTCTAATGGAAGCTCTTGTGCAAACAAACTAATCATGTTCTTCCCTATTTAATTGTTTAGATGGGTGGGGGAATGAACATGTATGGTAATTATATTGACATTGAAGGAAATTGGCTGATGAGAATTTTTAGGGACGTGGTCGGAAGAATTATATATGAGATAAAATTATAATTTTAAAGTGGTTTATTTCATAAAAAAAGATATAAAATGAGGTGAGTGTAGAAAGAAGTTGGTGAACTTAGTAAAATAGTAGGTGTATTTGCGTCTTATAATAAATTTATTTAAAATAATATCATATTTAATTTTCAATAACAAAACAAAAGAAATTTACATACTGATAAAGTTAATACTCGCTCCGTCCCATTAATTTGCACTCTTTCCTTATTCATCTGTCCCAAAATTATTTGCACACTCCAAAAAAGAAAACATTGATTTGTGTGCACACTCACAATAATATACACATATTTACCCATATGCCACTACTTTTTAACAAAAAATACAATTTTCTTAATAAGTGTGTCCTATTTTGTATGCAAAAAATATTGAGACGGAGGGAGTATTATTTTTTAATTTTCCAAAAAAGTAATTTTATTAATAATTATAAAAATCACAGAAACAAAATTAAATAACAAATATTTTTAGACAAAGATTACAAAAATAAGTAAATCGGGTCACAAGAAAAATATTTTAAGGACCGTAACTATTTAGACTGATCAATTAAGGACAATAACTTTTCAACTCAGCCAAAATCAAACCATATTAGGCCTAGATTGAGGTTAATTTAGGTTGGTTTACTCGAAATTGCGGTCCTTAAATTGCAAATCCAAAAAGTTACATTCAATTTTTTTACCACCCACAATGTTACAGTCTATAATTATTTTTAACCCTAATTAACCAGACAATGAATTGTTTTCAAACCTTAACATCCACACCAAATAATAAATCTTTAATTCAATTATAAAATATTATATTGTCGTTGAAATTGAGCAATACAAATAAAAGAATCAACAAATGAACTTAGTAAAAAAAATCAATACCAAATTTTTTTACTTCCAATACCGGTATGTGCTAAAAAAATGAAAAACATATCAAATTTATAGTGTCAATAATTTAAATATATATATAAATTTGCATCCAAAGAAATATACATCTCTCATCAAACAACATATTTAATAGAAAACTCAATAATTTCACAAACATTTACAATTCTAGTTTTCTTCAACATCATTTTCGAAATAATTAATTTGACTTTCAAATGAAACATTTGAAGTAAAACTTAAATTGTATATATACATAGTCTAATAGCACTTTTCATCAATATTTAAGCAGAAATAAATATAGTATATAATTTTAGGGTAGTGGGTGTAAAAAATTATATGTTGAATAAAATTAAAATTTTATATGTGACACATTTACTTATAAAATGATGCAAGTGAATTTAGTTGGTACATTTAGTCATTAAAATTAAGGTATTAGTATGATGCTCGCAGTTTAACTAAACTCTATAAAAATAAATGTCGTTTTTTGAATTGCACATAAAACTGATTTATAAGAGATTTTACATTAATAAAAAAGTAAGTTCTCCTGGTCAATATAAAAATCAGTAAACTCAAATTTTCTTAACCAGACAATGAATTGTTTCAAACCATAACATCCCCATAAAATAATAAAATTTTGAAATAATAAAAAAATATTCTATCTTCATTAAAATTGAGCAATACAAATAAAAGAATAAATAAAGTGATTTAATTAAAAAGATCAATATCAAGTAGTCAACCTTGTATATATAAAAAATGAAAACCATTCGTGCTATGACATCAATACCCGTATGACAAAGTATAGAGTGAAAATAGTTTATACATAAACCAATGAAGGGTATTAGTTGTTTTCACTTAAAAGTTTTAATTGTTTCTACTGAAGAGTATTAGTTGTTATTACTAAAGAGTCTTAGTTGTTCAGTGGAAACAAATTAAGACTCTTCAGTGGAAACAACTAATACTCTTCAGTGGAAACAACTAATACTCTTTAGTGAAAACAACTAATACCCTTAATTGGTTTATGTATAAACTATTTTTACTCTATACATACTATACCCGTATACTTTTTAAAACAACTTTTTTATTTTTTTATACAATCCTACCCCTCAAATAAATTTACATCAAATGATAATTATAAAAGTTAATTACATATGTGTGCACACACAAATTTATGATTTACAATTGTTCATGGTTTATCCAACTAATGGATATACCGAGAAAAAGAAGTCAAAACATGAATTGCTTTCGGTATCTATTGCTTACCATATTAAATATCATAATTTATTATTTTCTTATTTAATAAAATAAGTAATTAAAAAATATGGTCAAAATATATTTTGACTTCACGATTAATAAATTAAGATAAAATATAGAGTGAAAATGGTGCATACATGAACAATTGAACCGTTGAAGAACATTAGTTATTTTCATTAAAAATTATTAGTTTGTTTTCACTGAAAATATTAATTATTTATTGAAAATAATCTAAGACACTTAGTGAAAACAACTAATATTTTTCAATGATTTATGTATATATATATTTCACTCTATACATACTCGTAATTAATAATCGAGTCTATTAATATCAAGCAGCATAATTATCGCAATTATTAATAAAAATACATCTATAATTAAGTTCCTCATATAGTATTTAAACCCCACGATTTTATAAATTAATATAGATAGTTTTATTTCATTAAGAAATATATAAAAAAATTAAAATCTTCCTAAAAGTAAAAATGTCATCATATGGAAAATTGGTACCACAATACTGTAATATTTATTACTTTTTAATTATACATATATTTTTAATTATTATAATAATGCATATATGATCCAAAATTATCCTTAAAAGTGGAAAGATTTTTCCCCTAATTGTACGGGATGATGGAATTAGATTCCCTTGAAATCGAATGAAATGATTTTTTTTTTTTACTGAAGTTGATATATCTTTAAAATAATCTAAATTTTCAATATCTTCTAATATGTCACGAAAATCTTCTAAATCTTCACCTTAAAATTACAACAATTTAGTAAATGTTGCAATTAAGATTTATAATTTTTCTAAAATTACGTGAGAATTAGAAGGTTTGTTTCCTAAATTTGTTAAATATATATTTAAGGTTTAAATATTAATTTCAAATTAATTGCCACATTTAACCGTAAAGATTACATATTCCTTATACTCAGTCAAACTGTCAAGGTTTAAACATTAATTTTAAATTAATTGCCACATTTAACCGTAAAGATTATATACAGACTAAGAACTCCTTAAACTCAGTCAAACTACCTAACCGTATATTTTCAATCGAATGTGCTTTAAATTTATTGTAAAAATTAGATGTGATAGATGATAAAAAATTACTTTTTATACTGCCCTAAAAAATGATCATTGTATTTTTACCGATTGCGTCTCCAACGCTGCTGCCGCCTCGTCCATCTGCAGCCCCTTAATTGGATTTATCAGGATATTGTAACTCAATTTTGCCCCGCCGCACCGAATCTTAGCGCATCCACTTTCAATTAAACGCCGAGAACGTCATCCTTTTGGGATTTAGATATACCAGCGGAGTTCCTTTTCAATTATAAGCGTTCATAATATATTTGGTAATACTCAATTCCAGAATTTAAAATTTGTGTCGATTAATGAAGATAAGGTATAATTTTCTGAATTCTTCATTGTTAAATTTCATATTTCAACAATGAAAATACATATTCATGTTAAGTAGCATCTAAAAAAAATTAGATAACGAAAAAATCAAGAACATATAAATATTACATATGAAAACAGAAAAAAAAAAAACATCTAAGATAGGCAAATGTTGGTGAAATACTGAAGAGAGTGTACTGTATAAATAGACATCAACATGTAACGGTTCCTTATTAGTAGCACATCAAGAATAAATTATATTGTAATCTACCTTAATTACTAATTAAAACAATGAACGGTGGGGATGAAAGGTTATAATGTTGATCAATGGCTGCGAAAAGTTCCCGCCCAAATCTAAATTAAGAAAAATTGTGTGTATTATATATTATAGATATTGATATTGGTACTGAATTATTCCTCGATTTTTGTTTAAATTACAAAATGAACCACAAAATTTGGTAAATTATAATTACTTTTCTTAAATTTGTGACAATCTCCCACGGTATGTATTCCAAAATTTCAATTTGCCACCACTTCCATTAAATTTGCTTCCAAGTTTGTCTCCAACAATAAAACCACTTTCAATCATTTCATTCAATGAGAATGTTATTTTATCTAATATTTGTATAAAACTAAATTTATATATTTAAATTTAATTATTTAAAAATTAAACACAATAAAAATATGATATATCAAATAAAAAGAATTAAAGCACAATGATTCATTATTATAAAATATTATTGAAAAGATTTAATATAAAATACCAAAGTTCAACAACACAATTCATCACAATCACATGTTAATACTAAAGAAAATTACATATCTAATACAACATAATGCAAAAAAAAAAAAAAATGCAATACTAATTTATATGTCACATTATATTATAAATAATACAGTATATCAATAGATAATATTTTATTCACTCTTTAGTTAAAAAAAAAAAAAAGAGTTGTTTATTGAATAGTGTATGAGAAAATAGCTCATACACTGTTCATTCATGTTCAAATTGGGGTGGCAATAGCCGGTCCATTGGGGGAGGCATTGGATGCAATTGGTCATTGTCACTTCAATTGTCTCCCATTGGGAATGCTTTTTTTTTTTTTTTTTTTTTATCGGTAAATGTTAGTTGTTAGTAGTTAGATTAGTTCACCAAGTCTCCATACACTCCCAGAAATCTCCAAGCCTACCTTATAACTCCCTCCCAATTCATTCCCAAAGGGAATCGAACCCAGGTCACTCACTAGAGTGAGGAACCCGGTGGCCAGGTGGGCTAAGCCACCTGGTTATTTGAAATGCTATAAGGCACATTGGGAATGCTATAAGTCCACCAAAAGTATCTCCATCTTTTTTGAAATAAAGAACAATAAAAATAAATGAATCCACAATATTTTCATAATATTCTTACTTTATCTTTTTTTTAATAAAATATTACTTCATCCCTCCACCAAAAATGTGTTCATTTGTCTGGACACAAGTTTTAAGAAAATATAGATAAAACAAGGATAAAGTATAAATAAAATAATTATTTATGAGAATAAAGTTAAATTAATTTTTGACAAATAAGAAATTAACACATTTTTTATGGACAAACAAATAAAAAAAGGTGAATATACTTTTGGTAAACGGGAAAATTATTTTTATTAAAATTTGTGCCAAAAAATTATGAGCATAGGTTTCATGGGAAGAAGTATTTCTTTTTATTATGAAGTCATATATTATCTCCACCTGTGTGGACTATGGCCACTCCCTCTAGGCGGCCATTTAGGTAGCGCCTAGGCACTAAGCGGTCATCAGCCGATCGATTTTAGTATAATCCGCCTAAGCAGACAAGATATTCATTGTTTTATTTTTATTTTCGCCTTGAAACGACGTCGTTTAGGAAATTTTAATTAATTTGATAAATGTGTGTAATTGTCTAGTTGGACTATTTGTATTTGGAAGTTAAAATTATGTTGTTAACTTGTTATATATTTTTGTTTGTCATTTAATTTATATTAATTTATAATTTATATATTAATTTAATTTATACTACCTCCGTCCCAATTTTGTTTACCCATTTGACTTTTGTTGACTTTTTTGTGAGACTTAATTTGTACTCCCTCCGTCCCCTATTAAACTTCACAGGTTGGGTGGCACAGATTTTAAGAAAAACTGTTTTATTGACTTTTTCAACCAATGGGAGAAGAATATTTTGAATTAAAGTAGGTATTGTGAGTGTGTTTTATTTCCTTAATTGGGGTGTGAAATTTATTGTGGGGCGTCCCAAATAGGAAAGTGTGAAGTTTAATAGGGGACGGAGGGAGTAGTATTTAAATGGATAAAATGATTTTTTTTATGATTGTGTATTATTCAATTGAAGTGCATGAAATAAAATAAAAATGTTTTTCTACGTAATTATTAGTGGAATGAGGTGTAATTTAGAAGTGTTTGAAGGGGGTACATAATGAAATGAGTAAACAAAATTGGGACGGAGGGAGTATATATATTTATTGTTTGTCATTCGTTGAAACCTTGATTTATATTGTTATATATACTAAAAAAAATAGTCATATTTTAATGTTATCAAATGATTTTTGACTATATTATTGAGATATAGAAGATACAAAAAATCCTACCAAACTAGTCCCCGCCTAGGCCTAGGCGCTAGGCGTTCCAAATCCATTCGGCTGGCGATTTCTGACTTCTACACTGGTCACGGAAAAAAAATATTTTACAAGATAAAATATGGAAAATAAACATGTTAAATCGAATGAAAATTCTTGCAAAATTAAAATAAATTATTTAGATATTAAGTTACTTTAATATATATAAAAAGAAAAATCATAATATTATATAGATGGAAAAACTAAATTAAAATAACTAAATAAAAAAAAATGGGTCTTGTGTTAAACTCAGAAATATTAGTGTAGCTTCATTCAATCTGCTGGAGACACCAAGGCTTTATATGAAATAATTAATATTCTATAATAAAAAGAATATTGTTAATAAAATAATTAATACTATTAATATATACATCCCACTATACTATAAAGCAAAGTATGTTTTGTCCCATATGGCAAAATCTCATGCTTTAGAAAAAAAATCTTTTTTTCTCCTTCACTCATGCTTTTTGTGTATTCACTACAAAAAAAGACGGAGATTTTGCGACGGCACAATATCCGTCGCAAATTTCGTGAATTTGCGACGAATTTTCGTAAGCCGTCGAAAAAGATGACACTTTGCGACGACTTAGGAAGACCGTCGCAAAGGTTAGTAATTTGCGACGAAAAAGTCTGTCGCAACAACTAGGGCCCACCGCCTTCGTCTTAAACCGGCTACATTTGCGACGGAGAGGTCGTCGTAAATTCAACTTTGATTTTATGACGGTCACTTCCGTCGCAAAACATACCCGTTTAAAGGTGACCGTTCGGAAAACGACCCGTTTGACTTATTTGCGACGGAACAGGCCGTCGCAATTTTTAACTTTGTATTTGCGACGGACCAAAGCCGTTGCAAATCTTACATTTATATTCGCGACCTTTCGGGAAACGGTCCATTGACTGATTTGCGACGGAATTTCCGTCGCAAATCCGAACCGTTTTTACGCGTCTTCTCGGGAAACGGTGCGTTCACTGATTTGCGACGGAAAAGCCGTCGCAAATCAGTCAAAATGACGTCGTTTTGGCTTTGACAGGCAAAATTTGCGACGGATAGGCATCCGTCGCAAATTTTTTTACAATTATAAAACTCTCCTCGCGAAACAGACGGAGAGTGCGAGAAAAAAGAAGAAGAGGAGGAAAACGAAAGGAAAAGGAAGGAGAAATCGGGTTTAGTTGATTGTAGAGCCGTCCGTCCCCACCGAGTTCTCGTTTCGACATTTTCTACAAATAAACCGTAAGTTTTCTTCATTTTTACCGTTTAAATTTAATTTTAAAGCATGTTTAGAGAATTGATTTTAGTTGAATTATTTGAATTATATTAGTAATGAATTGATTTTAGTTGATTTAGTTGATCGAATTTTAATTTAAAGCATGTTTAATTTTTGTTAAGTTTAGAATTGAATTAGTTGAATTGTTTGAATTATATTAGAAATGAATTGCTTTTAGTTGAATTACTTGAATTATAATTTAATTAGTTGATCGAATTTTAATTTAATTATAAAGCATGTTTAGAATTTCTTAAGCTTATAATTGAATTAGTTGAATTGTTTGAATTATATTAGAAATGCATTGATTTTAGTTGAATTAGTTGAATTATAATTTAATTAGTTGATCGAATTTTAATTTAATTTTAAAGCATGTTTAGAATTTCTTAAGCTTATAATTGAATTAGTTGAATTGTTTGAATTATATTAGAAATGAATTGATTTTAGTTGAATTAGCTTAGTTGATCGAATTTTAATTTAATTTTAAAGCATATTTAGAAATAGTTGAATTTGTTAAGTTTAGAATTGATTTTAGTTGAATTGTTTGAATTATAATTTAATTTTAAAGCATGTTTAGAATTTGTTAAGTTTAGAATTGATTTTAGTTGAATTTAGAGTAGTTGATCGAATTTTAATTTAATTTTAAAGCATGTTTAGAAATAGTTGAATTTGTTAAGTTTAGAATTGATTTTAGTTGAATTGTTTGAATTTTAATTTAATTTTAATGCATGTTTAGAATTTGTTAAGTTTAGAATTGATTTTAGTTGAATTAGATTAGTTGATCGAATTTTAATTTAATTTTAAAGCATGTTTCGAAATAGTTGAATTTGTTAAGTTTAGAATTGATTTTAGTTGAATTGTTTGAATTTTAATTTAATTTTAAAGCATGTTTAGAAATAGTTGAATTTGTTAAGTTTAGAATTGATTTTAGTTGAATTAGTTTGAGTTATATTAGTTATTTGATTTTAGTTTAATGATTTTAAATAATATTAGTTGCTTGATTTAAGTTTAATAATTTTACAAAATAATATTAGTTGATTGATTTTAGTTTAGTTGAATGAATTTAGTTGAGTAGGTAGTTTGAATAATATTAGTTGCTTGATTTAAGTTTAATAATTTTACAAAATAATATTATTAGTTGATTGATTTTAATTTAGTTGAATGAATTTAGTTGAGTAGGTAGTTTGAATAATATTAGTTGCTTGATTTAAGTTTAATAATTTTACAAAATAATATTATTAGTTGATTGATTTTAATTTAGTTGAATGAATTTAGTTGAGTAGGTAGTTTGAATAATATTAGTTGCTTGATTTAATTTTAATAATTTTACAAAATAATATTATTAGTTGATTGATTTTAATTTAGTTGAATGAATTTAGTTGAGTAGGTAGTTTGAATAATATTAGTTGTTTGATTTAAGTTTAATATATAATTTTACACAATAATATTAGTTGATTGAATTTAGTTGAGTAGGTAGTTTAATGATTTTAAATAATATTAGTTGTTTGATTTTAAATAATATTAGTTGTTTGATTTAAGTTTAATAATTTTACAAAATAATATTATAAGTTGTTTGATTTTAGTTTAGTTGATTGAATAATTCGTGAAATTTGTTATAGATGAGCGGACAAGGCAGTGGCAATGACAGTCAGCAGCCTCCGAGGGATGAGGAGGTGAGTCGAGGAGGACGAGGAGGGAGGAGACGACGGGTCTCACTAAGACCCGTGGTTCCACCTATTTTCAGGCCGAGGTCTCTATCAGAGACCTCTTCACAGCCTGGTGCGGGCTCCTCCTTCTCCTCCTCCTCACAGCAGACTGCTGAGGGCTCATCCTCCTCCCGCCAGCATCCGGTTGTTCAAGCACGGATGACTGTTCAGCCATGTGGTCATACGTAAGTTTTAATATTTTATACTCAATTTTTTTATTAATTAAAACCTAGTTATTTTACTAACTTTGAAGTTTTAATTTTACAGTTGGATTCCGGGTCATAAGGCTGCTAAATCAGGTTTCCAAGTCCATCTTTCGCGGTGGATTCGAGCCCACCGCTTACAGTTGGGGGTTAGTGTCTGATGCAAGAAAAAAGACATACTTCGAGGAGTTTAAGGTATTAATTTAATTTATTAATTCACCGTTTATTAATATCAAATATATAAACAAATATTTACATTTAAATTGTAATTGCAGAAAGAATGTGTCTGGGCACCGGAGCACGATGACCAAATGTTGAGGAATTTTGAAAAATATGCGACAGAAAGATACAGGGACCTGCTTTTTAGAATGAGGGACAAGTGGTACAAGAAGGGAGAGGCCACCGACTTGGGGCTTGATAGTGAAAAACAGTCGATTTGGGACCAATTCCTCCGCTACTGGAATTCCCCTGAATTCCAAGAGAAGTCGGCGAAAAACAAGGCGAATCGGCGTAGTGACCCTGATGGAGAAGGGATGGCAAGACATCGGGCCGGTTCTCGGTCCATTTATGAGCACTGGTTGAGATTTGTAAGTTTCGTCTTTAATTTTGTAGTTTTTGAATTTTTATTATTTTTTTCTTCATTTTTATGAGTGGTATTAATTTTTACTATTTTTTTTTTCTAATTAGGCGGCGGAGCAAGGACGCGAGCCCTCTCATTTTGAGAGATTGCAGCTCGCCCACCCATTCGTCGAGGAGACTGGGAAGTCTATCTACGGCCGTACCACCGAGATCCACGTAAGTATTATTTCAATATTAATAGTATTATTTAAATTTTTAATATTAAAAGTATTTTTTATATTTTGTGTTTAATTTATTTAATTTTTTGTATAATTAATTTGCAGAGAAAGATACTCGAGGACCTTGCCTCTCAACCTCAGCCTGAGGAAACGGCAGAGGGGTCGGGGTCGATGCCCCACACACAGCCTTCTGTTGACGTTCAAAATGAATTGTACTTCAAGAATGTCAAGGCTAAAAATGGGTTGTTCGTTGGATTGGGCAGCTTCGGAAAGAACTTTTTCCGACCTCGTGGCTCAGGCTCATCCTCCTCTCAGTCTTCCATCGACTCTCATCCCAGTGAGGTCGAGAGGCAGCTTGCCACGGTGGTGGAGCAGATGAAGAACATGCAGGGCAGTAGCGAGAGAAGGAAGAGTATGAGAGGCAGCAGCGAGAGGCGCACGACCGGTATACAACCGAGATGGAGCGCTATCGGGTTGAGGTGCAGGAGTATACAGCCGCCATGCAGGCGTGGTGGCAGATATTCGCCTCTGATTCAATGCCACGAGCGCAATTTCCTGCGCAACCGATGCCGCCGATCCCGCCGACCCAGCCATCGATACAGCCGATTATTAACCTGGGCGAGGATGAGGAGGAAGAGGAAGACGGATTTAATTCCGATGGTTAAAAAAATTTGATTTTTAAAAACTATGAAGTACAATTTTTTTTTAGCTTGAATTGTTACTTTAATTTAATTTTTGAATTGTTACTTTAATTTATAATTTTGTGAATTTATTTTAGTTTGAATTTACTTTATTTAATGGACACAACATTTATAAAAACAAGTGAGAAACGAAAATGAATTAATTTGGTGAATTATGAAAAAAAACGAGTCAATTTGGATACATATACAATTAATTGCATACAAATGAACGAATTATAATTTTAAGCGGGAGTCGAAATAAATAATTTTACCGAAATAATAAAAATTAAATGTCCCCAACATTTATAAAAACAAGTTAGAAACGAAAATGAATTAATTTGGTGAATTATGGAAAAAAACGAGTCAATTTGGATACATATGCAATTAATTGCATACAAATGAACGAATTATAATTTTAAGCGGGAGTCGAAATAAATAATTTTACCAAAAAAATAAAAATTAAATGACCCCAACATTTATAAAAAGAAGTTAGAAACGAAAATGAATTAATTTGGTGAATTATGGAAAAAAAAAACGAGTCAATTTGGATACATATACAATTAATTCCATACAAATGAACGAATTATAATTTTAAGCGGGAGTTGAAATAAATAATTTTACCAAAATAATAAAAATTAAATGACCCCACCATTTATAAAAACAAGTTAGAAACGAAAATGAATTAATTTGGTGAATTATGGAAAAAAAATGAGTCAATTTGGATACATATACAATTAATTGCATACAAATGAACAAATTATAATTTTAAGCGGGAGTCGAAATAAATAATTTTATAGAAATAATAAAAATTAAATGGCCCCAACTGTAACGCCCCGAATCCAAAATACATAATTATCTCAGATTCGAGGTATTACTTGTGACTAAAATCCGAACTGTAAAATTTTTGATATAAAAATGGATAATAAAATCAGAGATGAGTTTTATGCAGCGGAAGAAATGAGTAGAATAATTTTAATAAGTATCTCACGCATGTATATCTATGAATATAAAGTTTAGTATTAACAGTAACATTTTATTTAAGTGGGGAACTCCGTGTCGTCTCTATTACTGTCCTTGCTCCACGAAATCATAATCTGCAAGGGTTGTAAAAAGGGGGCGTGAGATTTGAATTCTCACGTATGGGTGATTTGCAACGTCATGGGATTGGTAAATCCGAAATATGTTAAAGTATACTCATTGAGAAAATATATAATTTATTTAAGCAGTTGATATATAAATATGAATAACATATATCACAGAAGTAACAAGCTCACGTAATAATTAATTGGGCAAAGCAAGTTTCACATTCACATAATTGATATATCACAAGTTGATTCACATTAAGGGGGCATAGCCCAAAACCGTTTTCACGTATCGGCCCAATCTGCCAAAATCACTTTTCACATATAGTAAATCTCCCCCAAACCATTTCTCACCAACAATTCATCCATTCATGTGACCATGAATCTGATTTATTATTATCACTCATGGTCACCACAAATAATATCAGCGACCATGAATCTGACCTATTATCACTCATGGCCGTACGTGTCAATCCACAAACAAAACTACTCAATGATTACTCGCTTTCCTCTTTCTCATAAAAACTGTCATTTCAAATTGTGGGGAGAATTCACATAATTCGTACTTAAACAGATTCATGCTCACAAAATGCCCTTGTCTCATGCAATCGTCATCAGTTCATATAATCAACAAACATAAACCATCCATGTAAGGTATATATAATTATATCACATAATACAAGCAGTTATATAATAGGGTGTACATTTATGTTGGATTAGTTGTTTTAGATTGATTTAGTCGAGTTCAGAGTATACCAGCACAGCGTATTATTAGCAGATCAATCAACAGATCATCACCCACCTGTTTACTCCGGGTCCCGAGAGTGACACGTTAACAGACCCCTCGTGCGTATTCCGATTAGCACAGAATCCTAATACGAAACCATTTGATTAAAAGTTGACCTTTGAATTATTGAAAAGGCCTAGAAGTACGTGTTACGAAACGAGGAAGTTGTTGTCTTAGAGACCTATTGAAATAGACCTACTTAAAAACATACATTATCTTGGGAAATACATGTTATTCATATTTATATATCAACTGCATAAATAAATTATATATTTTCTCAATGAGTATACTTTAACATATTTCGGATTTACCAATCCCATGACGTTGCAAATCACCCATACGTGAGAATTCAAATCTCACGCCCCCTTTTTACAACCCTTGCAGATTATGATTTCGTGGAGCAAGGACAGTAATAGAGACGACACGGAGTTCCCCACTTAAATAAAATATTACTGTTAATACTAAACTTTATATTCATAGATATACATGCGTGAGATACTTATTAAAATTATTCTACTCATTTCTTCCGCTGCATAAAACTCATCTCTGATTTTATTATCCATTTTTATATCAAAAATTTTACAGTTCGGATTTTAGTCACAAGTAATACCTCGAATCTGAGATAATTATGTATTTTGGATTCGGGGCGTTACACCAACATTTATAAAAATAAGTTAGAAACGAAAATGAATTAATTTGGTGAATGATGGAAAAAAAACGAGTCAATTGGATACATATACAATTAATTTCATACAAATGAACGAATTATAATTTTAAGCGGGAGTCGAAATAAATAATTTTATCAAACTAATAAAAATTAAATGGCTACAACATTTATAAAAACAAGTGAGAAACAAAAATGAACTAACTTGGTGAATTATAGAAAAAAAATGAGTCAATATGGATACATATACAATTAATTGCGTACAAATGAACGAATTATAATTTTAAGCGGGAGTCGAAATAAATAATTTTACCAAACTAATAAAAATTAAATGGCCACAACATTTATAAAAACAAGTGAGAAACAAAAATGAATTAATTTGGTGAATTATAGAAAAAAAATGAGTCAATTTGGATACATATACAATTAATTGCGTACAAATGAACGAATTATAAAATTATGCATTGTCGAAATAAATAATTTTACAAAATAAAAAAAATAGTTGGGCAAAATATTTTAATAAACAACTTAGATACGAAAATAAATTAATTTGGTGAATTATAAAAAAAATGACTTAATTTGAATACATATACAATTAATTGCATAAAAATGAACGAAAGTAGCTTATGCCCTAGTGGCGCGCGCCCCCTCCTCTTGCACAAGAGGTCCCGTGTTCGATTCCCCTTGGACGCAAAAATTGATTAATTGTTCAAGGCCTAATAAGACTAATATAGAAGGTGGGCCGCATATAACAAAGAATGGGCCGGGTGGCCCAGTGGTCCGCGCCCGCCCCGGGTGCCCGGGCTCGAACCACGTGAGCCACTTTTTTTTTGTATAGGCTCGGTAATTTGCGATGGCCAAATTTCGTCGCAAATGTTGAATTTTGCGACGGAAAACAGCCCGTCGCAAATTATAACAGAAAAAATAAAAAATATATATATAAACATTTGCGACGGAATTTGGCCGTCGCAAATGTTGTTGACCCGATCGGGTCTGACCCGAAACATTTGCGACGGACTACTGTCCGTTGCAAATTCTGTGCGACCCGCCAATTTTGCGACGAATTTGTCCATCGTTAATTTGCGACGGAGGGCAAAATCCGTCGTAAAAATTAGTTACGGCTGTTTTAGGGACGGATACGTATCCGTCGCAGAATCCGTCGCAGAATCCGTCGCAAAACACTGTTTGCGACGGATTTTCCGTCGCAAGTTCCGTCGCAAAACAGTGTTTTTTTTTTTGTAGTGATTGATTTTTTTGTGTTTTCAGTTTTAACTCAAACATTAATTTGTGTATTAATTAGTATATATTATTAATTTTAAATATCTTTAGTAAACATCCTATTTCTATTTACTTTTTCCATATGTACGTATTAATATTTAATTATATTATTAATTTCAAAATGTTAAATATATATTACAATTACTATATATAATTGTAAAAAAAAGCTCATTCACTTATAATTGCTGTAAATTGGCTCATTCACTTATAAGTTATAATGATATAAAAAAGACCTTATATTTTAAACTAATAAATTAATTCCTTTTATAGTTCATTGTATGTCATATTTTTATTGTGTTTGGATATGAATAATGAGAAATTAGTACGTTTAAGTTATGATCATAATATCATAATAATAACTATATAATACACCATCGCCTTCAAAAGATAGTTTTCCCGCCCCCCTTTTTTTAGCCGTTGATCTCCATCTAATTCCTTCTCATATATGGTATAGTTAACCTTAATTCATTCTAATCCATCGAATTAATCTTGGTCGGCAATTACAATCAATTCATTAAAAAAATATTACTATAATTTTGCCATCGTTAATTTAGTCCAAATCTTCGCACACACCATTGAATTCACTTATATTAAACTTGACCATTTTCCATTCTCCCACATACTACTCTCATTTTATTCCTTCATTTACTCCTATCAAAATCCTTAATGTGGTATGTTTTCCAAGAAGTAAGCGAACGTTATTTTATATGGCTTCAATCTCTCCTTCAATTTTGACTGCCAATAGAATTATTTTCACTAATGTCCTCCAAAATTCATGAGTATATATACTCTATAGAGATGATAGGTTTTCCATCTTGCCTTTCATTTATTCTTTTGATCCAATTTCATATGTAAATATTCGTTCGCTCTGATTTCATGTGTAATTTTGCAATCGAATGCATTTATATTTCATGTTTTCGAATCATAATGTTTTGATTCGACGAAAATTATTTTGGATGATTTTTCTTGAATTGTTATGTATTTTTCTTTGGCGGAAATCTTGGTTGATAGATTTGTTGATCCCAACTTTAATTTTGCAATTCTTCAATTAATGGAGAAGAACCGAAATGAGCAATGAAGATAATGAAAGAAGTTTGAGAGACAAAATAGACAAGGTGTAGATTAAAGATTGATGGAAAATCATCACGCATTGCCGTCCTCCACGAATAATAGTTTGATGGTCGTGCATGTAATTAGTATTAGGTTTGAAGTCAATATATGATAGTAGACTTTGTTTTATATTTTGATTAAGGTCTTTCTTTTACTTTATTTGTGGTATGGCTTTGCCTTTTTATGTTTTTTATTTTATCCTGTACAATTTTATGGTTGTTTTGGTTACCCATATTAAGCAATAGATTATTTCATTTTTTCCCATTAAAATGATTAAGATCACCTCTATTAAAATTACTGATTAGTATTCTCATTAAAATTAAACCCATTGCCACAATCTGTTCAACCATCCATAATCACAGGAGCAACTTTTATTATAAATTTAGGTTATTGAATTAATATAAGTATTTTAAACAATTTACATATTTTTAACAATGGCTATAATCTGGATACACAATTTAAAAAAAAAATCATAACTCTATGAACGACAATTTCAATTCTAAAGGATTGCAGGTATCTTTCATAAAGTCATTATCCCTTTGCCTCATTTTAATTTAATTAATTTTAATTACCCATAAAATGATTTTAATTTTAAGTAATTCTAATGACCATAAATTGATTAATTTTTATATGTTTATTAATTAAGTATCATCTAAGTTAAATTGAATCTAAGTTATAAAAATTTACATCCTTATTCAAAATCATTCAACTCCATAAACTATACGTTTCTTTCACTTTGAAGCTTATACAATTAATTCTTCTGACTTTTTTTTATTTGGAATAGCATTTGCTAATTTCACATACATTATCCTAATTAATGCATAATTTCTTTTAATTCTTTTCGTATTTTCATATTTTCCTAATATTTTTTTTAAATCTCAATCATGCAAATCATTCGACAATTTAATTGTTAGGGTACAAGTCCAACTTACCAAAATCACAACATATGTAATAACTTTCAATTAATCCCTACACTTTAGTCGATCGGTACGTTATCCGAATATCAGTGCATGTAAGGTATTGCATGTATACTATTCTATGTAATTTATTTTGCAACAAGTATTGAATGTAACAAAAAAAAAAAAAGTATTGCATGTACAAAAGACGCGTTAAAAATTGTCATCTTCAATTGTTCTTATTAGGGTGTATAAGCATTACAGAAGAAAATCAAATAAGTTAACCAATGAATTTGTTGATGACATTATACCCTGTTTGACTAAATTTATTTTAACATTTTATAATCTCTAACAAGTTGTTTTAAGAGTTTATAAAATATTATTTTTAAGTAGTTTATAAATTGTTAAAGTGTTTGCTTAATAGAACTTATAATTTTTTATAATATATAATAAATAATTTACAAATTTTACTATAAAATATTTTTTATTTTTTTATTTTTTAAGTGAACGTAGAGGTGACTGTGGGTAGGGAAGGGTGAGTGGGGGTTGAGGTGGTGATGAAAATAAGTTCGAAAATTTCAATTTAGTGTTTACAACTTATAAGGTGCAAATAATTTATTTTAAGATTTTATAAGTTAAGCATCTTATGTTACCAGATCTTCCGCACACAGTCGGCGCTCATCTTTCCTACACACGATTAAAAAATATATGTACGATTTAAGTTAATAAATTTGCGTATTTTTTCCTATCCACAGTATAAACGTGTGGCTATTTGGTCCATATTAATTTCGTAGTACTTTGTGAAATCATAGAGAACGAAGCATAATTAACTGAATCCCTTGCGATTATACAACTTTCCTAATTCAACTGAAACACATTCTCTATGCAGTTTTTTTTTTTTGGTATATTTTTTGGTATTTTAGAAACTTGGATTTGTATTTTGCATTTTAAAACTTATTTTGGTTGGAGTTTTAAAATTATATGATTGAAATCATAATCTTACAGTTAAAAAACATATTTTAAAATTTTATTGATTTAAAAAACCAATAAATTTCAAATTTTATTTTTAAAAAAATCACTTAAAACCCAAAAATGAAAATAAAATAATTTTACTCTACTCACTTTATTTGTAAATATTGTTCATTCATTGGTCCAAAATATTAATAAAAACATCCAGCGAGTATTTTTTTAAGCATATGTCATTCCGCGTATAAAAATTAAATGAAGACGTGTAATTCTAAGATATTTTCTTTTATCGTCGCAACCTTGCATTGATCTAGCTATATATTTCGATAATATTGGTGATAGATTAGATACATAAATAAAATCAATATAGTATTATATATTTTAATCATAAAATATTACTATTGAAAGTATGTTATAGAATTAAATTGTTTCATATATTAACCACTTTATATTTATTTTTAGATACAATTTACTTTAAAAAATCAGTGTTCTTTAAATAAACAATTAATACACTTTGTTAACATTAACTAAATTGGTTATAAGAGATTTTTTTTAGGACACTACCTTATCAGTGTTTGTAAAATTATATTTACGGGCTTACAAAATTGAGTCAATATCTTTACGAACTTGGAAAATTAGGATCTTTACAGACTTTCAAAACTTGGACACTATCTTTTAATTTTGGCCAAGTTAGTCCAAATTGTATAAAATATGGTCAACTGAGCATATCATAATCGGGCTTTCTTTATCCCACGTTTTATAAAATTTGACCTAAATTTTATTTAGCTGAAAGATGTGGTGATAATTAGCAAGTTCTACAATTAAAAGATAATGTGCTTCAAAATAGTTTTCACATATTAAAAAGTTTATTTGAAATAAAACCAAATGGTTCTATAATGTCTAATAGATTAATTAATTATGGTTTTGATTCTACAAGAAAACAACAACTGGAGATTAAGTCAACTCTCTCAACTCTTCTCTAAAGCGGTTATCAATAGAATGTATTTTTTGAAAATGTTTCATACTTTTCTCCATTAAATTTGACTTTATTTTTTTTGGTTTCTCAATCTTACTTTTCTTAAATATATTGGTTAAAAGGAAAAATTGTAATGTTAGGAAACTACCTTATGAGTGTTTGTAAAATTAGACCACTTTCTTTACGGGCTTGCAAAGTTGAGACAATACCTTTACGAACTTGCAAAATTAGGACAATATCTTTATAAACTTGCAAAGTTATGACACTATCTTTAAATTTTGACCAAAATTTATAAAATATGGTCAACTAAGCATGTTATAATTGGGCTTTATTTAACCCACATTGTATAAAATTTGGCCTAAATTTGCCCAACATACGAGATAGTGTCCTTATTTTGCAAGATTACTTAGTGTTCTAATTTTATAAACCCATAAAGATAGTTTCCTAAATTTTTAAGCCCGAAAAGATAGTGTTCTAATTTTGCAAACACCCATAAGATAATGTCCTAAAAAATTATTAAAATTATAAGTTATGACTTATTATATACATATCAATTCGTAGTTCCGACAATATTGATGATATATTAGAAACATAATTAACCTCAGTATAGTATTATATATTTTAATCATAAAATATTACTATTGAGGGTATGTTATAGAATTAAATTGTTTCATATATGAGCCACTTTATAATTATTTTTAGATGCACTTTAATTTAACCAATAGTGTTCTTTAAATAAACAATTAATACACTTTGTTACCATTAACTAAATTTGTTATAAGGGAATTTTTTTTTTAATTTTAGGACACTACCTTATGAGTGTAAGTAAAATTATATTTACGGACTGTAAAATTGAGTCAATATCTTTACGAACTTAGAAAATTAGGATCTTTACAAACTTTCAAAACTAGGACACTATCTTTTAATTTTGGCCAATTTAGTCCAAATTATATAAAATACGGCCAACTGGGCATATCATAATTGGGTTTTCTTTGTCCCACGTTTTATAAAATTTTACCTAAATTTCATTTAACCAGAAGATGTGGTGATAAGTCGTAACTTCTACAATTAAAAGATAGTGTACTTGAAAATAGTTTTCACATATTAAAAAGTTTATTTGAAATAAAATCAAATGGTTCTATAATGTCTAATAGATTAATTAATTATGGTTTTGATTATACAAGAAAATAACAACTAGAGATCGAGTCAACTATCTCAACTCTTCCCTGAAGCGGTTATTATAAGAATATTTCTCTGTTAATTGGTTAATTTTTGCGTGCTTTTATGGCTCTGTAGGTACTTACGTTGACAAAGAATATGAGGTGGTGAAATTGTTGAATTTTCAGATTGGATATTGAAAGTTGGGGATGGCAAGCTCGGTCGAAGTAGTGATGGTTTTGCGGATATTGAGATTCCACTTGAAAATCTCATCTGTGATGAGGTTGATCCTATTATGACTATCATTTGAGGTATATACCCGTCTGTTGAGAATAATCTATGTACGCGTAAATATTTTGAAGATAGAGCAATTCATGTGCCCACACATCGAGATGTAGATTGTATCAATGAGAAGATCTTCTCCATTATTATTGGGGAAACGAAGATTTATTTGAGCTACGATAGTGTTTGTAAATCGGAGTTTCAGTGGATTTTTTAAACTCTGTCAAGTGTTGTGGTATGTCTAGCCATAAATTGGTATTGAAGGAAAGTGTTCCTATTGTTCTCTTGAGGAATATTAATCAAAATTTTGGGTTGTGTAATAAGACGAGACTAATTGTTACTAGACTGGGAGACCACATGATTGAAGCTGAGATAATTTTTGGGAAAAATATTGGAAAGAAGGTCTTCATCCAAAGAATGACTTTGAGCATTTCAAACGCAACCATGCCTGTAAAATTTACGAGGAGGCAATTTCCGAGATTGTTGTTTTTTGCTAGACTATTAATAAAAGTCAGGGTCAATCTCTTCCGACCGTTGGACTACACCTGCTAAAGTCAGTTTTTACGCACGGGCAGCTATACGTTGCAGTATCGAGTGTTAGGAGTAAATGTGGTTTGAAAATTATTTGTCTTGACTCCGAAGGAAAGCCTTCAAAGTACACAACAAATATTGTTTATATGGAGTTTTTTAGAATTTTTTATTATTATGTTGGATTTGATCGTTTGTTTTAATAAAATAATATATTTTTTACTAGGAAATTGTGCATTTATCGTGGATAATTAATTATAAAATAACACAACCACATTTCCATTGACATATTTATACTGTATAATTAATTATAAAATAACATAACTACTACCTCCGTCCCCAAACACTCTTCACAGTTGATTTTTTCTTGTGTTTTAGCGAGCGAGTTTTTTATTAGTATTTAAAATAATCAAGTAATTTTGAAGTTATTTTATAATAGAGGAGAGATAGATCTATCATACCCTACCTTACAAATCACTTTATGGAGTAATAAACAACGTGTTCGCTAAAACACGAGAAAAAATCAACTGTAAAAAGTGTTAAGGGACGGAGGGAGTAATATTTTTTGGTGAAAACAACTAATGCTTAATGTCTTACATGAAGCTACAAATACATATATTAAGTTATGTTTTTGATATTCTTATTATATGAGTTTTTTTTTTTAAGTGACATTGTTGAAAGTGTTTAGAAAATAAAATTATCTATCTGTGAAGATTTTGAGCAATTAGTATATAAAAACTCTAGCATATATAATATTCTCATTCGAGAATTGTATTTGACATTGTTTATTCTAAATGTACAAGATAATATTATTAAAGCATCTCCATATATAATAAAGAGAAATCTTTGATTTGGATATCATATGTTCAAATGAAATTCAATTTATATTGGGGAAAAATTATAAATTTGGTCCCATGAGAATTTTTCAATAATAATTTTGATCTCACGTTCTTTTTTGGTGTTTTTATTTTATTTTATTTTTTTTTTGCAATTTTTATCCCTTTCATTAACTTTTGGGATCAAAGTTGCAATTTTTTAGGACCAAAACTGCAATTTATACATTCTCTTGGGACAAAAAAAATACGGGAAAAAAATGTCAAAAAAATTACCATTTTTGCAGACCACCTATTTTTATGGGACCAAAAGTGTAATTTATCCCTTTAATGATGATTATTTATTCTAATATTTTCCATCTCCGTGTTGAGTGAGATTCTATAGAAAAGACTCATGAAAAAAATTATTTTTTATAATTTAAACCGTTGCTTGGTAATTAAAATCTCTATTATGCTTTTGACAAAATAGTGGTTTAAGAAAAGGGTGTAATAGACTTTCTTTTAAGGGCAATCTCCTCTTAATTTTATTGTAGTAGTATCTTTTTATTTGATAATATTTTAGTGTTGAAATGTGTTAGTTATTATAGATAGTTGTATGAAATTACTACGTTCTAAGATATTTTAATAAATTATTTTTTCTTAAAGTCTTACTAATACAGTGCATTCAATATACTTAGTGCATTTGCAGTGCTGTATATGGTGGAGTTTAAAAAATTAGGGTTGTCGCACACTCATATTCTTCTTTTTCTCAATCTTGATAATAACATTCTCAATCCAGAAAATGTTGATCCTATTATTTTTGCTGAGATACCGAGTGTGGATGATGATGCCTTATTGTATGATTTGGTTAGGGACTATATGATTCATGGGCCATGTGGCTTGGTAAAGAGAAACACACCTTGTATGGTAAACAATTGTCGTTCCAATTTTTTTTCTAAAAAGTATAATGAAACTACTTCAGTTAATGAAGATGACTTTCTATTGTACAAAAGAAGGAGCATGAAATAATTGTACCTAAAAGTAAGTTTAATTTGGACAATCGTCTTGTGGTACCTTATAGTCCAATACTATTGAGGAGGTATCAAGGTCACATAAATGTGGAATGGTGCAATCGACATAAACCTATCAAGTATTTGTTTAAGTATGTTAACAACGGTTCAAACAGAATTACTGCAACCGTTGAAAGAGATGGAGTTAAGGATAGGGATTCAACAAAAGAATATGAGGTGAAGAATTCCACTAATTGTAGATATATTTCTCCGTGCGAGACTATTTGGAGAACACTTCAGTATGAAATACACTATAGGTACCTACCTGTGATGAGATTGAGTTTCCATCTAGAAAATCAACAATATGTTGTTTTTTATGATGAGGATTATATTGATGATGTGCTCCAGCAACCATCGGCCGAAAAAAAATATTTTTGGACGAGATGGAGCGAAACAGAACTGATGTCGATGCTCAGAAACTGACGTATATTGAATTTTCGTCTTAGTATGTTTGGGACAGACAAAAAAGTTAGTGGAATAAGAGGAGCAATAACATGTCAGGTATAAGAAGATTGTTTAATGTTCCACCAGGTGCTGGTGAAGAATTTTACATGACTCTCTTGCTACCTCGCAGCAACAGAGCAACGTCACATGAAATGATACGTATCACAGGTGGTGTTGACTATGATACTTTCAGAGATGCATGTTATTCCATGAGATTGTTGGATGATGATTGAGAGTATATCAATGGAATAGTCGAAGCAAGTTTCTGGGCATCTGCACATTACCTAAGAAACTTATTCACTATTCCCCTAATTTCGTCTTCTATGAGCTCTCCAAAAATTGTATTTGAGATGACGTGAGAATGTTTGACTGACGATATAATCTATAAAATGAGGCATTTGTTGAGTATTTCAGGCATTATTCTCGCATTTCATTCCAAATACTATATGTATATTAGATAATTTTTGAAATTTCTTGTTTTTTTTTTCGTCTGTTCTGGACAGATTTGCAGCTAAGCAATGAGGAATTGAAATACTACACTTTGATTGATTGAAAAGCTTTTTGAGGCAGCAATAATTTTTGGAAGAAACGTTGAAAGTAAAGTCTGCATTCCAAGAATGACTTTGACTAATTCGGATCACATGATGCCTGTGGATTTCACGAGGTGGCAATTTCCAATTTTACTCTTTTTGCTATAACAATAAATAAAACTCAAGGTCAAACTCTATCCACTGTCGGACTGTACTTTCCCAAACCAGTGTTCACACATGAGCAGTTAGTTATATGTTACAGTTACCAGGGTAAAAAATAAGAGAAGCTTGAAAATTTTGTATCTCGATTCTCAGTGTAAACCGTCCAAACATACGACGAATGTGGTTTACAGAGAAATATTTCGAAAAATGTATTAGTGTTGTAATTTTTTTTGTATAATAGAAATAAATGATGTTTCTATTTTTTTTACTTGCGTTTAACATAGTAATTAAAATAAATTTAACACATATTTTTTTTTCAAATATTAGGTAAGTATTATAAAAAAAATTAATAAATTTAAATTTTAAAATGAAATTTAAAACAAAATAAAAATTACAAATCCGCGTAAGACGCTGGTATAATACTAGTGTATATACTAGTGTATATATATATATAATGCGTAATTTATTCAACACTTTTAACACTCATAAAATTAGAGTTCCCATGATGTATAATACCACACGTATTAATTTACTTTGTGTTGTTTTATATTTTTTAAGATATTAACTATACTGTTATTACTAAAAAAATGTAATGTACCAAAATATTCTACAATCATATTTCACCTTTGTGGTTATGCATGGCTTGGTATTTTTGTGGCTTCTTCCGGTGAATGCATTTTGTGTTTGTGCTTTTGTGGTGGGAATTTGTGTCCATAATTGAGTTAATTTCATATATCCAGAAGTATCTTTTTTTAGATCCAATTTAGTCTTTTTATTTTGTCCGTTTTCAATTTTTTTTGTTGGAAAATGACTCGCTGTGTCGAAGGTTGTGTTTTATATCAAACTCTTCGTTTCGTCCAACTCGTTCTATTGTTACTTCAAAGGTGTAAAATTGATTATCTCAGCTCGGGGAATTTCATTTTATGTTCTTGGTCGATTTCTTACTATTTTCCAGTGAATTAAAGGTTATGTCATAAACAAACTCTTGATCTCGTCCAACCTATTATATTGTTATCTCCAATTTCTCAATCAAGACTACCACAAATTTGAGGATTATATTTATTGGTGGAGGAATCATTTGGTCTGAAAGTATAGAAATTCCTTAACAAATTTGAAAAAAATTTGAATTTTTTTAACTTGATACCAAAAGGATCCAAATTGGTAGGAAAAAAAAACTAAATTTAAATTCAAAGATACATGATAATTTATAAAATTAACTCGTCCATGACTTGGGTGATTTAAATTTTGTATTTTATCACAACTCCGTAATATATACATAGATCTCTTAAGTACACCATGAACTGATTTTGTGTTTTATGCAAGTACGTGAGAGTGGGTTATAAGTGTAGAAACAATATAATTTGGTACTTGTTGTTAATCGTTTATAATATCTGGGATTTTGTATGTGGATATAGATTGATAAACAACTACAACTAATAAATGTTGAAGATTGAGATATTGAATGCTTAAAGCTCTATTTAATGTTAAAGAACACTTAAATAGGAAAAGCAATAAATACTCAAAGATTTACCAGGTTTTTTGGTAGATTTGGACTTGAATATTTGTGATCCTTTATTATGAGTTTTAAAGATTGTATTTAGAGCATAATGAATGCTCTTTGTGTTGCCTTAATATCTTGGGCAGTCCATGCATTTAATGCATGGATTGGCTCTCTTTACAAGGTTCGGTTGAATCCTTTTAATCAGGTGGATTCAGTCCTATGCGAGCTTGACATCTATCTTTATAGTACAAGATCCCCCTTTTTGGTGAACTAGGACCTGAAGAGCCACCCTAGGCATCGGTTCTATGAATCCCCTCCAAAAGGGTCTTGATCTTATCAGACTCGAAGCCCTATTGCTAGATCTCATTGGATGAGATTCGAGGCCATATGTACTTTTCACTTCCTCGTCATTTATAGACCTCGGCGAGGTCATTAGGACCAAGTTTAGACGATACAAACTCATGCCAAGGTGTTGAAAATCATTCTTAGAGACTTTAGTGGTCGACTGGTCGTCGAGGCTGTGAGGGTCAGGCGACCTCGGCTACAGGTCTTGCCTAGGTCCCCGATATGCACTGGGTCATCCTAGTACCTCGTTGGGGTTTTGGTAGCACGATGAGATAGTCTTTGGTTTGTCTCAAGGTCTGAGCCTCGAATCAGTGTCATTCATGGAGCTTATCTATGCCGTAGTATGGGGTCCTTGGTCCCACGAGCAAAAATAGTACCACAATAGTGCTTACTGATTTCATTTTTCATTCAAGAGTATATATATAATACCTTGAGTGCTTTACAAGTGATTGATTGAGTATCCTAAAAGTACTTGATTGATTTCAGTATCGTACAAGTAATTACAAATCAATCTAAATCTCTACATATATACAAGAAAAATAATATCAAGAATAATTTGAAAATAATATGTACAATCTTAGCTATGATGAATATGTATCTTCTAGCGATTTCTTTAAATCTTCAAACTATGTAATAATATCTCTAATAGGCCCCCTCAAGATGGAGCATCGATTGGATACACAAATCTTGGAAATGAACGCATTAAACTTAGAAGTATAGAGTGATTTTATGAAAATATCAACTAACTGGTCAATAGTGGATATACAAGAGACCCCTAAAGAACTAAAATTAACATGACTGTAAAGTGATAATCAATACCAATATGCTTCATACGAAAATAAAAATCATATTTAACATACAGGTAAGTTGCGACAAGGTTATCACAAAAGAATATTGGAGGTGGAGAGAGAGAGTCATCGGTATTTCACTTTAATAGACAATCGAGCAATTGTATGATGTTTATTATAAGACCACGAGCCAGATAGATGATGAAGGAGGATGTAGACGTCCGATCATTTGGATTACTGTCCCAATCAGACTCGGAGAAGGTCGTAAGAGAAAGAGTAATACTACGATGAAAAGGATCAAGACCATGAAAGATGGTGTGTTTAAGAATGTGGAGGACATATTTAACAGTCGTGGGATAAGTGGCAGTGCGACGATGTATGAATTGCGAGAAGTTTCCTACAACAAATGAGATATCATAACAAGTGAGTGAGAAGTATTGAAGAGCACCAATTATTTGGCAATATTTCATAAGCATCAGTGGAAGGAGAGCAATCATCGAGATACAAGGACATAGAAGAGATATAGGAGATGAGACCTCAATGGTGCCGATCATGTTGATTTTGGATAATAGATCGTATTTATGCTCAATGAGAAAAATTGAGTTAAGAGTACGAAAAAACTCGATACCAAGAAAATAGTTAAAGGGTCCTATGTTTTTGATAGAGCAATGAGTGTAAATAGCACTGATGTTGGGACATTGTCAGTTTTGATTAAGATTCCAAAGACCCTGAAAAGATGAGTTGCCTTAGTTTGTCTTAGTCAGGCTAGTCTTGGTTAGGTTTTGTACTTAGTCGTTTTACACTTCACAGGTACTCAGTGAGAGGAGAACTTACTGATGACAATCAAGACAAAGAGCCTGAAGACGAAGAGCACCATCCTGAACTTATGGCAATCTTCTAAGTTGGCTGAATAAGTGTCAGTAATGAAGAGTATGACCCTAAGGTCATTACTAACTCAGTCCTGAAGGGAACAGGTTGACACTGAGTTTATGGGAAAGACTTGGAGTAGAGCCAAGCAATGCAAAAAGAATGTCAGCATCAGGACAAGACCGTTGTGCTCGAGACAAAAAGAACTTAATAAGATAAGCCAGAAGCCTGGGAATAAGTTCTGACATTCTCACCAACCTGATGACGTGGACCAATCCGGGAAGGACATGCACGTACGGAACCTGACACGAAGACTGACTTCAGACTGCATATTCAATGGGCAAGCATTAAATGGTGCATTAAATGCAAGCTACCCAATCCATGCAAGGACGGCTGCTGCATGGGAAATATGTCCGCTTGAGCCACTCTACATAGATGACTAGAAGGCTATCTTTTCCAACGGATAGTTTTCAAATCACCTATAAATACAGAAGGCCTTGAACCCATTCAAGGTTACGGGAAATTTCCAAGCCAGAAATTACTCAAACTCTCAAGCATTCGGTGCATTCAATCTTTAGAAGAAGCACTCGAAACCAGTTAAATTTTCCAAGTGTTTCTTAGTTTCTGAGAGTTATTCTGTATTCCAAAGAGCGTACTAGCAATATCTTAAGCTTAGAGTGATTATCCAATCCTTAGCAAAACCTTGTCTTGTAAGGATAATCACAACTTAGTTGGAATCCAAACTGAAACCAAAATCCTAAGTTAGGTTTGTTGCTAGTAAGTTGTTAGTGAGTTAGTAAGGAGTTTGTATAGGTCAGTGAGGAATAGCTGATCTTGGTGCACCTTGGTACGTTAAAAACAAGAATCCCTTGAGTGGATTTCCTGTTAAATCAGGCCGTGGACGTAGGAGCTTGAGTCTCTGAACCACGTTAAACTCCCCGTGTTCTTACTGCTTTGATATTGTGCTTGCTTGTCATATTACTTGTTCATTCATAGCATCTAGTTTTTATCAAGCTGAATCAATCAGCCTGATCATCAAACAAGAGCACTGCCCTACTAATCACTACTTCAGAATCGTGTAATCAAATTTTTAGAAAGTAAACTAAACAAGACTTTAAACTTCAGGGCTCATGCATTTCCGTACTGAACTCGAATTGATAGTCAGTCAACTGACCCGCACCAAGTGTAGTCAGTGGGGAGATTATCAGCTCTCAGTTCTTTATCACTCTGAGTAAAGGGGACTCAGCAAAGTTTAAGTTAAAAAAACTTGTATATGTGTATTCCCCCCCCCCCTACACGTATTCATCAGTCTTGTACCGGGACCAAAAAGTGGTATCAGAGCAGTGGTTCAAAAGACCACTGACTTTGAATACTAATAGTTTCAGAGGAGAAACTGTTGGTGGTCACTGAACATATCTGAGTTTACTTTTCATAAAACTTTTATCATCATAACTTCAAGGAGGCTTGAGGCTTCGTTACCTGAATTTTCTGTATCTAACTTTGTCTATTGGAAGTTCAGACTAGAGGCACATCTTGATGCCATCCATGACCAGATGCCGCGTGTCATCAAGGAAGGACCCATCAAGATCACTATTCCTAATGTCAGAGGACTGGGGTATGAACATCTTGAGATTGGCGTACAGGTTCCTAATGAAAGGAAAGATATGACCAATGACGAAATCAAGATGGTGGGACTGGACAATGTGGCCAGAAATATCATCTTGCATACGGTGCCCTTCGAGAAGTCAGCAAGGCTGGTGAACTTAAAGACGGTAAAAGAGGTTTGTGATAAGCTGACCAGGATGTGCGAGGGGTCAGAAAAGATAAAGGAAAAGAAGAGAAACATTGCCATTCAGAAGTTCGAAGCGTTCGAGATGCTGCCTGATGAGACTATCGATCAGATGGAGTCAAGATTCATCAAGTTGATGAATGAGCTGGTGATGCTGGACAAGGATGTCCCTAAGAGAGATGTTGCTTCAAAGATCCTGAATGCCCTTCCTAAGAGATGGGACAACAGTGTAATTATGCTTAAGAACACTAAGGATATGAGTAACATAACTTCTGCTTAACTTTTTTCAGAGCTCAAAGCACTGGAATATGATCTCAACAAGAGAAAGAAGAAAGTTCAGCAGGAAGAGGAAGAGAAAGAGAAAACTCCTGAGAAAAGTGTGGCGTTCAAGGCCAGGTCTGAACCTATTGAGTCTTCATCAAAGTCACTGATGGAGATGAGCAAGGAAGAGCTTGCTGAGGAGTACAACCTGATGGTCAGACGCTTTGAGAAGCTTAATTCCAGGTTTGGTCGTTATAAGAAATTTTATCAGGACTCACGTGGCAGGAAACCTGAAGGAACCCACCAAAGCTCAAGGAGATATGAGGAAAGGAGAAACACTGACCAGAGGAGAGATCGCAACGATGAAAGAAGATATTCAGAACCTAAGCTCGATCGTAGAGATGAACAGAGACGTACTCATGATGACAAGCACTCTGAGAAGACTGAAAGCTCATCTAGACAGAGGGAACCTGACTCAAGGAGGAACCCTGAACCTAGGAAAGAAAGAGGAGATGAGCAAGCAACATGTTACAACTGTAACAAGAGCGGGCACTATCAGTATGATTGTCCAAAGCTGAGTGCAAGGGAAAGAGAGGACATGAGGGCCAAGAGAGACCAGAGACTTGCTGACCGGAGATCCATGCTCGCTGAGGATGCAACTGACTCGGATGGTCCTGAGGAGAGGTCGTCTGAACTCTTTTTCGACGATGAGTACGATGATGTTTGCCTTATGGCAAGGGAGGAACCTGAGGTAACATCTAACTCTGTGTGTGGTTCCTACACTGGTCAAAATCCTGAGCTTAGCTCAGAGTCAGTCAGAAAAATGAACCTTCTGATCTGCCTGGATCAATTGATGGTTGATTTCTCCAGACTGCAGGAAACTAATGTCTTCTTGGTAGAGGAGAACAAGAAAATGAGTACAGAGGTTCAGAGCCTGAATGATCAACTCACTCAGTCTGATCTTAAAGAATCTGCTCAGATTGTTAGACTAACTCAGGAGATTGATATGATCAATGCTGAGCGTCTCCCAAGAGAGAAGATTCTGAAGGATCTGGCTGAGGAAGAGTTGGTCAGGAAGGAGGAGCTAAAAGTACTCAAAAGTAAGTTTGATGACCTCTTTGCCAGACATGAAATCCTGAAAAAGAGTGAGGACTCACTCAAGCAAAAGGTTGCAGCAATGAATAAATCCTCAGTGGCTAGAGAGGAAATAAATAGCAGTCAGATGCTTGGGAATGAGAAAAGGGGACTTGGATATATTCCTAAGAAATCCTCACAAGGTCAATCTCATGTTGCTTCAGGGAGCAACACTGAGAGGGTATTTGTTCAGGCAGGCCAAAGTGCACCTAAGGTTGTACTTCAGGCCCGTCAAACTGATAAGGGCAAGGAAACTGTTGACTCAGTCAGGGTTGCCCCCAAGGTTGCTAAGCCAAAACCCAAGGGAAAGGCAAAGCAACCAAAGGAGGTCCCTGAGAGCTCAGACCAGAGAAAGCCTCAGCAAAAGCAGAGGAGACTCAGGCCAAGGGCCCTCAGACTGTTCAACAAGGGTACCATCATGCTTGGCAATACCAACAGGGAAGGCCAAACATGATGATACCCCCATGGTTTTGGCATCCTGAGGCCTTTAACTGTTTTCCATTCCCTCACTTGCCTAGGGGGAATAGAACACAGGGTCCTTATCAAGAACAAGGCCCAAGACCTGCTGCACCCAGACCTAGGAAGAACAGGAAGCCAGCCCAAAAGGCACCCACTCAGGCTCCTGTGAAGCCTAAGTTCAGCACTCATACACCATCTTCCTCTCAGGCAAAGAAGAAGAAAGTTGTGTATGTTGATATTTCAGGGAGACATATTTACCACTCTGAGGCAATCAGGGTAGTTAAGCAAGTCTGGATCCCGAAGGGTACAACTGACACAATAGGACCCAACACCCAATGGGTACCTAAAGCCTGATTTGCTTGCAGGCGGCTGTGGATCACAACAAGAGGAGAGGAGACTCAAACAAAGTTGTTTGGTACCTAGATAGCGGATGCTCAAGGCATATGACTGGAATGAAAAGTCTTCTCCAAGAATTTCAAGCTAAAGATGGTCCACAGGTAACCTTTGGTGATAACTCAAAAGGTGTTACTAAAGGTTTTAATGTCTTGATTATAGGTACAATCAGAGTGGAAAATGTGTCCTTTGTGGAAGGACTGAAGCATAACCTATTGTCAGTAAGTCAGTTTTGTGACAAAGGGTTCAGTGTTGAGTTCTCATCAAATATATGTTCAGTCAAGGACAAATCAACACAAGTGCTTCTATCAGGTATCAAGAAAGGTAACGTTTATCTCGCTGATTGGAGCAGCACTATTCCTAATACATGTTTTGTTGCTAAAAGCTCTCTAGAGCTCAGTTGGTTATGGCATAAACGATTAAGCCACTTGAACTTCAAGATTATTAACAAAATCTCTAGACAATCACTTATTGAAGGTCTACCTAATGAAGTTTTTAGCAAAGATCATGTGTGCAAAGCTTGTCAGGAGGGGAAGCAGGTCAGAGCATCATTCAAGGAGAAAGCTACCTTCTCCACTAACAGGATTCTTCAGCTCTTGCACATGGATTTATTTGGTCCCATAACACCTGTGAGTATGAATGGTAGAAAATACACCCTTGTGGTTATTGATGATTATTCTAGATATACTTGGGTTATTTTCTTGTTGAATAAGAAGGAAACACAGGTGAAGCTTCCTGAGTTGCTCAGAAGGCTCAGCAATGAGAAGAATCAGTCCATTACTAAGATCAGATCTGGCAAGGGCACTGAATTTATAAATTCATATATTTCTGACTTTTGTAATGAACTTGGTATAGCTCATGAGACTTCTGCAGCTAGAACCCCCCAACAGAACGGTGTCCCTGAAAGGAGGAATAGGACACTGAAGGAAGCTGCCAGGACCATGCTGGCTGAGTCAGGATTGCCCAAGAAATTCTGGGCTGAGGCAATCAACACTGCATGCTACACTCAGAACAGATCCATGCTGAACAAACAACATACACAGACCCCATATGAGACATGGAATAAGAGGAAGCCTCGTATCTCTTACTTTCATGTATTTGGTTGTAAGTGCTTCATCCTCAACAATGGGAAGACCCAATTGAAAGCCTTTGATAGCAAATCTGATGAAGGAATATCCTTAGGATATTCTGAAGTTAGTAAAGCATTCAGGGTTTACAACTGTAGGACCCTTGTTGTGGAAGAATCACCACATGTTGTATTTGATGAATCTGCTACTGAGTCTAGGGTAAAAGTGCTGAATCCTGACACTGAGGAGGTCACAAGGAGAGTGACAAGGCTGAGCTTAAAGAATCAACCTGATCCAAAGGTCAAAACTGTGCCTATTCCAAGATGGGATGATGACGATGATCAGGAAGATGAATCAAGAGCAACTCCTAAGCCCAGCACATCAGGGATAGTTGAGCCTCAGACTGAGGAACAGGCTCAACCTGAGGTAAGTACCGTCTATGAAGATGCGGTCGCAGCTGAGACGGTTCCTGAGTCACCTTATCAAGGGGGAACAAATGTCCCTGACATTGAACTTGTTAATCCCTTTGGTATAGACTCAGGTTCATCCCCTTCTGTTCAGTTTCCTGAATTTTATGAGCCTGTAGACACTAACATTGTAGGTACTTCAGGAACAACTCCAGGGAAGAGAACATGGCTAGAGGATCATCCCATTGATAAAGTCATTGGTGATCCAACTGAGGGAGTCAGGACCAGACGGTTTCATGGTGAGAGCACACTGTTCTGTTGCTTTCTCTCTGAGCAAGAACCTCAGAACATTGAAGAAGCTCTCACTGACTCGAACTGGATCATAGTCATGCAAGAGGAGTTGAATCAGTTCACAAGGAATCAGGTTTGGGAACTGGTAGATAGACCTAGGCACTAAGGTGTTATTGGCACTAAGTGGGTCTTTAAGAACAAGAAGGATGAAAATGGTATTGTAGTAAGGAACAAGGCTAGGCTGGTTGCAAAGGGATATTATCAGTCTGATGGGATAGACTATGATGAGACTTTTGCTCCAGTGGCCAGGTTGGAAGCTATCAAATTATTCCTTGCTTATGCAACATACAAGAAGTTTAAGGTGTATCAAATGGATGTCAAGAGTGCCTTCCTGAATGGTGTACTCAATGAAGAGGTATATGTTGAACAACCTCCCGGGTTTGAGGTTGGAGATAGAGTATACCATTTGAAGAAAGCACTCTATGGACTTAAGCAAGCACCAAGAGCTTGGTATGATACCCTCTCTCAATTCCTGATAGACCATGGGTTCAAGAAGGGAACCGTGGATAGAACTTTGTTCAGAATCATTGAAGGTGATGACATTCTCTTGGTCCAGATTTATGTGGATGACATAATTTTTGGATCACCAAATCATCAACTCTGTGAGAAATTCTCTAAGTTGATGAC
The DNA here is from genome assembly GCA_947034835.1 of Ballota nigra. Taxonomy (NCBI): domain Eukaryota; kingdom Viridiplantae; phylum Streptophyta; class Magnoliopsida; order Lamiales; family Lamiaceae; genus Ballota; species Ballota nigra. The sequence goes on from OX344720.1 coordinate 36,537,233, forward strand.
TGGTAAATTTGAGATGTCAATGATGGGAGAGATGAACTTCTTTATAGGATTACAGGTCAAGCAGAATGACCAAGGTATCTTCATTAATCAGGCCAAGTATACAAGAGACTTGATTCAAAAGTTTGGTGTTCAAAACAGCAATCCAGCCAGGATCCCTATGAACACAAATTGGAAGATGGATCCTGACACTGAAGGGACTTCATTAAATCAGACTGAGTATCGAGGGCTAATTGGTTCTTTGTTGTACCTGACTGCAAGTACGCCTGACATTACGTTTGCAGTTGGTGTGTGTGCTAGGTATCAGTCTGATCCCAAGAGGAGTCATTTGGAGGCTGCTAAGAGGATACTTAAGTATTTGAAGAGGACAGTTAATATGGGACTATGGTATCCTTCAGATGACAACTTAGAGCTGACAGGTTATTCAGATGCAGATTATGGAGGTTGTAGGATTGATAGGAAATCAACCTCAGGGACATGTAAGTTTTTGGGTAGTAAGTTGATCTCGTGGTTTAGTAAGAAGCAGAATTCAGTGGCAACATCCACAACTGAGGCTGAGTATATGGCTGCAGGTAGTTGTCGTGCTCAGATTTTATGGTTGAGACAGCAATTGAGGGACTACCAAGTGTTTGCTAATGAGGTTCCAATCTATTGTGACAATAATAGTGCTATAGCAATTACTCAGAACCCAGTGCTTCACACAAGGTGCAAGCATGTGGATATTAGGCATCACTTCATTCGAGATCATGTGGAGAAAAAGGATATTAGGATGGAGAAAATTCACACTGATAGGCAGAGAGCTGACATCTTGACTAAGCCTTTGGCTGAAGCAAGGTTTATTGAACTGTCAGTGGAGTTAGGACTTTTAGATCTGGGAGAGCAGTCAGTATAGGGTTTAGAGGGAACTCAGGCCAGGCTCGACTCAGCGAGGTATCAGGGTGCTACAATGTCTCACTGGCAGGTATGAGTTCTATCCTGACTTTTATGAATTTCAAGCGTCTCTCTGAGTCCTTCGTCCTGAAAATCTTTATTAAATGCTTTCTGTTTTCATTAAAAGCGCGCCTTTTCATATTTAACCCCACGCGCAGCGGAGCATTTAATGCTTCAGTTACTTTTTAATATACGTGTCTATTTTATACGGAATATGAATGACATGGGTAATTGATTGATGCCGAGATTAATCCTGGCCCTTCATTTCGAAACCTTTCAAATTCAGGAATTAATCTCAACCCCACGTCTGAGTAACTGACTTATTCTAATCAATCAAGATTGTCATTTGAGGTTTTTACGCAAACACAAAGCACTTCTGCACACTGAGTATTCTCTTGCTCAAGCACCCACAGATTTTTGAAAAACCCTTCTTTCAAAATCAATGGCATTTCTTAACTCCAACTGGACAACCGACAAGCTTGAGGATGTTGTCAACAACAAGCTGGTACACATGGAGCAAGTCATCTCCATGGAAGGTATCTGTCTAAATGTCGAGGAGATCAAACCTGTTTTCAACTGGATCTCCAAGGCAGGGTTGGAGAAATATTTCTCTTTGCGCCCAGTTTCTGTGCTTCCGAAGGTGGTGGTGGAAGCATATTTCAACATGTTCCTACGCAAGGGGAACCTTTTCACCAAAGTGACGGCTCTAAAGCCAACTGGTGAAACTAATGTGGATGGAGAACCTTTCTACAACAAGGAGGTGAAGGGCATCAACCTGAGAAAGGCCATCAAGAAGGTCTACGATTTGCCGTCCTCAGGCATCAACCCCAAGGTTTACAAGGAGAACTCTGAGGGAGAATTCTTGGGAAAGTGGACAAAGACGGGCTCAACTGAGTTCATAGCGCATCAAAACAAGGGTACCTTGAAGCCTGAGTACGGGGCCCTTGTGGACTTAGTGTCCAAAGTGGTTATGGGATCCACAGGCTCACATGAGCAACTGAGCTTGCCCAAGCTGAGAATTATGGAAGCCATTGTCGATGGTGTGGAGGCAAATTGGGAGCAGTACTTCCTCGATCAGATCTATCAGGCTGCTATGGACAAAATCAAGAGGGATGATGATGAAAAGCACATCTCAGTGAGTGACAGTCTCCCGTTCGGAATGAGGTTGTCCATACTGATCGCTCATGCCTGCCCTGGGAACACCTTCGACATGGAGGACAACCTCTCTTCTAAGAGGGTGATGTTCACTTCACTGAGTGACACCTACTCTGTGCTAGGGCTTACTGATCCAATGCTAAGGCAAGGGGTCAGGCTAAGAAGCCAGCTGGGAAGGCCAAGAAGGTGGCAACCAGCCTCATGGAAAGGGTGGATGAGCTCTTTGAAAAGAGCAAAGAAGTGGAGGAGGAGATCACTTCAGAGCGCGCTTAGGCGCATGCGGCTGTGAAGGAGGTGGAGAAGAGGAAGGTGAAGGTGGTGCTGTCAGGAAAGGCCACCAAACAAGGGACTGAGTCAAATCCCAAGAGGGTCGATTCAGAGGCTGAGGGAACTGACGATGACGTCGGAGTGGATAAGGAGAAGGGCAAGAGGCCACTGAAGAGACTGAGGAAGGGACCCAAAAAGTCCCCAGCCAAGGGCCTGCCGGAGGTGAGTGAGAGGGAGGAGTCAAGCTCTCCCCGAGCCTCTGATTTGGAGGTGGTGAGAACGACGATCGAGATGGCTGAGATGTTGCAGCCTGAGATCAACCCTACCCAATCATCCAAATAACCTGAGCCTACTCCCCAAACCAACCTTGACCCCACACCCCAACAGCCACAAACACCCCACCTGACAACCTTCCTAACCCATCTGAGTCAGCGCCATCAACCTCACCCATACATGAGCCTGACCAGCCCTCTGAGTCAAACCTTCCCAACCCTGAAGACTTCCCAACCTACCCCAACCCCAAAGATTGCCCCAAATCCTCACAAGCCGGAGATCGGGAGGATGACTTCATAGAGTTGCAAGATGAGGAGGATTTGGATGCCAATTTGGTTGGTGGCATTCTGGAGAACAACTTAAGGGGGAATGCCATTGAGTGGGAAGTGTTGGCCCAGCCTGAATATGTACAAAGAGCTCCTTGCAAATGTTGTGGAGCTGAAGGTATGGTTGGACTTCAAGCAGTCCAATATGCAGAAGCAACACATGCTGGTGGATGCTCGTGGCTGGGAGCACTGGGAAACTGAGGAGACAAGGTTGTGCACGTATTTTGGGCTCACCAGCTGGCTGCAGCTCTTGAACTTTGATAACTTGAAGCAGCTGGTGATGGAAATGATGTCGAGGATGCAAGCTGACATCAGGTCTGATGGTGAAAGGGATGATGAGGAGGATGATGATGCTCAGGAGGAGCAGTGGAGAAGATGGTGGATGAAACGGCGAAGGAAGTGGATCAGATGATCCCTGAGTCCCAGACTCAGGGGGAAAGTGCTAAAGACGTTGGTGCCAAGGGTGGACCAACGGCTGAGGATATTGAGAACATCTCAGCTGCCGATGACATATCTGTCAATGAAGGGATTCCCTGCCCTGAGACAAAGGAGGATGATGTTGAGGCATCTAAGGAGACTCCTAGTTCTGAGGGACAAGTTCCCAAAGTTCGAGCTGGCTTAGCTGAGCCTGAGCAGGCGGCTATGACCACTCTACAACTGCCTTCAGTGCACCCTGAAGAGGGGACTGAGGTTGCAGGGGCTGACAAGGGAAAACAGTCGGCCACTGACGATGCCGATGGAGATGAAGATGTGCTAATAACTGGGGTCCAACGCACTGAATTTACCAGTATTGTCGAAGTCAAGAAAGAAAAGACAACTGAGAACCTAGCTGAGCTTTAGGAGGAAGTGATGAAGCTAAGAGCTGAGAAGGAAGAAGACGCCAAGGCCCTGGCTAAGAACATCAAGTGGACCAAGTCAGCGTACAACGCCCTTGCCAACAGGGAGTTGATACTGCTGAAGAGAATAATGACTGATACGGCAAAGTCAGTGAGGAGTGAGAGGAGGAGAACGAAAAAGATGCTGAGGCAGACTCTACAACAACTTGAGACGAGGGATGAGCTCAGAGAAGAAAAGCTAAATCAGGCGGTAGAGAGGTTTGCAGTTCAGGCTGGAGCTCTCTTCACTCAGGCCATGAATGACTCAGCGTCCAAGCTGGAGCTGGAGTCAGGGAAGTTAGCTCAGACTTCTCAAACTGTTGCTGAGGTTTTGGCTAAGGCTACTGACGAGTCGGCAAAGATACTGGCTGAAGCGAGCAGGGTCAGCGGTGAGTCCTTGAAGGTGGAGGAAAGGATCACCAAGGCTGAACAAAGTCTCCAACTCAACATGGAGGTCTTTGAGAAGAAGTTGAAAACTGCTATTAGTTCAGTGTCGTATGTTGGGACTGGGATTGCCACGGGAGTTGAGATGCTGAAGGAGGGCGTACTGGAAGTTCAATCACTAGCCTCTTTCGTAATCAACAGCGGAGTTGAAGCACTTCCATCCCAGGGCGATGATGATGCCAAAAAGGGGGAAAAGAAGAGAAAAAGATCCCGCCCTGAGGCATCTGAGGCTGTCAACCAAGATGAAACGGTTGAGGCTGATCCAAAGGCAAACCCTATGGGGAATGTTCTTAGAGTGAGGAAGTCAGCCTGGCTGGCAGCGGCGGAGGCTGAAGATGAGGCAGAAGCTGCAAAGTTGAGGGCTGAGGCTGCAAAGAAGGCAAGAAAGGCTAATGAACCTTCGAAGGAACTTCAATCTTCCAAACCGGCTGAGGCAAGTCAGAAGTTACCCCAAGTACACACAAGGAAAAATCCCATCACCTTTTCTGCAGAGACGGTGGCGGAACTGTGCGCTGAGGCATGGGAAACTCCTTCTGAGAAGACCGAGGCTGAGCGTAGGGCTGATATAGCTCAAAAGGAGAAGATGCGCATTTTGGAGAGGAAAGTGGAGAAGCTTACTGATCTGACTGACATGCAACAGCGAGAACTTGACGATGCAGTGATCAGTTTGCTTAGGAGAAAGAAGGCAAAGCCTGAGCCTAGGAAGTACAGAAAGAGGCCAACAGCTAGGAAATCAACATTACTGCAGGTCATAAGGCAGGAATCAGGTCAGAGGGAAGCTTATGTCGATGAGTTCATCTCAGAGACACTGAAGGAGTTCTGGATTGATGCAAGGGATGAGTTTGTCAAGCTTTGGTACGTAGTGAAGAAGTGGGGCGACTCTGAAGATATCAATGCCCACTTCACTGATTATATGATGGACAACCACCCTGAATTGATTCAAAAAATATTGGAAGAAGCTGAAGCAGCTCAAGTCCAAGTGAAAGCTCCTGAGTTCGTTGCTCGTCCACCCCCTCTTGTACCTGGAACTGGAAAGCATGATACTAAGGCCATCATGACTGAAGTTTTGAAGATTGCTAAGGCTGAAGGATATGTGAATCAGGTTAAGAGAGTTGAAGAGTTAAAGATCAGAGTCTATGCTGGTTATGGACCCAAGCCTGAGATGAGATTAGTCTAGTGACTCACATCATTTCTTTGTAATAGATTAGATTCATTTTAACCATTTCCATATCATTCAATGAAATCTATTACTTTTCCCACAGACAAAAACTTTTGGCTGTTATTTAAATTCTGTACTTTATCAAGAACTGTTCTAACACTGACTTATCTGATAGATAGGATTTTATATTTCCTCTAAGTGTTTTGAGGATCTTTTCAGTGTTTTGGCATCATCAAAAAGGGGAAATTGTTGGGACATTGTCAGTTTTGATTAAGATCTCAAAGCCCCTGAAAAGATGAGTTGCCTTAGTTTTTCTTAGTCGGGCTAGTCTTGGTTAGTTTTTGTACTTAGTTTTTTACACTTCACAGGTACTCAGTGAGAGGAGAACTCACTGATGACAATCAAGACTAAGAGCCTGAAGACGAAGAGCACCATCCTGAACTTATGGCAGTCTTCTAAGCTGGCTGAATAAGTGTCAGTGATGAAGAGTATGACCCTGAGGTCATTACTAACTCAGTCCTGAAGGGAACAGGTTGACACTGAGTTTATGGGAAAGACTTGGAGTAGAGCCAAGCAATGCAAAAAGAATGTCAGCGTCAGGACAAGACCGTTGTGCTCGAGACAAAAAGAACTTAATAAGACAAGCCTGAAGCCTAGGAATAAGTTCTGACATTCTCGCCAACCTGATGACGTGGACCAATCCGGGAAGGACACGCACGTATAGAACCTGACACGAAGACTGACTTCAGACTGCATATTCAACGGGTAAGCATTAAATGGCGCATTAAATGCAAGCTACTCAATCCATGCAAGGACGACTGCTGCATGGGAAATATGTCCGTTTGAGCCACTCTACATAGATGACTAGAAGGCTATCTTTTCCAACGGATAGTTTTCAAATCACCTATAAATACAGAAGGCCTTGAACCCATTCAAGGTTACGGGAAATTTCCAAGCCTGAAATTACTCAAACTCTCAAGCATTTAGAGCATTCAGTCTTTAGAAGAAGCACTCGAAACCAGTTAAATTTCCCAAGTGTTTCTTAGTTTCTGAGAGTTATTCTGTATTCCAAAGAGCGTACTAGCAATATCTTAAGCTTAGAGTGATTATCCAATCCTTAGCAAAGCCTTGTCTTGTAAGGATAATCACAACTTAGTTGGAATCCAAACTGAAACCAAAATCCTAAGTTAGGTTTGTTGGTAGTAAGTTGTTAGTAAGTTAGTAAGGAGTTTGTATAGGTCGGTGAGGAATAGCTGATCTTGGTGCACCTTGGCACGTTAAAAACAAGAATCCCTTGAGTGGATTTCCTGTTAAATCAGGCTGTGGACGTAGGAGCTTGAGTCTCTGAACCACGTTAAACTCCCTGTGTTCTTACTGCTTTGATATTGTGCTTGCTTGTCATATTACTTGTTCATTCATAGCATCTAGTTTTTATCAAGCTGAATCAATCAGCCTGATCATCAAACAAGAGAACTGCCCTACTAATCACTACTTCAGAATCGAGTAATCAAGTTTTCAGAAAGCAAACTAAACAAGACTTTAAACTTCAGGGTTCACGCATTTCCGCACTGAACTCGAATTGATAGTCAGCCAACTGACCCGCACCAAGTGTAGTCAGTGGGGAGATTATCAGCTCTCATTTCTTTATCACTCTGAGTAAAGGGGACTCAGCAAGGTTTAAGTTAAAAAATTTATATACGTGTATTTCCCCCCCCCCCCCCCCATACACGTATTCATCAGTCCTGTACCGGGACCAACAACCGACGAATAACTTCGAGGTGGTGACATGGTTATTTCCTTTGACTTGAAGATCATTGATATACACGAAAAACTACATGGTGACATTATATTTTTTATAGAAGAAGAGTGGGGTATCACAACTAAAAAGCATCCAAAAGAGAGTCACAGAGGAAAGTATTGTTCACATCAAGCTGTTGAATAGGCCAATACTAGGTTAAGGCAAGAGTGAATAGAATACAAATGGTGGCAGGTTTAGACTAAAGGTTTCATGAAAGTCAATACCAAAGTGTTGATGAAAACCTTTGGCGGCTAGCCGAGCTTTGTAATAAGCAGTGATGCAGAAATTGGGCTAGGCGGCCGCCTCCCAACCCGATTTCTACAAAATCGGTAAATTTAGGCATTTTTGGACCTAGGCGCCGCCTAGGCAGACCTAGGCGGTCGTAGTCGGTCCTAAGCGGTTCGGCCGTAGACGTACCTAGGCGGCTTAAGGCGGACTCTAGACGGGTTCTAGGTGGCCCTATTATTAAAAAAAAAAGAATTACAAAAAAAAATATCTTAGGCGCTAGGCGGTCATAAAATATCTGATTACCGATTTTCGACTTTTGCATCCTTGATAATGAGAGGTAGAGTCAATTGGATTATATATGTTGGAGCTAGGCGAGGTGTTGGAGAAAAGAAAAATATCCTCGATGAAATGAACATGGCGGGAAATGAACCCCTAGTGTTACCAAAATAAGGAGGAATGTGTTGATATTTGATCAAATTGGAGAAGGTTGTTGCTAATATGGGTTTGTGGGTTTTGACTCTATTGATTATTTCCCTAGAGCCCATTATCATTTTCTCTTTGTGTGTTACCCTACTTGTTGGTAGCCTCTATCCTTGATTTGACTGTCCTATCTTGCCGTCTTGATTCTCAATTGCAATTTCACTAGATATTAGGTCTTTGTAGTCACATGATGGTTGTCATTGATAGTGTGTCAATGCGATTCTTTGTGAATCTAGTAAGAAATTAAAGATGAAAGATTGGTTTCAAAACAAAGATCTGATCTCATTGATACAACGCTCGCTCCAGCGGCTTCGATGGTGTGAGATCCTAACACAAGTTTGACTACAAGAAAAAAATGTCAATATGGCAACAAATTCTCCAACATGAATTATGTTTCATTTTTAAATCTTGAGGATTGCTTACTATTTACTTATAATTTTTTTTTAATTATGTAGTATTTTCATTTCTCAACCTACAAACAATTTATCTATGAAATGAAATTTATAATTAATTAATTACCTAGGAGCAATTTACCTACAAAAATTATATGCAAACAATTTGTTTATGAAAATGAAATTACCTGCAAATAATTTATCTATGGAAATGAATTGAGGAATAAGATGTCTCTATAAATTTGTATGAGCAAGTTGCGGGTAATTTTCATTATTTAAAAAATTAATTATTTTTGTTGGAAATTTGGTAGCAAAATATTTTAAAATTATTTTTAACAATTCTTTATTTTCTGTGCCTATGCCTCATCTAAATGAAGACTTACGATCACTATAAAATATAAACAATGAAATTGTATTGCAAATAAGGAATGTAACCCCTAATTAACCATACATGTAACGGAGAGAATACGTGATTCAACACCTTCTTTCATCAAGAAACTTTTATTCCAATGTAATAACTCACAATTTTAACCCCCATACGGAAAGGAAAAAAAAATTAAACACAAAAGCTTATTCGGAAAAAAGAAATCAAAGGAAAAAGAAAAGAAATACTTGAACTGATAGTCATGTTGAATCAAGCTAGCATTAACCAGCCCTTTAACGGCAGCGAAGGGGCGGCGCCGCTCAAGTCCCGGAGGCGGCGCCACCAGTGTCTTCATCGTCAGGTTCATATTCCGGCGGGTAGTACCGCTGAGCAATCACAACAGATATGAGAACAACTCCTAAGCAAAACACAGCATAAACTTGTCTGCTCAACTTCCCCACAAACCCTGGCATCTTCATTTCACAAATTCTCAACAAAAAATATAAATGAAAAAAAAAAACGTTTTCAGAATGGTTAATCTATTGTAAATGAATGTGTGATGAGTGGAATAAAAAAAATGACATCCGATGCAGCTGGTTTATTTAGAGAGGTCAGAGGAGAGGGTGTGACATAGATAGGCGCATGATTCGATTAAAAATAGAAAGAGTGTGTAGGCGGTTTTCCAAGAATTTGTCACGTAGTTTGCAATTGAAATTTGCATCATCTGTTTTCTCACCTTTTTGATGTTTGCTGTTGGGGTTGGGGCACCCATTCTTAACTCATTGTGTACTTGCGGTGTGATGTACGAAAGCAAGAAAGTATGAACTATACATCTAATATATGTGGTCCCCATGGGGAGAATGATTTTTTATTTACAAAACAGTTAAAATATTGATAAATATATCAATATCGATATTGGTCAAGTCCTATGTTACATTGGTATGGGTGCGGGTGCAGGCTATGATTTAAAAGCGGAAGCGGAGGTTAAACCGGACAGCCTCAGCGCTTTTGGTCAGACCGGTCGGATCGGGGTCTGACCGTTAGTAAAGCGGTCGAGCCGTTATGACGTCATAATTATATAATATATAATTAAATATATAAAATTTATAAATATATAAATATTTTTTCTTTGTAATTATAATAAATCATATGTACAAATTATGACGAAAATAATAAGCATACATCTATCATTGCATATTAAAGTTCAATTTTAAAAATCTTAATCAAATGTCAACATTACTAAAACAAGTCCACCAAATGTCATACAAACATCAAATGTAAAACCGAATTAACCAAATGTCATGCAAACATCAAATGTAACATAAGTTCATAAAATACCAACACCTACGAATAACAACATAAAAATGTTTAATTTGAAAGAACATCCAAATTAACACCGCTAGAACTGGATCCCATGCTTCCAAGCCCATACTTCGTCAAATCAATGTGATCGTTGAGTATATCTCTCTCAACATTTTCATTACCTAGACAAAAGAAAAATTATAAATGAATATGTAAACTTAAATCTTGTAGATAAAGACTCAAATAATATATGAACACATATTACCTTCTTGTGGTTGAGGCACTTCATCAGTAGTAATTTCATTATCAAGTTCTTCTAATATTGCATCATAATCAAGCTCTCCATTTGGCACCTCGTCAATAATCCAAGTATCAACTTTATCAATGCACTCGTAATCAATCGGATCATATGTCTTGTGCATTTCTTTATTGCTGCAAAAAAAAAAAAAATATTAGTTTCAAATTTCAATAATCAATTGCATAATAATAAAAACATAACAAAAAGTGAAAGATGAATATACCGATTTTTCAAACGCAAATTATAATGAACAAACACAAGGTCATTTAGCCTCTCATGCTCCAATCGATTTCTCTTTTTAGTATGAATCCGCTCAAACACACTCCAGTTACGCTCACAACCGGAAGAAGAGGAAGTTTGACTCAAAATTCTAATGGCAAGTTTTTGCAAGTGTGGTGCATCAATGCCAAATAGCCTCCACCATTCATCTAACATCATATGAAAAAATAATTAATATAAGCATTAGCAATAATAAATTGATTATATGAATAATTTAATATATAAACCAACATACCAGGAGTAGTGGTTTTTGCTTCTTTCTTGGCCAATGAAATCCCAAAACTCTTTTTACCATCCCGAAACATAGTAACTTCATTCATTATACCATCTGTCTCCGGGTGAAGGTCTTGAATGATTTCGAGTAGACCTTTGTAAGCTTCTGGCTCATTACGAAGATTGCTATTTGGATCGTATTGGAATGCAGGATTCAACCAATATGCAGCTGCATGGAGACGCTTTCTCAACATTTTATCCCATCTTTTGTTGATGATATCAACAAATGGCTTGTACTTAGACTCTTGATTATTGAAAACCTCTTTTGTGCCCCTAATAGCTCTAGACAACCCCTCATATACATAGCCCAACGAAGGCTTCTCATCAGTGTCACAAATACGCAACAACCTCATCAGTGGTTCCATGATTTTCACAATGATAAGACAATTATTCCAAAACCTTTGGTTTAACACAGTGTCTTTAACTCCTCTTCCTTTCTCAGTTTTCAAGAACTTCTTAAAGTCAGAACATATGACCATAGCTTCCAAATGTTCTTTATGATCATACAAATTTCTTAATGCAATAAAATTTGTGTCAAATCGTGTGGCTCCAGGAGTAACAATTTCGGTCCAACCATGTCTTTGTCTCAACCAAGCAAGAGGCCACTTATGATTATAACTGAAGGTGGTAATCCTAGAACCCAAAATAACACACTCTTGAACTAAATCCATTTTCCCAACATCTTCCAAAGTCAAATTAATAATATGAGCAGAACAAGGAGACCAATACACTCCAGGGTATTTCCTATGAAGTAACTTTCCAGTTGTTTTATAGTTACTAGCATTATCAGTAACTATATGAACCACAGATTACACAGATTTTCAGCACTTGACACAATATCAGACACATCACATGATTTTATAAAAGATATGCCATCAGGAGAATACACCAAGAAGTTAATCAGTGATCTATGACTCCTATCAGTCCAACCATCACCCATTATAGTGCACCCAGACTCAGTCCACTTGGAACGAAGAGATTCAATGGTCAAGTGTACTTGAGTTTTTGCTTCTTTAAGCAATGGCACTCTTAAAGCATGATAATTAGGACCAGTGTACCCATGACCCATTGATGCTATCCTACTCATCATCGGCTTAAAGTATCTAGAGTTAACTGCATTCATGGGTATACACGCATCATAAAACCATAAAGCTACGGCCATATCAGTATCATGTTTACTTTCTTTATTATGCCATGATGCTTGTATACTAGGTTGAGTTAAATCTACCCCTGAACTTGAACCATCTTTCATGTAGTTCCCTATGGGTTTTTTCCTCTTTTTTTCCTTACCACTATCATGCACATTTGAATTTTCTTCCTCATCTATTGATTCATGCAAATTAGCTACATTCTTTTTCCACTTTTTAGCCTCTGCAATCTCCTTTAAATTCCCTTTCATCTGAATATGGACATCATTGGGAACTTTAGGACAACTAGTGATATTGCCTGATTGACATGCTAAATGTTCTTTCATGCGATGTATTCCTCCCCCTCTGTATGTTTTACTACAATAAATACATCTGAAAGTTTTATTGGCACTATCTGTTCCAGTTACCTCACAATGCTTCCATGCCGGATCAATTTTTTGGCGAACATTTTGAGCACTACCACTCCTAGTCCTTGATTCTTGTCCTCGTGGTTGTTGAGATTGTGTAGATTCATTGTCCACCATTATCTGAAATATAAAAAGTAAATTCATAATTTATCAAAAGTAAATTCATAGTTTATCAAAAGTAAATTCATAATAAATTATCTATATTCAAAAAATTCATAATAAGCAAGCACATTAATTAAAAATTCATAATAAATGATCTAAATTCATTATACCTACTGGATAGAAAGGCTTTGCAATTTTTCTTTATTCTATGTATCTAATAAGCAAGCACGCTAATTAAATATTCATAATAAAGGATCTAAAATTCTAAATGCATTATTCACCTACTGGTCACTAGATAGAAATGCTTTAGCAATATTCCTTTTGACTTACTTTTTTTTTACGGCCTTTAATGACTCATTGGTGGTGCTATTTGAATTTTCAATACATATGCATAAACAAGAATTCATAAAAAAAATTACTTACCAATTTTATAGAAGCAGTCGCAGGCTCGCAGCCACGCCTCACCTCGCCTCGCCGTCGTGTGTCTCGCGGTCCTCGCCCTGATTAGAGAACCAGTCGCCGCTGCCGGAGTAAATCAGTCGCCGATTCGCCGGAAAATGAGAAGAAGAATGGCAGAAAATATAAGGAGGAAAAGGGCAGAAAATATGAGGAAAAGAACGGCACTACGGCAGAAAATATCTGGAGAAAATATTAGGGCTTCACAAATTTTTTTTTACAAAAAAGACCCTTAATTTTTATTTTTTTTCAAATTAAACAAACCGTCGGGTTGACCGGTCCGATCGGTGACCGGTTCAACCCGGTTTCGCCGGTTTTGGGCGGTTTACAGCCGATTCGAAAGGTGACCGGCCCAATAGGGTTGAGCCGTTCGCTATGCATGCCGAGCAGCGGTCGGACCGGTCTGACCGGCCGGTCCGACCCGCTTTTTAAAACACAGGGTGCAGGAGTAAGGGGGCGATACGATATGAGTTCGGAGATAAGAATTTGGGTGCGATTAGTTAAGAATACGTCTATTTATTTATATTTTATTATATATAATTCCTAAAAAAATAAATATATTTTAAAATTTTGTAAATAGAATGTATATAATTCACATTTGCTCTGACCCAAAACTTAAACATATTCAATAATTTAATATAATTAAGTAACCAAAAATCAATTCAAGTTCTATTAGCCTAATACATATGTTATAACAGTGATTTCAATACAAAGCGAGTGTCACATTGTCAATTTAAATTATATTATATAATAAAATTCAATTGAAATAACATATTTAATGTTTAATGAGTAGGGTTCGCGAGAATTCAAGTATCTGTTAGTGGATTCGCCACGTGGAAAATCTGATTAGCAAACTAAAAAATCGCACCCTTTTAGGGGGCGGGTGCGAATCCGATACTGTATTGTGATATTTTTAGAAGAATTTGTGCATCATAAGTTAAGAGTAATTTGAACCCAAGTTCGTGTAACGCTCCTTTTGGTATCACTATTATTGATTTAGGGGATAATTGCATGATATTATTACGCATTTTATATCTTTTTAAGTTAATTTCATGTTTTTATTACTCAATTTTTACTAATTACACTTGATATATATAAAAAAGGTCATGTTTTATTATTTTTGTAAGAAAACTAGTGTTTCTCCCGTGCGATGCACGGATTAAAAATTGTAAAATTTAAATGCAAAATTGTATAATGAATTATATAAAAAATGTAAATTAAATAAATTTAATTCCATAAACCAATTAATATGTAAAAATTATATTGTATATTATGTGAGTATTACAACTATTTAATTAATCATACAATTTTCAGTTATGTATTAAATTCATAACAAATACTAAAATTCATAAAGTGATTTTAATATTTAACAAAACTTATATAGTCTAAATAAAAATTATTTAAATTCAATTCATCATATATAGTTAAAGTCAATAAAAAACACTTGAAAATAATAAAATAAATATTTTTAAATATAGTTTTTCTTTTTATATGTGTAGTATATATGTCAAATTAAAAATATTTAAAAGATAACTTTGTTGATATATAGTGTGTTGAAAATAGATTTAAAATTAATAACTTAAATTTTTTTGAAATTATTGGTGCAAAATAAAAAAGAAAAGAAAATGACAAAGTTAGTCCACTCTCTTTAATGGAGAGTGAGACTCACCATTGCACTACAAAGCAAATGGACTTCACTTGCTCCAAATAATAACGATTTTTCTCTCTCCTCACTTCTACTTTTATATATATATAGATTGTGGATCTTTGTATGCAAAATGTGTGCCAATTATTTTTTTATTTTTTAGTGAAGCCAAACAGGTAGAAAAACCTAAATATGAGAAGAGAATGGAGTGTCTTCACAATACTTTTAAGGCTCAGGTTAAATGAAATACCTTCCTTTTCTTAATATATTCCACTAAAAAAATGTTCGGAAAATAACTTTGAAAAAATTGACAATTTTTGAATATTCTGAAAATTGAAAAAAAAAAAAAGACAAAAAGAATTGCACATTTTCTGATTTTTTTCGAAAATTGTCAATTTTTTCAAAAAAAAAAAATTCCCAAACATTTTTTAAGGCAAAGTGTATTAACAAAAAGATAGCACATTGGTAATCTTGACCTATTTTCAAATCAAATTTATAGGCCCATTCCAGATTTATTCAAGGCCCATTAATTGAGCCCACACCATGACTAATGCAACAGCCCAATTTGGCAAATTAGACTAGACTGCAGAAGAATGGCACATACCGTATGCTTGATCAACTAAGTGGTGGGCACCTTTGCAATCAACTCATCCCCCACTTTATACAAATGGAAAGACTGAAACAGAAAGCAGTGCATGGAATTGAGGAAATCACTGGGGTTCGAATTAATTAGTTCTTCTACTGGAAGAAACTACACATCCTTTTCTTTGTTTCTTTCTTTTTTTTTTTTTTTTTTTTTTTTTTTTTTTTGAATTTGCGATGTGTGTGAAAATTGGTAAGACAAGGAATTTTGCTGAAAAATAGATAAAAGTCTTGAAGAATTATTGAGCAGCTCCCCTCAAAACAAGTTAAAAAGAGAACACAAGAAAGTGAGGTTACATCATTGGAGTTTGAAGCAGAAGACTCTTACTTTCCATTTTTCAAGCTTTTCCAGAAAAGAGGTGGGAAAAGAATTGTCTAAAATATTGACATGAAATCTAGCTAATAAAGGAGACCAGTTTTCTTTCTGTTACCCCATCTCCTTATACTGCACGGCTGCTCCCATAGACTCAGGCTGGTCCCCACAAAATTTGAATAGTATAATATTTTTCATATATTTGTTCGAGATAAAGTGTTACGCGAATGATATTCATAATAAATATTATCATGAACAACAATTTTCTAATATTTTATATTAAAATAATTAATATTTTTAATAAAAATAACTAATATATCTTCAAATAACATCTAATTGCAAACAACCTATACACTTCATAACTGATATTTTTAGTGCAGTTCACTTATACTCTCCATCCTTGGGGTATTTGCACACTTGAAATTGCACGTGAATTAAAAAAATAAGTAAGGTAGTGACATATAGGTAAATATATACTTCCTCTTTCCCCTCTTAACTTTTAAAGGTGGGGTGACACATATTTTAAGAAAAACTGATTTATTGACTTTTTGAACCAATGAGAATAAGAGTATATTGAATTAAAGTGGTATTGTGAGAGTTTTTAATTTTCACATTTGGGGTGTGAAAGTTATTGTGGGACGTCCAAAAAAAAAAGTGTGAAAGTTTTTAGGGGACGGAGGGAGTATATATTTTTGTGAGTGCACACGCAAATCAACATTTTCTTTTTAGGTAGTGTACAAATTGGTGTGAGACGTCAAAATAAGGAAAGTATGCAAATTCCCCTGGGACGGGGGGAGTAATACATTTAGTAAAAACAACGAATAACCTTCAAACAAACTTCCTCGTTAATATCATTCACATAATACATTTTTTTTGTTAAAAAAATATGGGAGTAATACATTTAGTAAAAACAACGAATAACCTTCAAACAAACTTCCTCGTTAATATCATTCACATAATACATTTTTTTTGTTAAAAAAATATTAAAGAATATATCCTAGTTAGTTTATTATTAATTGTTTTGAAGTTTATTTAGTTCAGAAAGAATTTCATATCAAAACCTAGTTATATCTCAATATAAGTACTCATTATAAAAAAATCTCAATTCAAGTCTCAATTTTACTTTTTTTTTTCTCAATTTAAGATCTGCTTTAAATTTTTTTTTGTCTCAATTCAAGTCCCACCAAACAATTATGTTTTAAATTAAATTCATACAATATTAAAAAAAAAATAGAGGCATTCATCTTAAATAAAAATAACATTATTAATTTTAAAAAATATATAATTTTTTATTAATTTAATGTACATTTCTAATTTTTATTTTTATCTTCTTATATTATTTTAATGTATCTTTTAAAAAATAATAACTAACATTTTGAGACTAACATTTTATCATATGAGATGAAAAAATGCTAGTTTTAATTTAAAATGCTACTTGTCATATTTTTTTGAACTTTAAACTAATACATGATGATAAACTTAGAAATATATATATATTTCATTAATTAAAAAATTAATTTTTTTTACAATAAATGAAGTGTTTTTTATGATGAATGTCCCTAATTTTTTTTCCCGTATTGTATGAATTTAATTTAAAAAATAATTGTTTGCTAATTTGGTCTTTAATTGAAGCATAAGAATTTAAAATAAATCATAAATTGAGAAAAAAGTAAAAATTGAGACTTGAATTGAGACACTTTAAAATGAGTACGTATATATTGAGACATAACCTAAAATTTAGGTTTTGATATGAAATTTTTTCCTATTTGCACTATTTTACATTATCAAAAATATATTTCATATTATTTTTATTAAATAATATTTTTATGCTACAATATAATATTGAAGCTGTAAATGTATTTTAAAATATTTTCTATAAATATTAATTTCCACATTATATTTAACAATCAATTAAAATTTAGAGAACACATGTAAAATTGATTGGAATTTCCTTAAAATTAAATTAAAATATACACTTGAGTTACCTTGATACACACTAAACACAAAATATAATGTGTATGAACATGTCTCAGAGACATGTAATTTTAGAATTTTTTTAATACTAAAAGAACGTGATACTTACATAACTTACAAAGGTAGCATGTTTCATGTACGAGACAATCTCATACAAACAAACAAAAAAAAATCAATATTAATTGGAAAATCATACAATTATTCATGAAGAGAAGAAATAACTCAATTAAAAATGAAGTTTCTACTAAACAACCCAGTAGTTGGGTCTAATAGTGAATGTTTTCACTCAGGCATTATTGGGTATTATTTAGCCTAAGGAAGCACATGAAATGTAAATGTCACAAGCACCCACAATCTAGAATACTTGGATGAATATGCGACATATAAAATAAAGAAGACATGGCTTTAGAAATAGAAAAGAGCATGCAGGCTCTGAATAGAAAGAAAGAAATACTGAAATAGCTTGTTGGTCCTTTACCCTACTCGTTCAGATTTTCCCCAAAACCAGGTCCAGGAGCTTCAACATAAGAAGTAGGAGTGATCGTAGGAACGGAAGCAGTCATAAGCACAAAGCTCTCAGGAATTGTTAGTTCATATTGTTGGGTTTTAGAGGCAGCTAAACACATAATACATGCGTAGCAGAATAATCGTTCACCAACAACGAACAGTTAATTGCATAATTAAATACAAGAAATTTTAAACAAGAATTTTTACAGTGCTTCGTACGCGGACTCCTCTATTATGGTATCCATGCAACAGCTATTCACCAACTCGCACTGACTTGCAAGCGTTGAATCTCGAGACGAGCTTGCTAGAAAAATTCGAGCTAGAGATTTTATGGAGAAATTATATTTCTTGTGTATTTCGAAATTCCCATGGGACTCATATTTATAGGGATTATCTTGGCTTAATTCCTAAGCAAAATAATAGGTCTGGCCCGCAAATATAATCTGACAAATATAATCTCTGCGGATTATATTTCCCATAGATATTTTCCTACGAATAATATCTTGACCATATATTATTCTTGTATAATAATATTCCAAATGTTATTATTGAGATTTCATATCTAATTAAATCTAATTTAATTAAATAATAATAATATTATTTCCAAATATAATAAATTAAATATTATATCTAATATAATACTTAATCAACAAACTATAATTGGTGAACTGTTATTGCTTGTTGTGTGACCCATATGCTCTCGTATATCGAACGATTAGTTAAACTAACGGTCTTAATTGAACTCTAGACAATAAACTAGACATTCTCAATATACGAGGTACGTTGCAAGGAAATTTGCAACTACCTGTAATATTGTAGGCTATTGTGATATCTTTCTTTCATTCGCGAATACTCGATTAAGCCTTGAACATGATGAAGTGTCTATTCAAATAATTTAATCATATTATCTCGAATCACTAATCGATCATTTGTGTCGCACTTGGCCACAAAGTCCAAGTCGACGTGCACCAGCCGATGTCTTAGATCAAATTATGATGAGAATACGAGTATTCATTCTTGAATCCACATTGAGGAATGAATCATATTATTGGCTCAACTACCACGCACATGTACTTTGTGATGAACCCAATCCATGTCATATCTACCCTTGGAGGGTGCAAGCGTCGTTCATGGTCAAAGTCCATCACTCCGCACATGTCGTGCGTATTGACCTCAAGTCAGAGGAGTATCACATCGCTCCCACTAACCGAGACACCCGTAGACACATTATGTGAGATTACATCAAATGATTTCTCGGATGGGTATATCAATACCCTCTAAGGTATTTGTGCATCCATTATGAGACACCTAGTATCTCGTAGTAAGTGAGATCTTACTACACTCTCTTATAGAGTATAATGCATATCGCACACCAATCTTTATTGCATCATTAATATCTCATTCTTGATGATCCTCGATCGGGGCTGTTTGAGAATCATACTTAAGTCATCTGAGTTCTCACTCACTCAATGACATTATCGATTCATGGGAACATAGATATGAATAATGCAAACAATCAAACATAATATTCAAATAAGTGTAATGCCATATACTTAATATTAAATCAATCAATAATATTAAACTATAAATTGAATATCATCTTAGTATTATGTCCTCACAAAGGATTGTCTCTAGGACACTAACACTGACAATCTCCCACTTGGACTATAGTCAATCACCTATATATCTAACCCCTAGACCATTAAAATGTCTAGTGTGTACATGAACACTCAAAGCTTTGGAGAATGGATTAGCCAAATTATCTTCCGCGGAAATACATTCTAACTCTATTTCCTTATTAGCGATTATCTCTCTTATCAAGTGATAGTGTCTCGGTACATGCTTGTTTCTGTTCTTGGATCTCGGTTCCTTTGCTTGTGCAACCGCACCAGTGTTGTCACAATACAATTTTATTGGACTACTGACACTCAGAACTACCCCTAGTTCACTTAAAAAATGTTTTATCCAAACAGTCTCTTTTGCAGTTTCTGCCGCAGCAATGTACTCAACTTCGGTTGTTGAATCTGTGGTTGTCTCTTACTTGAAACTATTCCAACTAACTGCCCCACCATTGCGAGTGAAGACATACCCCGACTATGATTTGTAATAATCACAGTCGGATCGAAAACTCGCATCAGCATAGCCCGTAGCGACTAGCTTTGGCTGTGTACCATAGACAAGAAAATATTATTTAGTACGTCTGAGGTACTTCAGAATATTCTTGATAACAATCTAGTGAGGTTCACCTGGATTCTGCTGGTATCTACCAGTGATGCTGACAGTGTAGGCCACATCTAGTCTTGTGCAAGTCATGGCATACATGATGGACCCAATTGCAGGCGTATATGGAACGTCCTTCATATGCTCGATATCAGCTTCGCTAGAAGGATGATTTGCCGGTAGAGACCCTCTCTTAGAGTTTTCTATTGCAAAATGCTTCAACACCTTATCTACGTAGGTGGATTGTGACAGCCCTAACATCTTCTTGGATCTATCTCTATGGATCTTGATCCCTAAGATGTAGCATGCTTCACTGAGATTCTTCATCATGAAGGTCTTTGGTAATCAATATTTCATGGATTGCATTAGCGGGATGCTATTTCTTATAATCAATATGTCATCGACATATACGACTATAAAGACAATACTCTTTCCGCTGCGTTTACAATAAACACAAGGATCTTTCGAGTTTCTGATGAAGAAAAAAGATTTGACAGCTTCATTAAATCGGATATTCCAACTCCTAGAAGCTTGCTTCAATCCATAAATGGATCATTTAAGCTTGCACACAAGATTAGACTTTGGCTTAGCTATGAAACCCTCCGGTTGATTCATAAACACGTCTTTATCAATGTTACCATTGAGGAAAGTTGTTTTGACATTCATCTGTCAAATCTCATAATTGTAGTGTGCCGCTATCCCACGTAAAATACGAATGGACTTGATCTTTGCAACCGGCGAGAAGGTCTAGTCATAGTCAATACCTTTGCGTTGACTATACCCTTTCGCCACCAACCTAGTCTTGTAGGTTTGTACTTTGCCATTTGCATTGGTGTTGATAGACGAGCTACATCACCCTCAAGGAGAATTGGATTTTGTTAATTAACCCCACAAGAAGAAAGATTAAGCAAGTCAAACCAAGTCCAGCCAACCATAAAATAGCCATACGAGCTACTAATGTTAGGCGACATACTTTGTCAAGATGAGCTACACAAAAATAAGGTCCTCCCGAATACAAATAAGACCATGGTGAGCTACTTTAGCCAAAAAGCCAAGGCAGAAACCTAATCGACCGACTAAAACAAGCTAAGAACTCCTCAAGGACAAGTCCAAAAGAGACGAGTAGCTCACTAATACGAGCTAATCCAGTTTAGAAGATAGAAATTAACTTAGATAAGGTCAAATAGTCAACTCTCCATGTGTCAAGCATGTGCACATGGGAGAGCAAGAGTCATTCCACCTCGTACTTGGAGGACTTGTATAAAAGCCATAAATTTTGAATAATAAAAGTAAGTACAAATTCATAAATACAACCAAACTTTACCTACACACACTCATACACCTAAATCTATACACACATACGAAATAAATACGAAATCAATACTCGTCTTTACATTTTCTTAATCCCGATCTATTGTATTTACTATTTACTATAGTAATCAATCACACGTAATTGTTTGGTGATCCAATTAATGATTAAAAACAACCACCAATCCATGTGATTATAATTGATTATCAACAAATTGGTGCTAGAAAAAGGGTTTGAACCTCTGATTTGTGTTTGATTGTCAAGAACTTCAAGTCATAAAACTTGAAGATTTGAAGGAGTTTTTGAGTTTCTTTTGAAAACTCATACAAAGGTGTTCTTGGTGTTCTTCGTTTGAAGATTCAAACCAACTCCTAACACAAGATGCCTAGATCAAGAGAGACCCAATCCTCCCATCACCCAAACAAAACTTCACCAACAAGGGAAAGCACGGCAGCTCGCTGACCTCGTGATTCCCTGCCCATAGCTAGGAATAGGCCGACCACCAGTAGGGTCATGCCCCCAGCACTAGAGGACTTGACCTGCAACCCCAACGATCTTGCCCGTACGATTGCCATGTTGCAGGCACTACAAAAACGGCAAGGGCGACTTGGTCCTTCTCATGCCAGAGCAAGGCTTGGCCCAACAGAAGCTCCAAGGCATGAGAGGCTTCGGGATGAACAACCCAATGAGGCAGATAGTGCCCAAGCCTAGACAGATAAGGGCAAGGCAAAGCAGTTCGCTGAGCCAACCAGTCATTGAGAATTCACCCCAAGTCGAGCTGCGGGGGTGACCCATGGAACTACACGCCAGAGCATCCTGGACAGATTAGGTCGACCACAAGCGGATAGAGATGCAGCTCGTCCCAGAGCTGGCGAAGATCGGTTAGGCTAAAATCCAGTTCGCCAGTCAATCCACGAGAGAATGACCAGGTTGGCCATTGGTCGCCTGAGTCCTGAGAGGGCAAATAACCCCAGAAAACCAGCTCATGAGATTCCCTCTTCGAGTGAGGGACTGCGACGGACAGATGGTCACGCACCAATATCCGCCGAACAGCCTCCAAACCAGGGGGCATCACTAGACGAGTCGGTGGCCATGAGGAAGACCATTGAGAGTATGCAAAGCCAGCTGGACTTGCAGCGGGGTGTCGGGGCAACTACCCTACCTTCCTCTCCTTTATCACCAATTATTCTGAAGGCCCCGATTCAGAAAAAGACTCAGTTCCCCGCAAGTATTCAATACGAGGGAACTGCCGATCCTTGAGTCCATCTAACGAAGTATTCCGACTATATGATTTCCATGGGTGCTAGTGACGCCACCCAATGTCTGAATTTTCCCCTTACCTACACAATTGGTTTTCGGCTATACCGCCGGCTTCCATTAATTCATTTGCCCAATTGGTCAAGGAGTTCTTCTCCCTTTTTTCAATGGTCAGGTCTTACATATCTCAGAGACATCGGCTATCTGACCTTAAATAATCGGACGATGAATCGGACCGATTGTTCCTAGAGAGTTTTAACAAAAGAGTCGGTAAGCCAGGACACAAAAATTGTGGTTGTATTAGCTGGGTTAAAGAAGGGGACAGAATTGTGGAAAGACATGCACCTCTCCTGCCCAACAAGTTATGCGGAGTTTCATAATCGAGTCGGTGTCTTTGTCTCTATGCACGAAGCATTACAAACAAACGTAGGAGACAACAAGATAAACCCGAAGGAAAATGCGAAGAAATCCGGCGGAACTAGCTATAGAGTCCCGAAAAACATGAAGACATTCAATGAAGGGACAGAATTAAAAGAGAAGCTGAACCATGTGCTCACCGTATCCATTGATACGGTTGTATACAATGTGAAAGAGAAGGAGTCGCTCTCCCTGCTGAGAAAGATTCGTCAGGACCTTCACCGAAAGGGACCTTGGTTGGAATCCTTACTCCCCATAACGATTCCCTCGTTATATGTACCAACATGATGGGGACCAAAGTGCCTCGCCTGTTGATCGACACCGGAGCCTATACCAACATTAACTTCAAAAGAACGCTCGATCAGCTGGGATATTATACGAGCTATATTGTTGACTCTAATCATCGGATTTTAGGCTTCGGTGATGCTGTAACAGTCCCTCTTGGGATAATTAGGTTGTCTGTTGAACTTGTATCGACCGAGGACCTCGAAAGAAGAATAACTAGAATAGTAGTATTTTTTATTGTAGATCGACAATCTACCTATAACTGGTTCTTCTTTCGACCTATTCTTAATGAATTCAAAGTAGCAATTTCAACCTACTATTATTGTGTACTGTTTTCCACTTCTAAAGGAGCTGGTTCGCTAAAGAGAGACCAGAAAAAAGCACGAGGGTGTCTTTTTCAGCTTCAATCAAGTGAAAAAAGGGTTTCGATGATGGAAGCATGTACCAGTTACCCTAGCAATGAACCATCTGTCCTGGACGACCTCCTAGAGCCCCAGAACGGCATAATGGACCAGGACGAATAGCTCTTACCCTTAGGCGAACAGCTTTTTCCTGAGGACAAACAACTTATGCCGATGGGCGAACAACCAATGTGTGTTAATGAGCAAACACATAATGCTAGCCAGGAGGGCCCCAACCCGGCAAGCAACTTTGACCCAAGGTCAGCCGAAGATTTTGAGCCCCACCTGGGTGTTGACCCGATGGACATCAAGGACGAGATGAATCTTGAGGGACCAATAATTGATCCACGATGGAAAGGACAAAAACGGCGAGCAACTCCAGTTGAAGAGCTTGAAGCCCTCAAAGTTAATCCTGATCGTGATGATCTTGAACTCTACAATGGGTCCGAGCTCCCTAAGCCCTACATGACCCGAATGAGTGAGTTCCTCAAGGCGAACCTCAATGTCTTTGCATGGTCCCATACAGACATGGTGGGAATTGACCCGAAGGATGCTTGTCACAGACTAAACATCAATCCGGCCAGGAAACCAGTTCACCAGAAAAGAAGAAAGTACGGGTCAGATAAATATCAAGCACTCAATGAAGAGGTCAAAAAGCTGCTCGACAATGACCTAATCCGACAGACATTGTGTCTGAAATGTGTGGTAAACCCAGTTTTGGTGCAGAAGCCAAATGGAACCTGGAGGCTCTGTATAGACTTTACTGATCTGAATGCAGCCTGCCCGAAGGATATTTTTTCTCTTCCGCACATTGAACAACTGGTGGACAGCACAGTCGAGCACGGAATGTTTACATTCATGGATGCATTTACCAGCTACCACCGAATTCCAATGCACCCTGATGATCAAGAAGATACATCATTCTATACAAATAAAAACCTACTCTGCTGGAAAAGGATGTCTTTCGGATTGACCAATGCAGGGGCAACTTGTTGGTGATCGGTTCTAATCGCGTGGATTAGTGGTTGTTTTTAATCGGTTTTGGGATCACCAGACAATTTCGTGTGATTGATTATCACCGTATATGATAAATTCGATTGTTCGGGTTGTAAAATCTAAAATATGAGTATTGAATTCGTATTTGTTTCGTATGTGTGCACGTTTAAGTGTTTGAGTGTGTATTTGGAGTATTTGTGAATTTGAACTTGTTTTTATTGCTGGAGAACAACTTATTTATACTAACCACCAAGTAGGTGGTGTACATGACTCTTAGACTACAAAGCTTGCATGCTTGACATGTGTCCTTTTGACCACATTAGACCTTATCTAAGTTGAAACTTAGTTACAAAGTCTTGTACTTGATCTTATCACGAATTCAGTGTTGTTCGCTATTATTTGCTTGGAGGCTTCACTTGTGTCTTTTGCATTTATTGCTCGCTCCTTGATTATATGGTTCATAAGTTGTTCGCTTGAGTATTCAACGTTGATGTTCCTCTGGATCTTTAATTCTTGTTCGTCAATGATCTAGTTGACTTGATAGGCTGATTGGTGACATACACTCTATAAGCTGGTAAGGGCACCACCTTTTAGTGATGTTGTTCGTCACCTAGGACTTGGCATGGTTGTTTGGTGATCCTAAACACACAACCTTTTATCAATGTTGCTCGTCATCAGTGATTTGGCGGAATGTTCATGTCTGGTCTCGGGTCTTAAAACCTGCTCGCCGATACGTTGTTCGTCGAAATAGTTGTTCGTCAATTTGTACACCCTCTAAATTGATTTATGCACCCCAATCTTGATTTTCTTTGTTAAGTGCTTAATCTTTGTTCGCACCACATTGATTGATGTTCGTCTATCAACAATTGCCCCCTATCCTGGCTAGGCGTTGCTACAGATGAGCATCTTTAGGCGAGCAACAGTAGTTAGGATATTAAACTGATGAGGATTTGGACGAACATCATTGAATTTGGCGAGCACTAATAGGTTCTTCGTTTCGTCTCCCCAAGGTTTGGGGGATGCACGAGGATGACGTGGGCGGCATGATTGTACGCCGCCCACGCGCGATCAGTCCCGAGGCCACGCGCCTCTATATTTACGCGTAGGCCCTCCACCTTTTTCTCAAATTTGCAAATTACCCCCGCTTTTTGACATCCTAATCCCCAACTTTTGGGGAAATTGCGGGTTTTACCCCGCTTTTTCGATTAGTATAAATAGAAGTGGGAAATGAAATTTTTCCCACTTCTTTCTTTCGTGCTACAGTGCTCCGTCGACTCCAAGCTTTCTCCGGCGATTTCAAGCATTTTCCGACGGGATTACTTCAATTTCGTGTCTTTAATTCAATTCCAAGGTAGTATTTTTGTTTTAATCATTCAATTTTCTCTTGTACTTCTTTTTCTTCTTCGAAAACCTTCATTGCCGCTGTGTGGAGCTATCGCCGCCGTCTTCTCCAAAGATCGCCGCCGCCTGCAAATTTTTCCGCCGCCGTCTGCAATTTGCCTCTCCCTTTTTTTTAATTTCCTATGTCTTCTCAGTCGAGCAACAATTCCGAAGAAACCCTAGATCCCCTTTTTCCTATTGTTACATACAAAAACCAGCCTCCGTTTGAGATTTCCTCGGCATCGACCCCCGACGTTGACTCAGTTGCTCGATCGGTGGAGGATACTGGTGCTCGCCCATCTGGGAGGGAAGTGGTTGTTGTTGTGAGCAGAGATTCCGATGAGGGCTCTTCGTCCAGTTCTGAATTGGATGAAGACCCTGAATTTGATGAACTCACTCGAGAGTTTTTGGAGGGGATAAACTTTTTACCTCCAAAAATATTGGAAAACGAGATCCCAGTTGGAGTTGCTCGGCCTTTCGAATGGCGAGCATATGCAGAGGAACATGCGAATAGCTTTCATAGACCACAACGGCAAGTTATGGACTTGGAGTGGACTGATTTTCAGGCGAGCAGAATTAAGAGTGTGGTTCTCAAGGAAGATCTTGATTTGATCCGAGAGACATGCAAAATCCCTTTCGATATTCATATGTGGGCCCCTAGGAGGAAGAAGAGAGTTGATCGCCCACCTCCAGGATGCACGGCGATCAACATTGATACGTTGATCGCCGGTTTGAAGTTGCCACTGCCTCCAGTTGTTGGTCGATTTATCGAGGCGACCAACCTTGCCATTACTCAGATCACGCCAATTGGGTGGATGAATTTGTTGGGCTCGATGTGCTTGTTCGCCCTGGAAGGATACATTGATTGCATCACCACAGAGGAGATCAACTATCTCATGACTATCACCAAGTGCCCCATTGGAGAGGAAGGATATTACTACCTCAAGGCTCGGACTGGGCTTAAGATGGTAGAAGGGGTGCCGAACAAAATCCGCGACTGGAAGCAACACTTCTTCTTTATTGGGGGTGATTGGCGAGCATCTTCTGGTCCACACGGTGGCATTGGGCGAATAAACTCCTCCGCTTCTTATGGAAACATTAAGCGTAAGTTTATCTCTGTTCGTCCTTGAACTGTATTGTTCTAATTTAACTTTTCTTGTTTATTCGCAGGCCCTCGATTGCTCAAGTGGAATTCGGAGGAGGAGGAGATTGCCTCAGAATTCTTGTTCACTTCTTGCTTGGTCGGCCTGCGCAATAGAGCGGATAGGACTATCCAATACTTGAGCAAGGAGAAGTGTCAGAGGGCTGCTCACTTACTCACATACGCCCACCACCTAGAGGCCCAAGTTGAGGTGCCCCCAGGTACGAAATTTTACTAACTTATATAAGCTTTCTTGTTCGCCAAAGAGGAAAATAAGAACTTGCTCGCTCACTTCATAGTCTGACTTTACCCTTTTTTTTAGCCGAGCAAGTTACAGTAGCAGTTCCCTCCTGTTTTGGTCTCCTTGAACAGAGGGTGCACGAGATGCCTCCGCCCAAAGGGAGGAAGAAAAAGGGGGATCCCCCTTCCAAAGTACTTGCGATGACGAACAAACCCGAGGGGGCCAAAGTTCCTCGGCAGGTGGCACCTTCTGGCCATGCTCGGCCAGCTCCTCCTCCCATTTCCACCCCTCATGGGGGGGTAACGCTTAAAAGGGGTGATGGGACCCCAGTGGCGCAAGATGTTCCCGATGGCGTCAAGGGGAAAGAAAAGGTGGGCAAAACTCTTGCTCGTCCTGAAGAAAAAGTTGCTCGTCGCTCCTCAGTCGAGCCTACTGAGAGGACGGGCAAAGCCGGAAAGGATGTCACCCCATCTCGTGGCCCAGAGGACATCACTCTCCTTGGTTGGGACGATCGCAAATTTGCCGAGTAAGTATTCACTCTTCTCTGCCGAACAAGATTCATTTTTCTTTTACAAATTTTTCTAAGTGTAGTGTACTTTCTTGTTCGCAGATACCGGTCTGAAGACCATCCTGGGCGAGCAAATGTTGTCCATCAGTATGCCTGTTCCAAAACTCCCGTTAACATAAAGGGAGATCCCGAGCGATCATGTTCGCAGGGCGACATAGTTGATCGCCCTGGCCTGGACGAGACCCATGGAGAAGACTATCTCCATGCAAGGACTGGCTGATAATTTCCATCTCTCGATGATGCATCACGCCAACGGCCTTATCACTGCACAAAAGGCGATGGCCCAGCTGACCGAGCAAGAAGAAGCTGTCCGCCGGTACGCAAGCACTGCTCGGCAACTTTCGGAGGAGAAGGACAGCATGATCAATACTTATGAGGCAAAGCTTTCTCGCCTAAAAAATCAATTATCCCTCTCCCTTGATACCGAGAAGAAGTACCTTGAAGCATTCAAGGTTTATCTGCTGAACTGAAAGGCAAGGATGCCTTGCTTGGCGAGGAAGGGAAAAAGTTGTCCGCCGCCGAACAAAGAATTGCGGAGCTCGAGGCAGATAATGCTCGCCTCAGGGAGGTGGAGGCCAGCACCTTCACTCGCGAGCAACTGGAGGCTGAGCTATAAGTCCGGTCTGCTCCCATCTCCAACTTAGGATACATCTGCGCTTATGCCGACTGTATTCGTCTGGCTAATACGTACGATTACAAGGACATGGTGGAGGAGATGGGCAACGATTTAACTGAGTTTGTGGAGAACTATCCCCCTCCGAACAACATCGAAATTCAACTGGGGGATATGGTTGAGTATGGGGTCAGGATCGATAAACTTGACCCTAGTATCATTGTTACTCGCCCTCTAGTTCCAGTTGACGGGGGCGAGCAAGCTGCTGATGAGGAACTAGCTGCCACTGACGAGTAGGCTGTTAAGGAGCTGGAGCAAAAAGCAGCCGAGGATATGGCCAGGGATATGATTGTTGATCCCCCATCTGACCAACCTCAAGATCTTCCTCCCGCCGAGCAGCAATAGGTCTAGGGCTTAGACTAGTCTTCATTTTGTAATAGTTGTTCATTTTTTGTAGTACTTTATATTTTGTACTATTTTTTAGGCTTCTAAGCCTTTTTTATTCAATGAATGTCTTCTTTTGTTCGCTCATTTTCTTTTTGTATGTTAATTGTCTTTACATTTTTGCTTAATGTTTTTGCAATTATAACATACAATGTTGGGCTTTATTCGATTTGAACTTTGCCTTTTAATAGAATAAGGGTTTAGCCTTAGGTTCTGCTCATCTTAAAAGACGAACAACCTTTAAGTGGCCTTGGTCCTTAAAATGGACTTATACCTCGAGCTTTGGACTTTCCTCTTTTAATCGAACAACTATATTTACATTGCAAAAAATTACAAGTGTTTGTAAGATTGTTCATCACTAACTTATACATTCTGACGAACAACTTTGAACACTAACCAAAATATGCTCGCTTATAATATTTTTGCCGAGCAACTTTATCTAAAATACAAAAGATATGAAACAGCACCAGGCTATACAATGTGCCGAACAACTTTTGAATCTATATTTAGCAAAATTTTCAAAAAAAATAGGCAAGTTTTTAACTCATTTGCCTCCCCAAGATATTTGTTCGCCCAACGATTGTGATTTGAACTTGTTTGATTTATTGATAATACTTCTTAAGATGCACAACATTCCAGGAGTATGGGACCGACTTGCCTTCCATATCTTCGATATCGTATACACCATTAACGAATTTTTCCGTTATACGATACGGGCCCTCCCAAGTTGGTCCCAATACACCTGGAGGTTGGGCGAGCAACTTTCTTAGAACCAAATCTCCAACTCTGAATTCCCTGATTTTAACATGGGAATTATAATAGCGTTCAACTCGTTGCTTATAGGTAGCATTTTTTAGCTCGGCACTTAATCTTTTTTCTTCGAGCAAATCCATTTCAGTAGCTAGAGCAGAGTTGTTCACCCGTTCATCAAAGTTGGTCGTTCTGATTGTGTTGGTCTTTAATTCGATTGGTATCACAGCTTCTATTCTGAAAGCCATTGCAAAGGGTGTTTCTCCGGTGCTTGACCTGGGAGAAACTCTGTAAGCCCACAGGACTACCGGAAGTTCTTCAGACCAACTGTTTTTGCTCTCCGCCAGCCGTACCTTCAACGTATGTTTAATGATTTTGTTCATGGCTTCGACTTGTCCATTTAATTGGGGATGATAGGGTGTAGAATAATGTCTTTTGATCCCCCACTTCGCACAAAAGTCCCTCAATTCCTGTCCATCAAATTGTGGACCATTGTCTGCCACGATTGTTTGTGGGACCCCGAAACGACAGACAATGTTTTTCCACATGAAGTTGATCATTTTCTGCTGCGTAATCTTTGTCATTGCCTCTGCTCCTGCCCATTTTGTATAATAGTCGACTGCCACGACAACAAATCGAACATTTCCAACTCTTGTCGGGAAGGGACCAATAATGTCCATTCCCCATCTTGCAAATGGCCACGGGCTGTAAACTGATACGAGCTCTTGAGCCGGGGTATGAATGTTCGGGGCAAAAATTTGACATTGATGACAAGTTTTTGCTTTCTTAATTGCGACCTGACGTAAGGTCGGCCAATAATAGCCCTGTCTGACAGTCTTGTACGCCAAGGCTTGCCCCCCATTGTGATTTCCACATATTCCTGCATGTATTTCTTCGAGTATTGCTCTTCCTTGCCCCCTAGGCAAACATTTGAGAAGTGGAATTGATATTCCCCTTTTGTAAAGATGCTCGCCTACCAGAGTATATTTGACGACTTGCTTTGTTAGCTTGACAGCTTCAAAAGAGTTATTTGGTTTTTCTCCACATTTCAAATATTTGACTATACTTGTTCTCCAATCTTCTTCTTCACTTGCTTGTTCGTCTAGTTGGTTGATATTATAACTTATTATTGACGGGTCGTTCATCTTTGTAATTATAATGTCTGCCAACTCTGCAGGCCCTTCGCATGTTGCTAGTCGGGCCAATGTATCTGCTTGAGTGTTGCTTGTCCTTGAAATTTGTTCAATGAAGACTTGATCTAACAAGGACATCAGGTGAGCAACAATCGGCTGATATTCGATCATGTGATCGTCCTTTGCCTCGTATTCACCCCAGATTTGGTTCACAATCAGTTGTAAGTCGCCGAATATTTGTAACCGTCTGACACCTACTGCAAGGGAAAGGTGGAGACCAGCAATGAGAGCTTCATACTCAGCTTCGTTATTGGTAGCCATGAAACCAAATCTGATCGCCGAGGTGAATACTTATCTGTCAGGGCTTATCAGAACTATTCCTGCCCCCGAGCTATATTAGTTGAAGATCCGTCAACGTAAAGATGACAGGGGTGATCAAGTCCTCTCGTCTGATCTGGTGGGAAAGTTAGTTCGACTATAAAGTCGGCTAGAGCTTGCCCTTTGATCGCTGTTCGAGGAGCATAGGCCACCCCGAATTGGCTAATCTCTAGTGACCATTTTAGTAGATGATCAGCTGTGTTGGGGCGATGGAGAATTTGTCTGAGTGGGAAAGTTGTTAGCACTTCAACTTGATGATCAAAAAAGTATGGTTGTAACTTCCTCACACTCATGACAAGTGCGTACGCCAGCTTTCGGTTGGAGAGTATTTGATCTCCGCTTCGTGTAAAGCCTGACTGACGTAGTAGATTGGTTGATGAAATTTGCCATCCTCTCGTACTAGAACAGAGCTAATCGCCACTTCTGATGCTGCTAGATATAAATAGAGTTTTTCTCCTGGGATCGGCTTTGATAGAATTTTAACATCTCTCAGGTAGTCTTTAAGTTGGTCGAATGCTTTTTGGTCGTTGTTAGTCCACGTGAATTTTCCTTTTTTGATGGCCTCAAAGAATGGATTGCACTTGTCTCCTGATCGGGATATGAATCGGTTCAACGCTGCTAGGCATCCCGTAAGCCTTTGCACTTTTTTTACCGAACGTGGTGGTTGCATATCCACAATAGCTTTGACCTTTGTTGGATTGGCCTCAACCCCTCGCTGGCTAACAAGATGGCCCAAGAACTTCCCCGAATGAACTCCAAAGCTGCTCTTCTTTGGATTTAACTTCATGTTGTAATGCCAAAGGATTTCAAACACCTGAGTCAAATGCTGGAGATGATCTTCTTTTCGGGGGCTCTTGACTACGATATCGTCTACGTAGACTTCTACTGTATCTCTAATTTGTTCGTCGAACATCTTGTTCACCAACCTCTGATATGTTGCTCCGGCGTTGATGAGGCCGAATGACATTCTTTTCCAACACAGCAATTTTTGTTTGTGTAAAATGTTGTGTTTTCTTGATCGTCTGGATGCATTGGGATTTGATGGTACCCGGCAAAGGCATCCATGAATGTTAACATTTCGTGACCCGCAATGCTGTCCACCAATTGATCAATATGGGGGAGAGGAAAATTGTCCTTCGGGCATGCTGCATTCAGATCCGTAAAATCTATGCATAGCCTCCAGGTCCCATTTGGTTTCCGCACAAGGACTGGGTTTGCTACCCATTGTGGACAAAGTGCTTGTCGGATTAGATCATTGTCTAACAGCTTCTTGACCTCTTCATTCAGAGCTTGGCATTTGTCTGGGCCATACTTCCTTCGTTTTTGATGGACTGCCTCTTTGCTTGATTGATATTAAGCTTGTGACAAGCATGTTTTGGATCTATTCCCACCATGTTTGCATGAGACCAAGCAAAAACATCTAGATTTTTGTTGAGGAACTCTTTCATTCGGGATCTATAAGGCTCAGGGAGCTCAGATCCTATGTATAATTCGAGATCTTCATTTTCAGGATTAATCTTGAACGCCTCCAGTTCTTCGACTGGAGTTGCTCATCGTTTTTGTCCTTTCCAACGAGGATCAAGTATTGGTCCCTCAGGGTTGAAATCATTTTCGATGCTCATGGGCTCTGCTTCCAGACGGGGCTCTAGATCATCTGCTGCTCCTGACTCATTGTTGTTAGACAGCATCTGGTCCTCCAAGTTATCTGTTGAATGTTGCTCGTCACCACCTCTACGTTGTTCGTCAGGTGGCAGTTCCCCATGGGTGGTGATAAGTTGTTCGTCCAACACTTGCTCGTTAGAGTGTTGTTCCTCCATATCCATATGGTCCACCTCTGTGTCCATCATGCTCTCCAGTATTGATGGCTCATCGACAGGGTAATTTGTGGTGGCTTCCATCATGGATACTTGTGCATGTCTTGCTTGCAATTGCAGGAGACATTCACGAGCTTTTCTTTGGTCTCCTTTGATTGTGCCTGCGCCACTTGCTGTTGGAAACTTGATACAGTAATGATAAGTTGAACATGCAGCTTTAAATTCATTTAAGAAAGGTCGACCAAGAAACCCGTTATAGGTCGATTCCTGATCTACGACCAAGAAATCTACCTAAATATAACTCTAACAAAATGCACAAGAGAATGAATGGGTGTGCTTGAATTTAGTAGTTTTAATAAATTAATAAAGTTGGTGTTGTCTAATTATGTAGAAAGGAATGGTTTTGGTGTGTGTGGCGTGGCGTGCTAGAATTCAGTAGTTTTAACAAACAAATGAACATAGACGTCCATATTTTGAAATATTTAAAAATAAATAAATAAAATTGTTGCATGAGCATCTGACATAGTGGTATATTTTGTGACAACCCTTGTTAACACGTAAGCATATACATCATGTATCGAATTGCAACGATACATTAGTTCGTATATCGAATTGCAAACTTTAAAAATTTATGTTGTAATTGATAAAGACAATTAAGTTCATGAATTATTTTGCAATTAACCCTAATATTTTTTTTTATCAATCAACCAACTTTTAATTCACAAAAAGAATGAAAAGTTACAGAGGTATAAGGAATACCTAAAACACATTCTTCTTGCTACTACACTGTGGCTTTTTAGGAACAGAACAACACTACCCACCAGTAATTAATCTAGGATTAGAAGACCACTCTCTAAATGAAATGTCTCGATATCTCTTCTCCTTGTGTGTGATATAACTCCAAGTTCTAGTCTTCACCTCATTTACCATATTTTCGCATGAAAATTCTGAATCCTTAAATACTTTTTCGTTCCTCCCTTTCCAAATTAGCCAAGTGATACACTCCCAAATACAAGTAGCCACTAGTTTCCCTCTTCTTCCTTTAAGAATTCTACAAAAATGTAGAAGATTCAAAAAGGGGTTCGAGGATAAAACCGAGCTAATTCCCATCCACTTCATCACCTCCATCCAAATAGAATAAGATTTGTTACACTCGAAAAAGATATGTTTTACCGTTTCCGGCCTTTCATTGCATAAGACGCAATCAACACTATCATTCGGGCCAATAACTCCTCTTCTTCTCAGCTTCTTCCTCGTTGGCAATCTCCTCCAAAGAATCCTCCAAGCATGAATAGACACTTTGCGAGGAATGAATTTATTCCATAAGCTTTTAAAACCTTTATCTCGCTCTGCGTCTCGGACTCCTTCATCTTCTTTTTCCATCAGCATTTCATAAACTTCACTTGTCTTAACGATCCCCTCCTTCGATCCCTTCCATTTCCAGCTGTGTTTAATTCCAAATTTTAGACGAGTCCTGTCCAACAAAGAGACAAGATTATTTACAAGAGGTAATTCTCTATCAAATAAATTCTGTCTCCACTCCCATTTCCATCTCCATGACTCCTCAACCCACTCCCCCCTCTCGCTCACCAACCCCTTCTTTTGGTTGTTTAAATGAAACAACCTCGAGAAAGAGTCTCTCAACCTAACTCCCTCTACAACCCACTTCTCATCCTAAAAATACGTATCACTCCCATCTCCCACTTTCTTTTCAACTCCCTAAAAAAACACTCATTTTCCCCTCCCCCCTCTCCCTCGCCGCCTTGACAACCTCTCTCCACCACCCTCGCACTCTCCTCCCCCTAGTCGAGAGATCACCCAACAGCCCTCCACTCCATCTTACTCCAAATTGGACTCCACCATCCTTGCCCATAAGCTTTCCCGCTCATTCAAAAATCTCCAAACCCACTTACAAGAAGTACCCTATTAAAATAATCTAAATCTCTCACTCCTAGACCCCCCTTCTCTTTTGGCTTACAAATTTCTCCCCACCTAACCCAAGCTATTTTTCTCGACTCACCTCAAACCCCCCAGAAATAACTTCTTTGTAAACTAATAATTTCTCTCAAAACTAATTTTGGTATGCGGAACAGGGACAGGTAGTACGTCGGAATCGAATTCAAGACCGCATTAAGCAAAGTTAATCTCCCTCCGAAAGAGATATGTTGATTCTCCCACTTCTTCAGTCTATTTCGGATTTTTTGAATTACTTCACCCCATAATGTCGCACTATTTGAAGAAAACCCAACCTTAACTCCCAAGTAGGTAAAAGGAAAATTACCTTCTGTGCACCCCAGTTCTCTAGCCATTATTCTCAGTGTTTCACCAGGTACATTGATACCGTATAAAATACACTTATTTAGATTCACTTTCATGCCCGAGGTGATCTCCCAAAGCTTCAGGAACTGATTTAAGAACTGAACATTCTCCATTGTTGCCTCACCCAAGAAGATCGTGTCATCTGTGAATTGCAAGTGTGAAATTTGAACTCAATTTTTACCCACCGATACCGGGATAAATAAACCCGAGTCTATTGCTCTCTTCATCAATAAAGATAAACCTTCTGCAGTAATAATGAATAAGAACGGAGATAAGGGGTCACCTTGTCGGAGACCTCTTGCTAGACTGAACTCCCTTGTTGGGCTCCCATTGACTAGAATTGATGCACAAGCAGCAGACACACATTCCATAACCTAACTGATCCATTTATGGTTAAACTAGTGGGTTATGTAGAGAAATTTAGAGTGTGAATGTACTCAATTATTTGCCTTATGAGCATGGGTACTGTAAGCAAATTAAATTTGCACCTAATCAAAAGGCGACACGTGAAAATTATGTGTTAAATATCGATTAAATTTATTATTTATTTTTGGAATTTAAATACATTTAAACCTAAAATAAATAAATAAATAAATTATGGGAGAGTAACATATAGGTTCAAAATATATAGTGTTATTAAGTGTTAGTCCACTACTTTATTAAAACTACAAATAGGTTCAAAACGTGGGCTCTCTTTAGCAAGGAAACAGGTTGCCCCTTCCTCCCAAAATTCCCTCCTGCGCCTAGCCTCTCCCCCTACCTTCCTCCCCCTTCTGCTGTGATTGGACGTCCACGCATATATTTTCAGTTTCAATATTACCAACTCAGACCTCAGTTAGCCCCCATTTTCAGTTTCAATTTCAAAAAATTGCACCCTCAAATTCCCCCCGAAAAAACCCCAAAAACTCCATCTTTCTCAAGAATCTGCGCGTTTGAGGTAGTTAATGGTGAAATAACCACATCTTATAGTATAGTTTTTATTTTCAGTTGCTCTAACAGTTGAAAATTTGGTATAGGAAGCAACCATCTATGGTGAAAGACAGAGAGGAGAGTTCGAGGTCAGGAAAGAGCAAATACGATGAAGAGCTTAGCAGGCGTGCCAAAACTATAGTATGTGTGGATGGAAAATACGATTTAATGGGTGTTTAATAATAGTATTTGATAAATTTTTCCGATTAACGATGGATTTTTGGTTAAAAAGTGGTGATGGGTGTACGGTGAACAAGATACTGGAGTTTTCTTAGTTTGTTAACATTATTATATATAACGATTTCTGAGTAATTATCTAATTTTCGGACCGATGCAGGTTTTTATATCACATAACAAGTTGAGAAAAAAATGGCGGGGTTTTTTTTGGTTTGCATGCTGGTGGAGGGGTGGTGCGCGGGGGTGCAAATGTATGTGTGTAAAATGTTATGTGCAAATTACTTCTACTTGTGACCAATCTAGGCATTTTCTAAGTAAAAATATGTGATATTCTGTCAAGCATATACAGGTCCTGGGAGGGGAGATGAAGACCGGCATGGGAAACAAAAAGGTTAAGTTATTTTCAGTATATTTTATTTGATACTTAAGGATGTTTAATGATTTTGAATGTGTTGTTGAATAGGTGAGAGAGGTCAGAGTTCAAAGTACAAAGATGATTCAAGATATAAGGATGAATCGGGTAATTTGACCTAATAAATGTGTGTGGGCATATAATTCAAAACTGAAATATATTCTAACATTTCCTGTTGTGAATGAATTGTAGAT
Organism: Ballota nigra; assembly: GCA_947034835.1. Classification (NCBI taxonomy): domain Eukaryota; kingdom Viridiplantae; phylum Streptophyta; class Magnoliopsida; order Lamiales; family Lamiaceae; genus Ballota; species Ballota nigra. The sequence goes on from OX344720.1 coordinate 36,574,685, forward strand.
CATGAGAGGCGAGAGTTATAAAAGACAGAGGAGTAAGAGCGGTCACAGCTATAAAAAAAAGGGTCTTCGTCAAAGATAGACTGTAATAAAAATATTAACACTTCATTTTTAGGTATAAAAATGTGGTTTTCATGCTTACTAACATGATATGTTTTGTGTTCATAGGTACCAAGAGTTCAAGCGTGGGGGTGAGAAGGGAGATACAAAAAAAATTTATTTGCGTAGATGATCGGAAACGTGATCATACTAAAGATGAACAAGTTCCAAGAAACATAAAGTCAAATAACTGTTTTGGTAAAGTTCAATTTTGTGGGATTTGGCATGAACACGTATTAATGGAATTTGATTATTTTTGTTGCTGCTGACATATTGTAATTTTGGTTGTAGATGAAGTAGAAGTTAAAAGGTACAAAACTTATTATCGGTCAAATATAAGGACAGCAGTAAAGGAGATCAATGGTTTAAAATTCAATAGTAGTGAGCTTGTTGCATTGAGGAGAACACCATTCTGGTTGTTTTTCAAGGCGATTTATGTGAAACACTATGAGAAGTTGATGAAGACATGTCATAAGCATGAAGAGGATATACGGACGATAGTGCATACTTTTGATAAAGACTCGGGCGATTTTGTTATAGGTGGAGATTATCTAAAACTGACTGCCATGGATGTTAAGCTTCTATTTGGTATTGTGGGTGGGACCAAGAAAGTAAGCATGAAAGCAGAAACTCATAAATTTCCCAAGTGGGTACGCTGTTGCTTTGGACATCAATTATGAAAACGCAGCACAACCCAATTTGTTCTGTACAAGCCACACATTCTGGAGAACATTAAACTGAATCAACAGAGGGATGATGAGTATAGAGCGAGTAATACTGCTAGGCTAATACACAGTTATTTCCTTGCGTCATTTCTTTCCCCGAACCAGAATGCAACAATCACCATAGCGTTGACAGACTATCTGGAGGACTTAGACGAGGTTTGCAGTTAAGATTGGAGTGGATTTATTGTAGATATGCTGAGGGTTAACTAACATCAAGTATGACCATGAGGGTTAGAGGTTGCGCAATTTTACTCCCGATAATAAATTTATCAAACTTTCTGCATTTTTTACCAGAAAAAATATGTATGTTTATTTTGTTTCTGAGATGAAAATGTTTGATTAATTATTTTTTCAGTTCTGGCTTTGCGAGCATACACAGTTATCTGAATCGATGGGGGATTACTTTCCTCGGTTCTTAAAGTAGGATATGAATGATTTGCATTATGCACTGTATGATGAGGAGTTGCCTGCGATTGAAAGCGTAAGTGACATGATGTATTCTTTTTGACAAAATATCAGTGTTACATAAACACATATTTTTTAACTTATTTTGAACAAATGACAGGTGAATAGAATGTTGTTGCAACCGACGCAGGAGGAGGAGGAGGAGGAAGCATTGCAGTTTTTAGATGATATAAGCGACGAGAATGGTAATGATGAGGGTGATGATGGAATTTCACCAGAAGAAGATAGGGCAAACTCGCCTAAAGGAGGTTTTAAAGATGGGAAGCCGTCACAAGAAGAGATGCCAGGAGAAGATGCAGTCTCTAATTTACCTGACATAAGCCTAGAAACAGATGGGGGGTGCAGACACCAATCCCTCATTTTGAAGAGCTGTCAGAAAGAGGTCCCGATGTTGCTACTGGCGTAGAAATGAAGACACCATTGAAGGATGGAGGGATAGCAACATGAAGATACAAGGTCATAGTGGAGTTGTCTCGGAGTGTAACTAACACCCGGTTATAAGAATCCCATCATTTAGTCTCGAAATGACTCAAATCAGTAATGAGCCTAATAGCCCGAGCATTATGATAGATGGGGTTATTAGGCAATTGTCATTGGATGGGCATGGGATTAGTGATATAGGTGTAGATGGGAATGGGTCAGATGTTGACGATGATGAAACTGGGAGCGTTAAGCATAATACAATGGATCCATTTTATGAAAACGGTGAAAGTCTGAGGGCAGTGAAGATTACTTTTGAAACTGATGTTGGGATGCCATCTTATGAGGTCAAAGAATTGGAGAAGAAGTTGGCTGCTTTGAAGGAACGGAATGATGGATTGACAAAATTGAAGGATGAGAGGATATCTCAATTAGTGAAAGATAATAGGGAGCTGCAAAATAGGTTGGTAGAGATTGAAATAAAGGATAAAAGGATAGCTGCATTGGAGAATGACATTATGGAGCTGCATACGAAGTTGGGTGAGTTAAAAAATAAGGATTAGAGAATATCCGAGTTAGAGAATGAGAATGAGGAGCTCCAGACTAGGTTGAGAGAGGTTATGGTTCCAAGTGTTACTCAAATGTATAATAATCCAACAAATCTGGCATGTATTGAGGCGCTCGAGAAACTTGCAATTAAGGAGCGTGAGAATGAGGACCTCAAAAATGTGAACGAATATTTATACAAGCAAATAAATGAGTATTTGGAAGAGATGGCCAAGATTGGTGATCCTTATAATGCATGTTGCAGAAATGTGTCAGATGAGACAAACCAAACAAATACGTCGGCTGCTAAACATGGGGATAAGGTGGAGACGGCTGAATGTGAAGATATGGAGAAGGTTATTAACTTGGGGGGTGATTTGGAAATAGACAAAGGGTGGAGATATATAGAAAGTTGTTGAGCTTGGGGGCAAGGTGGAATCGATGGAAGGTGTAGACATTGAGAAAGCTTTTGTCGAGGCGCCTGAAGATGAAAAAACACCAGTAGTAAAGGGGAATAGGACCGTTATATATCTGTCGCCCAGCACGCTTGTGAAACGGGTGAAAAAGAGAATAGAACAAAAAGGGCGTAAGGTTGTCCAACTTACGCCACAACTGCCAACAAATGAGCTTGGAAAAAAGCATGAGGGCGTAGTAGATGTCGATGATTTTGAAGAGGAAATGAAGTTGGTCAATCGGGAGAGAAATGTGAATTATAACTTTGAATTTGACAAATCATGTGCTGCTATGAAGAAAACGAGGCAGGAAATTATTGATTGAATAAAACACTTACTGCATTCAGGAGGGAGAGGGTTAGTTCTATATGTTCTTAATATAATTATAGGATTATTTTTTATACAAAATTAACTGCTTTTGAATTTTATTTTATTTTTTCTAATTTTGTGCAGACATGTGGTGTGGGAGGGGGAAAAGCCGCTAGCTGTTGTGTCAATTGGGCACGTTCTGGATATTCTTCATCATATGAGAATATCAGATTCAGTTAGTTTTTGACAGCGTACATTTTTTCAAATGATAACATTTATTCAAAAAACACAACAACCTAGAAATAATATTTGCAAATTAACAATGTTATTTTGCAGGTAATTGACGCATGGTCGGATATTGTGCAAATGGTTTATCGACAAAGTATTCCCAAATCAAAATATACTTTAGTGTTCACTTCAAATTGTTGGGTAAGCATAGTGTCTGTAATATAAATTGATTAGAAATTGTATTAATGAAACGTATAATTAAATGACTATTAAACAAGTGAGGCAGGAATTTATTAATGATGGTGGTGTTCGCAAAAAAGCATTCTACATTCTCTCATAGTTGATAACATCAATACTTGTATGGATATGGATTGTTTGTTGTTTCCAATACTAGCTGGGGGTTCAAACGTGAATTCGAGAGGATTGGGTGACCACTGGACTCTTTTAAAGCTGAAAGTCCAAAAGGTTTAGTGGAAGTTCTACAATCCAATGTGCCACCGAGACGGTGCTAAGGATAAACATTTGAAATCTTCATTGATTGTGGTGAGTATAGTTTGCATGCAATGTCAATATTGTTTGTTTGCTTTGTAATCATTGTTCTGAATTAAAAATATGTTCTTGATAAATTAGGTGAAATATATTGACAAAGCGCTTAGAGAAGTGTTCAAGAAAAACATGCCACAACATCCCTTCTTGAAAGCCAAGTTGGTTGTACCAACCTCTTCCGAGGATTGTTTGCAGCAGAAAGACAATACAGTTGATTGCGGGATGGTCGTCTGTAACCTGATTGAGATATTTATATGTTAGAAAAAGGCACGCCAAGGTGATATGGGGGATACTTCATCAGGTAATTACCGATCCAAAATGGTGAAATGGTTTATGGAACCGAACGATATTGAACTGTGATCAATTAGGATAAGCTGTGTAGTTGAATTCGTGGGTTGTATGTATGTTGGAATTCGAAGTATGCATTGGGTAGTTTTTTTGGATATTGGTTTTTGCATGTGGCAAGGGATGCTTGATGTGTATTTTATGTTGTTTTTGCTGAAACTGATTTGGAGTAATGTATGTATGAATGACTTTTGAGCAAATTGATGGCACTTGGGTAGTTTTTATGCAGTTATTTTTTGTAAAATTTGGTTGGGCTTGTGTTTTCCTATCTTGTTTTGTTAGGTTATTATAAAATATGCCCTGTGAATAAGATATGGTTTGCACATTGTAAGTATTTGAAGTATATGGACAGTTTTTGGACCGAGCAGGACATATTTTTTGCAAGGCATATTTTATATAGGTTATTTACTATTGGTTGGGCCTATTGGTAATTTTTAGCAATGAAAAGGGGATTATATTTTGCATGTGCAAATCTTTTTTAATAAAAATTGTTGTTTACCTTTGAACAAAATATACAAAAAAAATATGTTACAAAAGTAGTTGCTCTATTATTACTACAAACGTATAGTGCAAAAAAATTATTACAAAAAATTATGTTATAGAAATTGGCCTACTACTTAATGTTTCTCTATTGTCCAGAAATTAGTTCGGGCCTGATAATATAACTTAAATGGGCCTACTACTTAATGTTTCTCTATTGTACAGAAATTAGTTCGGGCCTTATAATATAAGTTAAATTGGCCTACTAATTAATGTTTTTAATTGTACAGAAATTAGTTCGAGCCTTATAATATAAGTTAAATGTGCCTACTACTTAATGTTTCTCTATTGTCCAGAAATTAGTAAACATCTCTATTCAAATGTGTTGGGCTTACTAAAAAAATAGTACTCCGCTTTTCTGTATTGGCCGATTTTGGGCCCACACATAATATTAAGACAGAATTGAAAAAAGTCCACGGTCGTGTGATCCAAAACTGTATGTGCAAAACTGATAATGTGAGCCAAAGTTGTGTGTGCAAAAAAAAAACATTCATACCAAAAAATTAATATCATGTGGAGAAATGAATGAAAAGATGATTAAAAAAATACAATTTTTCCAGTGCAAAAATTAAAGAATAAAAAATCATACAAAAAAAATTAGATATAAAAATAGATGAGAAAATTACATGAGGTAGCAAAAAAATCTAAAATTGCATAACATGATTCTATTACAAATAATGATTTAAGGGATTAAAATATCAAATGGGGACATTAGGCTCTCAAAACATACAAACTTGGTCTGCCTCCTAGGATTGATTGTGATTTCCCCGTATATAACGAAAGATTGGTTGCTTGTATCATATACACCAAACACCCCTAATGGATAAATTTGGCATACAATTTTTTCATAACTAGCATGCATAAAAAACTAGGGATTAATACTTATGTAGCGCTCATCGGCAATCAACCAACTAGGCAATGTTATTTTTAGACCCCTCCATGATTTGTCGTCGAAATAGTCTTCAAGAATCCAGAAGTTGTGCACCTCGTCCACAATGTACCTTGTTGAAAATAGTACTAACTTCTCATTGTTCAAACCGGCAATGTGGTTATTCAGATTATTGCTTCATTCAAAAGGCGTATGAATTTTCCTATATTCGAACTCAGAAACATTGTAAGCACCAACAGACGATACTCTATTTTTGGCCAAGTGTCAATTGATAAAACCTGGAACATATACCCCCGGTGTCCCCTCCGGAGCACCGTAAGGGAATTGGGGGAGATCCATCCACATGTTAGTGTTGGACGAGAATTCCTTGACCTCTGATTGAAATTCTGGCAATCTGAACATTGCGACTCGAACTATACGAATATCCTTCGTGTGGTGGTTATATCCTATGCCGAAACAAACATAAGATGACCTAACTTTGGGAGGAAAATTAATGAGTGCAGGAGGTAACTTACGTTTTAAATTTGTTGTTGGATTGAGTAAGAAAAATCCGTCCCTCCTATTGCAGAAAAGGGTCAGGCCATCCAACACTGCAAGATATTCCTTCTTCCGGCCTGTGATCAGGACCCTTCTGTTGGACACACCTCCGGGCAATGGTTTATCATAGAAAAGTGCATTGTTACCGTACTCAGCCCCATTCAAGAAATTTATCTGATTTTGTGACTTCATTCTATTGAAGTGTCGAGCAACAAATCTGTGGTCCGAAATCTGGTATTGAAAGTTCTTGCATGTGCACTGCAAACAACAGATTCCCTTTGGGGGCATTCTGAGAAAAAATTGTTCAGCAACATTGCCGTCCAAATCGCATATTCTGGTCATCTTAAGGCGCGGTGGTTTTGTTTTTATTTTCGGTGGTATTTAGATGCACTGGGTGGTTTATATTTCAAAAAATGCAGAGTCAGTGTGATTTTGGTACAGGAAAAACAATGATTGCCTGAAAATTTGCGTGTGGTTTTGGATGCAAGTGAAAGGTTAGAAGTTGATAGGTTGGTTCCGAGTAGAAATAATCATAATCTCATTGAAAATCGTTCAAAGAAAACTGGGGTGCAATTTATATGTGATAACTGCCAAAAAACTTGTGGATCGTGTGTCCCCCCTTTGTTTTTTTATCGAATTAAAATTTAAGGATCGTGTGCATTCATCTAGGCCAATTTTCTCAAATAATAAATTTTTTGGGTCTCATTGGGCTTAAAATTAAAATATGGGTAATTAGTGGGCTTAATCTTTAATAAGGGTAAGTAGTGTTGGTTGGGCTAGAGTCAAAAGATTTGGAAGCAAGATGGCCATGCTTTAAAATTTGATTTAATATTTGTAGAAAATTCGAAATATTTTTGCACATACCATTTTGGGTTCAAGTTTTTGGTCATTTAATTTCTCTAGTTTGGGGACCTTAAATTTTGCTCAATTAAAGTTTTTAGGACCAAAACAATACTAATTATTACGCCGGAGCTAATATCCGGACAATGCTTCGGTTAGTTAATGCATGTCGGCCCACAAAAAAATGATTAGTAGGCTCAACCTAATTTTTTGGTTCACAATTTTTGCACACCCCTGGGGTTCGAGATTTTGGTCAATTAATTTCTCTACTAGGGGACCTTAAAATTTGGTCAATTAATTTATTGGGACCAAAATCAATAAAAATTATTAGGCCCATAGCTATTATCCGGATAATAGAGAATTTAGGCCCAACCCAATTTTTTGGTTCACAATTTTTGCACAGCCCATCTTGGGTTGGATATTTTGGTCAATTAGTCTATCTACCAGGGGACCTTAAAATTTGATCAATTAATTTATGGGCCCTGCTATATACCCCTCCATAATTTATAGATACACCATCATGTTCATTAACATACCAAATATACCCCCAAAATCCTAATACTGTAATACACCCTCTATTTTCTTCAAAACCAGACTTGTTGCGACGTGCTGCCACAAATGCAGAGTCTTCGTCGTTAATCGCTTCCACAAATGTGCATCCGCCGCATCAGACCGTCATAGGTCTCTTTACAGAGGTCAGATTGGGGCTCGGTTTTGAATGGGTTCAATAGAGAATGAGAACTTTCTCCAGTATCATATGGTGATCCCCGGGACTGATCCAAATTCTCTCTCAAATTTTGGGCACTCTAGTTTAGCAGTTTGTTGTCACAGACACACATCCCCACCAATTCGAAAAATCAGATCCAATTTTTTTTATGTTGTTTGAAGAAAAAATAGGCGAAATATTGTTTATTTTCCGATTTTCTCTTGTCAAAATTTGTGGTTCAATTTCGAATTTCGCAACTTTGTCTGATAACATGGGCTATTCCGATTAATGTTTTTCCGAATTCTATGTTATTTTCCAATTATTATGTTCCAAAAAAATACAAATTCAGTGGATTTGGCAGCAAAGATGGTGAGGTTGTAAGTTGATTTGCGGCGGCGTGAATCGGTACGGAGATGAAGGCCACAGACTTGAATTTGTAATTCTTGGGTTGTTTGAATTAGAAATGGAGGCTTCATCAACTTATAAATTAATAATTAGAAATTGAAAGGTGCATTATGTTTTTTCTTTTTCTTTTTTTCTGCAGCAGTCTCTTACGACGGGGGAAGATGAAGAAATTAGATTTTTTTGGGAAAAGGGTGTTTTTGTCTTTTTATTAGAAAATTAAAAGTTTAGTAGGTGTATCTAGACATTATGGAGGGGTATATAGCTGGACTCTTAATTTATTGGGACGAAAATCAATAAAAATTATTAGGCCCATAGCTATTATCCGGAGAATAGAGAATTTAGGCCCAACCCAATTTTCTGGTTCTCAATTTTTTCACACCCCATCTTGGGACCAAAATCAATACTAATTATTAGGCCCATAGCTAATATACGGACAATAGAGAATTTGGTTTATGAATTTATCAAATATTGATTAGTAGGCCCAACCAAATTTTTTGGTTATCAATTTTTGCACACCGATCTTGGGTTCGAGATTTTTCCTCGTTTAATTTATTAGGACCAAATCAATACTAATTATATTGGCCAGAGCCCATATCCGGAAAATTTCGAATTTAGTTTATGCATTTCGGCCCAACAAAAAGAAAATGGTTTAGTAGGCCCAAACCTGCAATTTTTGTTATCAATTTTTGCACAATCCATCTTGGGTTGGAGTTTTAAATTCTCTAGTTGGGGACCTTAATTTTGTCATTTACCCATTTGGCTCATTTTATCAATTTTTGCACAATCCATCTTGCTGAATTAATTTCTCTAGTTGGGAACCTTAATTTTGTCGTTTACCCATTTGGCTCATTTTATTAATTACCAAAATGAAAATGAATATCCGGAGAATATATTATTGTAATTTATGCATTTCGGCCCAGCTCATGAAAATTGATTAGCACTACAAAAAAATGGCCCAACAAAATGCACATTCCGAGCAAAAAAAAAAAAAGGCTCAACAAATGATTTTAGTTATTGTTATTCTCAGCCCAAAAAAATGGACAGCAATAAAAAAAAGGGACCCAACTAAAGAATTGGAAGGCAAAATATGACCGTTGGTGTATATAAACAGTACCATATACACATATATCCCTTTAAATACTGCGTACAGCCAGACAAATGGGGGAGCAAAAAACCCAGCACAAAATAAACCTAAGTAAGAGATGTCTCAAGCCAGCCAAAATTCACAAAATGAGCCATATTTGAAGTACGCCAAATCGGGAAATGCAAGAAACCAACAATGGTTGTTGTATCTGGATCATCTAACAACCCCGGCCGTTTGTACTACTGCTGCAATAGCCACGTATTCTCACATTGGTCTGTGCCTATTGGCTGGGCTACGTCGGACATTGGGCAACATGAAGCATCAAGCCAAAGCCATGGCCACAATGGTTGCACAAAATTGTCGCAGCAGATTGATATCGCGCACCAGAACCAGATAACAGCAAACACATTGTTGGTGGGGAATATAGTGACAATTATCATTATGTGTGTTATGTGCTACTTTATTGCAAGCCTATTCAAGCAAATTTTAATATAGAATAACAATGCAGATGTATTTTAAGACCTAGGTAGAAGGTAATTTATAGGTTCTTTGATGTATGGACTGGTATGTAGTTTAAATGCAATGTAATAGCAGATTTTCCAAATACACTTTGAGACCATGTTGTTAATTGCCTTTACATCTTTGTTTAATGCTTTTGCAATTATAACATATAATGTTGGGCTTTGTTCGATTTGAACTTTGCATTTAATAGAATATGAGTTTAGCCTTAGGTTCATTTCATTTAAAAAAAAACGAACAACCTTTAAGTGGCTTTGGTCCTTAAAGATGGACTTGTACCTCGAGCTTTGGACTTTTCTTTCAATGAACAACTATATTTACATTGTAAAAAATTACAAGTGTTGTAAGACTGTTCATCACTAACATATACAATTTGACGAACAACTTTGAACACTAACCAGAACATGCTCGCTTATAAATTTTTTGCCGAGTAACTTTATCTAAAATTAAAAAAGATGAACCAGCAACAGACTATACAATGTGCCGAACAGCCTTTCATCCTATACTTAGTAAAATTTTCAAGAAATTAGGCAAGTTTTTGGTTTACCTTACTTGGTTCACTTGCCTTACTCGGTTCACTTGCCTTACTTGGTTCACTTGCTCCCCAAGACATTTGTTCGCCCAACGAATGTGAATTGAACTTTTTTCGACTTATTGATAGTACTTCTTTAGATGTACAGTATTCCAGGAGTATTGGGCCGACTTGCCTTCCATATCTTCAATATCGTATACACCATTAAGGAATTTGTCTGTTATACGGGCCCTCCCAAGTTGGTCCCAATACACCTGGAGGTTGGGCGAGCAACTTTCTTAGAACCAAATCTCCAACTCTGAATTCCCTGATTTTAATATGGGAATTATAGTAGCGTTCTGCTCGCTGCTTATAGGTAGCATTTTTTAGCTCGGCACTTAATCTTTTTTCTTCGAACAAATCCATTTCAATAGCTAGAGCAGAGTTGTTCGCCTACTCATCAAAGTTGGTCGTCCTGATTGTGTTGGTCTTTAATTCAATTGGTATCACAGCTTCTGTTCCGAAAGCCATTGCAAAAGGTGTTTCCCCGGTGCTTGAACTGGGATAAACTCTATATGCCCACAAGACTTCCAGAAGTTCTTCAGACCAACTACTTTTGCTCTCCGCCAATTGTACTTTCAACGTATGCTTGATAATATTGTTCACAGCTTCAACTTGTCCATTTGACTGGGGATGATAGGGTGTAGAATAGTGTTTCTTAATCCCCCACTTCGTACATAAGTCTCTCAACTCCTTCCCATCAAATTGTGGACCATTGTTTGTCACAATGGTTTGTGGGACCCCAGAACGACAGAAAATGTTCTTCCATGGCCTCTGCTTCTGCCCATTTCGTATAATAATCGACTGTCACGACAGCAAATCGAACATTTCCAACTCCTGCTGGGAAAGGACCAATAATGTCCATCCCCCATCTTGCAAACTGCCACAGGCTGTAAACTGATACGAGCTTCTGAGCCGGGGTATGAATGTTCGGGGCAAAAATCTGGTATTGATGACAAGTTTTTGCTTTCTTGATTGCGTCCTGACGTAAAGTTGGTCAATAATAGCCTTGTCTGATAGTCTTATACGCCAAAGCTTGCCCCCTAATGTGATTTCCACATACCCCGTCATGTATTTCTTCAAGTATTGCTCGTCCCTGCCCCTTAGACAAACATTTGAGAAGTGGGATTGATATTCCCCTTTTGTAAAGCTGATCGCCCACCAAAGTATATCTGGCGGCTTGCTTTGTTAGCTTGGCAGCTTCAAAAGTGTTGTTTGGTTTTTCCCCACTTTTCAAGTATTTGACTATACTTGTTCTCCAGTCTTCTTCTTCACTTGCTTGTTCGTCCAATTGGTTGACATTATAACTTATTGTTGACGGGTCGTTCATCTTTGTGATTATAATGTCTGCCAACTCTGCAGGCCCTTCGCTTGTTGCTAGTCGGGCTAAGGCATCTGCCTGAGTGTTGCTTGTCCTTGGGATTTGTTTAATGAAAACTTGATCCAGTAGGGACATCAGGTGAGCAACAATCTACTGATACCCGATCATATGATCGTCTTTTGCCTCGTATTCACCTGGGACTTGGTTCACAATCAGTTGTGAGTCGCCGAATATTTGTAAACATCTGACACCTACTGCAAGGGATAAATGGAGACCAGCAATGAGAGCTTCATATTTAACTTCGTTGTTGGTAGCCATGAAACCAAATCTGATCGCCGAGGTGAATACTTGTCTGTTAGGGCTTATCAGGACTACTCCTGCCCCCGAGGCTACATTAGTTGAAGATCCGTCAACATAAAGATGCCAAGGGTGATCAAGTTCTCTCGTGGGATCTGGTGGGAAAGTTAGTTCGACTATAAAGTCGGTTAATGCTTGCCCTTTGATCGCTGTTCGAGGAGCATAGGTTACCCTAAACTGGCTAATCTCTAGTGACCATCTTAATAGACGACCAGCTGTGTCGGGGTGATGGAGAATTTATCTAAGTAAAAAAGTTGTTAGCACCTCAACTTGATGATCAAAGAAGTATGGTCGTAACTTTCTCACACTCATGACAAGTGTGTACGCCAGCTTTTCGGTTGGAGAGTATTTGATCTCCGCTTCGTGTAAGGCTTGGCTGACGTAGTAGATTGGTTGATGAAATTTGCCATCCTCCCGTACCAGAACAGAGCTGATTGCCACCTCTGACGCTGCCAGGTATAGATAGAGCTTTTCTCCTGGGATAGGTTTTGATAGAATTTTAACATCTCCCAGGTAGTCCTTAAGTTGGTCAAATATCTTTTGACAGTTGTTAGTCCACGTGAACTTTTCTTTTTTGATGGCCTCGAAGAATGGACGATATTTATCTCCTGATCAGGATATGAACCGGTTCAAAGCTGCTAGGCATCCCGTGAGCCTTTGCACCTCTTTTATCGAACGTGGTGGTTGCATATCCATGATAGCTTTAACTTTTGTTGGTTGGCCTTAATCCCTCGTTGACTAACAAGATGGCCCAAGAATTTTCCTGAATGAACTCCAAAGCTACTCTTCTTTGGATTCAACTTCATGTTATAGTGTCGAAGAATTTCAAACACCTGGGTCAAATGTTGGAGATGGTCTTTTTTCTTGGGACTCTTGACCACGATATCGTCTACATAGACTTCTACCGTATCTCTGATTTGTTCGTCGAACATCTTGTTCACCAACCTCTGATATGTTGCTTCGGCATTGATGAGGCCGAAGGGTATTCTCTTGCAACACAGCAAGTTTTTATTCGTATAAAAGGTTGTGCTTTCTTGATCGTCTGGATGCATTGGGGTTTGATGGTACCCGGCAAAGGCATCCATGAATGTTAACATCTCGTGACCGGTCACCAATTGATCAATATGGGGGACAGGAAAGTTGTCCTTCGGGCATGCTGCATTCAAATCCGTAAAATCTATGCATAGCCTCCAGGTCCCGTTTGGTTTCTGCACAAGACTGGGTTTGCTACCCATTGTGGACAGAGTGCTTGTCGGATTAGATCGTTGTCTAACAACTTCTTCACCTCTTCATTCAGAGCTTGGTATTTGTCTGGGCCATACTTCCTTCGTTTTTGATGGACTGGCCTCTTTGCTTGATTGATAATAAGCTTGTGGCAAGCATGCTTTGGATCTATTCCCACCATGTCTGCATGAGACCAAGCAAAAACATCTAGATTCTTGCTGAGGAACTCTTTCATTCGGGATCTATAAGACTCAGGGAGCTCAGATCCTATGTATAATTCGAGATCTTCGTTTTCAGGATTAACTTTGAACACCTCCAGTTCTTTGACTGGAGTTGCTCGTCGTTTTTGTCCTTTCCAACGAGGATCAAGTATTGGTCCCTCAGGGTTGAAATCATTTTCGATGTTCATGGGCTCTGCTTCCAGGCGGGGATCTAGATCGTCTGCTGGTTCTGACCATCTGTTGTTAGTCAACATTCGGCCCTCCAAGTCACCTACTGAATGTTGCTCGTCACCACCCCTTTGTTGTTCGTCAGATTAAAGTTCCCCATGGGTAGTGATGAGCTATTCGTCCAATACTTGCTCGTTAGGAGGCTGCTCGTTAGTATCCATATGGTCCTCTTCCGTGTCCATCATGTTCTCTAGCACTGATGGTTCATCAACTGGGTAGTTGGTGGTGGCTTCCATCATGGATACTTGCGCCTGTTTTGCTTGCAATTGTAGGAGACATTCACGGGCTTTTCTTTGGTCTCCCTTGATTGTGCCGGCCCTGCTTGCTGTTGGGAACTTTATGGAATAATGGTAGGTCGAACATGCAGCTTTAAATTCAATAAAAAAAGGTCAACCAAGAAACCCGTTGTAGGTCGATTCTTGATCTACCACCAAGAAATCTATCATCCTTGTTATATTTTTCTCGGGTTCCTCGACCGTTACAAGCTGGACGGACAACCTAATCTCCCCTAACGGGACTGTTACAGTATTTCCGAAGCCTAAGATTCTATGATTCGAATCTCGTATGTAGCCCGAATAATCTCCAAGTTGATTTAGCGTCTTTTTGAAAAGGATGTTGGTGTAGGCTCTGGTGTCCACCAACAATCTATGTACTCTGGTCCCCATGATCTTTGCGCAGATTACGAGCGAATCATTGTGGGGGGTCAATATTCCTTCCAAGCCTTTCTCTGTGAAGACTAGTTCAGATGTTTGTAGGATGGAGGAATTGATCCATATTTCTTGTACTTGGTTGATTGCTCGTAATTTGGCTTTTCTCTTTCGGTTGGAAATTGGGGGTCATCCATCAGAACATCCTCCCACAGGTCCTGAGGATTCCATCATGTATAAATCCTCTAATGGACGAGCAGCAACGGCGGGTACTGGTCGCCCGGGTTTATTATTCCTTTGAGGTTGACCGTCTTCCTCAACCTCTGAGTTGTTCTCCCGGGCTCTCTTTCCAGGTTGCCTTTTGACGAAGTCGGAGAGTTTTCCCTCCTCGTAGAACCGCCAAAGTTGCTTAAGCAAATCTCTACACTTGCTCGTAAAGTGCCCCACACTTTGATGGTAGGCACAATATTTGTTAGGGTTGAGTTTGCCAGTTTCTTGGCGAATCCTTCGAGGAGGGGAAAGCAACTCTTTTTCCTTTACAAATTCGTATATAGTATCGATGGATACTGTTAGCACCTAGTTCAGCTTTTCCTTTAGTTCTGTCCCTTTGGTAAATGTCTTCATGTTTTTCGGGACCCTGTAGCCTGTCCCACCGGGTTTCTTGTTGTTCTCCTTGGGATCAGCTTTATTTTCTCCCAAGTTTGCTTGCAGGGCCTCGTGCATGGAAACAAATATGCCGGCTTGGTTTCTGAATTCGGCATAGCTTTTTGGGCACTTCAGACGTACCTCCTTCCATAACTCCGACCTTTTCTTTAACCCGGCCATGACAGCTACGATCTTTGTATCCTCGCTAACTGGCTCCCCTTCTAATAGCACTTTATCGAATCTTTCCATAAACGCCCGGTCTGACTCGTCATCATTTTGCTTTAAGTCTGACAGTCAGTATTTTTGGGATAAATACGACCCAGCTGTTGAGAAGTGGGAGAGGAACTCTCGACTCAATTGAACAAACGAGTGGATGGATGCTAGTGGCATTGCAGAAAACCACTTGTGTACTCGGTCCCCCAAAGTTAAGGGGAAGTTCCGGCATTGGGTGGCATCACTGGCCCCAACAGAGATCATGTAGTCCGAATATTTCGTTAAATGGACTCGGGGATCAGCAACATCTTCGTATTGTATGTTGGCCGGAAACTGAATCTTCTTCTGAATTGGAGCCTTCAATATGATGGATGATAATGGCGAGGATGGCATGCTGGTCGTCTCCATCCCTCTTTGTTGATCCAGTTGCCCCTGCATGCTCTCCACAACTTTTCTCAGGCTTGACAACTCATCCAAAGATGCCCCCTGGCTTGGAGGTTGTTCGGTGAGCAAAGACACAGGCCTTTCTGCTCGTCGCAGTCCCTCACTCGGAGCGGACATATCCTGGAGCTATTTTCTAGGGTTGTTTGCCGCGTTTGGCCCTAAGCGCCTGAAAGCAGACTGGGACAGTCTTTCATGAACTGATGCGCGAGGCTGCTCGAATGTTGCTCGCCCATCTCCTGCTCCTTGGCAAGCAGCTTCTTTCTGATGCTGGGGTTGACCAAGTCTGTCCTGGGCACTGGAACGAGTTGTTCCATGACTTGATATTGTTGTTCGCCCACGAGCAGACTCGGCCTGATCCTCTCTTAGGTAGGCCACCTGAGCTTTGCCCTTATCCCGCCTGACTTGGGCACTGTTCACCTCATATTGCTCACCCCTAACAGACCTGGCTCTAAAAACCTCCATGGGTTTAGCTCTAGACCTTGCTTGTGAAGGTCTATTTTGTTCCTGCTGTTTTTGAATAGCTTGGAGAGCAGCAATGGTCTTAGCCAGATCGTTAGGGTTGTTCGCTAGGGCCTCCAATTCTGGTGGAATGTTGTGAGTTATGGCCGTATGTCGTGATCTGTTTGCATGTCTAGGTTCATGATCTTGATGGCCAGCTGATGAAGCTCGAGTGGGAGATGCTCTCCTTGATAAACGTGAATCTTGTGTTTCCTTGGATTGAGGCATCCTAAGTTGAATTATCCTCTCAATTTTTTTAATCTCCAAATTTTATATTGAAGAACACCAAGAACACCAAGAACACTTTTGTTTGAATCTTCAAGAATTTCTTGAGGACTTCTTTAAATCTTCAAGTTTTTTAAACTTGAAGTTCTTGATTAATCACACTTAATCGGAGGTTCGACCCCTTCCTCTAGTGCCACCTCCTGGATTGATTTATGCACTCCAACTTATTTTTCTTAATTCAACCATTAATCTTTGCTCGCTTAACAATAATTGATATTCGCCTGTTAACAATTGCCCCCTATCCTGACTAGGAGTTGCTACAGACGAGCAACATATTGTCAAGAAACTATAGTTAGGATACTAAATTGATAAGGATTTGGACGAACATTGTATAAACTGACGAACAACTCCAGTGACGAATAACATACTGGCGAACAGGTTCTGAGACTCGAGACCAAATATGAATGTTCCATCAGATCACTGGTGACGAACAACATTATCGAAAGGTGGTGCATCTACCAGACAAAGAGGTGTATGTTGACGAACAAAGGACTAAGATTTCAAAGCCTATCTCAATAAGATACATAGGCGAACAACTTCCGAGCCATAACCTCAAAAGGCGAACAACTTTTATTTAAAGACCACTTTGGACCAACCTAGCCAACCATGACGAACAACAATGAGTCCGAGATAAGACCAAAGAAGACTTTGTAACTAAGATTCAGCTTAGATAAGGTCAAACAAGGTCAATGGACACTTGTCTAGCATGCAAGTTAAGAAGCCCAAGAGTCTTGGATACCTCCTACTTGCTAGCCTCTATAAATATTTGTTCTCCAGCTAAGAAATACAGGTTCAAATTCACAAATACTCATAAAACACACACAAATATACCTTAATGTACACCTATACGAAATAAATATGATTTCAACTTTCATTTTTACAATTTCATGATCCTAAGCTTCGATTTATCATTTACGGTGATAATCAATCATACGCTCTTGTTTGGTGGTCCTAAACCGAACTAAACAGTCACTAATCCCCCTGATTAAATTTGATCACAAACACATGTGACAAGGAACAACTTTAAATTTCATATAGCAATTATCAAACATAAAAATATATATACAGTGTGGAAACATTCATACGCGAGAAAAATATATATCATTAGAATAATCAAAGGGTGGATGTTCCAAAGATACAAATTACCAGCCATTTTACCACACACTTTACCATAAAAAAAAGTGTTGGTTAACACTAATCATGTTTACTTGCAGAAAAATCACCCCCCAAAAGCAAAAAACAAAAAGCAAAACTTGATATTTCATGTCAAACAACCAAGTTTCACTGGACTGACCTTCTGCATTGTAATAATACACATACCCCCCCTTTCATGTGCCAAAAAATTCAATAAACTTTATATGTGCAAAAAAATGTTGCTAATCAAAACCAAATAGTAATTCCACAGGAACCCCTGCAGGAACAACAAAATAAAAAAGATAAGGTGTTATACTGTCACACTATTAAATGAAACTGCATAATATGTTAAATATGTTAAATGAAACTGCAGGAATTACATGGGTTTCTGGCTATTTAACACCCCCCGAATACTTGGTACATGTGGGATCATGAAGGCCCCTCCATCCACAATGCCCGCAAATAGGTAATTTCTTCTTCTGGTGCTCGCCAAATGACGGTTTCCTTAGTTTCTTTGGTCGACCGGGCTGTCGTTTCAGAAGTGGCGCTAGTATCTTGTTTTCCTGACAGCATGTTTCACAATCAAAATGCAGTGTCTCAGGTATGGGGTTGATATCCCCCTCATAGGCTTTAATATACTTGGGGGTATGGAAACATTCCTCCACATAGGTGTAAACTGAGGTGGAGAACCGACTCAATACCACAACAACATGAGAGCATGGGAATCCGGTTACCTTCCATTGATGGCAAGAGCAGGACTTTTCACTTAGATCTACCGTGTATGAAAGATCGGACATGACCTCAAATTGGCCACCAGGGCACATTTTTACAACCCATGACCGTCTGATGTCGTACGAAACATCCCAATCATCTTGCTTTTTAGGGACACTGGGACTATTCCAATTCTTTGATATTCCCCTTCTCTAAAAAAACCAACGGGCAATATTTTGACGGATCCAATCAATCATCTTAGTGACAGGGAGAGACCGATCTTCAAGGATACAATTGTTAAAAGACTCAGCTGCATTGGACGTCATCTCTCTGTAACGGGTTATGTGGGGTGAAACTGCCCATTTCTCGACGGGCAGCTGGGATAGCCATTCTTGCGCAATCTTTCCGCCAGCACTCTTGAACAGTTCAAGTTTCTGGTTAAAAATGCGTACTTCGGGAGCATACACACATGCTTTGAAAAGAGCTTCCAAATTAGACCTCTGATCGTTAGTCCATCCAGTCGAGAAATGTCCCTTGAGGTTTGTTAATAAATGATATAGACAATAGAAGTGCTTTGGTTTCTCAAAAACCAAATCTAGTGCATACAAGATGCCTAGGTTACGATCGGAGATGTAGAATACTTCTTTTTCGTGTTTGATATGCACATGGACCTTCCGTATGAACCACTCCCAATTTGATGAGTTTTCCGCTGAAACAATGGCAAAGGCTACTGGGAATAAACCTGAGATAAAGGATTAAAAGTATTCAGAATTCAAGAGTTAAAAATATATATTCAAGGTTTGGGATTTGCTTCTAAAATAAGGGTAGAAAATTACCATTATTGTCGTCTTTCGTCGTTGCTGCCAGCAACGTGCCTTTTGGCCGTCCTTTGAGAAATGTGCCATCAATGAAAAGCATTGGTCTGCAACTTTTGAACCCCTCCACACATGCATTGAAAGCAAAGAAAGCCCGTTCAAATCTTTGCGTCTCACTACAACTCTCGAGGACAATCATGCTGCCCGGATTGGTTCACTCAGCTGCTGCACAGTACCACCTTAATTCATCGTATGAATCGTCGAATCTTCCATAAATATGATCTTTGGCACATTCGATAGTGCGTCAAGCTTTATAGTAAGGTATATCAAATCCATATTTGGTCCTGACTGCAATTGATACATCCTTGCCCACAATCTCTGAGTTGTTTTTTACGTCTTCCATCATCAGACCACCTAACATTTTCGAGCTAAGCCGCTTTGTTTTGTCCTTGAGAATTTGGCCAATACACTTGTGCACAAAGTTGGCCTTGTAGATAACAAAGGCACCAGATGCAGGGGTCAACTTAGCCCTAATGTACCATTCACAACCCACAGTTTTTGACCCAACACATATAACATAAATGTACTTGTCAGTGTTCTTCTTATAAATGAACATAAATTCCAATTTAGTAGCATACTTTCTTAAAGATTCTCTAAAATCAGTAACCCCACCCTTAAAAACTACACCAACACCATCAATCATTAGGTCTTTCCAACTATCAGATAAATACGTGGTCTTTGACAATGGTGGGCAAACATCAAAAGATGGAAGTGAAAAATCACCATCGAATTCCCCCATTTCGCCAGAATCCGAGGAATTGTGGGCATCAGTAGAAGGGGTGTTTTTTTTTCTATGTTAGGACTAGTGGAATCATTGGATGAAATATTGTTGATCACAGGGGATGTGGGGGAAATGTTAAAAACTTCAACAGGGACAATTTTGGATGAGAAATTGCTACATAACTGACGAATAATATACAAATCCTCATCTGAATCAAGGCAACAATCACTCAAACCACCAACAATACATGATAATGAAAATATACAGGAATTCAAATCCCCCCACTTAGTCCTAACCTGAGACTGGAGAGATCCAAATTGCAAGCTTCCATCGTCGGTAATCAATTTGCACTCCCCATTGTGTTTTACAACAAAAAACAATCGATCATCCATCATCTCAACTAAATAGAGCTCGAAATTTCGAATTTCATGAACCAAACTCAATATCAACGGACAACTTTGATAAAGGATGATAAAAATTTGAATTTTAAGATTGTAACTAGTATAATATGATATAATTTATTTTGAAGGACCCATGTATGAAACATCCACCAAATTTGACAGTTTCCATATTTTCGGTGAAAAAAGAAAAAAAAGGCCGAAGGCGGCGAAACCTTGGAAAAGGTGCACAGTAGGCAGAAGCTGAGCTATGGGAGAGAGAGATGGGGGCAACTAGTGGTAACCAGGTAAGAGAGGTGGAAAAATGCTTGTAGGGCCCAATTTTGAACCTAAATGGAATTGTTAAAAAGATATGGACTAAAACCTAATATCACTATATATGTTGAACCAAGTTGTAATAATTCCATAAATAATTGATATATAAAATTGGGCCTCTAAAGTCTAATTAAATCAAATTGAGACTCTAAGTCTCAATAAATTAAATTGAATCTCTAAAGTTAAATAAAACCAGATCAGGATTCTAAAGCCCAATAGATCAAATTAAATCTTTCAGTCCATCAAATCGACGTTGGTCAACCAAAACGCGTCACGTGGCACCACGAGGAGGAAAGTTTTCATCTCATCGCTAGGGGCCTTCATTCATTTATTTGACACACCAATATTAAAAAGTTCACAACTTCAGAATTCTGCAACAGAACTTGAAGATTCAAAGCGTTCTTCATCAAATTTGAGGCGTTCTTCAGAAACAGCGTTCGATCTGAGATCAAGATCAAAAAACCCCCCGATTAAGTGTTTTTCCTAGCAAAAGTACTCGAAGATTTGAAGAATCTTAAAAGGTGATCTTCACATGCTTTGAAGATACAAAGACACTTTTTGCGGCTTCAAGGCGTTTATTTGTACAAGTCCACCACAAACAGCATTAGATCCTAGATCAATGTCCAAAACTCCTCCGATCAAATGTTTCTCCTCGTAGAAGTACTTGAAGATTTGAAGGAGTTTCAGAGGCGTTATTCGCGGACACTTGAAGATTCAAAGGACGTTCTTCACCAATTCAAAGACGTTCATTCTGCTTCGAAGGCGTTCATCCAACAATTCTCCGAAAATAGCGTTTAATCCAAAATAAGGTATTTTTCTCTTGGAATAACGTTATAAATCCAAATTCAACCTCGAACAAAGATCAAGACGAAGATTTTGCCCGCAAATCATTCAAGTTAATGTCTAATTAAAGAGAAGAATTAGGGAAGCATATTTGGAGTTTGGAACCCTCAAAATTTTTTGTTTCGATTCGAAAGAAATTCAATTGTAAACTTTTTTTTGTATTTATTATATTAATAAATACAAAATTTGTTGTTACAGGTATGTACCAAACTCGGAAGCTATTTAATTATTGATTTATAAATTTACCAAGAATTTATATTAAATGCTTATTTTCAGACACTTTAAACAAGTCATATTGTTGAATGCTTCTACTTTATTTTGTAGCAAATATTGTTGCATCATTAGCAGGATAGTCGCATATTGATTACTATAAAATTTTATTTGTAGATCATTACGGGACATTTTATGATCAATATCTAAATATCTACGTTTTTATACATGAATTAATACTTTTATTTAAAACATATTTCTTTTAAACATAATTTTGATGGAATCTTATGGGTAAGAAGGTCAGGCCAGGCCGGGGGACCAATTAATCTCCATTCTTGTCCCTACAAAGAATACATTGAATTTTCTCTCTCCGTTCCCGTCTTATCGGGAATTTCCATCCTCTCTTATCTTTATTTATTTAACTAGAGTGTATCCACGCGAATTTCGCGTACTGAAAAAATATATTATATTTATAATCTATAGACATTTAATATAAGAGTATTTTTGTTTAAAAAATTTCGAGGTATATACAATAAATTATGGGGTTTGATTAGTTGTGGCCCGTGCCCTTCACTAAACCCTATAAGTATATCCTACAAACTAAATAATTAAAAAAAATATTAAAATTCACATAAATTAATAACAATTATGAAATAACATTACTTATACTAATAATTTAATAATAATCAATTTTCATTTCAATATTGAATAATTTATAAATTAATCAACATTATTAGTTACTGGGAGTATACGGTAAGAAATTAATTTATATAAGAAACAATACAAAATTTGAAATAAACTTTAACGTTACAAATACCTGTTCATCGATAAAAATGAGTTCCAAGTAGAACTTGTCTCTATTAAAATCATTAAAAAATATTGTCCAATTTTTTCAATCCTAACTTTAACGGTCAATTTTTGGCTCTCACTCTTGATATTAGAAATCAGAGAAAATTAAAGTGTCATACTCTTGAAATCTAAAATGAGATTTAAATTATAACAATTAAACCATCATAATTATTCAGATAAAAATATACGGTATAGTTAAATCTATTATTTTTGCACATGGAGAATATTTAAACTGGACGATGTAGAGCATAAATCAACAATCATTATTACATTCATATTGATATTGATATTTAAATATAATCAAATTGTGAGCACTTAAAATGATGAATTTAATTATAAAATAAATATACTAATAACAATAGATATATAACTAACCAACAATTGATGGGAGAAATCTCAGCAAAAGAGTGGAACAAATGAAACTTTGATATGAAAAAATGAAATACAACATGCTCTTATTTATAATAAAAAAATGAATGCAATATTATATTTTGTCCATAATAAGAATATATCACATAAGAACATTCTTTGGAATATATAACTATATACCTTTTATTTTAGAAAAAAATAATCGAACATTATATTACACTATATATACTAACTCAAACTTAGAAATGATAAATTTAGATTCATTCAATAAGTAGATCATATTTAATTACATTAAGGTTTGGAAAAAATATGATTTATAATAAATTCTAAAAATAACTAAATAAGAAAATGGAAAAAATATCTATTTGCATTAATTATGCAGATATAAATTAATGGTTTAGATTTAATTATATAGAACGAAGGGTCGAGATTAAAAGATTAACCAACTTTTAATGAGAGTGCAGTATTTCAAAATGGAGAGATTTGAGACATGCCACATCAGCCTAAGAATAAGGTGGTGTTGACACATCATCTTGGAGAGGTTTGAAAATATATTATTATAAGATTTATTACTATATTATGAAAATTAGCAAAAAATATACAGTTAAAATCATATTAATAAAAAAAATTAAAAGGATTATTTGGATACATTTCGAATAATTAAGGATTAGAGTTAAATTTATAAATATACACATATTTAAATAATATAATAAATTTAACACTTCTATATAATATGATAAAATTCTCATGGAAATGGAGCAGGAAGTATAAAACAATGGATAAATTAGTAAACATATTAGGGATTTTCGCAAGAAAAAAAAGATTTGCTTATATAATTTTTCAATAAAAAATTTCATAGTGAAAATTATCTACGAAATTGTCTATAATTTTTTTATAATTATGTAGACACTTCATTTTTCAACCTAGTAGCAATTTGCCTACAAAATTAATTTTCCCACGAAATGAAGTTCATTGGTAATTAATTACCTACAAGCAAAGTGACTACAAAAATTTACCCACGAACAATTTATATACTTACAACAAAAATTTCATTAGACAAATTCTTTGTAGCTAAGAAATGAATAATTTTGTAGGCAATCTTCACTATAAATTTTTTTGTTGGAAATTTTGTAGTCATATTAACAAATTTTGTAGGTAAATCTTTATTTTCTTGTAGTGCTACTTATTAAGTAATATAATATTTTTTCCATTTTTATTTATCTGTCTCATTTTATCCATTTCCATAAACCAATTTTCACATTAATTAGGGTATCAAAAGACTCTTATACCCATATTAAATGTATATATATCACAATGAATATAACTTACTAGAGGTGTTTTATTGAAAAAATAAGATGAATTTGAATTGGTATTGATGTCGGGTACAAATAAAAGAAGACAAAGTATTATATGAAAATAGTTTATGATTAGCTTATCATTTGAAATAGTTCTAAAGTATTAAATATTTGATTAGGAGTATAAAAAAATTCATCAGGAGTATCTTAAATCTGGATTCAAGAAAATTACAACAATTACAATATAATATCACTGGCCACATCAAAAGTATTATTAATCTGAGTTCAAATTTTTTTACAACAATTAAAATATAATATCACTGACCCAAATTAATGATACTTCTAATAAAAATTTTGATACTCTGATCAAATATTCAATATTTCATGAATCATTTTCATATAAAACCTACTCATAAGAGAAAGAGTTATTTTTATATTAATTCACGGCCTTTAAGACTCAATATCAATTTAGGGGGCGCTTGGTTAGCAATTTTTCAATGGTAATGGGAATGAAAATTTATTTCCATCTATGTCCCCATAAGAAAAATGATATGTTAGGGGAAGAAGTGTTCCAATGGTGACACCATTACTAGTGTCATGCCCCAATTTTGGAATAGAAGTTGACAACAAATGGTTGTTGGTGGAGGAATGGGGGAGTGATTGAGGAGGATGATTGTAGGAAGAGAATAGTGTAATCAAAATGGAGTAGTGATTACCTTATTTAGGAGGAGAGGTGGTGATTTTGTTCTCATGAACCATGCTAATTGCACTAATTTCAATCTCATTCTCATTACCATTGAAGAGTTGTTAACCACGCCCCCTTAATCACAACTTTTAGTATTTGTATGAAAAATCTCCACTTCTTTATTTGTTTTAATTTGGTATGCATTTTTAAATTATGATATGATATTTTTAACCACATGCCAAATATTTCTCTTTAACCTCTCTGAAACGATTTCATCCATGTAGAGAAGTTTCCAATACAAGCACCATTGCACTCTTACGAATCAATTTATTTTTTTTTATTGAAAATGCAAATTATGTAATGGATTGAAACAACTAAAAGAATTGATAAATTTCTATAAAATTATTAAAAGTCGTGATTAAATTGAGATAATGTAAAAGTTCGTGAATTAATACAAATCTTGAATAAAATAGAATAGTTAAGACTACCCACATCGGTAGTAAAATGCAACCTCAACCCACATATGACAAAAAAAGACGGAAAAAAAAAAGGAAAAAGAAAATGGGATGCCAACCCTGGGAAGAGAAGGCCTCGACCTCAACCGAAGAAAAAGAGGAGGTTGCCCAATGCTTTGATGACACATGGCAGTATTGAATTGGTTGGTTTAATTTTTTTTGTATAAAATGTATGTTGTAAATATTATGGATAATAAGTTATTTAAAAATATTAAAAAATATATCAAAATTCATATTTTTCAATTCTCTATAAATAGACACTAATATTGATATCTTTTGAAACATAATCTCATAGACAAAGTATAGAGTGAAACTAGTTTATACATAAATCACTGAAGGGTATTAGTTGTTTTCATTGAAGAGTATTAGTTGTATTAACTGAAGCGTATTACTGATTTACACTAAAGAGTCTTAGTTGTTCAGTGAAAATAAACTAAGACTCTTCAGTGTAAACCGGTAATACTCTTCAGTAAAAACAATTAATACTCTTCAATGAAAACAACTAATACTCTTCAGTGATTCATATATAAACCAATTTCACTCTATACATACTCAATCTCATATCCTCTATTCTTCATCATTTTATCTCTTGATTTATATCATGAATCCAAATTATCCTAATTATTTTTCAAACTGTCAAACTTATCTAAACTCTCAAACTTATCCAAGCTCTCAATATTTTATGAACTCAGAAATTTATCCGAGTCATTATCAAAACTCTCAGTTTTCTCCAAATCTAAATCGAGTAATGTGCAACTAACTAGGAATTAATATGTAATTTTCATATTTTGTATTTGTAATTTTTTATTTTATTTCGTGCATCTATTTATAGTTTGATTTATTTCAATTTCGTATTTTAACTATTGTAATTGTAATTTCGTTATTTTATCTTATTCTAAATATGTTCTAATTTTTTTAATATAATTACAAATTTAGAATATTAAATTAATTTATGTATTTTTTATATACTTAAAATATAATAAAAACTGATTATAAAATATATGTAATTAATAAACAATAAAATAATTATTATTATTTTAGGTTGAGTTGAGTTGAGTTGTAGATGTGAGTATAAAAAAAATAAAGTTAAATTAAGTGATGAATTGTGTAGGTGGATGAGAGAGAAATTAATATTTTATTTTAGGTTGGGCTGGGGAAATGTTGTTGAGGTGGACAGTTTAATTAAAATTGGAGGGAGTAAATTTGGTAGAAATTTTGACCATATCTTATACCAAGATTCAAGAGATACACACACCTATAATTACTATTTATAGAACATAAATGACGAAATTGTGTTGCAAACAAGAAATATGTAACCACTAATTAACCATACGGGTAGGGGGGAAAGGATATATAATTCACTCTCTTTAATCAAGAAATTTTAATTTATTCCCATGTCATCACTCATCAATGCATCATAACTCACAATAGTAATGACTAATGCCCATATGAAAAAAAAAAAAACAGCACTACAAGTTAATTGTAAAAAAAGAAAAAGAAAAAAAAACAAATTTATCGGAAAAAGAAAAGAAATAAAGTGGAAGGAAGTAAGAACAAGAAACAAGAGTTGAACCGAGCGATTAGTGATGTTGAATCAAGCATCATCCCTTTAACAGCTCTGCAGGTTTGAACGGCGGCGAGGGGGCGGAACAGCCCAAGTCCGGGAGGCGGCGCCACCAGAGATTTCATCGTCCGGTTCAGATTGGGATGGGTAGTACTGGTGAGCAATGGCCACTGATATGAGAACAACTCCCAAACAAAACACTGCATAAAGTTGTCTGCTCAACTTCCCCACAACCCCAGGCATCTCCATTTAATTTCTTCAACAAAATAAATATAAATATAAATAGTAAAAAAGAAGTTGTGGAAAATGGTTAATGTTGTTGGAAATAAATGTGTGATGAGTGGAATAAAAGGACATTCATTAAACAAGGGGCGGATAATGGAATGGGACTGACATAGATAGGCGGGCGCAGGGATTTGTTTAAAAATAGAAAGGGCGTATGCGGTTTTCCAAGATTTTGTCTTCTTCTACTTCTAGTGACCTACTTACTTCATCAACTACGTCATCTCATCAATTATCTTAATTAATTTGTGAAAAATAGGGTTTGTCAATGTAAATTATGTATTAAAATCTAGAAATAAATAGAATTAACCAAATTTTGCTGAAAGGCATGATTGTTCTATTTATACAAATTTTAAAATATACTCCCTCCGTCCCCTCTTAACTTTCATAGGGGTGGTGACATAAATTTTAAGAAAAACTGATTTATTGACTTTTTTAACCAATGAATGAAGAGTATTTTGAATTAAAGTAGATATTGTGAGAGTGTTTTATTTCCATATTTGGGGTGTGAAAGTTATTGTAGGACGTCCCAAAAAGAAAAGTATGAAAGTTATTAGGGAACGGAGGGAGTAATTTTCTACATTCTCTTAAAAGTCAACCCTTAAATTACAGCCTTTAAAATAATTTTTTTTTATTATATCTATATCAGGGCCGGTCCTCTCTTGAGTCCAAAGAGTCGGAGGACTCAGGGCCCCAAAATTAACTTGAATACCAGAGGCCCATTTTTTTAAAAGATTTGTAGTGTATTCTTATACTTACAACTTAACACACATTGAATATACGTTGTTTAGAGTATGTAATGCATCCGGTGAATTTGACTATATGGGGTTTATATTTTTATTTATTAAACGTATTAATATAACAACACATAGACAATTTCTTTTCTTTTTTTTTACCTTCAAAATCTTTTCTTAAGCACAATTATAAAACTTTATCCTCTAACAATTTGAAAAAACAAAATTTAATTCCAAATGATGATAATTTGAAATTTATCATACCATGATAAGATAAATTGCACTTTTAATCCGAAAAGAATGGACAATTTCAAAACGGTCATATATTTTTATATTTTTGGTCCCTAATTTTTTTTTACACTTTTGATCACAAGATAGTGCAATTTTAGTGCCTAAGAATGGGTAATTACAATTTTGCTCTCAAGTGAATGGGGTAGAGTTGTCGTTTTGGTCCTAAAAGTTAATAGGTACCAAAAATATTTTTGTCTCATTCTATTAGGACCAAAATTGCAATTTTCTCTATTATGATATTTATATGTTCGTAACAAAATATGGAAATTAATAAATCTAATATTAGTTGCATATTTTTTTATACACCTGTTCTTTTTTTTTTAATCAGTGTTAATTTATGATTTTTTTATATACATCCACAGTTTATAATTTATTTTTGTCAAAATTGTAAATCTGAGTTAAAGTAGTGTTTAAGTAATTATTCTAAGAGATACTTTTCGTATTAATTTGAGTATAGAAGTGTTTTTATATTGTCAAATAAAAAAAATAAAAAATCTAGGGGTCTAATTTTAAATTCGCCTCAGGCCATAACATTCTTAGGACCGGCCCTGATCTATATTAGTTAATTCGCAGGGCATTAATTCGCAGGGCATCTTGCACCATCTTCTCTGGCATGGTTAGCTTTGTCTTGCTTTCAAGAATGTTACTCCCTACTCAACTTCATAATTTCATCTTTAACGTTAATTTTGGATTTGAAATACGACGAAAATATAATATTTTCTCAACTAGATTTTTTTTTTTTTTATCCTTCTTCCAATCATTTCTTAGTGACCCACGGGCCAAACTACCACTACAACATAATTGACTTTAAGTAACATCTTATTGTAACACATTAAGTTTATGTAACACATTATGGTAACACTTCTTTTAGTTTATATATTATTGAACACTTTATGTAACACTTTGTTAATATGCAACACTTATATGTAACACTTTTAAATAGGGAGTTAAACTAAATGCATCCTCTATCTTTTCACATTTATCTAAATGGTCCTCTATTTATTTGTTTTATCAATTTAGTCCTGTATTTCTTCAAGTTTTGTCAAAATGGTCCTAATTTGGTGAAAAATGGTTTGAATTGATTTTTTATATTTTATTTCAATTTTTTTATTTGGCTAAGATGCCCACCTAACGTGGCACATTAAAAAAAAAACCACATCACAGGCTTCCCCCGAAAAAACTAGTGCGCATGACTAAAAAGGTGGCATTCTATGCTTTATGTGTTCAAGTAGGACCTAATTGGAGAAAAGTGAATTGATACAGGACTAAATTGGTAAAGAAAATAAATATAGGACCAAAACTGTGAGGTTTTGTACATTTTTAGGCCAATTAGGATCATTTTGGCGAAGTTTGAATAGATACGGGACTAAATTTATAAAACAAATAAATAGAGGACCATTTTGATAAAGGTGAAAAGTTAGTGGACGGATTTGGTTTAAATCCCCTTTTAAATTAGTAACGCTTTCAGGTAACACTTTATAGTAGGTAACGCTTTTTAGACAACACTTTATAATAAATATTTAAATTCAGCATATATATAATCATACATTATCTATAATACATATAATTATATTATTAGTTTGATATATATATATAATATTATTTCCATATATGCATATGATTTTAAAAAATGATTTTTCATATGCATAAAATTTATTTATCATTTAAATCAATTTATTAATTAAAAAATATGTTTATTATATACGTACAAAATAATTTATATTTTCATTTAAAATTATTTAATAATACAATTATACTATTTATAAATTTATATTATATGTATACAAACACACACACAAATATATATATATATATATATATATATATATATATATACACGCATATATTATTTTATAAAGTAGGTAGAAAATTGTTTGGTCCATTAAGAATTAGTAATTTTAATTATTAATGTGAGTTAATATTACCATTGTTCTACTATAAAAAAAATGAATAAAGAAAAAAATATTAATAAGTTAAATAATATTAAAGTCCAAAATATGTAAAGTGTTATAAGTAGCCTAAATGGAAAGTACCAAATTTTCTACACAAGAGGTCCAGGGTCGATACTCAACAAGTGTTACCTAAAGTTTTTATATAGGTGTTACATATATACGTAACATTTTTTTAAAGTGTTACATATAATATAAAAAGTGTTGCATTAAACTTTAGGCTACGCCAGCAACTGGCCCTTAAAAGTGTTATTTATTGTACATGGGTAACACTTTATACATATTATGTAATATTTTTTTGGGTGTTACATAATATCACTTATGTAACAATTTGTTAGTTCCAAGAACGTTTCCCCTAATCTAATTGCGTGTTTCAGTATCATTCTCAGGCTTGGCAATGGAGCGGGACGGGGCCGGGGGCTAATCCCATCCCCGTCCCCGCGGTCGCGGGGAATCCCTGTCCCCGCGAACTTCACGGGCACAGATCTGTCCCCATTCCCCACCTTCCGGGGAATCCGTCCCCGCGGGGATTCCCCGTTGCCTTTTTTTTTATTCCAAAAAATTATCATAAAATGCATAAAAATTTATAAAAATCATTGTCTAAAATTTAAAATACAAATTAAAAGCATCATGCATCAACAACAATTGGAAAGAAAGCTAGGGTTATCTTTTTTTCATTTATATATTTATATTTATTTATTTATATAAATTTATATTTATATATATATATAAATATATATATATATATAATTAAGCGGGGCCCCGCGGGGAACGAGGCGGGGAATACAGTCCCTGTCCCCGTTCACGGGGACAAAAATAAATCCCGTCCACGTTTGGTTTGGGGCGGATCCCCTCAGGGACCGGGGATTCCCCACTCCATTGTCAAACCTAATCATTCTAAACCTTAATTTTAAAAACGATTTTTGCTCCTCCTTGTTGTAATGGCAGATATGGTGTTCATTTGAGTCTTGACTTAAGGGGTTGACATTTTAGTATAATAATTTTACGAGTCAATGAATGTCGAACACACTATGCTTTAATATCTATAAATATGGGATAATTGCAATTTATATGACATTTCAGTCCAATTTGAATTTATTTGGAATCAATTGTCCTCCATTAATAGGTTTTAATACAAAATGTTATATATTCAAGTCTTTAAAACACAATCCTCCTACGTGAGGCTTTTTATATATAATTTACCGGGATTATATATTTATAAGTCCAGTAACTTGACCCAACTTTGAATTTGGTCCAGGACGAATGCACATTTTGAAATTGGTCCCATAAATTTGAATTTTTTTTGAAATCGGTCCTTTGACCTGATAATGCTGGTTACCTATCCGGTAATCACCTACGTGGATATGAATTTTCGTTTTTTTTTGTTATAATTGATGGACTTAATTAGTTGGGCGGGTCTTGGATCGGGTTAAAACGGGTCGTGCACCACAAAATAAAATTTGGGTATTTAAAAATCCAAGCACGGGCCGGGTCGAATTTATTTCTTCTACCCAAGTTACTGTTCATCTTCTTCTTCCATGTGTCTCTCCCCTCAAATATATACAATACAAAGAAATACAACATCTCCACACCCTAATTAATCCAACAATTATCACCAGTCCCCTTTTTCCCATTGAGAAGAAAAGCTAGATCTCCGGCATTCCCAGCCCTTCCCACAACTCTGGTTTACCCTAATTCTCTTGCACAAGCTTGCATTTCCAACATTCATCATCGTTTGATCAGGAATTGAAATTGAGTATGTACAGTAGGGATTCATGGGGAGGGTCGCCGGAGATTGCGGCGGATTCAGACACCGACGACGACCGGAGCCGGAACTTGCAGAACTATGACAGGGCGGCGCTGTCGCGGCCGTTGGATGAGACACAACATAGCTAGTTCGTGTGGATTAGGGTGCATTATTGTTAGCAGAAAGATCTTTGTGTGGTCTGTTGGAACTATTTCGGCTGCTGATTTTTTGGCCGGATTTATCACCTTGACTGTGAAGACGGTGCCGTGCCAACACCACCGACCGCCGCCGCCGGATAATTACACGCTCACGTTTTACAAGGCACTCATGTTCTTCAATGCTCAGCGTGGGAGGGAGAGGGAGATGGTGGTGTGCGACGGTGGTATAGGCGATGTTGTAGGCGTGGGTTCTTCGGTGATTTGGGGTTGGGATTTGTGCAATTCGAGGAAGGTTTCAGAGAAGCGGTGGGTTTTTGACGAGGCGGCGGCGAAACAGGATTAAAATTAAGATAAACAATAATGAGGGATATGGATTTGGGGGTGGGTTTGATTTCCTTAAGGGAAGAGACACATGGAAGAAGATGATGAACAGTAACTTGGCAGAAGAACTAAATTTGATTCGACCTGTCGTGCTTGGATTTTGATATAACCCAGATTTTAATTTGTATTGCCGGACCCCATTTTAACCCGATCCAAGGCCCGCCCAAATAATTAAGTACATCAATTATAATAAAAAAATATTAAAAATATTGATGTGGCACATATAAATAAAGAAAATCGAAAATTAATATCCACGTAGGCGGTTACCGGATAGGTAACCGGCATTATCAGGTCAAAGGACCGATTTCAAAAAAAATTCAAACTTATGGGACCAATTTCAAAACATGCATTCGTCCTGGACCAAATTCAAAGTTGGGTCAAGTTGCTGGATTTATAAATATATAATCCCTAATTTACCAGAATCTTCCCATTAATTTGAGATCATAAAGAAGAATTCAGGTATAAAGAATTATCTTATTTTATGTATTTGCATAAATTGGCATTGTCGTGGTTATGAAAGGCTATATAAATGTTTGGGCCCCGGCCCTATATTATGGTCCAATTTCACCTCAAATATAAGGCACAAGTTATTTGCACTAGCATCTGTGTTAAATACACTATTAGGATGAATACACTACTCATGTTCAGAATTTTTTTTCGAACTTTTTTCACTTTTTCGGCAATATTTTTCGAACATAGTGTGATTGAAAGAAAAATTCGGAATTTTTTTGTTAAATTTTCGGAAAAAAAGGTCGAAGGTAGTGTATTTAACAAAAGGGCTAGTGCAAATAACCGTGGCCCAAATATAATATAATATAAATGGGTTCATCGGCCTACTTCTTGAATGGGCTCGAAACGTTGATAAGCTCAAGTCCCTTCATAGAAACAACATGCATCATGTTTGCTAACTTGATTGAGAAAAGAGCTATAATAAATTATCCATACTTTTATATTTAAAAAATTCTCGAATTCCCTTTTTCAAAAAAATAAAATAAATAAATCTGGAATTCTTAATGTATATATTTAAAAGTGATAATCCATAAACAATCAGTTAAACCACTATATATATATATACACATATATATATATATAAACGCACACTTTTATATACATCAGACGCATGGTGCACTCACTCAACACAGTTGATATTGTTTTCACGAAAAAATATATGTTGATTATACTGAAAAGTATTGTTAGATTACACTAATGGTGTGTTTACTTCAACAATGAGGATTAGATGGGATATGAGTAGGTGAGATTAGGGGTGTGCAACGGTCGGTTCGGTCACCGAACCGAACCGTATTAGTCAAACCGAACACCAAACCGAAATTTTTTTATAAACCAAAAATCGAACCATATTTAAAAAAAATCGTTCGGTCCCAAACCGAAATATTTCGGTTCGGTTCGGTCCCAAACCGTACAAACCGAAATTTTTTACACTTTTCTTTTTTTAAATCAGTTTAATTTATTTTAGCATCAATACACATGTTTCATTTAATTATTTGCAACATGTCAATATTTAAATACTAATTTAAGCAAATATTAATCAATAACCCTACTACATAATCCAATAAAGACATCAACATAATAGTTTTCAAAAACTAAGCAACAATTTGAAAAATATAATCAACACAAAACACTACTCCTCAAGTATTTTATGCAAAACACAAATCAACTTAAGTCTTTTATGCATGAATCTAAATTATCTAATATTAATATTATTATATTATATTAGAATATAAGCTATTAAATATTTATTTAGTGAATATTAATTTACATATAATATATTATTATTATTATTATTATTAAAAATATTTCGGTTCGGTTCGGTTTATATGGTTTTTAAATCGTAAAAACCGTAAACCGAACCGAAATAAAAAAAAATTCAAATTACGAAACCGTAAACCGAACCATAAACCGAAAACCGAACCAAAATTTATATTTCGATTTGGTTTGGTTGGTTTATTCGATTAAGACAGTATTTTGCACACCCCTAGGTGAGATGAGATAGAAGGTTAAAATTAATTAATTTATCTTATCATGTGTTTACTTTAATATATTTTATATAATTAAATTTAAAATTTCTTTTTATTTAGAATTAATTGAAAATACTAAAAATAAAGATTTTTACTAAAATATCTTTATATTAATCGTATTTAAATTTATTTTCTCTTTCTTATTCAACTTCAAAGAGTTTAATCTTCAATGTCGAATGGATTGATGTATGAAACTGAAATTAATTAAGAAAAACTCCCCATAAGTAAAAATAGATTATTTGATTAAAAAGAATTAGTCATCCAGTACTCTTTCATTTGGAAACAAAAAGTTAGAAATAGGGCAAGAAATGTTAGAGAGCGCTTGGTTAGTCATTCTTCAATGATAATAGGAATGAGATTGAAAACTAATGTAATTATGATGGTTAATCACTACTCCATTTTGATTACTTTATTTTCTTCTTATAATCATCCTCCTCAATCAATCCCTCGTTCCTCCACCAACAACCAACCATTTGTTTTTTATTTTTATTCCAAAATTGGGGCATTGCAATGGAGTCACAATTGTGGGCATAGATGGAAAATAATTTTCATTCTCATTACCATTGAAGAGTTGCTAATCAATCGCCTCCTTAATCTCCATCAATTCTTCACCATCGAGCAAGTAAACCTATTTGATTCCCGACCATGGCCGCAACCAAAAAACTGCGTTGTTGCTTGCACAGGTTCTGCACCGTTTTCTGAAACAGGGATTGAAGATCCATAACCATAAAATTTAAAAACTATAGTTTAAATCCTATTGAAGATCCATATCCACAGAATTAGAAAACCTATAGGTTTGAGGGGAATTGAATCCATATCCATGGAATTAAACCCTATCGATGAATTCAATTCAATTTTTTGTGTTTTTTGAATTTAATTCATAATCCCACATATGGACTTATAACCGCCACCTCAAATTATGGAAGAAGAAGAAGACGTTTGTGTTTTTCAGATTTTCGTGGGGAGGGCACGATTAAATGGTAGGGAGAAAAAAAAATTGTGGTACAAAGGGTAATTTATTAATTATATACCATATCCCCAAATCAAAATTAATTATCACACCTATTTTGGTGGAATTTCATATACTATGTTTTTCCAAAAAAATTAATATATAAATTTATATTTTTAGTTCTATATTTTATATGTATGAGTATTTTTAAACACATTGATTTAACTAAATATTTTTAATACATACATTTTCTAACTACACATAACTATCTATGTCAAATTATCTCTTTGATTTAAGTGATACAAATATACTACTTACTTTGTTTCTTTTTAGATTGCTCATTACTAAGGAGAAAAAAAATTACCCTCTAAAACTAAATACTTCCGCACATTTTTTATTCACACCTCATTGCCTACATTTTTTAATATAACCTTTAAAAATAAAATAAAATAAAATGTCTTTAATAATGTGGAATAAACCAACATAATCTCAAATTTACACCTCTTAAATTCAATGAAATTTTTACTTATTAAAACATGTACTATTTCATATGAATAATCAAATTTCGATGGAATTACTATTAGATAACCAGCAAGAATGTTAGAACGCATCCTTTCTACAGTTAATAATTAAAACATCAATATTACAAATAAATATATACTAATAAAATTTGCATTAATGAAATAAAAACTCAGACACATAGTTATTTTAAAATATTCAAAATTATTAGTCAAACAAATTAATATACATCCAACATTTCAAATTAAATAATGTATCCATTCAAATAACATGAAGTACATCACTTACAAAAATGTCATTATTCAACTATATACATTTCTTACAACTTCTCAAAATACTACATTTTCTTTTAGAACTACAGTCAACATTATCATTATGATACAACATCATGTTCAACCCCACTCGACTGGTAATTCTTGAAATTGCAACATATAGTTGAATGTGGCTAAATACAGGCTTTTTAAGAAGTAGTTAACATGCGAAAGCGATTGACCTTGACTTTTGTTTATCGACATAATATACGAAACAATCAAGGGGAATTGTTGTGTGTAAACTTGAAGGATAACCTCAAATCAAAAGGAGTTAATAACAATCTAGACATTAAAGCTAGTTTATCGACGCTACTTCTAGTAAGAATCTTAATTTCAATTACTCTATAATAAATATAAAAAGAGAAAAAGTTAATAAACTTTAATTTAAAAAAACAAAATTATTGAATAATAAATTACAAATATAAGAGATATTAAAATTCACTGACCTTGTTACATTACACAACCCTCTTGTACGATCTATATTTCTCCGCAGCATAATTGGTGTTCCAACTTTTAAATTCAGTTCATGGTTAGGGACGCCATAAAATATTAAAGTATTCAAAAACTCATGAGTATGGACATTAACCAAAAAATCAAATTTGGAACCAGAGCTACAAATATTATTAAAACAGAGGTACTTGTGTGACTCATTTTTATTTAATCGAACCATATATTCATTTATAGATTTAAACGAATCAAGAGTGAGTGTAAGAATAGCTATGTCCTGTAAAAAAATCATGCATTTGAGATATGAAGTCAGGATAGATATAATTAACAATAGTAAGATCACCACCATTTAATAATTTATCATTTGGGATAACCAATTTAGAACCATAGTCAGTTCGAGCACCAATACTTTCATTCCCAACAGATTCAATCCATTTAGAAAAAAAAATTCTCATTTCATTCATCCCTTCAACAAAATTCATATTCAACAATCTCATGTTCCTTCTCAACTTTAATATAGTACATGCATTCCACAAACCCAATGAATTAATATTGACATGTGCAATATCCTAGCTCTTTCCTTTTGGTATGATAGGCAAAATCTGACGGTCATTTCCACAAAAAAATAATAGTTTTACCACCTAAAGGTAATTCACAAGTTGAAGGATCAGACTACTGCATGATATCTCTCGTTGATGTATCAAATGCTTCAATACAATGTCTGTTAACCATTGGAGTTTCTTCTCATATAATAAGTTTACACCTAATCAACAATTCATCAAGTGACTACCCTGCTTGATATTGCACGTAGAATCTTCTATACAGTTAATTGGAATAGAATATTTAAAATATACAGTACATCCATCAAGAAGAAGAAGCAAATCTATACCCATGGATGCTTCATTTAGTACTACTCCCTCCACCCCCTCTCGGGGATCTAGTATCACTTCACTTATTCCTAGCAATCTGCCATCCGAAGATGGGCTTTTCGAATCCTCTTAACTTTCAGAGGTGGAATGACACTGATTTTAAGAAAAACTGCTTTATTGACTTTTTCAACCAATGAATGAAGAATATTTTGAATTAAAATAGGTATTGTGAGAGTGTTTTACTCCATATTTTGGGTGTGAAAGTTATTGTGGAACGTTCAAAAAAGGAAAGTGTGAAAGTTATTATGGGATGGAATGAGTATTTTATAAGATAGTAAACCTACATATAAAAAAAAATGGTGCCACCATAACCATAAACAAAACAAAAAACACCAATATTTTTGCACTTTTGATCCCATTGGACATGTATTATCTTAGAATCAGTCCCACTCAAAACACTTTTGATCCCATATGATTTTTTTTTTTTGCATTTTTGGTCCCGAACATTCCGAAATTTGTAAATTTAGTCCCAAACGTTACTGGATTTGCAAACTTAGTCTAAAAAACTTACGGCCACTAACAGACGTTAATGGACTTGCAGATTTGGTCTCATAGGAAAAAAATTCTATTTTTACCAGGAAAAAAATATAAAAAGAAATATAATTACAATATATATACAAATTTATTTTTATTTTAAAATAATATATATGTGTGCCATATTTTAATATAATTTTTTTAATCAGAATAATTTACTCTATATTAATTATTTAAAAGTAAGAATAATTTTTTAACTTTTGTGCCATTTTTTAAAATTATACAACATCTTACTTTAATACCCCAAACAGAAATCAGTAATACCCCAAGAAGTAATCAGTATTACCCCAAGAAGTAATTAGTAATACCTTAAGAAGTAATCAGTAATACCCCAATTGTAAAAAGAGAAAAAAAAATCATAGTTTGGCGTGTTAGTGTGAGTTTATTTCAGTTTTGTTTTTAATTTCTTTTAGTTCAGTTTTAGTTTATTTTTATTTTTATTATTTTATTTAGTGGAGTGAAATAAAATAAAATAAAATGCCACTTGCAAGACATGTCAGTGAGGAGAATGAAAAACCTTCCAATCCCGCCAACACCTGAGCCACAAGTGATAAGAAACGCTGTTATCTTCGTATTTTCAACAAAAAATGGGACAAAAGTTGGATAAATCCTAGGAGCTACGGAACCAAAATTGTAGCGTCATATTTTTAGGGACTGAAATTGGACATCCGATAAGTTATGAGACAAAAATATATTTTTTCTCGGCGAGAATGAGCCCAAAATTGGACAAACCCTATGAGACCCAAATCAGACACTCGATAAGTTATGAGACCAAAAAGTTTGTATTCGCTTCATTATAACATACTTCAATATAATAAAACTCAAATCTTCTAAAAATTATCTTGACAATGTGGTATGTGCTAAGTAAAAGAAGAAAAAAACATATTAAATTCAGCTTCAATTAAATATTATAAAAAAAAAATAGATATTCATACAAAGAAATATAAATCTCATAAAAAACAACGTTTTAATTCTACATTGTTGCATTTTACGAAAAACTCATTCATTTCACATTTCAACATAAACTTCAAAATGATCAATTTAACTTTAAGCTGAAATATTTGTAGAAAAACTTAAATTGTCTATACATAGTAAAATAACAACTTTTTTCGTTGTTAAAATAAAAAGTAATAAAAATTGCAATATAATACAAAGAAAAAATGACTATAACATTAAGATTAAAAAAATAAATATAACTAAATTACCCTGGTTTCTTGATTTCTTAGACACTCTCATGCAAAAATGTTAATAATATTTCTCACTATTTTATTAAATAGGTGGGGGCGTAAATATGTTCGATGGTTGTACTGATATTGAAATGAGACTTGTGATAGTATGTGTCTAAATATTATATAATGAAAAAAGTAAAAAACAAAAAAATAGTGGGTATATTTAGTAATAATTATAGATGAGGTGGGTAATCTTTTTTTTTTTTTTTTTGAAAGCAATCAAATTTACATATCCCCCCATCTATTAAATCTCAAATTACATCGCACATGGATATATTTTGATTGTCAAAGGAACATCTACTCCGCTCCAGTCTTGAGGATACGGAGAGTCGTACGCCATCTTAGCAAGTTCATGAGCTCTAGCATTTCGTTTCCTATTGATATGGTTGATGGCAACCACTCGGCCATCCTTCAGCTCATTCCAGATTCTTCGAAGAATTCTTCCTTCGGCCCGAAACAGTTTTCCTTGAGGTGAATAGCTTCCACTGCTCCAATGGAGTCCGACCAAATGCGGAATTCATCGTACTTCCCTTCCTTACCCTTCCTAATGCCTTCATAAATAGCTTGAAGCTCAGCCCCTAGGACCAAACACGGATGCTCAATTTGTTTGCATCCCGCAGCCCGCACAGATGAGGTGGGTAATCATAGTAGATAATGGGTGTAGATAGTTGTGTCATATTATATTTTTATGACTCGATAACCAACTCAAGAATCGGCTAATTCGGGGGAACAAAGTTGCGTCTTATAATAAATGCTTATCTTAACAATTGACAAAATTGCACTTTTGTCTCAAAGAGAATGGGTACACACACTTTTTTTTTTATATATGTGCGAATTTTTTTTTATTGCAGTTTTGGTTCCATCCATTAATTTTCAGGACCAAAACTGCAGTTTACCCCTTTATTTTGGAATTGATTGCAATTTTTATCCTTTCTCTTGGGATCAAATTGCAATTCTCTTGGGACCAAAAGTGCCGAAAAAACTATAGGACTAAAATGTAAAAAAAAAAAAAAACCCCCTTTGAAATGAATTCAATCTATTGAGACCAAAAATACAATTTCAATGTAAAGAGTATCATATTTAATTTGAATAAGAATTTACAATTTCATTATTTGATATATGACTAAAAAATAAACTTATTTATTTTTAACATGACTACACAAAAATAAAATCAATGTTAATTTAAACATTTCAAAATATCAACTTTATATTAATAAAGGTAAGAAACACACAAAAATAATCAACAAATAATATAAGACTAATATAAAAGTATAAGAACCTCAAGTCATAGTAAAAATCAACAAAGTCAAATGTCTATAAGCAGTCTGTGAACTGTTTCTAAACCTTAATATCCATATAAAATAATAGATTTTCTATATATTAACAAAATAAAAATTGCCGTGTAAATTGATAATTACAAATAAAAGAATTGACTAAGTGAATTAATTAAAGATTAATATCAAGTCCTCAACCAAATGAAATTTAAATTAAGCATTGTTGCATTTCACAATAATAAAATATTATACCATCGTTAAAATTTGCAATACAAATAAAAGAATCAATAACGTAACTTAATTAAAAAGATTAATGTAAAGTACTCAACATCGATACACAAAAAGTGAAAATGATTCTTTTTTTTGACATCCATTGTTATACTTTTTAAAAATAATTTTATCATTACTTCTAATTAATTTATACTAAAGTTTTAATAATATGAAGTATGTGGTGATCAGTATCATCAATAAACCTAGATTTAAGATAAATTGGGAACAATTATTCAGTTATGTCATACTTAATATGATAAAACCCGATTCTTCTTTGAAAAAGTAATACCCGTCATTGGTATGTGCAAAAAGAAAAAAAGATGAAAAGCATGCATATTAAATTTACTTATTCAATAAAAAATTAATAAATAAAGATATACATTCAAAGACATATAAATCTCACCAAATGATATTTAAATTAAGATTATTACATTACACAAAAAGCACAATGATTTTGCTTGTATTTACTGGTTATGATTATTCTTCAACATCATCTCAATTTGACATTTACCAAAAATATTTGATTGAAAACTTAAATTGTCCATACATGGCGCAACAATATTTTTATTACTGCTCAAGTAGAAAGTAATAAAAAATATATTTAAAACCAACCAAAAAAGATTATCATTAAAAATAACATAATACATATAAAATACTTACCTTGCTTTGTCGATTTTTTTTTTTCATATATACTCAAATTCCAGCCCCTCTACCTAATAGACACTCTTGTGTAAATACATTACTCATATTTTTCACTGTTATATTAGAGAGGTAAGAGAGTGGGTATGTTTTGTAGTTGCATTTAAATAGAATAGGATTGGTGAATGAATATATTTAGGAATTTGAGTGTTTAGAAAATATATTATAAAATAAAGTGGGTGAATTTAGTAAAACAGTGGTGTAGATAGTTGTGTCCTATAGCAAATTTATTTCTAAACAATTTTTGAAATTAATTTGATTAAGAATTAACAATTTTCATATACTAATTTATTTTAAAAGTCTTGCAGCTATTCAATGTCTGTTACCACCCTCCAAATAAGACAACTCAAATCTTGGTTGTAACTAAGCAAAGTATACTATTTGTGACTTGATTTCCACTTCTAGTCTTTACACATGTATCAAATGAATTGTTCAAATAAAACAAATTTATCTAGCAAGTCACGGGATATATTATGAAAATAAATCTACAAATACAAATTTAATATTTGATATAGGTCATGAAAGAAATAGGCCTACTCATTTAAAAAAAAAATATGTGAATATAAATTTATTTGACAAATAAATATCACATAGTTATTACAATATATGGAATTGTGAATTCTATAGTATTTACATTGATTTTATAAAAGTATGTAGTAATAATGAACGTAATACTATAAACTTTTATAAAAATGAAAGTATAAGATTATATCATATAAGTTTTCATCAATATATAATTAGTTAGATGAAAAAAATATTTATCAAATGGAAATTTATGTTAGGAAAGTTTGACAAAAAATAATAAAGAGTAAGTGTTAATTACGTAAATTATAGAATTATTTGTATAATTAAATTTAATGCAAATATACTATTTTGAAATTTGTGACTTTTTGTAAAGTATGGAAAGAATAAATCGTACAGATAAATATAACCATAATCAATTTATGAACGGAAGTTTAGGCATAAAAATAAGAGAATTAAATATTGGTTTGCATAATGGTAATAATCCCTTATTTCTAAGAAATTCATGATGTGTTCGATCATTTTTTTCTTATATTAGATTGGAATTATTAAATTTTTGTAATAAAGTCAAACTTAAATTCGTATTAGAGTTATTCATAAAGGAAAATTGTAAAATTAATTTTAGATTTTTTTTTTTGGAATATAAGAATTTCAACTAACAGTGCATAATATAGGGAATTCATCAACCCACAAATTTAATCATA
Organism: Ballota nigra; assembly: GCA_947034835.1. Classification (NCBI taxonomy): domain Eukaryota; kingdom Viridiplantae; phylum Streptophyta; class Magnoliopsida; order Lamiales; family Lamiaceae; genus Ballota; species Ballota nigra. The sequence continues at coordinate 36,617,440 of OX344720.1, forward strand.
AAATTACCAAGGTGAAAGAACCCAATGCACGGAACTCAGTATAATTTTGACAATTATTCCATTAATTAATCCGACCCAATTATTTCAAATTAAGTAATATACTTTGTGCCATTAAATATATAATACAAGTAAGTTTTCCTTTTTTATTTTTGGAGGGAACGTTTCTCAACCGTAGATCAACATTCCATCATTTCATCATCACCGTTCATAGTGATACATTCATATATGGTTGTAAGAGTATGATTTGTCATTGATTTGCTATTATTTAGGAGCAGTTACAATTTTTTAGCCTATTTATACCCTTAGATCATCAACATTGTAACCACATTTTTCATAGTTTCAATTATGTACAGAATTTTGTATATTTATCGTAGTTTTGTAATCGATTTGATCCTATAGATTTATCGTTCTTATGTAATCGATTTGGTCTTATAGATTATACTCATTTAATCTATAATTGTTCTTTTGTAAAAAAAAAAAAAATTGTAGAGATTAGAATCTTCAAAGTCTTTAAATTTGTAATTGTTGTTGTGTACAAATTTTTTGTAGATGATATTTAGTATAGATCTGTAAATGTAATTGGTGAAGTATTCTTCAAAGATTCGAAGATAATTTATCAGAGATTTGAAGAATTTTGTAATCGTTCAAAATTTTGGAAGATATTGATCTCCTCATCGTTTAGAATTTTGAAGAAATTTTCGAAGATATAAAGCTCTTCATGAAGATTTAAATATTATTGAAGATGTTCATAATAAGGTTTTGAAGTGCATGAAATTTTCAATATTGTACTTAAAAGTATACAATATTATTATGAAAGAATATTGTAATCACCATGTATGTATGATGATTCACTTTTATATTTTTGCGCTTGGAATAGTTTTTAGAAATAAAAAAATTCCACTCATCCAATTTTTTTTCTTCGTTAGTAATTTTATATAATTTGTATTTTGATTCCTATCAATCTATTTATATATTCTTCAACTTAATTGTAAATTGAGAATTTTCTTTATCATTACTTTTTTTCTGTTTTTGTAATACCCCGTCCCGTTTTATACCTTTTATTTTCCTAGAACCCTTATTTTATATTTATTATCTTTGTTTCTTTTTATTTTATTATTTTGTGTGTTATTTGTGTAACTTAAATATATACCCTTTTTATAAATTTTTAAATTCGTCGAAAGAATCGAATCTTTCAAAGCGAATAAAGGACTAAGAGAAATTAAATACTCAAATTAAATTTGGATTTCGATCCGTTTAATTTATTGAGTATAATTAAAATACAATAAAATATTAATCGAATCTTAAAACTGTATTAATTATCAAATTCAGGATTAATCTCGTGAACCAAACGATCCCTAACCGTATCAAGTGGGATCGAAAATATCATGTATTAGAGTGGATTATTTTCATCCACATAAATTACTTCCTTTTAGAATTAAATTAATTAAGTATTAATCCCACCCACATATATTATTCCTTTCCTTTTTCTTTTAATTTTAATTAATTATATATCATATATTTTGTTTCCAAAAATCAGAATTTCCCAATTTCACTCTCTCCTCCTTCAGCCGAAATCACCGCCTGGTCTCACTCTCAGTCGCCACCGCTTCCCCCTTCCCGTCGCGGCCAGCTCAGCGCCATCGCGCCTCAGCCCCAGCCGCGGCCTCGCCCCAGGAGCGCCGCCGTCTCCAGCCCATCGCACGCCCGCCGCCGCGCCACGGCCCAGCTCCGACCACCGCCCTCCTTTTTTCCCTCAGACGCGCGCACCGCGAAACGCCTCGCACCTCCCTTTTCGCTCCACCGTGCCCAGCGCCGCCGTCACGCCACCGCGAAGCCACCGCGTCTCTCTCTCTCTGGTCGAAGCCGAGCGCCGCTTCTATCAGCCGCCGCTCACCGCCGTGCAACCACCGTTCGTCTTCTCCTCTTAAGTGAGCCTCGTTTCCTTTTTCGGTCCGATTCTTTTAATTTCATACTTTGTTTCGATTTAATTCGCTTCGGCTCCAATTTCATTTGTTTTGTGTTAATTGAAGATGTGGTCGTCTCTCTCCCTCTCAATTGAAGCCCGCCGCCGCCTCTTCGAACGGCGCCACCGCCTTGGCCGCCGCCGCTCCCAGCCGATCGACCACCCTCCTCCTTTGGGTGAGTCTTATCTTTGGTTGTTTTTCCCCAATTTCGTTCACTTTCATTATTTTTCTCCCAATTAATACCTTCAATTAATTGTTGTACATTTCTTCTTACCGGGATGTTGTTGTAATGACCGAAGGACACCACTGCTACTTGTTTCATTTCCGGTAAATTCGAAATGACGCCGTTAGGCTGTCCGAATTATCCGACGGATTATCGAATCACCAAATAACGCCATTAGGCTGCTCAAATTTACCCGACGAGTCTCCGAACTACGTCGTTAGGCTGCCCGATTTGAGACTCGTAAGAATTGCTTAATTCTCTCTAATTCTCGTAATAGTGGATTAGGATTTGAGTTGATTCCCCGTTGAGTCGTTGTAAGTTTGAGATAATTATTTTGTTTTGAAGCCTGTGAGCTTGTAGATGGACTTTGTTGTTGTTGGAATTCTTACTGTTTTGGTTAGTTGTTAGATTTGGTAGTATTAGGTTTGTTGATTAATATTACTGAATTGATGGATTAGTATTGTTGAATTAGTTGTTTAGTATTATTGGTTTAGCTGTTTAGTATTGTTGTTTTAGTTGGAGGGTATTAGTGAATGGATGAATTAGTTTGGTTTGGTTAGCTGATGATATGGTGAGGAAATTAGTTGTTAGTAATGTTAGTTGAGTTTTTGGAGACAAAGGGAAACTCGTCTTCCCCTTGTGCCCCTGTTAGAGAATTAAGAACGAAAATATAAGTCGTTTAATATTCCAAATTAGTAAACAAATGAAAAAGAGTATTTTTGGGAAAATTAATATAATCCGTTTTTTTTAGAAGTATTACAAATCAATTTTAGAAGCGTTACTAAAGTTAGAAAAGAAAAATACTTTTTATAAACTATATTAGTTTATTATATAATTTGTCCTAGAAAAGTCAAAGTCTTTAATAAGTTTTAATAAGAGGTTTTTATAAAATATGAATTCTTATATTTTCTCCCTTAAAGGGCCTTTATTAAGGACACCACTGAATCCAGTAAATACACCCCCCTGTTACATCAGTGAATCCAGTAAATACACCACCCTATTACACCACTGAATTTAGTAAATACACCCCTGATGCACCTCCTCTTAAAAAGGGGTGTACTTATCAATTGGAAATCAACCTTTGAAAACTTTAGTTTTCAATAGTTTTCTAAAGACAACAATATACTCAATCATCGAGTTTCACACTCTTAAGCTTTTCAAATTCAAAAGTCAATCTTTTAATCGGAATACTCCTTATTAGGATTCTGTACTAGTTGGAACGCACACGAGGTTTCCGACCATCTATTTGTACATCATTCACGGGACCCGGAGCTAACAGGTGGGTGATGATCGGTTGATTGATCTGCTCATAATACGTTGTGCTGGTATACTCTGAACTCGACTAAATAAATCTAAAACAACTAATCCAACATAAATGTATCCCTATAATATAAATATTTGAATTACGTGATATATTTATATATGATACAAATATCTGTTGTTTCTATTCAAATTAATCACGACTGCATGATTAAGGGCATTATCTGAGCATGAACCAATTTAAGTGTGAATTATGTGAATTCTCCCCACGTTTTGAAATGACAGTTTTTATGAGAAAGAGGAAAACGAGTAATCATTGAGCAGTTATGTTTGTGGATTGACACGTACGGCCATGAGTGATAATAGATCATATTCATGGTCGCTGATATTATTTGTGGTGACCATGAGTGATAATAATTATTCAGATTCATGGTCACATGATTTGTTGGTGGGAAACGGTTTGGGGGAGATTCACAATGTGTTGGAAATGATTTTGACAGATTCGGTCGTTACTTGAAAATGACTTTGGGCTTTGCCCCTTACTGTGAATCAATTTGTGATGTATCAATTATGTGAATGTGAAACCTGTCATGCCCAATTAATTATTACGTGAACTTGTTACTTCTGTGATATATGTTATTCATATTTATATGTCAACTGCTTAAATAAATTATATACTTTATTAATGAGTATAATTTAATATATTTCGGATTTACCAATCCCATGACGTTGCAAATCACCCATACGTGAGAATTCAAATCTCACGCCCCATTTTACTAACCCCTTGCAGATTATGATTTCGTGGAGCAAGGACAGTAATAGAGACGACACGGAGTTCCCCACTTAAATAAAACATTACTGTTGATACTATGCTTTATGTACACATATATGTGTGAGAGATACATATTAAAATTATTCTACCCATTTCTTCCGCTGCATAAAAACTCATCATCTCTCATTTCCGTTATATTTCCTTCAAAAATTTTATAGTTCGGACTTTTGATCACAATAACACTTCGAATCCGATATAATTAATATATTCTGGATTCGGGGCGTTACAGGTGGTATCAGAGCTTACGTTCAAAACTTTCGGACCAAAACCCAAATCATTGTTTTCATCAAACCAAAATTCTTTTTCTTTAATTAAAATTTTCTTTTCATGTAAGTATAGATCACTAATTAAATCACTTGAGGGGAAATGTGTCTCCTATTACCGTCAGAAGCTCCTCGAAGGTATGTTCTTATTTTTATTGCCTAAAAGTTTATGATATTACGACAACTTGACTTTCATAACAAAACTCTAATCAAAAGATCGCGAACTCGAAACAACACCTACGAGGTGTAGAAAGAACCCCGAAATGTCGTTTATATTACTATTGAAATACAGATAATTAGTGAAAGATAGAAACAAATATATTTGTGTAAATTTATAAACTTCATAAATGATGTTATATGATTATTTGAACTATGTGCTCTAATTGTTTAAATAATGTTTCTGAATAACTAAAATTTTGACTAGGATTTTCCTTTCCATATAAGAATCCACCTAAGATAGTTATATCCTGATAATTAAAAGACACTTAGCTAACCTTAGAATCTATCAGTGTGTTTATAACTCAGTTCACGAGACTGCATGCAAAGGCAAGAGCCACTCCGATATCCCACGAGGAGACATATTTGACAGTCGTGATTCGTTCTGCCAGAAGGGTTACAGAGTTGTTCTTCGTCCTATCGTTGTAAGACTACTCGAACGGACGAGAATAGAAGACCCAGTTCAAAGACCCCACATTCACTTGGAGACATACCTAGAAGAAGTTGACGATGGGTATTTCCGTATGATAATAGTGATCAGTCAGAGTGATCAAATCCTTTTAAATAACTATCCTTTTGATGTAGTCACAAATACGTACAACATAGATGTGCCACCCTTTCCTGACATATAGTAGTAGTCAGACGTATGACCGTTTTACTTAGACCATAGCAACGTAGCTCCAACCTGCTCCTTTTGTCGCTCGTGGTCCGTACTGATGCAAGGATATGATGCGTTAGAATTATACTTAGAAGCCTTTTGTATTCTATGACATAATGTTAGGAGACTGACCTCCGTAGGACCAAAACTTTTAGATATATATATACTTATTATGTGCTCACTACTTGTCAATGTGTTTTACTTGCTTTATATATTAAAAGTCATATTTTATCTGATTATCACTTAATGACACATTACTAGTTCCTAGAATACTGTGCGAATGTGAGCACTGTACCATTGGGGCCCCAATGCGAAGCGGTGAATTACGTACCACACGTGTTTTCAGTGTTAACGTTTTGTGTTAATTTTGGTTAGTCCGATTATGTTTTTATAACTTTCTCGCACCTATACATATCGTATCAATATTATTCTTTTCCGATCAGAACCACCTTTAGAATGGCACCAGAACGTAGACGTGGACGACCCCGCGTTAACCCCGTTCCTGTACCAAATGATCCTATAGAACAGAACCCACCTCATCAGGCCGAACCTGAGCCACCTCAGCAGGCCGCGCCAGGAAATGTCTGGAACTACTATGGAAATTAAGGACCGAATTTGAGGTTTACCCCTAACGCTAAACAATCACCTGATAGAGTCCGACCTTCACGTCTTTAAGATGAAAACCTTTGACATAATCCTAGGCTTTGACTAGTTAACAAAGGACGAAGCGATAATAAAATGCGCAGAACGAGAGATCGACCTCGAAACTCGTAATGGTCAACGCTTCACATTTCGTGAAATTAGGACCAAGAAGGAAACCCGAGTAATATCAGCAATCCAAGCTGCAGTAATATTACGAAAGGAGAAATGCCAAGTTTACCTCGTCCACATCTCAGCAGGAGAGAAAGACGACAAGTTGTGCATCAAGGTGCCAATTGTGGATGGATATCTTGATGTGTTTCCCGAGGAATTAACCGGGTTTCCTCCAGATCGTCAGATAGAATTCTCCATCGACTTGATACCTGGGGCAGCCCCAGTATCTAAAGCACCATATCGAATGGTACCAAAGGAATTAGAAGAACTGAAGGAACAACTGCAAGGCTTGCTTAAAAATAAGTTCATCAGGCCTAGTGCATCACCATGGGGAGCACCCGTGTTGTTCGTAAAGAAGAAAGATGGAACTTTCTGTATGTGCATAGACTATCGAGGTCTCAATCAACTGATCATTAAGAACAAATATCCTTCTCCAAGGATAGAAGACTTGTTCGACCAGTTGAAGAATGCTACGGTATTCTCAAAGATCGATCTGATGTCTGGTTACCACCAGCTAAAGGTCAAGAGCGAGAATATCTTTAAGACAGCATTCTGGACTCGGTATGGACATTACGAGTTCACCATGATGCCTTTCAGAGTAACAAACGCTCCGATAATTTTCATGGATATGATAAATAGAGTGTTTCATCTGTACCTGGACCAATTCGTCATCGTCTTCATCGACGACATTCTTGTGTACTCTAAGGACAAAGAGCAACACGAAGAACATCTCAAGGCAGTCTTAAAGACAATGAGATAAGAGAAGTTGTATTCCAAATTTAGCAAGTGCGAATTTTGGATCAACTGCTTATGTATCGATTAGTATTAGAGCATCTCACTCCCTTGTGTATAAGAATTTAAGAAAATTTGAGGATATAGAGTATAGAAGAATAGACCTTAAGTAAAAGTGAACTTTTGAGGAATACAATGAGAACCTAAGCCGAGTGAATTGATTGGAGATAGACTTGGGTGAACATCAAAGAGAAACTGAACTGCACGTTCTTAAGTTGAGTAGTTAGGCGTTATTGAAAACGAACTAGTTCTATGCATAAGAAGAAATATGAAACATGGACATAGTTACTTTCTTTTGGGATAACATAAGATTTTAAGCTTAAGTAGAGCCTTTTGTGGAATGAGTAAGCTAGATGTAATCTTAAGTCTTACGTGTTAAGATTAACATTTATATGTTATGGGAATACTTTAGTTGAAAAAGAAAGGACAATTGATTTTTGTCTATGGGATACATAGTGGACTTCGAAGTAGAGGAAAAGTTTGCAACTATGTAGGAAGAAAAGTTTGCATGTTTGAGGACTAGAAGACCTTTTAAGTCTTAGATCTGGTAGGGCGACAACAAACTTAGTCGACCAAGAAAACCGAGAAGTTATTTTGGCTTTAACTAATGGAGGACCTTTCAAAAATCAAACCTCCCCACTAAGGTTTACCACCCCTTTTGAACCAGAAGTTTTAGAGTGAGTAGTTAGATAAAACTATTTTTGAGTGGAGTAAGATATAGTACCAGTTCATCCTGAACCTAGAACTTTCCACACAGTATTGTGCAGATCACCAATGATCTCTAGGGTTGTTGCATCCTCTGGAGATGCCAGAGTGGAAATGGGAGAACATCACTATGGATTTTGTCACCGGATTCCCGAAAACGGTGAAGAATCACGATGTCATTTAGGTTATCGTAGATAGACTTACGAAAACTGCCCACTGTATCCCTGTTATAATGACGTATACGTTGGACAAGCTCGTCCAACTATACATAGCAGAAGTAGTTAGACTGCACGGTGTACCAGTCTCGATAGTGTCCGATAGAGACCCCGTTTTACCTCTAAGTTCTGGGGAAGTCTGCAATGAGCCTTAGGGACTGAATTGAAATTCAGCACCGCATACCACCCGCAGACTGACGGACAATCGGAAAGAACTATCCAGACACTCGAAGGTATGCTGAGAGCTTGCGCTCTAGATCTTGCAGGAAGTTGGAAGAGCCACCTGCCATTTGTAGAGTTCGCATATAACAACAGTTATCAGGCGACAATACAAACGACACCGTACGAAACACGTTACGGAAAAGGTGTAGATCACCAGTTTGTTGGGATGAAGTCGGAATTCGAAAGATTCTCGAACCCGAACTAGTTGAAAGATCGGATGAAGTAGTCGCAAAGATTAAAGGAAGAATCAAAGCGGCTCAAGACCGTCAGAAGTCATATGCAGACGCTAGGAGAAGAGATTTACAATTCGACATTAGCGATAAAGTATTTCTCCGAGTTGCACCAATGAAAGGTCTAATCCGTTTTGGTAAAAGAGGTAAGCTAAAGTCGCGATACAATGGGCAATTTGACATCCTGAATAGAATCGGGGATGTGGCTTATCGCTTAGCACTACCACTAGAGTTATCATGAGTGCATGATGTGTTCCACATATCTACACTCAGGAAGTACGTAAGCGATCAAAACCCTGTTATTAGTCGTATAGATTTAGGTTTAAGCTGTGACCTAACTTATGAAGAAGTTCCAGTTACTATCCTAGGAAGGAAGTTACATTTATTAAGGAATCAAAAGATACCATTAGTTCTAGTCCAGTGGAGCCGACACGAGAAAGAAGAAACAACTTGGGAAATAGAGGATGGAGTCCTAACCGAATACCCTCAATGCTTAAGCAGTACCTATAAGCTGAATTTTGGGGGCGAAATTCTGTTAAGGGGGTGAGGATGTAATACCCCGTCCCGTTTTATACCTTTTATTTTCCTAGAACCCTTATTTTATATTTATTATCTTTGTTTCTTTTTATTTTATTATTTTGTGTGTTATTTGTGTAACTTAAATATATACCCTTTTTATAAATTCCTAAATTCGTCGAAAGAATCGAATCTTTCAAAGCGAATAAAGGACTACGAGAAATTAAATACTCAAATTAAATTTGGATTTCGATCCGTTTAATTTATTGAGTATAATTAAAATACAATAAAATATTAATCGAATCTTAAAACTGTATTAATTATCAAATTCAGGATTAATCTCGTGAACCAAACGATCCCTAACCGTATCAAGTGGGATCGGAAATATCATGTATTAGAGTGGATTATTTTCATCCACATAAATTACTTCCTTTTAGAATTAAATTAATTAAGTATTAATCCCACCCACATATATTATTCCTTTCCTTTTTCTTTTAATTTTAATTAATTATATATCATATATTTTGTTTCCAAAAATCAGAATTTCCCAATTTCACTCTCTCCTCCTTCAGCCGAAATCACCGCCTGGTCTCACTCTCAGTCGCCACCGCTTCCCCCTTCCCGTCGCGGCCAGCTCAGCGCCATCGCGCCTCAGCCCCAGCCGAGGCCTCGCCCCAGGAGCGCCGCCGTCTCCAGCCCATCGCACGCCCGCCACCGCGCCACGGCCCAGCTCCGACCACCGCCCTCCTTTTTCCCCTCAGACGCGCGCACAACAAAACGCCTCTCACCTCCCTTTTCGCTCCGCCGTGCCCAGCGCCGCCGTCGCGCCACCGCGTCTCTCTCTCTCTGGTCGAAGCCGAGCGCCGCTTCTATCAGCCGCCGCTCACCGCCGAGCAACCACCGTTCGTCTTCTCCTCTTAAGTGAGCCTCGTTTCCTTTTTCGGTCCGATTCTTTTAATTTCATACTTTGTTTCGATTTAATTCGCTTCGGTTCCAATTTAATTTGTTTTGTGTTAATCGAAGATGTGGTCGTCTCTCTCCCTCTCAATTGAAGCCCGCCGCCGCCTCTTCGAACGGCGCCACCGCCTTGGCCGCCGCCGCTCCCAGCCGATCGACCACCCTCCTCCTTTGGGTGAGTCTTATCTTTGGTTGTTTTTCCCCAATTTCGTTCACTTCCATTATTTTTCTCCCAATTAATACATTCAATTAATCGTTGTTCATTTCTTCTTACCGGGATGCTGTTGTAATGACCGAAGGACACCACTGCTACTTGTTTCATTTCCGGTAAATTCGAAACGACGCCGTTAGGCTGTCCGAATTATCCGATGGATTATCGAATCACCAAATAACGTCGTTAGGCTGCTCAAATTTACCCGACGAGTCTCCGAACTACGCCGTTAGGCTGCCCGATTTGAGACTCGTAAGAATTGCTTAATTCTCTCTAATTCTCGTAATAGTGGATTAGGATTTGAGTTGATTCCCCGTTGAGTCGTTGTAAGTTTGAGATAATTATTTTGTTTTGAAGCCTGTGAGCTTGTAGATGGACTTTGTTGTTGTTGGAATTCTTACTGTTTTGGTTAGTTGTTAGATTTGGTAGTATTAGGTTTGTTGATTAATATTACTGAATTGATGGATTAGTATTGTTGAATTAGTTGTTTAGTATTATTGGTTTAGCTGTTTAGTATTGTTGTTTTAGTTGGAGGGTATTAGTGAATGGATGAATTAGTTTGGTTTGGTTAGCTGATGATATGGTGAGGAAATTAGTTGTTAGTAATGTTAGTTGAGTTTTTGGAGACAAAGGGAAACTCGTCTTCCCCTTGTGCCCCTGTTAGAGAATTAAGAACGAAAAGATAAGTCGTTTAATATTCCAAATTAGTAAACAAATGAAAAAGAGTATTTTTGGGAAAATTAATATAATCTGTTTGTTTTAGAAGTATTACAAATCAATTTTAGAAGCGTTACTAAAGTTAGAAAAGAAAAATTCTTTTTATAAACTATATTAGTTTATAATATAATTTGTCCTAGAAAAGCCAAAGTCTTTAATAAGTTTTAATAAGAGGTTTTTATAAAATATGAATTCTTATATTTTCTCCCTTAAAGGGCCTTTATTAAGGACACCACTGAATCCAGTAAATACACCCCCTGTTACAGCACTGAATCCAGTAAATACACCCCCTGTTACATCACTGAATCTAGTAAATACACCCCCCTATTACACCACTGAATTTAGTAAATACACCCCTGATGCACCTCCTCTTAAAAAGAGGTGTACTTATCAATTGGAAATCAACCTTTGAAAACTTTAGTTTTCAATAGTTTTCTAAAGACAACAATCTACTCAATCCTCGAGTTTCACACTCTTAAGCTTTTCAAATTCAAAAGTCAATCTTTTAATCGAAATACTCCTTATTAGGATTCTGTACTAGTTGGAACGCACACGAGGTTTCCGACCATCTATTTGTACATCATTCACGGGACCCGGAGCTAACAGGTGGGTGATGATCGGTTGATTGATCTGCTCATAATACGTTGTGCTGGTATACTCTGAACTCGACTAAATAAATCTAAAACAACTAATCCAACATAAATGTATCCCTATAATATAAATATTTGAATTACGTGATATATTTATATATGATACAAATATCTGTTGTTTCTATTCAAATTAATCACGACTGCATGATTAAGGGCATTATCTGAGCATGAACCAATTTAAGTGTGAATTATGTGAATTCTCCCCACGTTTTGAAATGACAGTTTTTATGAGAAAGAGGAAAACGAGTAATCATTGAGCAGTTATGTTTGTGGATTGACACGTACGGCCATGAGTGATAATAGATCAGATTCATGGTCGCTGATATTATTTGTGGTGACCATGAGTGATAATAATTATTCAGATTCATGGTCACATGATTTGTTGGTGGGAAACGGTTTGGGGGAGATTCACAATGTGTTGGAAATGATTTTGGCAGATTCGGTCGTTACTTGAAAATGACTTTGGGCTTTGCCCCTTACTGTGAATCAATTTGTGATGTATCAATTATGTGAATGTGAAACCTGTCATGCCCAATTAATTATTACGTGAACTTGTTACTTCTGTGATATATGTTATTCATATTTATATGTCAACTGCTTAAATAAATTATATACTTTATTAATGAGTATAATTTAATATATTTCGGATTTACCAATCTCATGACGTTGCAAATCACTCATACGTGAGAATTCAAATCTCACGCCCCATTTTACTAACCCCTTGCAGATTATGATTTCGTGGAGCAAGGACAGTAATAGAGACGACACGGAGTTCCCCACTTAAATAAAACATTACTGTTGATACTATGCCTTATGTTCACATATATGTGTGAGAGATACATATTAAAATTATTCTACCCATTTCTTCCGCTGCATAAAAACTCATCATCTCTCATTTCCGTTATATTTCCTTCAAAAATTTTATAGTTCGGACTTTTTATCACAATAACACTTCGAATCCGATATAATTAATATATTCTGGATTCGGGGCGTTACAGTTTTGAATTAATGAGTATATGAATTTATCATTGTTCTGTCAAAAAAAAAATTTATCATTGTTATTTTAGTAAAACAAAATAAAATAAATCAAGGATTTTATTTATTTTATAATACTTCTATTAGTCAGAATTTTTGAAGTCTTCTTTGAAGATTTAAATACTTTAATTGTAGATTTAGGATTTATTGAAGGTAATCAATCGTTAGTGATTTTTATGTGTATTATTGTATTTACATAGATGTCTACAAGTTGAGATAATGTTATTCTTTATGATTAATTTATGTATTTTTGTAGTTGGATAAATTCTTTAGAAATATCTTTTTGTTTCACATTCATCTCTAATTTGTTCCTTTTTGAAATATTATTTTATGTAATTTGCATTTTGAATCCTAATTATCTATGCATATATTTTTCATTTTAATTGTACATTGCGAATTCTATGGGGTTGTTTTTGGTATATAGTCAAGTTACAATGTTTATTAGAAGGTTATAAGTTTAGTTGGAAGTAATTTTCAAATTTTTGGAACATTAAAAAATAATTTATTTAATAGATAAATTTAAAATAATTTAATATTACAATGGTGATAGAACTAAATATATAAAATTGAAATATAAAGTAGTCTATATATATATAACTGATGTGGTCGATAATATATATATATATATATATATATATATATATATATATATATATATATATATATATATATATATATAAGTTAATAATTTAAAATAAATTATTTTAAATATTTTAGTTATGGAGATTTTTTTATATTCCACCGATTAATTAATAACTAAATTCCTAAAATCATGCATTTATTAAAAATAAGTGAGTTGCTTAAATTATGCACATTATTGACCAATTCTTTATTCTGACATTAGTTATGGTGTAATTGTAGAATTTAATATTCACTTTTTTCATTATCATTCCCTTTTCATTAATATTTACGTTTTTAATTATGGAAAATGTATAAATCATGGAATTTCATTTATCATCACTACTCCTTTTTAATTTTCATTTGTATTTTAATTTATTATATTGAATTTACCATGTATAAGTCATAATAGATTAAATATGATATTATTATTGTACATATAGACATGTATGTTTATTAACAATGATTATAAATCTAATTTTCTTGAATGCCAAAGAATATTAATATATGTACTTATTTAATTAACTATTTTGTGAATGTCAGGAAATATACACTTATTAACTCTTTTATCTGTTACGTTATAATTTAAACCGAATTAATATGAGATGTTTATGGAGTTTAATGTGTATATGTTGATTGCATAGCTTTTGATTTTTTTTTTTGAATAATATTATAATTGATTATGTCTATAAATATCTACTCTTTTTTTTAATGTTATATAAGATGTTTCTCATTATATTATTTAAAATTATTATTATTATTATTATTATTATGTAGTTGTTTTAAAAATAAATAAGTTTTTTTTATTATTAACAATATTGAATATTGAAATCCTTAATTTTTAATCAAATTAAATATGAGATTGTTTATAAAAAAAAAAAAAAAAAATAGGGCACAATTATCTACACCAATTATTTTCCTTAGTTCACCCATCTCACTTTATAACTTTGAATAAATATACTCACTTAAAATACTATTGATATTATAATTATTGATTGTAGAAAAGACACAGTGCAAGCCTTCGGTGGTTATTCAATATTATATTATAAATAATTTTAAATTGAATAAATTTAGATTACATCCACAATTAAGATGAGTTGACGGTAAAAATTATGAAAAATTTAATTGTTTAATAATATTTTTTTTATGTTACACTTATGTATAATTAGTAAATGTTGTATTAAATTATTTGTGCTAAATCAATATGCGAAGAAAATGTGAAATTTATATACATAAAAAAAAATATATATATAAATAAATATATTTAAAATATAGTAATGTTTTTTTTTTACAATATAAACGTCACTACCTAGACCTTGAGGTCATGGTTCGAGTAACTATTTGTCCAATAAAAAAAAGTAAAATTATATTGATGTCGAAGCAAGAGCAGTTATCATTTTTTCTGTTCCAAGGTTGAATTTTGAATCTAAAGGTAAGATATTATTGTTGTAGCATCAAGTGGTATAACTTCTCTTCTCTGTCACCATTAGTTTATTTGAGTTATGAAATGTGTGCACTGTTTTGAAGTTGACAAAAGACATGAAGTTGTTGAATATAAATAAGTTTAAATTATACAGATTATATTTACGATTAAGATAAGTAGATTGTAAGAATTACAAAATAATTTTTTATCCTTATGAATATATATTTTATTATAAAATGATTACTTTTCATGTTACACCTACGTATGTTTAATTAAAAATAGTATGCTATATCATCATAATAATGTATAAAATATAAAAAAAAATGATTACATTAAAAATATAGTTATGAAAATGACTTCCGTGCAAATCATGGACAAGAATAATTATTGTGCTTCCGTGAAATACAATAATGCTGAATTTAAACGTTGTTTGTGAATATTTTTTGGATGCATATCTATTTTTTTTATTTCTTACTTAAATTGTAAATATCATTATTTTTTATTTTATATTTTTGTTACATAACATTGTCGGGTGAAAACCTTTTTGTAAAATAATTGAGTTTTCTTATATTGAAGTATGTCAGAATTGAATATTTGTTTCTTATTTATTATGAATCCAATTTTGTTGGTAATATGTGTCGTCACATGCTTCGTCCCACTAAAATTGGTATAAATTTGTTGGGAATGTTGAATTGTGTAAATTAAAATGATAAAATTATTTTAAAGAATTATAATAGAATTGATATTGAAGGAAGTGTGATTTTCATATATATATATATATATATATATATATATTGATGTTGGAGGAAGAGTGATTTCTCAATCACTCCATTGCAATTTCTCCACACACCATGAACTGCCAAACCTGCACATATCACAATCGAACATAAATCTAAACCTGAGCATTTATATGTAACCTGAAATTGCACGGAAATTAATATCTAAGTCACGTCTGGAGGTGCTTGGAGGTGAAATTGAAATTTCAGGCTGAAGGTGAAATTGAGTTGCGGCTAAAACTGGGTGGAGGTAAAATGTCAAATAGTTCATATTATTCATCTAATTCATAACCTAATTGTGCGGAGATGAAATTTAAGTCATGCCTTAAGGTGCCTGGAGGTGAAAATAATTCTAACTTTATAGTCTATGAACTTATCTACTTTGCAAAATATAATGACTCCCACCGGATGAACTTTGCCAAAACAACTAATACATGATTTTTCCAAACTTTCTTAGGCACTATCATCACGTAAGAAAATTTTAAACATATTAATCAATTTCCATTTTAGGTGTTCACAGAAAATCTCCAATTTAAGAAAACTCAATTCTGCATATTTGTTAACATATTAAATGCCATAATATTCTTAAAAAATTATACAGTAATTTTCTATTAGTTTAATGAAAACCTTAATTAGTGTTCAACTATATATAAAATTGACAATATTTCATATATAATACTATTAGAGCAAGTACGTGTCTGCCATTTTTGAACCAGATGAGGGACTACTTTGCTCGAAATTTTCCCAACAATGACAACACCCACTATTAGTATCTTGAAAATCAACTTGCGCGCTTGAGGGAATTAAAATATTAGCGCTTAAGGATTTAAAACATTCACAGAATATCACTCAAAATCATCCAAAGAATACCAAAAAAAGATCTCACTCGAAATATCCATTGAAAATCTCATATCTTGTTTGAGGTAGAAGAATCAGATCATATCTTTCACTAACTCAAAACAGTTGTGAAAAAAAAAATTACCTGAGGTAAGTGAAAAGAATTTAGTTTAGGGTGCGAAAAGATCCCGCTCATTTACTCATACTCAAAGAGAAAACGAAGCTGTTTAGTTACAAATCCATGTTCAATGGTAACACATATTATCGCATTCTTTGTCTCACTAAATTTTGATATAACTAGATCATAAAGGCTCGTGTTACAAATATTTTATGTTATGTTCTTATTGAGGCATAAATTTGTTCATACATTGTAATGACAGTAATCCTTACAAAAGAGTTGTTATAATTAGTTTTATTTGATTACCCTTTTTTTAATTATTTGTAGAGTGTCTTCTCACTCTTTTAACCCATAAAATTATTTTTTTATAAATATTTAATAAGTCATAAATTACTATTATGTGTTTGATTTTGGTTTTTTTTCTTTTTAAAAGATAAGGTATTATTTAAAAAAAATTATTATATTGTTGATTATTGTTTAAATTATTTAGCTTAAAAATTGTGTGGGATTGTCTCGTGAAATTAGATAATACAAATTTAAATACGCCTATGTTAAAATATTAGTGTGATAAGTCCAATCTATATCTTATCCCAATAGTAAGTTTTATATGAAAATGATTAATAATAAACTTATCATGAAACCGTTTTAACGTATTGATTACTTAATATTATAAATAGAATATAAAAAATTTAATGAAAAGTATCGTTAATTTGAGTTTAAGAAAAATTTTAGTAATATTTTTTAAAATAAAATTTGTGAATTTTTAGTTTTATAATTAAAACATGATAATTATTATAGTTTAAACATATAAAAAATTCCGGCCGTGCGAAGCACGGGATTTACAATCACTAGTATAGATAATATATATCTGAAAACATTACTTACTTGTGTATCTCCTTTACTTTAAAAAATTGAGATGCTTGAAAATATTATTTAATTCTAATTTTTTCTTATGATTTTTATTTTTATTTATTAATAATATCAAATGTATAATTATATTATTCACCTTGTCAACTGTTCATCTACGCATATAACACTGACTTTACTAGATAACTATTGAAATTATATTCATCAATATCTTATAATAATATATTCTCAAACCTCTCCAAGATGACAGTCAACACCACCTTATTCTTAGGCTGATATGGCATGTCTCAAATCTCTCCATTTTAAAATACTGTGCTCTCATTAAAAGTTGGTTAAACTTTTAATCTCGACCCTTCGCTCTATATCATTAAATCTAAACCATTAATTTGTATCTGCATAATTAATGCAAATAGATATTTTTTCCATTTTCTTATTTAGTTATTTTTAGAATTTATTATAAATCATATTTTTTCCAAACCTTAATGCAATTAAATATGATCTACTTATTGAATGAATCTAAATTTATCATTTCTAAGTTTGAGTTAGTATATATAGTATAATATAATGTTCGATTATTTTTTCCTAAAATAAAAGGTATATAGTTATATATTCCAAAGAATATTCTTATGTGGTATATTCTTATTATGGACAAGATATAATATTGCATGCATTTTTTTTATAAATAAGAGCATATTGTATATTTTATTTTTTTCACATCAATGTTTCATTTGTTCCACTCTTTTGCTGAGATTTCTCCCATCAATTGTTGGTTAGTTATATATCTATTGTTATTAGTATATTTATTTTATAATTAAATTCATCATTTTAAGTGCTCACAATTTGATTAGATTTAAATATCAATATCAATATGAATGTAATAATGATTGTTGATTTATGCTCTACATCGTTCAGTTTAAATATTCTTCATGTGCACAAATAATAAATTTAACTATACCATGTATTTTTATCTGAATAATTATGATGGTTTAATTGTTGTAATTTAAATCACATTTTAGATTTCAAGAGTATGACACCTCAATTTTCTCTGATTTCTAATATCAAGAGTGAGAGCCAAAAATTGACCGTTAAAGTTAGGATTGAAAAAATTGGACAATATTTTTAATGATTTTAATAGAGACAAGTTCTACTTGGAACTCATTTTGATCGATGAACGGGTATTTGTAACTTTAAAGTTTATTTCAAATTTTGTATTGTTTCTTATATAAATTAATTTCTTACCATATACTCACAATAACTAATAATGTTGATTAATTTATAAATTATTCAATATTGAAATGGAAATTGATTATTATTAAATTATTAGTCTAAGTAATGTTATTCCATAATTGTTATTAATTTATGTGAATTTTGATGTTTTTTTATTATTTAATTTGTAGGATATACCTATAGAGTTTAGTGAAGGGCACGGGCCACAGCTAAACAAACCCCATAATTTATTGTATATACCTCGAAATTTTTTAAACAAAAATACTCTTATATTAAATGCCTACAAAAAATAAATATAATATATTTTTCAGTACGCGAAATTCGCGTGGGTACACTCTAGTTATACTTATAAATACATTTGCATCAAGTTAAATTTTATAACCTTAATTGATTTTGGCTATGTGTAAGTATTTTTATAAGTCAATAAGTGTTATTAGCATTCAAAACAAATATTAAAAAAATAAAAGCATGAAATATAAAATATTTTTTTAACACATAAACACATTTATTGTATTCTTCAAATTTTCGATAAATGTCTACACATCTCAAATAAGACTTACAAAAGATTGATAGAAAAATCCAGATAATCGGGAAATAAAAAACAAAAACAAAATAAAAATAGATGCAAAAAGTAGAATAGATGGCGGATGGATATATTAGGTAATATTCAAATCTCTGATATATATCTTTAAATTTCTGATAAAAGTCTTCAAATCTTTAACGAATATCTTCATATCACTCGAGCAAGTATTGAATATCTCGTATAATCTTCGAATCTGTGATAAATGTCTTGAACTCCTTGACGAATAGCTTCACAGCTGAAAAAAAAAGAAGATAAAATTCAAATCAAAGAAATTTACAGAGTTATGCTAAATAACATCTACGATTACTTTCTAGGCACCATCTATTACAAATACAATAAAATTTACATAATCTAGACTAACAACTAAATAATATTAAAAAACAGTGATTTGATAACGTAATAATGATAATCCTATAATTTATATAATATAAAAGATGCAACTTTGCAGGTTGTGTTTACTATGGCGATGATCTAACCGTATAAATAGGCAAAAAAAAATTGTAACCGCTACTAAATTAGTAGCAAATCAGTCGTATTATACTCTCATTAATCTTAATTAATTAATACAATAATGAACGACGATGATGATAGAATGAAAAGATGATCGATGGCCAAAAAAGTTTTCCGCTCAAACTATATAAGGCCAAGTAGTGTGTATTATATATTATAGATATGAAAAACTGAAAAATTCGGGTTATCCCCGGGTTATGGGATAATAAAATAAAATTCATCACTCAAAGTAAATAAGTGATAAGATTAAATAATTAATTATTATCCAACATTATCACTCAAAGTAAACACATCCTAAAATAATTACATTGAAAATTGGTTTTTAGTGTAATCTAACCACACTCTTCCATATAATCACATCATACTTTTCAATTTTGCAATCTCAATTGTTGAGTGAGTGCATCATACACCAAGTGTACAAGAGAGTTACTCATATATATATATGTTAGTAGATATATAGTGCACTTGAATGCATTGTATGCACTTGAATTTTGGAAAAAAAAATACTCAAAACAGAAATCAGTAATACCCCAAGAAATAATCAGTAATACCTTAAGAAATAGTTAGTAATACTTGAAGAAGTAATCAGTAATACTCCAACTGAAAAAAATATATAGTTCGGCGTGTTTGAGTGTGTTTTGAAAAAATCAAAATTGAGCTTAAAATGATTTTTTTCTTGGGGTATCACTGATTACTTTTTGGGGTATTACTGATTTCTGTTTGGGTGATTTTTTTTCAAAATTCAAATGCATACCATGCACTCAAGTGCACACTAAAATTACTCATGTATAAATTGTAAGAATAATATTTTGAATTAAATTAGAAAATGTATACAAGTATCACTACAAAAAATGCGGCATTTAACGACGGCATTAACGACGGATTATACATCGCTAATCGTGATTAGCAATGGGTTTTACGATGGATAAGGACCCGTAGTCAAATCGACCGTAGCTGAAATTTACGACGGCTTTTGGAAGGCGTCGTAAATTTACGACGGACTAAGCCGTCGTAAATCTGACCCGTCAACAACCCGGTCAGACATCAAACTTTATGACGGACGTCAGCCGTCGTTAAAATTATTCGATTTTCATTATTTTTATCAGCCAGTAAAATATTTATGACGGGCACAAAGCCGTCGTTAATTTATGATTTACAACGGACACTTGTCCGTCGTAAATACTAAACCTGGAACAAAAAAAAAAGTAGCTCGTGTGGTGCGAACCACTAGGCCATTGGCCCCCAAGCTATAGACTCCGGCCCAACTTCTATATTAGCCCTATTTGGCCTGGAACAATTAATTCTAATTTCGCATCCAAGGGAAATCGAATCCATGACCTCTCTTGCATATAGAGAGGGCATGAACCGTTAGCACACTTGCTTCTTTTGTTCGATTTCTTGCAACTAATTGTATATGTATCCAAATTGAGTCATTCTTTTTTTATTATTCATCAAATTAATTCCTTTTCGTTTCTAACTTATTTTAATAAATATTGTTACCAATTTTTTTTTGTTTTGTAAATTTATTTAATTCGAAAAATGCATAATTAATATTATAATCCATTCACTTATACGTAATTAATTGTATAGGTATCCAAATTGAGTCATTTTTTTTATTGTTCATCAAATTAATTCATTTTCGTTTCTAACTTGTTTTAATAAATTTTGTTACCAATTATATTATTTTTGTTTTGTAAATTTATTTAATTCAGAAAATGCGTAATTAATATTATAATCCGTTCACTTGTACGTAATTAATTGTAACGTATCCAAATTGAGCCATTTTTTTTATTGTTCATCAAATTAATTCCTTTTCGTTTCTAACTTGTTTTAATAAATGTTGTTACCAATTATATTTCTTTTTATTTTATAAATTTATTTAATTCGAAAAACGCATAATTAATATTATAATCCGTTCACTTGTACGTAATTAATTGTATACGTATCCAAATTGAGCCATTTTTTTATTGTTCATCAAATTAATTCATTTTCATTTCTAACTTGTTTTAATAAATGTTGTTACCAATTATATTTTTTTTGTTTTGTAAATTTATTTAATTCGGAAAACGCGTAATTAATATTATAATCTCTTCACTTGTACGTAATTAATTGTATATGTATCCAAATTGAGCCATTTTTTTTATTATTCATCAAATTAATTCATTTTTGTTTCTAACTTGTTTTAATAAATGTTGTTATCAAATAGGTATTAGTAAGTTTTTTTTTTTTGGTTTGCTTGTAAACTAAATCATGTAAATTATAATAAAAATATAAATTTTGCACAAAAATATAATAAAAATAATGTTCGAATAAAAATAAAGAGTTCAGTATAAGATAAAAAAAATCCTACTCATCTGAATTGAAATTCTCCTCCTCTTCATCCTCCGGATTAGACATTCAGAGCTCCGGCGGGGGCGGCTGGATGACGGGCTGCACCGGTACCGGCGGTGGTGGTATCGATCCACCTAACGTGGATGTAACTGCCCTCCACCAGTTGTTCACCTCCTCCACATTCTTCGGCTGCGCCTCCTCCTCCGCTGCTCGTCGCCTCCTATCGTACTCAAGTTGCGCCTCTCGCAGCTGGAGGAGCTGCATCTGCTTGACGACAGTCGAGAACTGTCTCTCGATGTCGCTGGGATGAGAGTCGATGGAGGACTGGGAGGAGGATGAGCCGGGTCCACGAGATCGGAGTAGGCTCTTTCTAAAACCACCCAATCCAGTTAACCGCCCCTTCTTAGCCTTGAGGTTCTTCAAGTAGAGGTCATTTTGAAGGGCATAGTGTCTGACCCTTCTGCCTGAGGCTGAGACTGAGACTGGGAGGCAAGGTCCTCGTGCATCTTCCTCTGCAAATTAACAATACTTTAAATTAATAAATGAAATTTTAGAAAATAATACTAAAATTAAAATAAAAAATAATACGTATGTGGATCTTGGTGGTGCGGCCGTAGGTGGACCTTCCGGTCTCCTCATCCAGCGGGTGGGCAAGCTGTAGCCTCTCAAAATGAGAGGGCTCATGTCCATGCTCCCGCTCCTACAATTAAATATTTAGTAATAAAAATTTACCAAAACTTCATAAAAATAAATAAAAAAACATATAAAACTGATCAATTACAAAATGCAACCCGTGCTCATAAATGGACCGAGAATCGGCCCGATGTCGCGCGACCCCTTCTCCATCAGGGTCGCTAAGGCGATTCGCCTTGTTCTTCTGCGACTTCTCCTTGAACTCGTCGTTGTTCCAGCAGGTGAGAAATTGGGGCCACATATCCCATCCCCTGTTGTCCGTCCCCATGTTTGTCGGCTCTCCGTCCTTAAACCAGACCTCCTGGATGTTATACATCAACTCCCTGTATCGGTCGACACATTTCAAACAGAAGTTTCTCCACATCTGGGCCACGTGCTCCGGTCTCCACTGGACGTATTTCTGCAATTATATTAAAATAAAATAAAATATATTATTTACATAATTTATATTAATAAGTAATGAATAAATTAAATAAATTACATAAATTATACCTTAAACTCCTCAAAATATTGTTGTTTCCTCGTTTCAGACACCAAACGCCAACTGTAAGCCGTGGGCTCGAATCCAACGGTCATGAAGGAGTTGATTAAGTGGGTAGTAGCCTCATGTCCCGGGATCCAACTGCAACATTAAAATTACAAAAGTTAATAATATAATTAGAGTTTAATTAATAAATGTTGAATATAAAAGATTAAAACTTACGCAGTCCCACGAGGCTCAACAACAATCCGCCGCTGCCCAGTAGGATGCTGGCGGGAGAAAGATGAGCCCTCACACGTCTGGTGTGTGGACGAGGACCCCTCGGGGTCGACAACCGGAGCCACAATGGATCTAAGAGACCCCGCTCGTCTCCCTCTCCCTCGACCTCGACCCCTCTCCTGGCTTCCCCCACTCCCACCGACCGATCCACTGTCTTGTCTACTCATCTAAAATATTCAATGTATAATCGATTAACAAAATTAACATAATCAATTAAATTAACATAATTGATTAACAAAATTAACATAATCAATTAAATTAACATATATAATAAATTAAATTAACATAATCAACTAACAAAATTAAAATAATCAATTAAATTAACATAATCAATTAACATAATGAATTAACAAAATTAACATAATCAAGTAAATTAACATAATCAATTAACAAAATTAACCTAATCAATTAACAAAATTAACATAACCAATTAAATCTAATCAATTAAATTAACATAATCAATTAAATTAATATATATAATCAATTAAATTAACATAATCAATTAACAAAATTAACATAATCAATTAAATAAACATAATCGATTAATAAAAAATCTAACCAATTAACATTTTTATGCATACTCATATCAAAACAAAATTCTAAACAATTAACATATATAATCAATCTCAAAATATAACCAATTATAACATGTTTATGCATACTCATATATGATTTTAAACAATTAACATATATGATTTCTAACAAAATGTTATAAAATTCTATACAATTAACGTATATGATTTCTAAAAAATTCTAAAAAACTACACTAATCAAATGTTATAAAATGAAATATAAACGGTAAAAAAATTGAAAAACTTACGATTAAAGAGTAGGGATCGACGAATAGGAATGTTAAACGGGCTGGCCCTAACCCTATAGGGCTGCGGGCCTAAACGGTTTCGGGCCTTATCGGTTCATTTTAATCGGTCCACTAACACTCGAAACCTAACCCTAACCCTAACCCTAGCGGTCCGCGGGCTAAACGGGCCACTAACGGGCTCCGGGAAAAAAAATTTTAATATAAAATATAGATTTGTAATTGTAATATACTACCATTTAAACTAAAAAATTCAAACATGGTTAAAAATCAAACATTGTTCATAAAGTTCAAACATTAACAATATTCAAAATTTAATATAAATATCTCAAGGCTCTTCAAACTTCGACATTCGATTCTTCCTTGGACAATGATGAAACATCATCTTCCAAACTGGGCGAGGGACTGAGCGTGACTGAAGGTATACAGTTGTTGGGCGCAATGGGCAGTGAAAGTAGGCGGCCGTAAAAGACGTAGGGTTCCAAACTTTCAATTTCAATTAAAAAGTAAATAAATGAAGTAACCTAAGAAAAGTAAAAAAAAAAAAGCTTTCGGGCTAACGGGCCAGCCCGGTAAACCGGCGGGCTAGCCCGTTTAGCCCACGGGCTAACCGGTCCGGGCTAAAATAGCCCCCGCATTTTAATCGGTCCATTAGACCCCTTGAACCTAGCCCTGTGCGGTTCAGGGTTAAACGGGCTGGCCCGCCAGCCCGCGGCCCGTTTAACATCCCTATCGACGAAGAACGAACTTTAATCGGGATGAAATTGACTACTGGGTGTTCGCCGGAAATCGCCCACTTCTTCTTCAAGTTTGCTCGGGTGAGAAATGAGCTCGCCGGCGTTGCCTTTTATAGGCATAAAAATATTTGCGACGGACAGCGTCCGTCGTTAAATTTGCCGTCTGTAGGGTTAAAACGGTGTCATTTTAAATGATTTACGACGGACAGTCCGTCGTAAATATTAAATTTAATATTAACGATGGAAGGTCCGTCGTTAATTAGTCGCCGATATTAAATTCGCACCGGTTCTCGAACAGTCGCGGTCAAACGGGCGTAAATTTACGACGGAAAAAGCAGTCGTAAAACATAAATTTAAATTTTACGACAGACAGTCCGTCGTAATATTGTCGGCACTGAAGCGGTGCACCGATTACGAAAGGTCGCGGTCAAACGGGCGGAAATTTACGATGGCATCATCCGTCGGTAATTTCTATTTTAAATATTACGACGGGTGTCCCGTCGTTAATTTCAGCGGATTTCTCCACCAATGGGTCCGACTTGTTTTACGACGGCCGTTTCCATCGTAAAAGTCATTAATCAACGACGACCTTCAATAACCCGTCGTTAATACTTAATTCGGACAAGCTTTGGTTATTGTCCGTCACAAGCCCGTCGTAAATAACCAAAATTAACGACGGGAGAGCTGCCCGTCGTTAATTTTCGTCGTTAAACAACACTTTTTTTGTAATGTATATTTATATCTACACATACTGAGTGAATTGAGAAAAATAGTTTTTTGGTCCTGAAACTTATCTTGTGTCCAATTTTGGTCCCAAAAAATTAATTTTTTAATTTTGGTCCCATAATTTAATGAATAGTCCAATTTTGGTCCCATTTTCGTCAGAAATAAAAAAACAACGTCGTTTCCGGTGACGTGCCGGCGAAAATTGGGGGGTTTCGTCTAAATTGCTTAGGTGGACGCTGAATGTGTAATTAATTTAATTTTAAAAAAATTATTCAATAAAACACCTACACATTTGAATAATAATTTTTGTTGATTTCTTCCCAAGCGGCAATCCTCGTCGGAATCACGCTCACCGGAGAAAGTCTCATGGATCTCTTCACGGCAGAAGGTTTTTCCCTCGACATCAACGTTTTGCTTAGGCACAACCGCGAGAAGGACGATGCCGAAGAACACGTCGACGCATTCATCAGTTTCAACGATGACGAATCTACGATAATATTATGTATTCCGCCGGAGAAGAGAGCGTTGAGGAATTCGGCTAATTTTCCGCCGGGAGAAATCGACTGCTTCACCTTCTTAAAATCGCTATAGATTTTCAGCGCTCACAATTTCGTCTCCTAAAATCCGCCCTCGCTCTTCTGGATTTGCCCAAATTCAAGGCTATTATTCTGAGTGTGATTTGTCCGGAGAAGACAAAGGTTTTCTCCCATCTGACCGTCGACGGGATTGCTGCCGTGAAGAATTCAACAAAAAGATAAATATCAAATTTACAGGTGTATTTATTTTTTGAATAAAAAAATTTAAAACAAAATTAGTTACACACTCTGTGTCCACGTAAGCAATCATGATGGAAACCCCCAGTTTTTGCTGACACGTGACTAGAAATGACAGTCGATTTTGAATTTCCGGTGAAAAATGAACTAAAATTGGATGATTCAATAAGTTATGGGACCAAAATTAAAAAATTAATTTTTTTGGGATCAATATTGGACACTAGAGAAGTTATGGAACTAAAAAGCTATTTTTGGTACACTTTATTCTTTGGCACACAATTAGAAATAGCAGTTTTATGAGGACTACCGACTACATTACGTAATCCGATCGAAAGTACCAACTAATGTGGAAGTTTCAGGATGTTGATTTCAGAACGTAGAACAATCAAAATTCATTAGGGTATTTGAATAAGACAAATCAATTTTTCAAAAGCTCTGAAATTTTAGCCTCTAATTTTGAAATATAGGGTTCAACCCTAGAATAATAATAAAGAGATTTTTTGTTTGATTTCTAAGTACTTCCAGGACCATATAAAATATGAGTTAGTCTCAATTGCAAACTTGTAGTGTAATAGGGCACAAAGGTGAAACATGATTTTAATTTAGTTTGACTGGAAATGTGAAGTTAAACATGATATTAGTTTTACTTAAAATGTATTGGTTTTAATTTAGTTTGACTGGGAATGTGAAATTATACATGACATTAGTTTAATTAAAATGTGATACTAATTTTAATTGAAACGTGTAAACCAATAGAAGAGTATAATTGAAATGTAATATTAGATTCAACTAAAACTGTAAAATCAATGTGACATAATTTTTTATTGAAATATGACACTACTGAAACATTCACGTATTTGTATATGGTCAAATTTAGAAAGTTTAATTAGGAATTCTTTTAAAAAATAAACTTTTATAAGTTCGAACTTTTAAATGAGACATAATTTTTTCATGGTATTAGAGTCAAAAGGCTCAAAAAAATAATTAAATGAATTAGTTTCACACCTTTCTACAAAGTTCAGATTTTTTTTAAATGAGGTGAAATTCTTTCAAACTTGAAAATAGGATAAAAATCAAAATCAACCGTTTAAAATAATTTTCATTTTCTATTTAATATCCACAATAATTTCATGCACAAAAGAATATAATAGATACAAAATTAAAGTTAATCACGTTGTATGTCTTTTGTCAAAGGAGAACTCTTTTGAGGAGGCACTAATAGTGATCTCATGCTGCCCGTACGGCAGCGGCGCCACCTGTGAGGAGCTGGGCACGTGGCTGAGCTCCTCCGCATACTCCACGTCAGACAGCTCGATCTGGCGGTGGAAACTGTCTCCCTGGCCGTGGAGTCGGGAGGGGGACGGCGAGTCGCCGCCGTCCCATTGGTCAACGGACCTTCGTGGCGGGCTATCAATTTCGGACCGGTGGTATCGGAGCAGGTGGACCGGGGAGGCGCCGCGCGACGGCGTGACCGGGCGGCTGGATATTGGCGTCGCCGGAGTAGAATGCTTGCTTTCTTTGACGTTTTTCTTGGCTGTCTGGTGCCAGCTTCTCAGGGCGGTCGCCACTTTTTCGTTGAATATGGTTGGTTTCATGGTTGATCCCATCTGTAAACATTTTGTAAATAATGTTTAATCTCATGTAATATAATATGAGTGTACTGCCTTAAAAAAAATTGACTTCAAAAACAGAAATCCCTTATAATATTTTCAGTTAAAAGTTTAGGCGAGAGAATCATTTTATGTCATTACAACTTCTTTTTACTAGAGAAACTATAATGCATGATGTGATTTCTATCATTAAAGGTTTATTTTCCTCGCAGTATATGTATGTAACTAAAAAAAAAGAGTAATTCTTGTATGAGACCGTCTCATAGTATGAGACCAATAATATTTGATCCACTTTTAATTTAAATTGTGTCACTTATTAATTAAAAAGTTGTCACTTTTAAAAAGTGATAAAGTTTAAACAAAAAGTGATAATATTTTTGTTAAAAGTGACTTATCACTTTTCTTTAAAAATATTATCACATTTTATGATAATCCTATCACTTTTTTTAATTTGATAGGTCTCATATTATAAGACGGTTTCACACAAGCTTTTGCCAAAAAAAAATTAGTATTATATATATTTAGTGTAATAATGTGAAATTCAGGCATTTGCGATTGCCATGTATTTTGTTCTCAAATATCAATAGAAATATCCTAGCTGGATATGGAACAGTGAAAATGCAATAGAGAATCCAACTCAAAATATATAATTAAAGAAATATATATGAATATGAGGTTATTGACCATGTATAGAGAATTGACAAAGTATTTCATCTATATATGTGTGTGTGAATCACGTGTTCAAGGATCTAACAAAGTAGTGCAAAATTGAATACACTATAATAAAAAATAAAAATAAAAATTTGCACGGTGATGAAATTCCCTTATGTACATGAATTATTAACGTTGAACCATTGGACATAATTAATTATGCCAAAGATTCTGTACTAAAATTATATTTCTA
Source organism: Ballota nigra (assembly GCA_947034835.1). Taxonomy (NCBI): domain Eukaryota; kingdom Viridiplantae; phylum Streptophyta; class Magnoliopsida; order Lamiales; family Lamiaceae; genus Ballota; species Ballota nigra. Next base: position 36,646,229 of record OX344720.1, read on the forward strand.
GGGAATAATGGCTTATTTGTAATGAGAATTTTTAGGAAAACGAAATTCCAGCTTATTTTTTAAGTTGAAATATTATTAATTACGATAATAAATTAATTAATGAATAACCGGTGTTGATTAATTAATTAGATCATAAGAGATAAGTACCTGAGTGACAAGGGCATAAAGTGGGAGAGTGACATAACTACAAAGTATTTGTATGAGAATCCTGGTGAAAAAAAAAAAAAGAATAGAAAGAATTTCAATAAAAGAAATTACAAATGTTACAAAAAGAAAAAGGGAAAAGTTAAAGTGGAGAGAACAAACCCCATTGAGATTCTGATGATGATATCCTCCAATTTTTCATGGAAACAAGACTTGAACCCAAATTCATACTGTTTAAAAACAAAAGGTGAAAATTTATATTAGTTACTTTATATATATTTTGCAAATTTAAAATATGTAGTTGCATATATAATAATATATCCATTGATCAATTATATATTTAAAACTAACTATACATACTTCTAAACACTAACTAGCGTTCAAGAGAACATACCCAACTCCAGGCAAAGAAGGCCAATTGAAATGCATTCTGCAATGGAAAAAACATATTAAATTCTATTAAACAAGCTTTTAGGAGAGAGAAATTCTAGTATGCTCAATTTTTTGTGTTTCATCACGTATTACATTTTGTGAATTTTTCACACGAGTACATGTGATATACTCTCTCCGTCTCCAAACACTCTTCATAGTTACTGTTTTTTCGTATTTTAGCGAACGAAATTTTTATTAGTATTTAAAATAATAAAATAATTTGTAGTGGGACATATAATAGAGGAGCGATAGATTTATCAAACACTTTATTTAAAATCATTTTATCATTTCAAATACTAATAAACAATTCGCTCGTTAGAAAAAAGTAATTGTGAAAAGTGTTTAGGGACGGACACAGTATATAAATCGGTTATTGCTTTTAAAATGTATACTCATGTATTTAAATAATAAAATAGACAAATTGATTGGAATTGACCATGTGTGCACCGGTGGATATAGATGTAATACTGAAGGTCCACCATTATTTTAATTGATTAGTTAAAAAAAATTATGTGTTATTATGACATTGGTTGATTGGGCAAATGATCATTTCCGACAAATCGATACACATGATATATAATGTCGAAAAAGGGTACCTGAAAAAGCACAAAATTAATGAGGTAGAGAACTAGGCGTGGGCGATTAAACCAGAAAAGATGATCTCCAGGCTGAACCAACGGCACTCCCTGGACAACTTCGCCCCTTTCTTGAAATCTCAGACCCATTTTCGTAATTATAACTTGTAGCTTGGTCCCAACCAGTAATATTATCTGTCCAATGTTTCACATTTCAAGGCACGTAATTATCTTTCTGAATTTAATTAAATATAAATTCTTTATTTATCGTATCAATTTACAGGTCAACTTATGTGCATGTAAATAATTGACTACTTACAACTAATGGGATGAATGGAAGCCAGAGATAGGAATACCAGCCTGTCCACACAAAACAAACAAAAAAGTTTATGAATAATTAAATTTTGCTTATGCTTTATCATGAATGGAAGCTAAAGATAAGAATAACAGCATGTTCACACAAAACAAAATTAAATACTATTTTATTATATATTTACCTTCCTAGGTTTCGGATCACAATTTTATTGATCTTATATGCACAAGTCCCAATCACAGTTAGTCATGGTAATAAGACAAATTCTCCTATATTATCTTATGTAACTTGTTTATCAAATATGGCACCGTAACATTTACACGCATAAAAACACAATTATGTGAATAAATATAATGGTATTAATTTATAAGTATATTAATTTAATTTATTGAATAAATATAATGATATAAATTTTATACGGTGGATAAATTTTATCTGAGACTGACTGATAATAAAACATTTATATTTTAGGATATACTCCCTATCAATTACTGCAGCAAGAATATGACATAAATTTTTATATTGTAAATTTCATATCTGAGGTTTGTTATGCAGTATATGTCAGATTAATTAAATGACATTATTTTGCATTGATGATTCAAATTGAGATTATATATTTTCTTGCAATGATCATTTCATGCGTTTTGGCATAAGCCTAATGCACTCACCATGAGTATTGAAGAGTAGGAACAACACAGCAAACATCCAGATTGGTGGACTGAAACAAAAACAAAGAGATATTTTTTCATCAAGCTCAAAAATTGCAAATATATTTAGTCATATAATTATTTATTTCTTATATAGATGATTTATCGGACTAAATTAAATTGAGACGATAAATTATATTGCAGTGGAATAATAATAATAATAATAATAATAATAATAATAATAATAATAATAATAATATTATGTATGGAGGAAAATGAGGCACCAACCTGATTCCGACTACCACTTTGAAGTCTTCATCAAGTGATCTTTTGATATACTTCTGAAAATTAAATTTAGCATGTGTTTGGGGTCCAAGGTGTGCCTGATCAGATTTGACAAGTTAACTACCTCGATTTGCAATGACCAATTAGTTCATATTTATCAAAAATTAAACTCGTTTTAATTATACAAATTACATTTCGAGAAAAACTAATTACTAATTACCATAATAAATCCATGGCGGAGGGTTAAATAATCAACTTTGGGAACCGATCTCACAAATTGTCTAAAGAAACACACCTGAAATAAGGGGAAAAATGGGAAAGAGTTAGTATCACATACTTCAATTGCACCATGTAACTGAATTCATAGATGAAACATATATGCTAATATAACTGAAAAAAGTATAGACAAAATATATATAATAGAAATATGCCGACTAAGTTTGATTGAAAACGTTAAATAAAATATGCAGACTAAAACTATGTGTATATATGATTTGGTGATAAAGAAAACGTTGAATATGAGTATATATATATATAAATAAATAATATATATATGTATATATTATTTTTTAAAAAAAATAACGGGTTGAATATGAGTATATATTGATCAAGTACGTTAACATTGAATAATTGAGGCAAACACCACGTGTAAAAGATGAGTGTGATATATTGCCTAATTAAAAGTGATGCATTATGTTTATATATTTCTTATGGATTAAGACACTAATGAAAAAGTAGGTCAGTCGGTCCATTGAAAAAGTCAATATTTAGAATTTAAGAAAGTTAATTAATAAAGATAAAGGTCATAGCAAAAAATGTATTTATATGTATTTGATTTTATTCAACCTTTTACCGGTTTCCAAATGCACACTAGCTAAATCAATTAAAAATATGCAAGTACGTAAGTAAGTTCTTTAAGACAACCCATCCCTCACCCCCACCCAAATACTTACGTATATAAAGATCAATGAATTATTTGTTTATGTCAAGTGTCAAACTGTGGAAATACTTACAATCCAAAGTAGAATAGGAGTTTTGCTCCATGAACTCATGTGCCTCCTCCCAAATGATGTCTCTCTTGCAAACCTAAATCTTTCAGGATCTGCCAATATAATTGTCACAACGTAACATGTTAAGTTCGCTTAAAATTTCACAAATTTGCATATAATTCATAAATTGGTGTGTGTAAAATAAATAATACATTACGTATAATATATTTCAAAGGGTAAAATGTAAACATAATAATACATATAGTTGAGCAAGGCTTCAGTGATAATTGTTAACTGCATGAAACTTTCATTTAGTAATACCATAACATGTATTCAGTAGTATCATTACACTTATAAATTAATAGTACACACAATTAGATGTGTTTATGTGTAAATCATGTGTGATATTAATTTATAAGAGTAGTAGTATTGATGTGTTTCGTATGGTGAACTAGTTTCACATAAGAGTCTGCCTAGATTATTTGATTCGGAAAAATACAAACCATGCGAAAATTGATATTCGTCTGTTCTTGTTTCGATTTCCCATGCTTTCCATCTTCTCATCTAAAATCAAACATGCAAATAACACATCATAAATTTGGTAGTGTACAAATATAAATATTTGATCGCCGATCAATTTCCTTAAATAATTGTGTTGTGTGTTTTTAATACCACAGAAAGAACATGAGTGCTACCTTAAATCTTCCCAAGGTTATGGTGAGAATACAATAGAGGACATGAAAAAGGGCCAACACAAAGATGAAAATATGCAGCTGATTTATACCATCCGAGGACACAAGTGGTACTTTACCCTGCAAAAAACAAAAAAGCCACCAAGGATTAATTTCCACACGTCAATTATTTCATGCATAAGTTAAATAATATCCTAATTAATATAATTAATTCATGATCTAATTCAAAGTCTAATTACAAGGTTGTGTATATTCATGCCTTGTCTGCACATTTGTCACTACCACCGCCGCCGGCCAAGATCCGCCTAGCGCCGCCGCCAACCGCCAGAAGTCTCCGGCGGTTATCGTCCCCAACATCCTCGTCTTCCGGTGGATACTTCCTCTCCTCATTCTCCTTGCTGCATGGGTGCCACGTGGACCCCACATCCTCTGATATGCATATTTCCGAAATTACCCCCTGCCCTACTGTTAGCAGCAACGATATGAACCCCAGCAGCATCAACTCTTTGAAAAAAAAGGTTAAATAATTAGTCGAATTTATTTCGAATTTGAATCGAAATTAATCAATAAGTTCGTTTTTGCACCTGATTTGATCTTCTCAAGTGATTCGTACAGAGCCTTTTTATGCTTCGACTTTAACCACTGAAAATATTTTTGAACACAAATTTTATTTAAATTGGTCACGCATGTGAATATTTTCTTATATTATATATGTAATATTTCATTTTTTGTTACCTTTCCTATTAAATGGATGATGTGCTCAATAACAATAGAGATCGCAACCAAAACAAAACACACAACGGCCACCGCCCACGTCGGCGTTTGCTCCAGCGATCTTCCGCCGCCGCCACCTCCCGCCATTCCGCCGCCGTCTGGAACTCCCACTTATAACACTGAATATTGCTTCTAGATAATATTATCAAAATATAAAATTTCCAGTTTCCTCTTTGGGCAAAAGTATGCCAAAAATATTTTAACCTTTTGATTAATGAGGAAAGTTATAAATAAGTGTAGACATATGGAAAGAGAAGAGGTATATATATCTTTTCTTTTCTTTTCTTTTTTTTTTCTTTTTGGGAAAAGGGAAACAGGGGTGGGAAAGGCGTTCAAGACTTTGACTTTAGAGCCGCGTGAGGATATTGGGATTTTCTTGACTAATGAAATTATTATATTTAATTTAATTAAACCCAGAATAATACTCAGATTTATTAGAATGGGATTATCTTGACTATAATGAAATTATTTAATTAGACCCAAATAATACTCAGATAATTAGATATTGACTATGGCTATTGTAAAGCTTGAGAAACAATATTTGTTTAGCTCGTTTGCCGTAGGTTCACTATCTCCCTGAGTCTAACCTGAATGTGAAAGTACGTTTCCTTGGAATTATTTTCCGGAAGAATCTAATTTGACTTTTTAACAGAAAATTTTGGGGAGATACTCAAGTTGAGATTCTATCCAAGTTGAAATATAAATATAACACAAAACTAAATTCTTGTGATAAATTTTTTGAGTATGTATAGAGTGAAATTGGTTCATGTATAAATTACTAAAGAGTATTAGTTATTTTCATTGAAGTGTAATAGTTATTTTTATTGAAGAGTATTACTGATTTACACTGAAGAGTTTTAGTTCATTTTCACTGAACAATTAAGACTCTTTAGTGTAAATAAGTAATACTCTTCAGTAAATACAACTAATACTCTTCAATGAAAACAACTACTCCCTCCGTCCACCAAATTTTTACCCACTTTCCTTTTTGGGTTGTCCACCAAATTTTTACTCATTCTCTTTTTGGAAATAAACACTACTCACAAACAAATAAATGAGTCCCACAATATCCACCACAATACTCTTACTTTATCTACTTTATCTACTTTTTCAATAAAATACTAATTTTCATTAAAAACTGTACCCAACAGTAAATGGGTAAAAATTTCATGGACGGAGGGAGTAATATACTTCAGTGATTCAAGTATAAACCAGTTCACTCTATACTTTATCAATTTTTTTACTAATCGATATTTAATTGTGTTGTATCACCATTTTGTCGATTTTGTTGCTTATATTTGTTATCAATTTTATTATCGGTAAAAGAAAATATATTATAAAAATTGGAATACAATTCAACTCTTATAATATTAAAGTATTACGACATCTTTCTCTCATATTACAAACAGCGGTACGGTGGATTACAACTCCACTCTAAATTTGAGACATCATTGCTACTTTTGTCTTCTATTACCAACCAAGACCATAATCTTGCTTTTATCTCCGATTTTTTTTTTTTTTTTTTTGAAGCATTCGCCCTCTTACCATTAAAAATCAAGTCATTTCTCGCATTCCAAATCACACAAACTGTTGTTGCCCAAAGAATTGTGGAATACCTGGATTCTCTACCTCCCAAGAATAGTACCGTGATGCATCAAATGACATGCCGATTCAAAACATCCTGATCAAACTTTCCATGCAAAGTTGCAGTTGAAAAAAAATGTGAAACACACATAGCACAAGAATTATCTCCTTGTAAAATACCTCGCCTTTGCAGTGCTGACTTCGTGAGAACGCTCCTCTTCAATATCTTCTAAGTAATAGGATTTTTTTTAATAATTAATAAAATATTAAGTAAATTGTATATTTAAAATTTATATAATAATTAATAAAAAAAATACATTCTTGTATTCATATCATACTTTTAGGGATGACATGATGGGTTTGCTCTGTTTCAGGACCGGCCACAAAATTTATGGAACGACACACGCCTCGTTTGAGGACCCACCGTGACCAACCCTCCCCACCACGCCTACTTTTTTATTAACTTAAAATTAATTTAAAATACATAATATCATCATTTTGACATTTAATAAGTATTCCACTTGAAATATATAATTATTTAAAATAATATTTAATATTCATCTTATGTTTAAAATTAAATAAGATATGTAATGTATTTGCACAAACATATATATACATTAATATGGATCAATGTAAATTATGTAATAATAGTCATACAAATACACAAGCCAGACAACCCATCAATAACTAGCATATCAATTATCATTCATTACTACTATTAAACTCATATTCATTAATTTCGTTTTATTTCAACAAACCAATCACCATTTTAATAAAAAATTGGGCCTAGTGCTCAAGATTAACATGTTACCTATATAATAAGCATGTTAATAGACTCAAACCTGACATTTTTAATGAGCGAGTTGGGTCTAAAAGCATATTTGAGGGGCTTTTTTTTTTTTTATAGCCCAAGTCACTTTGAATCTCAAATCTAAAAGTAACTATGTATAATAGAGTTCTAATTTTAAGATTTATTCATTTCATTCTATTGTTTAACAAGATTTAAGGTTTATTTTTGTTAAATTTTTTGAATAGTTATTTAAATATACATTATTACTTATTAGTTATATTTAATATAAAAAATAGTTATTGAATATAAAATATTTTATTTTAAATAACACACACACACACATATATATTAAACGAATCATATATTGAGCTTAAAGACTTTTAGGGTATGTTTGTTTTGGGACTCACACGGATGGACTTTGGACTTTGCAATCCACGCCCCATACGAGTTCGGGATTTAAAATCGGGTTTTCAAATCCCAAACTCAATCCCTACCTATAAACCTATTACTATTTTTCATATAATTAAATACAATCACATCATTACTTTTTTATCATCCACTCAACCTCTCTCCTACTTTTCTCTTACACAATATAATAAAATAATACAACATCAATCACTAATAAACATTGATTTGACATAAAGTAAAATCTCACCCTACTAAAATCCCAAAACAAACACATACTCATATTATTCATCAAGATTTTCACATCCTAAGATTTCAAAGTCATGACTTCCCCCGCACACTTAAATCCCAAAACAAACGTACCCTTAGCGAGTTGGTTGGATTGTAGGCCATGTTGGATAATATGGTTTGTTCCCATCCCTATTTTTCTCTTTTCTTTTTTTTTTTTTTTGCCCCGCTATGTTAGGCTGCTAGCCTTTCTCGACAATACTGCCAACTTCGTATGATTATTTTGAAAAAATTATTATATTTTAATAATTTAAAACTCATTTTTTATAGGTAAATTTATTTTAAGGCATTCAAATTTTGGTAGCTTTATTTTCCTAATCTTGATTAAAATCCATCATATAAAATGAATCCTTTTAATTTAAGATTTCCATAAATAAAGTTTAATGTGAAATAACATTTTTTAATTTTTTTATTAAATTTTAATATTGATGATTCTAGATGATAATCGGAACATAAATATGAAAATTGTTGACATAATTTTATTAATGTTGATAATTTAAATTGATAATAAGTTTGCAAATGTTATTGAGAATTAAAATATACCTTTTTTAATCTTTCTTTTAATAAAAGTTAATTAATGTAATATTTATTGGATCGGAGTTGGCATTAATCAATTTTTTTCTTATGATGACAATTGATCCAATGACAAGTACTGAGTATAATTATAACCATCTAGCTAGATATCTTAAACGGGCTAGCCCTAGCCCTATAGGACCGGCCCTAATGGGCTTCGAGCTAAACGGGTTAGGGCTTTATCCGGTTTACTCTTCACGGACCTCTAATAATTAAGACCTAACCCTAACTCTAGAGGGTCTCGGGCTAAACGGGCCACAAACGGGTATGTCGAAAAAATTAAAATTCAACACAAAACTTAAAATAGTGTGCAATAAAATATTAATGAATTTAAACATTGTTCATAAATTCATTAAAATTATATAAAAACAATTCAACATAATTATAAAAATTCAAACATCAATACTTAAAAAAGTACAAAACACCAACACGTAATAGTTCAAACATCAATATGTAATTCATTAACTGATAAATTGGAAAAATGTGAGTATATTAATACTTTAATAATAATAATTAATTCACTTATTATATAATATAAATAATATATATATATCATCCGGGCTGGCGGGCTAGCCCATTTAGCCCACGGGCTAATAGGGCCGGCCAAAAAGGCCCGGATTTAAACGAGTCTCTTAAACCATGACCCTAACCCTGCATTTTTAGTGTTAAACGGACCAATTCGTTTAGCCAAGCCCGAATTAACATCTCTATTTGCACCATCCACTTTTCAAGTACCAAAAAAAAAAAAAAAAAAAATCTATTCATAATTCAATTCATATACTATGTAATTAGCTTGTAATTAAAGATGGTATGAGGATTGAAATCAAGTAATTAAGTCTAAAATCTATTCATAATTCAATTCATATACTATGTAATTAGCTTGTAATTAAAGATGGTACTATGAGGATTGAAATCAAGTAATTAAGTCTCGCTTTTTCCAAGAAAAAGAGAAATTGTTAAAGTATTTGAATTTTCTATCTATATTTTTTTTTTCTTTTTCTAATTGAACCTCTACAACTGTAGGGATAGGGGTCCGGAGATCTGAGTGTTCACACCCACACGTTCTTATTGTTTTAAATTTTATTTTAATTACTCTCAATATATTACTTTACAAATTCTTATATACATTTGGTATACGGTACATTCACTAAATAATTAAAATTATTTACACCAAAAAGTGTAAACTGATTACACTGAAAATCGATAACATTGAATTTCTTTTAGTGTAATAAACTCGTACATTGTAACCAATTCACATTTTTCAGTAAAATAACATTAAATGTTGCAATATATAAGAGACGAGAATGTACTAAGTAACATAATAAAATATAAATTTAATAAGAAAAAAGATGATTCTGTATGCTATATTAATTAGTCTCATTATAATATATTTAATCAAATTATATGACATTGCTTGCAAATTAAAAAAGGACGAGAATCATTCGTCGACACTATTTTATTTTATTCTCCACTAATTAAAATTGGCTTTTGAGTGTTCATTTTCAAATGGAACAATCTTGCGTTCTTCAATGATCCATATGCATAATGGGACAGCTCATCGAAGCCTCACGTTAAGAGTATACCCGCACGCAATTTGCATTAATTAATTAATTAAGGGACATTGCCAAAGATTAATTAATTAGATAGCTTTTTTCTGAATTTTTCAAAACATTTTTATTTATTTGTATTTTATCGTCAGAAACTGTCTAAGTCAACGTAAGAGTTAAAATGCAAAGACTCCATGCATTTTACGTATACAATTTGGAAAACAGTATATAATTAACGTTCAGTTAATAAATGAAAACGTTGTTATTTTTAGGAGTAATTTTATAAAAAATAAGCATGTCTCTTCATAAATTTCTACGTCAGTTAAAAAATTTATAAACTGCAAATTGCAATATCATAAGAAAATATACCGTTCATTATAAACTTATCATAAAACTGTTTTAATAGATCGAATATTTGACCAGGAAAATCATTATAATATTGGTCAATGGTATTAAATTATAATTATTGTAAATTTTCTTAAACTCAAATTAATAATAACCTGATAGAAGTATTGATACTCCCAATCTAATATTTAATACTTTAAAACAATTTCATAATAAATTTATCATAAATTATTTTCCTATAAAACCTACCCATACCTGAAAAAAAATAGCAATTTTCCGATTGTTACAAGTCCAACGTATTCTGAGGATATTTACCTGCACGCCGGAATTTAATATAACAAAAAGAAAAAAAATGGCATGGAGTTATAGTAGAAAAGACTAAAGAGGAAAGGGGTTTATTTATTGTATTGCATCATCATCTTGCATGTCATCAATATAATGTTTTTCTAGAAAAAAATATTTCAAAGTGGATACATCGTACGGGGATACTCCACGGACATGCTGCGATCGCCGAACTAGTGCGTCCTTTTGTAACATGGTAGAAGCTCAAGCATCTTATATCATAAATATTGCAATTTTTAAAACACCAAATCTCATATGTGTTTGCATTCGCCACATTTTCAATTAAATTAATCTGCATATTTTATTTATTTTATCTTTACGTTTCATTTTATGTTTTCAGTAAAATCTAGACGTTTTAGTATAGTATAGTTTGCATGTTTCAATATGTACTTCCTCCGTTCCTAGGTAAACTTCCCACTTTTCTTTTCGAGCCGTCCCATGTAAACTTCTCATTCCATAAATGACAAAAATAATACTTTATTACATATAAACTTTAATCTTCAAATTCACACAATATTACCAAAGTGTCACTCATTCAATTCAATTTTCAATACTATTCATTAATTTATACCAAAAGTCAACACGTGAGCCACCATATATTAATAAATAAATACACTTTCATAAACCATTCAACAAAAAAAAAGTAGGAAGAAAGTTCGGTGACGGAGGGAGTATTTATTAGAAAACTATATGGAGTATATGGATTATTCGACACTTCTCTACAAATTTAAACTTTAAATTATATTAAATTATTTTATGATAGCAGATTTTTTTTTTCAGAGGTTTTGGCTCATGATTCATGTCGTGGCTAAACTTGCTAACAATTGCACTAATATTAAATTATAAAAAATTTCATTTTATTATTTTGTTTAAAAAAATATTTATTTATAAATATATGGTGTGTCAACATGTTGACTTTTGTAAAAGGTAATGGATAGTTGTGAAAAGTAAAAATTAGCCGTTTAAGAAAATATTTGTTTATTAATAGGGTTAATTTCATATAAATTCACGACTTTTATGCTTAATATCAATTTAATCACGAACTTTTAGATTTTTGTAAAAAAAACCCAACCTTTGATACTATTGCAATTTAATACACGTTTTTTTTCTTCCGGCCGGCAACCGATGACGTGACTCGTCAGAGCGCGTGTCATCTTACCATGTAGGATTACACATGTTTATTTTATTTATATATTAAATCCACATCATAAGTAACACTTATCATTTAAATAACATCTTTCTACTTAAAGTTTAAATAGCAACCAAATAAATCTAAAAAACTAAGAACGTAAAAAGATTTATTACATATAATTTATGTTGGTTGTTGTTTAATTTATTTGGTTGCTATTTTAATTTTAAGTAGAAATGTGTTATTTAAATTGTAAATGTTACTTGTGATGTGGATATAAAAAAATAAATAAAGTAAACACGAGTAATCTTACATAGCAAGATGACACACGCTCCGGCAAGCCACGTCATCGGTTGCCGGCCGGAAGAAAAAAAACGTGTATTAAATTGCAACAGTGTCAAAGGTTGGATTTTTATATAAATATCTAAAAGTTCGTAATTAAATTGATACTAAGCATAAAGGTGGTGAATTTATATGAAATTAACACTTATTAATATATGAAGTGTTGTTTTTTGCTATTTATGAAAGGAGAAACCTATTATGGGGCGGCCCAAAAAGAAAAGTGGGAAACTTACGAATGGATAGAGGGAGTATATACATGTTAGACTCTATCTGTCTTCCACATGATGAAATTGATAGTTCAGAAAACAATATAAATGATGAAATTGATAGTTCAGAAAACAATATAAATTCATGAGATGTAATTCCTTTAATATTTACCTGTATATTTTAATTATACTCTCTCCGTCCTGCTATTATGTTCCTGTTTTGTCATTTTGGTCTGTCCCACTATAAATTTCTCATATTTTATTTGGAAATCAATTAATAATATTATATTCATTCACTTTATTCACATTCACTCGTTTAACCATATTACACTTCATTCTCTTTTCTTTTCATCACATCACTTGTACTGTATCTATATTACTTATCTTTCTTAAATGGTGTGCCCAAAGTAATGGGAATATGATACCGGGATAGAGGGAGTATTATTTAGACTGCACATTTTATTTTTATGGTCAATTACACAATGTAACAATACGCACTGTACTGGGTCATTTTTAAAAAGTTTGGTTAAAAATTACAACTCAAGATTTGTCGAATTTTGCAACTATCCCTTATTTTATTTTATTTTTCATAAAAACTGTCAGGGTCAATGAGTTTAACTTTAAACACAATAACCTAAGAAAAGAATTGGATAGAATTGTCAAATAATATTTTTATTTTCTACACTGTACCTTTCCGTAGGACCTAAAAATAGTGTTCCACCAATGATATTCCAAAAACATATCCCATTTAAAACAACCTTCTATTACTCAATATCTCTGTATTTCGTGCTATCTAGAATGCAATTGTGCATTTTAATTCACTTGTGCATTAATCATACATTGAAATTTTTAAATATAAAAATAAGAATTTGCTCCTTAAATATGTAAATATGTGCGGAAAATATAAAATCACACGTACATGTGAATTGTCCCACATCAAATATTAAAAAAAAAGTGAAACTGGTTGTAAAATTTAGATGACTACTCCAATAACCAATTAGTTTTAGATCGAATGAAACTTCAATAGAGGAATAATCCTTCGAATATTAGTTTTTCAATATTTGTTTCGATCAAAAATATATTATTAATAGTAGTTACATAATTAATTTGTTAGTAAAAATTCGAATAGCCCCGACTTTTAGCCTGTGAATACTATCATATTATATTTTTTCTCACTATTTTATATAGTTATTATTGTCACGTTACGGCATCTGCATATGTTTTTTCCCGGTGATGAGGCGCATGGTTAGCTCTATAAAATGAGGATAGTTTGTAGAACTATTGTAAACAGTGTTTGACCGTTTAGCCAGCAGTCAGCGTCACGCTTTCTCCCTGTGGCGAGACCTCTTGCCTTGGATACGTGAGGAATGTTGTACAGGTACTGGGGCGCTGAGTGAGGATGTCATAAAATACGGGGTTTGAGGATACGATTATTTTAAATAGTAGGGTACGATTCTATTTATTTATATTTTAATACTTAAAAGAATATAGTTTTAAATTTTTTGTAAATTAAATATATAAAAATCATAATTTTTTCTACTCCAAGACTTAAGTATATTCAATAATTTAATATAATTAAGTAACAAAACATCAAGTCAAGTTTCATTAGTCCAATACATATGTCATAAGGGACACCCTCATATGCACCTGCTGCACGGTGCACTAACTCAACAATTGATATTGTTTATACCAAAAAGTGTAGGCTGATTACACTAAAAGTGTGATTACATTACACTGAAAATGATTTTCAGCATAAACTTTTCAGTGTAATCAAATCATACTTTTCAATGTTAATAGTCTCAATTGTTAAGTGAGTGCACCATTAACCAAGTTTACAAATGAGTTGCTCATGTCATAATATTGAATTCAATTTAAAAATGAGTATCAAATTGTCAATGTAAAATATATTACATTATAAATTTCAATTGAAATAACGTATTTAATGTTTAACAAGTAGGATTTGCTATTAGGATTCAAGAATCCAATAGCTGGATTCGCCAGGTGGAGAATTTGATTTGCTGATTCAAGAAATTGCAGAGGGGGTGGGTGCAAATCTGATATTGCATTATAATATTTTTAAAAGAATACGTGTATCATAGAGGTATAAGTGTACTTAAATTGAGAAAACCTTATATATATATATATATATATATATATATATAAATAGTTCAACGAAGTAAGTCTCTTTTGCACCTAGTAATTGATGCACTCACTCAACCATTGAAATTGTTTACATTGAAAAGTGTGGACTCATTACACTGAAAAGTGTTCAGTGTTATCGATTTTCAGTGTAATTAATCCACACTTTTCCGTGTAATTAATCCACTTTTTTCAGTGTAAATAAATTCAACTGTTGAGCGCTTCTCCAAATTAAAGTTCTCGAAGTGTTCAATCATCATTAGTTGGAAAATACGTTCATTAATTTCAAAGTTCATTAGATCGGATGAGATTTTTTGTTTTACAAATGCATAACATTTTATATTGTAGGAGTATTATTTAGATGAATGATATTTATATGGGTAAAGCTAATTGTCCAGATTCTGGACGTCCATAGAGGGGCAAAATAGTCAGTTTACTTAAGTAATCTACCCCTAATCCAAAAAGGTTCCGAAAATATTTCAAAATTCAGAGTTTGTTTTCATTTCAAATTCAAATTCAAAATGTATTCTCTCTCTTCTCTCATCAATGATAGTTCCAAGAAAAGAAATACAACTTTCAAATATTCCTTTAATAATTTCATCCAAACTCTACCTCTCTCTCTCTCTCTCTCTATCATCGTGTTCTATCTCTCTCTCTCTATATTCTTCATTTCTTCGATAAAAAAAAAGAAAAAAAAAACCCTCATAACTCTAAGAAATGTCAAAAAAATATTATGTTGTTTTCAAAGGTGTAAGGGTTGGCATCTATAGTAGTTGGTATGAATGTGCACCACATGTTCTTGGTTTCAAAGGAAGTGTCTACAGATCTTTCCGGACAAAGGATGAAGCCATTGCTGCTTATACATCTTATTTTCGAAGGGATGTAGATGAAACCAATGTCGAATATGCCGCTTGTTTTGGAAAGGAAGTGAAGGAAGAAAAAATAGCAGGTGATTATGTTGGATGTTTGAGAAAGCAATTGAAGAAAGAAGAAATAAATCTAGATGTGAATGAATGTATTCGGATGAAATATTTCTGTTTTGGTTGTATTTTTGGGATTGTTTTAGGCATTTTCGTCTCCATGTTCGAATAAAAATTAGGGTTTAATGTATTTCAATATTTTGCACTCTATATTAACCTTTAATGTAAACTTGTGTTAATTGCAATTTTTTGCCCCTTACTACTTTTTTTTAACTAGAAATAAAAAACAAAATTATGAAGAAATCGATTTCATAGAAGATATTTAGATAGAGAAAACTTGTTATTTTGTAATTTCTACATAAGAAATAAAAGAAAAAATCCGAAGAATAAATCAAACTTAATTGATGGTGATTGAATTGGTTGTTGATGACCTTTGATCAATGTTGTACGTTTCGCCTGGATGTTGCCCGCACCGTTCGTGCGTGGTCACCCGTCGATGATACCCTTGTTCGTGACTTATTCGACGGGTGAGTGCTCGATTCTTGCTGTTCTTGTGATCGTACCATTTTCCGGATTTTGATGTTCCTTTGGTGAAAATCTTATGTTTGTGGATGTTTTGACCTAGAAACAACTAGCCTTGCATGTAGGGATTTGGTTGTTTACAAACCTTTATCCACACATGCATGCATTCAAGCTTGTAGGTCTTGTGTAACACCACTTGAAACACTCAAGTACACTTCCAAATTCCAATTTCCGGCGACTTATTGCCGGAATTATGCAGTTTCCGGCGACTTCTCACAAGAATTCTTCAAATCTTCAACCGACGGAGGTTCGAACCCCTTCTTCTAGCGCCAATTGTTGATGGCCTTTGATCAATGTTGATAATTAGTGGTTGTTTATGCTAAGAAAGATCACCAAACAAAGATCAATGTAGGATTAAAGCTAGATTTTTGTAAGTAAAGATTGAGAGATAAATTTGCAAGAGTTTGGCTTGTTTTTGAATTAGTAACCCCCTTTCTTATTATCCCATGAAGGGTATTTATAGAGGTACAAGCAAGTAGGAGGTGTCACCTCCCTAATCATCTTAATTTTCATTGTGACAAGTGTTAAGACACTTGTCATCTCCTAAGCTATTACATCTTTACACAATAACAAGTGTTAAGACACTTGTTTGTTCCTAATGTAATGCCTAATTATTGGGATTTCTGATGATCTTCCGAGGTGCCCTCCTGCTCGCCTGCTCGCCACTAGTTAGGTCTTTGTGTCTTCTTGGTCTGGTTGTTCGCCACCTTCTTGTGCTCTTTATGACCAGTTGCCCGCCTCCTGGTATCATGACCAGCTGCTCGCCTCCTAGCATCATGACCAGCTGTTCGTCTACTCGACCTTGGTCTTCAAGCCCAGCTGCTCGCCTCCTAAGGTGTGAAGTCCCTGCTGGTCGTCCTTTTCATTTATTATTTTCATTCTTGATTTCTTAATCTCATTAGTTTAATATTTTTATTTCTAATCTTGTTACCCGGTTGTTCGCCTATCAACAATGCCCCCTAGTTTGGCACATAAGGATAGATTTTATCTTTTTTTGTCAAACTATTAGATAGGCTAAACTATTCGATAGGAGGCGAGCAGCAGGGAATTTGTCTTTCATTTCTATAGGGAGCGAGCAACATGTTTTTTAAATTTTGAGCGGGAACTCTCGGAGGCGAGCAACAGGGAACGACGCTTGTACATGCGTCATTTCGTTTCTCAAGGCGCAGAATTCGAAGCGACGTGGTCGCCTACGCGTGCATCCCTAAATTGCATCTAGGGGCTTCATTTTTCAAAATCTCTCATTTTCGCCCCTTAACCCACACTTATAAATAACTCCATTTCTCTTCATTTTTCCTTTTTCACGATTTCTTGCGTGCAAATCTGCCATTAACGAACTTCAAGCTTTTTCTTCTCCATTCTCTTCGATTTCTTAGTTGATTCTCTCGATTCACAAGGTGAATTTCTTGGTTTCTTTTGTTCTTTTATCGTAATTTCTCACATTGCATTTTCAATTTCGCGATTTTCGTTCTTGTTTTTCACAATTCCACCATCGCCGCCATTGTTGCCGTCGTACCTCCGCCGTGCCGCCGCCGCATTGCCACCGTCCTTCCGCCAGATTTCTTGTTCCCCCGTCAAAATTTATTTTTGTTGGTGCTATTTTCTTAGGGTTTCAATTATTTGATTTGTACTTTAAAAAATTTTTAAATGGCATCTCCATCCTCAAGTTATACCCCTTCTCTTGAAATTTTTAAACGTAATCCGGGAAAGAGGCCCGTAGAAGATGAACCGCCGCGCCCTGCTCCTCGCCGCTCGCTCCGGCGAGCAGCCGGTCAGAACCCTAGAACTTTGCTTGTCGACGAGGACACGGGTTCCGAGGCGAGCTCTGTTGCTCGCTCCATTGACTCTTTCTATGCTGTGGAAAGCTCGGGCGAGCAGGACGTCCAAGGCCCGGTTGCTCGCTCCTCGGCTCGTGAAGGAACTTCCTCGGATTTAGGCGAAGATTCCACTGAGGTTGCTGCTGAAATAGAAGAGATGAGCCTCCATGGGGATACGGGAGCGAGCAGCGAGCAGCCGGCCAGGAGCGAACAAGTAGCCAGATCGGGGAGCGAGCAGGTGGAAGTTACATGGGAATTTCTCCGAGAGATAAATTTTCCTATTTCGAAGCCAACCCCTGAGTCTCTTGTTCCTAAAGCCGTAGTCCGAAGGCAAGATTGGATCGATTACGCCAACAAGTATTACAACACATTCCCTGTTCCTGCTCGACCTATTATGGAGGCTCTTCCATCAACATACACATCGAGCAAAATAACCAGTGTGGTTACTGAGGAGGATTTAACTCGGATACGGTCTCGCTACCGTATTCCATACGATATCCACTTGTACGTCCCCCAACCAGGAGAGAGAGCAGACAACCCACCTCCAGGCTGCACTGCTAATAACCTTGACGTACTTAACACAGGGTTCCCTCTCCCTCTGCACCCGGTGATCGGACGATTCTTGAAGGACATAAACCTGGCGATCACTCATATTACTTCAAACGGTTGGGGTAGTTTGTTGGCGTTTATGACCCTTTTCAGGTTGGAAAGATACAAGAATAAAATTAGCACGACGGAGATACACTATGCTTTGACCATCTCCTCGGCTGTTAATGAAGACGTGCTTGGTTGGTATTATATCAAAGCCCGTAGTGGCGTCAAATTGATCGAAGGGGTGCCTAATAAGGTCAAAAGTTGGCACAAGCAATTTTTTTATATTGGCGGCGATTGGTGGGCGCCCTCCAATTTTTTGGGAGGACCGGGACGTATAGATTCACCTACTCATTTCGGCGAGATTCGGCGTAGGTCTCAGTTCCTAGTTCATCAAATTTTCAGGTGAACTAATTTTAATCTTTCTTCCCTTGTTTTGCAGGTCCGCATCTTTTGAAGTGGGGGCATCCGGATCTGAGCGAAGAATTTTTATATGTTCTCGCGTTGATTTCACTACGGGACGTTAAGGACCGGAGCATCGAACATCTCTCCCAAGCTCATTGTCGCAAGCTAGCCCAACTTACTACCAGTGCCCATCACTTGGAGGCACAAGCAGAAGTCCCCGAAGGTAAGTTTTACTTGTTAATTTTTCCGTTTTTCCTATTATTCGTTCTTGCCCTGCTGGTCGCCTAGGCCCTGATGGTCGCCTAGACCCTGTTGGTCGCCTATGACTAATAATTTTTGTGTTGTTTTCAGCTCAAAGGGTAACGGTCGCTGTCCCACCAATTCCCGAGAGTTATTATTTGCTTGCACGTCGGGTTAAACAAATGGCCGCCAATCAACCATCAAGGAAAGAGAAGTTTGACCCGTGCACCTCCTTGATCAAGCTGAGAGCCGAAGCGGACGAGGAATAAGAAGTTCCTCAGGCTCCTGCCCCTGCTTCTCGCCCCCCAGTGCGCTCCTCACCTCCCCCAAAGGATACGAGGGGTAAGAAGAGACTTACGAAGGAGACCGCTCCTCGTAAGGAAGATGATCGGGCCAAACGGGCCAAAGGGCAAGGTTCCTCTCAGGCGACCAAAACTGTTACTCGCTCCTCGCCTGTGGAGGAGGTGACCGAGCAACAGGTCGTTGGCACCATAATTGCTGGTCAGGGTAGGGGCCCGTCTCCTGACAACACATACTTGGGCTATGACCCAGTAAAAATGAGGGAGTAAGTATTTTCCCTTTCCGTTCGATGTTCGCCCCTTTGACTTTGTTTTCTAATGGCTTTTTCCTTGTATAGGTACCGGAAGAACGATTACCCTGGTCGTGCAAAGGTACTTCACCAATTCAGTTGTGTGAAGTCTCTCCGGCACCTCATGAGATTAAAGACTCCCACGTCCGAAGAGCCATGGAGTACGTTCCCCGCTCGTGGACCAAGACTGGCGAGGAGATCCTCCAGAGCCAAAGCCTCAGCGACAATGCCCGTCTATTGAGCTACAATGCGAGCCATCAATCTATCACTGCTCAGCGAGTCCTGGATCAGGCTATCGAGCTTGAGTGGACAAACCGTGGCTTGGGGCGGAGGATCGAGCAAGTTGAAACAGAACGTGATGCTCAGCTTGCGCAACTGAAGAAAAGGGATGAGTAATTGGCTAAGTTGAGAGCTGACTTCGAGAGAGCCAAACTTACTTGGACGCGGGAGGTAAAAGCTGCCGAGGATCGGGAAATGATAGCGTCCAACGCCTCAGAGAAGCTTAAGTTAGATTTGGGCGTTACCACGGATCGTCTGCAGGTCCTGGAGACAGAGCGGGTAGGTCTAGTGGAAAGAGTGGAGTCTTTGAAAGTCCACGTCGACCAGCTGGAAAAGAAGAACAAGCGCACCATCTCTTACACTACTTATGTGCAAGATGTAACTGATAATACCAATCTTGGTTACATCTGCGCATATGCTGACAGTGTGAGGAACGTGAAGTACGCCTTGGACAATGGTCTGGACGTGATGACTTCGACCATTAAGGACTTCATAGACTATGTCACTGAAAACCCTCCAGCTCCTGGCTTCGAGATCCCGGTGGCTGACTTAGGAGAGATGGGGGTCAACTTGGGTGTCTTCAAGGACGATGTCCGCATTGTGGCCCCCAAGAAGAGAGTGGAGGCGGACAGGGATATGACCATCTTCGAAGCTTTGGGCCCCCTTCTCCCTAATCCTCTTGGAGAAACGAGCTCCTCCACTGCTGTAGGCGAGCAACAGGTCTCTAGGGCCACTATTCAAGATATTCAGCCTCCTCCTGCTTCCCAAGGTCCCCCAGCACCACCTGCTCCTCCGGCGTCCGAGACTTAGAGGACTTTTTATCTTTTCTGCTTTAGTCGATGTAGTAGGACGATGTTTTTCTTTCTTTGTATCTTTGCATTTTGAATGAATAGAATTGTATTTCTTATTTTACTTGTTCGCCTTTTATTTGCCTTTTGTTTATTTTTGCTTAAGTACTTCTCCCTTAGTTGAGAGTTTTAATACTTTTCTTTTGCAAATGTATGTATATTGATTATGCGTGAGCCTATTTGGTTCTTTTGGAGAACTTGGCTTTTATCATACTTCTCTTTATGCCCTGTTGCTCGCCCCTTGCTATTTTTGTGCTTAAATGCATTTGGCTTCGGGACGAGCAACTATGTGTTAGCATGTGCCCTGCTGCTCGCCTCCACTATACTTGTGCTTTATGCATTTAGTATCTTGGGCGAGCAACTCCGTATGATGGGGCGATTAGGTGGGCTCCCGAGTCTCATGGACCCTGCTGCTCGCCTCTTTTTGGACTTGTATTTTTTATACTTGTTGTCTCCGGCGAGCAACTTTCCTTCTTGGCGAACAGTTGGATTTTAATACCTTTTGTTTCCTTATGTATATAATACGCTGAACAATCATCTATCTACTTACAAATTTTGCCAAAAAAGTTCGAAAATTTTTATCAATCTTTTCGTCTTACAATAACATAAATGATGGTCATTATCACAAACTTTACATTGGCTTCCTTAACTACTGGTAATATTTCTTCAATAAAGCTGTGTTCCAGGTGTATTGGGCCAACTTGCCTTTCATGTCTTCAAGATCATACGTGCCGTTGTACCACTTGTGGGTCACCCTGAATGGGCCCTCCCAAGTTGGTCCAAATACACCTGGAGGCGTTGCTAGGATTTTTCGGAGTACCAGATCCCCGACTTCAAATTCTCTGACTTTCACTTGCGAGCTATGTTTTAAAAAGCGGATCGGACCGGCCGGTCCGACCGGTCCGACTGCTACTCGGTAAGCTTACCGGCCCGCTTTAAGGTATTGAACCGCTGGACGATTGACTCGGACACGAACCGCTAAAAGCGGTGAAAAGCGGTGCGAACCGGTAAACGGTTGAACCGGCCGTCCACCGGTTCGACTTTATTTTGGAAAATAAAAACTCTAAAATTTGATTCATGACTGCAGACATTCCTCCTGCGACGGTGGAGTCTTCCCCCCACAATGGCGGACACCTTCCCAGCAATGGCAACACAACCCTCCATTTCTCTCTCATCGTTGAGGAATGGTCTGTAAATAACTTTTGGGAAGAAAGGATGGGAGACACGAGAAAGTGGGGTGCAAGAGAGGAAGTAATGGTTGGAGTAGGTAGGGTTTCTATTTCTAACTAAATTGATGGGCCTAGATTTTTTATTTAGGTTTGGCCGGATAAGGCTAATGGGCTGTGGACAAAATCAATTAAATTTAACATGTAATTTGATTTAATAGTTTAATTATTAATATATATATATATATATATATATATATATATAATTTATATATTTAATTATATATTATATAATTATGACATCATACGGCTCAACCGCTTTAAAAACGGTTGGACCCGATTGGACCCGGTCCAACCAAAAATGTTAAGTCCACCGAGTCAACGTCCGCTTCCGCTTTTAAAACATAGCTTGCGAGTTATAGTACTTTGCGATCCTTCTTTTGTATATCTCGTTTTTTATTTCTGCCGAGATTCTTTTTTCGTCGATCAGATCCATTTCTGCAGCTAGTGCTTTGTTGTTTTCTTGTTCATTGAACTGGGTTATCCTTTCAGTTGATACTTTGAGCTCTATAGGTATAACTGCTTCTGTACCGAATGCCATAGCAAACGGTGTTTCTCCCGTGCTCGTTCTACGTGATATCCTATATGCCCAAAGTACTTCGGGTAGTTCTTCTGACCACTTACCCTTCTTATCCACCAGACGGATTTTGAGGATGTGCTTGATTATCTTATTAACTGCCTCGACTTGACCGTTGGACTGAGGGTGATATGGTGTCGAAAAATGCTTCTTGATTCCCAATTTTTTTGCAGAAATCTCTTATCTTTTTTCCTTCGAACTGTCTTCCATTATCGGTTACTATTGCTTGAGGAACTCCAAATCGACACACTATACTCTTCCAGATGAATTTGATCATTTTTTCTTGTGTTATTGTTACTAGTGCTTCAGCTTCAGCCCATTTTGTGTAATAGTCCACGGCCACCACTGCAAATCTTACATTCCCCTTTCCCGTTGGGAAAGGTCCTATGATGTCTACCCCCCCACTTTGCAAACGGCCATGGACTATTTACTGAGATCAGCTCTGTTGGTGGCTTATGGATGTTGGGAGCGAACAGCTGGCACCTGTGGCATGTTTTTGCAATTCTGATTGCGTCTTGTAACAGAGTTGGCCAGTAATAACCTTGCCTTACTGTTTTGTATGCCAGTGCTCGTCCTCCTGCGTGATTTCCACAAACTCCTTCGTGGATTTCTTTCAAAACTTCCTGGCCTTGCCCCCTTGCTAGACATCTTAGTAGGGGCAGTGAAAATCCCCTCTTGTAAAGTTGGCCTTCCATGATCGTAAATCTTGCTGCTCGTTTGACTAACTTGGCCGCTTCTTGTGGGTCTTCAGGCACTATGTTATCCTTGAGGTATCTGTATATTGGTATCCTCCAGTCCTCTTCTGTCAACTCTTCTTCAACTTGATTTATCTTGTAGTCACTGGTGGATGGATTAGAAATTCTTGTTATCGTGACTTCTGAAAGTTTCGCTGGTCCCGTACTAGTAGCTAAACGAGCAAGCGCATCTGCTTGGGCATTGTTGTCTCTTGGCACTTGTTCGATGTTAATTTACTCGAAAAGCGAAGCCAGGTGAGCAACGATTTTCTGGTACAAGGCCATGTTCTCATCCTTGGCTTCGTATTCCCCACAGACTTGGTTGACTATCACCTGGGAATCTCCATAAATTTGAACCCTTCGAACTCCTACAGCCAGAGCTAGTCGTAACCCGGCTATCAATGCTTCGTACTCAGCTTCGTTGTTTGTTGCCATGAATTCGAATCTGACAGCTGAGGTGAACACTTGTTTATCTGGACTGATTAGCACTATCTCGGCTCCTGCTGCTGTATTATTTGATGATCCGTCCACGTACATGTGCCATGGATGATTATGACCTCTCGTCGGATCTTGAGGGAAGGTTAATTCGACTATGAAGTCGGCTAACGCTTGTCCCTTGATCGCTGTTCGAGGTGCATAAGATATTCCGAATTGGCTTATTTCGAGGGACCATTTGAGGAGGCAACCAGCAGTGTCAGGCCTTTGCAAAATTTGCCTTAGTGGGAAAGTTGTTAAGACCTCCACTTGGTGATCAAAGAAATATGGCCGCAGCTTTCTTACGCTTATCACCAGTGCGTAGGCTAACTTTTCCATAGGTGAATATTTAATCTCTGCTTCATGCAAAACCTGACTCACATAGTAGATTGGCAAGTGAAATTTTCCTTCTGCTCGAACCAAGACTGAGCTGATGGCCACCTCTAATTCGGCTAGATACAAGTACAATTTTTCTCTGGAGACAGGTTTTGATAGGATTTTAGTATCACTTAGATACTCCTTCAGCTGCTCAAACGCTTGCTGACAATTGTCCGTCCACTGGAACGGTCCTTTTTTAATGGCGTCAAAGAAAGGTCGACATTTGTCTCCGGATCTGGAAATGAACCTGTTTAGAGTTGCTAAACATCCGGTTAGTCGTTGGACCTCCCTGACGGACCTTGGTGGCTGCATGTCCATAATTGCTTTGACTTTTGATGGATTTGCTTCAATGCCTCGTTGACTGACCAGGTGCCCAAGGAATTTTCCCGAGTGTACTCCAAAGCTGTTTTTCTTCGGGTTTAACTTTATGTTATATGCCCGGAGTATTTCGAATGCTTGTGCGAGATGTTCTAAATGATCTTCCTTCCTCAGGCTTTTTACGACTATGTCGTCCACGTATACTTTCATTGTTTTTCCAATGTGTTCATCAAACATTTTGTTTACAAGTCTTTGGTACGTGGCCCCTACATTGATCAACCCGAACGGCATCCTCTTCCAACACAGTAGGTTCTTGTTGGTGTAGAACGCCGTGCTTTCCTGGTCGTCTGGGTGCATCGGTATCTGGTGGTATCCGGCAAATGCATCCATGAAGGTAAGAAGTTCATGTCCTGCGGTGTTATCCACTAGTTGATCAATATGTGGTAACGGGAAGTTGTCTTTGGGACATGCAGTATTCCGGTCTGTGAAATCAATACACAACCTCCACGTGCCATTTGGCTTTTTTACCAACACTGGATTTGCTACCCATCTGGGACATAAAGTTTCTTTGATGAGATCATTGTCGAGCAGCTTCTTTACTTCCACATCCAGTGCTTCATATTTGTCAGGCCTGAATTTCCGTCTCTTCTGTTTCACCGGTTTCTTAGTTGGATCAATGTTTAGCTTATGGCAGGCATGCTCGGGGCTAATGCCTACCATATCAGCATGTGACCATGCGAATACATCGAGATTGGACTTGAGGAACTCTTCCATTCTGAATTTGTATGGCTCTGGGAGCTCAGACCCAATGAATAATTCCAAGTCTTCTCGATTCGGGTCAACTCTTATTGCCTCCAACTCTTCCACCGGGGTCGCCCTCCTCTTCAGATTTTTCCACCGAGGATCGATTATCGGACCTTCCAAGTTAATTTCATCCTCGATTATTGGCTCTGCCCCTAGTCTTGGCTCTAGATCTTCGACTTGATTTAGTCTCGGCACAGCCTCTCTTCCCTGCTGCTCGTCGGAGCCCTCCTGCTCGTCCTCGCCCTGCTGGTCGTCCACCTCCATCATCTCTATGTCGATGGACTCCATAATTTCGTCCAACACGGAAGGTTTATCCTCAGCCTTGCTGCTCGGCTGCTCGTCCATGACAGACACACAGTTATCTTTCGGTTGGAGTTGCAGGAGACACTCTCGAGCTTTCTTCTGATCACCCTTAACTGTACCTGGACCCTTCGAAGTTGGGAATTTAAGACAGTAATAGTACGTTGAAACAGCTGCTTTGAATTCATTCATAAAAGGTCGGCCGAGAAACCCGTTGTAGGCAGACTGTTGATTTACAACTAAAAATTCTATCATTCTAGTCAGTCTCCTTTCGGGATTCTCGGTCGATACAAGTTCGACTGGCAACGTTACTAAACCTAAGGGAACGGTTACAGCATCTCCGAACCCTACTATCTTATGATCACATTCCTTTATATACGCTTCACAATCACCTATCTGATCTAATGTGCTTTTAAACAAGATGTTTGTGTAGGAGCCGGTGTCCACAAGCAAGCGGTGAACTCGGGCTCCCATGATATTAGCACAGATGATCAGTGAATCGTTGTGTGGAGTGAGTATCCCGTCTAGGTCTTTTTCGGAGAATATCAGATCCCCCGTCTTCTTGGTTGCTTGGTTTACTCCAACTTCTCTGACTTGAGCTACCGCCCTCAAGTCCGCCTTTCTTTTTCTTTTAGATATCGGTGGCCTTCCGTCAGAACAGCCCCCAACTGGTCCGGATGGCTCGAGCATTAGAATCTCTCAGACGGGTTCCACCGGTGCCATAAACGGTTTTTTACCTTTTTTGTCCATCCTGCTCGGCTGCTCGTCGCCTTCATCCTCTTCCGAGCTGGATGGAATTGAGACTCTTGGCCTTTTGCCTGGCTGCCTCTTCACGAATTCCGACAACCTTCCTTCTTCATAAAACCTACACAGCTGTTTTAGGAGGTCTCGACATTCACTCGTGAAGTGACCTATGGTTTGGTGATATGCACAATATTTGTTGGGGTTCATCTTCCCCCGCTCTTGTCGTATTTTCCTTGGTTCTGACAGCATGTCCTTATCCTTAACATTGTTATACACTGCTTCAATTGACGTAGATAGGACATGGTTTAACTTCTCTTTCAACTCGGAACCTTCATTGAAAGCTTTCAAGTTCTTGGGAGCTTTGTAGTCCCCACCAGACTTCTTTCCTGATTTTTTGGTGTCGGTCTTATCTCCCAACTCTTTCTGGAGAGTTTCTTGCATTGAAATGTATACTCTCGCCTTATGCCTGAATTCGGAATATGTTTTTGGGAAGGCTAGGTGCATTTCCTTCCACAAATTTGTCCCTTTCCTGAGTCCTGCCATAACTGCCACTATCTTGGTGTCCTCACTCACCATTTCCCCTTCTAATAGGACTTTATCAAACCTCTCAAGGAAAGCCCTATCGGATTCTTCTTCTCCTTGCTTCAAATCTGCAAGTCTGTGCCTTTGGGTGAGGTAGGATCCAACTGTGGAAAAATGCGAGAGGAATTCCTTGCTGAGTTGCATGAATGAACTGATGGAACCCGTAGCAAGTGCGGAAAACCATCTATAGGGACCATCACCAAGAGTCAACAGGAAATTGCGATACTGTGTTGCGTCAGATTGTTGGGACATTGTCAATTTTGATTAAGATCCCAAAGCCCCTGAAAAGATGATTGTCTTAATCTGTCTTTGTCAGGCTAGTCTTGGTTAGGATTAGTACTTAGTCATCTTACACTTCACAGGTACTCAGTGAGAGGAGAACTCACTGGAGACAATCAAGACTCAGAGCCTGAAGACGAAGAGCACCATCCTGAACTTATGGCAGTCTTCTAAGCTGGCTGAGTAAGTGTCAGTGATGAAGAGTATGACCCTGAGGTCATTACTAACTCAGTCCTGAAGGGAACGGGATGTCACTGAGTTAATGGGAAGACTTGGAGTAGAGCCAAGCAATGCAAAAGGAATTTCAGCGTCAGGACAAGACTGGTGGGCTCAAGACAAAGTGAACTTAATAAGACAAGCCTGAAGCTCAGGAATAAGTTCTGACATTCTCACCAACCTGATGACGTGGACCAATCCGAGAAGGACACGCTCGTACGGAACCTGACATGAAGACTGAATTCAGACTGCATATTCAATGGGCAAGCATTAAATACGCATTTAATGCAAATACCAAATCCATGCAAGGACGGCGGCTGCATGAAGATATATCCGTTTGAAGCCACTTTACATAGTTGACAGAAAGGCTATCTCTCCAATGGATAGTTTTTCAAACCACCTATAAATACAGAAGACCTTGACCCCATTCAAGGTTACGAGAAATTTCCAAGCTAGAAATTACTCAAACTCTTCAAAGCATTCAACCCTTAAGAGAAGCACTCGAAACCTTCTAAATTTTCCAAGTGTTTCTCAGCAATTGAGAGTTATTCTGTATTCCAAGAGCTAATTAGAATTATCTTAAGCTTAGAGAGATTATCCAATCCTTAGCATAGCTTTGCCTTGTAAGGATAATCTCAATCTAGTTGGAATCCAAACTGAAACCAAAACCCTAAGTTAGGCTTGTTGGGAGTAAGTCAGTTAGAGTGTTAGTAAGTGGAGTTGTATAGATCAGTGAGGTTAGTTGGTCTTGGTGCACCTTGGCATGTTAAAAACAAGAATCCCTTGAGTGGATTTCCTGTTAAGTCAGGTCGTGGACGTAGGAGCTTGAGACTCTGAACCACGTTAAACTCCTTGTGTTCTTACTGCTTTGATATTGTGCATACTTGCTATATTACTTGTTCATTCATTGCATTCAAGTTTATCAGGCCTGAATCAATCAGGCTGATCTTCAAAAGAGCACTGCCCTACTAAACACTCTTCAGTTTTGAGTAAAACAAGTTTTTCAGAAAGCAAACTAAACAAGACTTTAAACTTTCAGGGCTCAAACATTTCCGCACTGAACTTGAACTGATAGTTAGCCAACTGACCCGCACCAAGTGTAGTCAGTAGGTGTGTTATCAGCTCATAGTTCTTTACCACTCTGAGTAAAGGGGACTCAGTCAGTTTTTAAGGTTGAAAAATTGGTATACGTGTATTCCCCCCCCCATACACGTATTCCTCAGTCTTGTACCGGGACCAACAAGTGGTATCAGAGCAGTGGTTCGAAAGACCACTGACTTTGAATACTAATAGTTTCAGAGGAGAAACTGTTGGTGGTCACTGAACAGATCTGAGTTTGCTTTTCATAAAACTTGCATCATCATGACTTCGAGGAGACTTGAAGCTTCGTTACCTGAATTCTCTGTGTCTAACTTTGTCTATTGGAAGTTCAGATTAGAAGCACATCTAGATGCCATCCATGACCAGATGCCGCGTGTACTCAGGGAGGGACCGATCAAGATCACTATTCCTAACGTCAGAGGACTGGGATATGAGGATCTTGCGATTGGCGTGCAGATTCCTAAAGAAAGGAAAGACATGACCAACGATGAAATCAAGATGGTGGGACTTGACAAAGTCGCCAGAAACATCATCTTGCACACGGTGCCCTTCGAGGAGTCAGCTAGGCTGATGAACTTAAAGACGGCAAAGGAGGTCTGGGATGAGCTGACAAGGATGTGTGAGGGATTTGAAAAGATCAAGGAGAACAGGAGAAACATTGCCATTCAGAAATTCGAGGCGTTCGAGATGCTGCCTGACGAGAGCATAGATCAAATGGAGTCTAGATTCATCAAGTTTATAAATGAGTTGGTGATGCTGGACAAGGATGTCCCAAGGAGAGATGTTGCTTCAAAAATCCTGAATGCCCTTCCTGAGAGATGGGACAACAGTGTAATTATGCTTAAGAACACTCAGGATATGAGTAACATAACTTCTGCTTTACTTTTTTCAGAGCTCAAAGCGCTTGAATTCGATCTTAACAAAAGAAAGAAGAAAGTTCAGTCAGAAGAGGAAGTGAAGGAGAAAACTCCTGAGAAAAGTGTGGCGTTCAAGGCCAGGTCTGAACCTGTTGAGCCCTCATCAAACTCTTCATCAAAGTCACTGATGGAGATGAGCAGTGAAGAACTCGCTGAGGAGTACAGCCTGATGGCCAGACGATTTGACAAGCTCAATTCCAGGTTTGGTCGTTATAAAAAGTTTTATCAGGACTCACGTGACAGGAAACCTGAAGGAACCCACCAAAGCTCAAGGAGATATGAGGAGCGAAGGAATACTGACCAGAGGAGAGAACGTGGTGATGAAAGGAGATATTCTGAACCAAAACCTGAAAGAAGAGACGAACAGAGACGTACTCGCGATGATAGATATCCAACAAAGACTGAAAGCTCACCAAGAACCAGGGAACCTGACTCAAGGAGGAACCCTGAACCGAGAAAAGAAAGAGTGAGTGAGCAGGTAGCATGTTACAACTGTAACAAGATTGGTCACTATCAGTACGACTGCCCGGAGCTGAGTGCGAGGGAGAGAGAGGAAAGGAGAGCCACTAGGGATCTAAGATCTGCTGATCGGAGAGCGATGGTCGCTGAAGATGCAACAGATTCTGACGGTCCTGCTGAAAGGTCACCTGAACTCTTCTCAGATGACGAGTACGATGATGTCTGTCTGATGGCTAGGGATGAGCCTGAGGTAACATCAAATTCTGTTTGTGCTTCTTACACTGGTCAAAATCCTGAGCTTAGCTCAGAGTCAGTTAGAGAAATGAACCTTCAGATCTGTCTTGATCAATTGATGGTTGATTTCTCCAGACTGCAGGAAACTAATGTCTTCTTGGTTGAGGAGAACAAGAAATTGAGTACTGAAGTTCAAAACCTGAATGAACAACTCACTCAGTCTGATCTTAAAGAATCAACTCAAATTGTGAGACTAACTCAGGAGATTGATTTAATCAATGCTGAGCGTCTTCCAAGAGAGAAGATTCTGAAGGAACTGGCTGAGGAAGAGCTGGTCAGGAAGGAAGAACTGAAAGTACTTAAGAGTAAGTTTGATGACCTCTTTAACAGACATGAAATCCTGAAAAAGAGTGAGGACTCTCTCAAGAAAAAGGTTGCAGCAATGAATAAATCCTCAGTGGCTAGAGAGGAAATAAATAGCAACCAGATACTTGGGAACAAGAAAAAGGGACTTGGATATGTTCCTGAGAAATCCTCACAAGGTCAGTCTCATGTTGCTTCAGGGAGCAACACTGAGAGGGTATTTGTTCAGACAGGCCAGAGTGCACCTAAGGTTGTGCTCCAGGCCCGTCAAACTGATAAGGGCAAGGAAACCGTTGACACAGTCAGGGTTGCTCCTAAGGTAGCTAAGCCAAAACCCAAGGGAAAGGCAAAGCAACCTACGGAAGCCCCTGAGAGCTCAGGCTAGGGAAAACCTCAGCGAAAGCAGAGGAAGACTCAGGCCAAGAGCCCTCAGACTGGTCAGCGAGGGTACCATCATGCTTGGCAATACAAACAGGGAAGGCCAAATATGATGACACCCCCGTGGTTT
Source organism: Ballota nigra (assembly GCA_947034835.1). Lineage (NCBI taxonomy): Eukaryota > Viridiplantae > Streptophyta > Magnoliopsida > Lamiales > Lamiaceae > Ballota > Ballota nigra. Next base: position 36,677,255 of record OX344720.1, read on the forward strand.
TGGCATCCTGAGGCCTTTAACTGCTTTCCATTCCCTCACTTGCCTAGGGGGAATAGAAATCAGGGTCCTTATCAAGAACAAGGCCCAAGACCTGCTGCACCCAGACCTAGGAAGAACAGGAAGCCAGCCCAAAAGACACCCACTCAGGCTCCTGTGAAGCCTAAGTCTAGCACCTATACACCATCTTCCTCTCAGGCAAAGAAGAAGAAAGTTGTGTATGTTGATGTTTCAGGGAGACAGATTTACCACTCTGAGGCAATCAGGGTTGTGAAGCAAGTCTGGATCCCGAAGGGTACAGCTGACACAATAGGACCCAGCACCCAATGGGTACCTAAAGCCTGATTTGCTTGCAGGCGGCTGTGGATCACAACAAGAGGAGAGGAGACTCAATCAAAGCTGTTTGGTACCTAGACAGTGGTTGCTCAAGGCACATGACTGGAATGAAGAGTCTTCTCCAAGAATATCAAGATAAAGATGGTCCACAGGTAACCTTTGGTGATAACTCAAAAGGTGTTACTAAAGGTTTTGGTGTTCTAATTATAGGTACAGTCAGAGTGGAAAATGTGTCCTTTGTGGAAGGACTGAAGCATAACCTGCTGTCAGTAAGTCAATTCTGTGACAAAGGGTTCAGTGTTGAGTTTTCATCGAATACATGTTCAGTCAAGGACAAATCAACACAGGTGCTTCTATCAGGTATAAGGAAAGGTAATGTTTATCTCGCTGATTGGAGCAGCACTATTCCTAATACTTGTCTTGTTGCTAAAAGCTCTCTAGAGCTCAGTTGGTTATGGCATAAAAGATTAAGCCACCTGAACTTCAAGATTCTTAACAAAATTTCTAGACAGTCACTTGTTGATGGTCTACCTAATGAAGTTTTTAGCAAAGATCACGTGTGCAAAGCTTGCCAGGAAGGGAAGCAGGTCAGAGCATCATTCAAAGAAAAAGCTTCTTATTCCACTGACAGGATACTTCAGCTCTTGCACATGGATTTATTTGGTCCCATAACACCTGTGAGTATGAATGGTAGAAAGTATACCCTTGTGGTTATTGATGATTATTCTAGATATACTTGGGTTATTTTCTTGTTAAATAAGAAGGAAACACAGGTGAAGCTTCCAGAGTTGCTCAGGAGACTCAGCAATGAGAAGAATCAGTCCATTACTAAGATCAGATCTGACAAGGGCACTGAATTTATAAATTCATATATTTCTGACTTCTGTAATGAACTTGGTATAGCTCATGAGACTTCTGCAGCTAGAACCCCACAACAGAATGGTGTCGCTGGAAGGAGGAACAGGACACTGAAGGAGGCTGCAAGGACCATGCTGGCTGAGTCAGGATTGCCCAAGAAATTCTGGGCTGAGGCAATCAACACTGCATGCTACACTCAGAACAGATCCATGCTGAACAAGCAACATGCACAGACCCCATATGAGACATGGAACAAAAGGAAACCTCGTATTTCTTATTTTCATGTATTTGGTTGTAAGTGCTTCATCCTCAACAATAGGAAGACCCAGTTGAAAGCCTTTGATGGCAAATCTGATGAAGGAATATTCTTAGGATATTCTGAAATTAGTAAAGCCTTCAGGGTTTACAATTGTAGGACCCTTGTTGTGGAAGAATCACCTCATGTTATCTTTGATGAATCTGCTAATGAGTCTAGGGCAAAGGTGTTGAATCCTGATACTGAGGAGGTCACAAGGAGTGTGACAAGGCTGAGCTTGATGAATCAACCTGATCCCAAGATCAAGACTGTGCCAATTCCGAGATGGGATGATGATGACGATCAGGATGATGAATCATGTGCCACTCCTAAGCCCAGCACATCAGGGATTGTTGAGCCTCAGACTGAGGAACAGGCTCAACCTGAGGTAAGCACCGTCTATGAAGATGCTGTTGCAGCTGAGACGGTTCCTGAGTCACCTCATCAAGGGGGAATCAATGTTCCTGACATTGAACTTATTAATCCCTTTGGTATGGACTCAGGATCATCCCCTTCTGTTCAATTTCCTGAATTTTATGAGCTTGTAGACACTAACATCGCAGGTACTTCAGGAACAACTCCTGGCAAGAGAACATGGCTAGAAGATCATCCCATTGATCAAATCATTGGTGATCCAACTGAGGGAGTCAGGACCAGACAGTTCCATGGTGAGAGTGCATTGTTCTGTTGCTTTCTCTCTGAGCAAGAGCCTCAGAACATTGAAGAAGCTCTCACTGACTCGAACTGGATCATAGCCATGCAAGAGGAGTTGAATCAGTTCACAAAGAATCAGGTTTGGGAACTGGTGGATATACCTAGACATCAAGGTGTGATTGGTACCAAGTGGGTCTTTAAGAACAAGAAGGATGAGAATGGTGTTGTGGTAAGGAACAAGGCTAGACTGGTTGCAAAAGGGTATTGTCAGTCTGAAGGAATAGACTATGATGAGACTTTTGCTCCAGTGGCTAGGTTGGAAGCTATCAGGTTGTTCCTTGCATATGCAACATACAAGAAGTTCAAGGTGTATCAAATGGATGTCAAGAGTGTCTTCCTGAATGGTGTACTCAATGAAGAGGTATATGTTGAACAACCTCCCGGGTTTGAGGTTGGAGATAGAGTATACCATTTGAAGAAAGCGCTCTATGGACTCAAGCAAGCACCAAGAGCTTGGTATGATACCCTCTCTCAATTCCTGACATACCATGGGTTCAAGAAGGGAACTGTGGATAGGACACTGTTCAGGATCACTGAAGGTGATGACATTCTCTTGGTCCAGATTTATGTGGATGACATAATATTTGGATCACCAAATCATCAGCTTTGTGAGAAATTCTCTAAGCTGATGACTGGTAAATTTGAGATGTCCATGATGGGATAGATGAACTTCTTCTTAGGATTGCAGGTCAAGCAGACTGATCAAGGTATATTCATTAATCAGGCCAAGTATACAAGAGACTTGATTCATAAGTTTGGTGTTCAGAACAGCAATTCAGCAAGGATCCCTATGAGCACAAATTGGAAGATGGATCCTGACACTGAAGGGACTTCAGTAAATCAGACTGAGTATCGTGGGCTGATAGGTTCTTTATTGTACCTGACTGCAAGTAGGCCTGACATTACGTTTGCAGTTGGTGTGTGTGCTAGGTATCAGTCTGATCCCAAGAGAAGTCATTTGGAGGCTGCTAAGAGGATACTTAAGTATTTGAAAAGGACAGTCAATATGGGACTATGGTATCCTTCAGATGACAACTTAGAACTGACAGGTTATTCAGATGCAGATTATGGAGGTTGTAGGATTGATAGGAAATCAACCTCAGGGACATGTCAGTTTTTGGGAAGTAAGTTGATCTCGTGGTTTAGTAAGAAGCAGAATTCAGTGGCTACATCCACGACTGAGGCTGAGTATATGGCTGCAGGTAGTTGTTGTGCTCAGATTTTATGGTTGAGGCAACAGTTGAGGGACTACCAAGTGTTTGCTAATCAGGTTCCAATCTATTGTGATAACAATAGTGCTATAGCAATTACTCAGAACCCAGTGCTTCATACAAGGTGCAAGCATGTGGATATTAGACACCACTTCATTCGAGATCATGTGGAGAAGAAAGATATTAGGATGGAGAAGATTCACACTGACAGGCAAAGAGCTGACATCTTGACTAAGCCTCTGGCTGAATCGAGGTTTATGGAACTGTCAGTGGAGTTAGGACTCTTAGATCCGGGAGAACAGTCAGTGTAGGGTTCTAGGGGGAACTCAGGCCAGACTCAACTCAGCGAGGTATCAGGGTGCTACAATGTCTCCCTGACAGGTATGAGTTCTAACCTGACTCTTGTGAATTTCAAGCGTCTCCCTGAGTCCTTCGTCCTGAAAATCTTTATTAAATGCATTATGTTCTCATTAAAAGCGCACCTTTTCATATTTAAACCCACGCGCACGGAGCATTTAATGCTACAGTTACTTTTTCATATACGTGTCCGTTTTATACGGAATATGACTGACATGGGGTTTAATTGAAGCTGAGATTAATCCTGGCCCCTCATTTCAAAACCTTTCGAATTCAGGGATCAATCTCAACCCCACGTTTGAGTAACTGACTTAGTCTTATCAATCAAGAGTGCCATTTGAGGTTTTTACGCAAACACAACGCACAATCTGCACACTGAGTTTTCTTTTGCTCAAACACAGATAATTCTTTCGAAAAATCTCTTCTTTTCAAAACAATGGCATTTCTCGATTCCAACTGGACAACCGACAAGATCGTAGATGTTGTTGAAAAGAAACTGGTACACATGGAGCAAGTCATCTCCATGGAAGGTATCTGTCTTACGGTTGAGGAAATCAAACCCGTATTTAAATGGATTTCCGATGCCGGGTTGGAAACATACTTCACCACCCGCCCCATTTCCTTGCTCCCAAGAAAAGTGGTGGAAGCCTATTTAAATATGTTCTTACGGAAAGGGGAAGTTTTCACGAAGGTAACTGCACTGAAGCCGACGGGAGAGAAGGACGGCGACGACGAACCTCTTTACAACACAGAGGTGGTCACTATCAACTTCAGGCAGGCGGTGAGGGAAGTCTTTAAGTTGCCTTTCACAGGCATTAACCCAAGAACCTACAAGGAGAACTCAGAGGGGGAGCTTCTTGCGAAATGGACCAAGTCAGGGTCATCGGAGTTCAAGGCTCGTCAGAACAAGAATACTCTGAAGCCTGAGTACAGAGCGCTGGTGGACTTGGTGTCCAAGTTAGTGATGGGAGCAACTGGCTCTCACGAGCAGTTGAGACTGCCCAAGCTGAGGCTCATGGGGGCAATTGCTGATGGAGTGGAAGCGAACTGGGAGCAGTTCTTCCTCGATCAACTCCATCAGGCTGGGTTGGACAAGCTTAAGCGAGATGAGGAGGAGAAGCACATTTCCGTCAGTGCCATCTTGCCATTCGGCACGAGGATGTCCATCCTGATTGCTCATGCTTGCCATGGGTATACCTTCGACTTTGAGGACAGTCTCTCCTCAAAGAAGGTAATGTTTTCCTCACTGAGTGATACCTATTCAGTGCTAGGGCTGACTGATCCCAATGCGAAAGCAAAGGGTCAGGTCAAAAAGCCAGCTGGTAAGGCCAAGAAAGTGGCAAACAGTCTCATTGAACGGGTAGATGAGCTCCTTGAGAGGAGTAAGGAGGATGAGGAGGTTGCAGCTGAGGAGGTGGAGCAGCCTGAGGTGGAAGTGGCTGAGAAGAGGAAGAGGGTGAAGATAGTGCTGTCAGGGAAGAGCACGAAATCTGGGACTGAGTCTGATCCCAAGAAGGCCGGGTCTGAGGCTGAGGGAACTGACGATGACGTCAGAAAGGAGGGTGCTCAGGGAGAGAGGCCCCTGAAAAGGCTTAGGAAGGGGACCAGAAAATCCCCTGCTAAGAAGCTACCTGAGGTGAGTGAGAGGGAGAAGTCAAGCTCTACTGGAGCCTCTGACTTGGAGGAAGTGAGAAAGACTGTCGAGACGGCTGAGTCGTTGCAGCCTGAGACAGCACCCACTCAAACACCCCCACACCCTGAAACCCAAACACCTTCCATCCCTGACCCCACACCTCAAACTCCCCAACCACCCCGAACTTCAGAGCCAAACCATCCTACTGAGTCAGCGCCTTCAACTTCACACATGAATGAGCCTGACCAGTCAGCCGAGCCGAACCTTCCAAACCCTACTGACTTTCCCTCATACCCCAATCCCAAAGACTGTCCCAAATCCATTTCAGCTGAAGAAGACGAATTCCTCGAAGTGGAGGAGGAGGACTTAGATGAACACATGGCTGGAGGGATTCTTGAGAACACTCTCAGGGGGAACGCCACAGAATGGGCAGGAAAGTGCTGGCCTGGGCTATCCAAGTATACTGAGCTGCTGGCACATGTGATTGAGCTCAAAGTTTGGTTGGACTTCAAACAATCAAACATGCAGGAGCAACATATGCTGGTGGATGCTCGTGGCTGGGAGCACTAGGAGGCGGAAGAGGCCAAGATTTGCTCGTTCTTTGGACTTACTAGCTGGCTTCAACTCTTGAACTTTGACAACCTGAAGCAGCTAGTGGCTGAAATGATGTCCAAGAGCAAGGCTGATCTCCTATCTGATGACGAGAAGGATGGTGATGAGGATGATGAAGGAGCTCAGGGTGGAGACCTGGAGAAGGCAGTGGAGGAAACTGCACAGGAAGTTGATGAGATGAACTCTGAGCCTCAGGCTCAGGGGGAAGGTGATAAGAACACTGGTGCCAAGGGTGGACCAGTGGCTGAGGATGTTGTGGACATCTCAGCTGCCAATGAGACATCTGTCGATGAAGGGATTCCCTGCCCCGAGATAAGAGAGGAAGATGTTGAGGCATTCAAGGAGACTCTCAGTTCCGAGGGACTTGCTCCTAAGGTTCAAGTTAGCTTAGCTGAGCCTGAGGAGGCGGCTATGACTACTTCACAACTGCCTTCAGTGCACCTTGAAAAGGGGACTGATGCTGCAGGGGCTGACATGGGAAAGCAGCAAATCACTGATGCGGCCGTTGATGATGAGGATGTGATCATAACCGGGGTCGGACGTGCTGAATTCACAAGCATAGTGGAGGTCAAGCAGGAGAAAACCTCAGAAAATCTAGCTGAACTTCAGGAGGAGGTAATGAGGCTACGAGCTGAGAAGGAAGAAGACTCGAAGGCCCTGGCGAAGCACATCAGGTGGACAAAGTCAGCTTACAACACCCTTGCTAACAGGGAGCTGATTTTGTTAAAGAAAACGATGACTGACACGGCCAAGTCAGTGAGGAATGAGAGGAAGCGCACCAAGAAGATGCTTAGAAACACTCTCAAGAAGCTTGAAGAGAGGGATGCGATCAGGGACGAGAAGATGAATCAGGCAGTGGATAGGCTTGCAGTTCAGACTGGAGCTATTGTCACTCAGGCCATGAAGGACTCAGCGTCCAAACTGGAGCTGGAGTCCGGGAGATTGGATCGCACCTCTCAGTCTGTGGCAGACACTTTGGCAAAGGCCACTGAGGAATCGGCAAAGATACTAACTGAGGTTTGCAGAGTCAGCGGTGAGTCCTTGAAGGTGGAGGAGAGGATCACCAAGGCTGAACAAAGACTCCAACTCTCCATGGAGGTCTTTGAGAAGAAAGTCAATGCTGCTATCAGTACAGTTTCTTTTGCAGGCACTGGGATTGCCACGGGAGTTGAGATGCTGAAGGAGGGCGTTTTGGAAGTTCAATCCTTAGCCTCTTTTGTTATCAACAGTGGAGCTGAGTCACTCCCATCCCAGGCCAATGATGATGCCAAAAAGGGGGAAAAGAAGAAGAAAAGATCCCGCCCTGAGGCATCGGAGGCAGTCAATCAAGGTAAAACCGTTCTAGCTGACCCTGAAGCCAATCCTGAAGGAAACATTTTAAGGGTGAGGAAGTCAGCTAGGTTAGCGGCGGTGGAAAAGGAAGGAGGGGGAATTGTTGCCAAGCTGAGAGAAGAGGCAACAAAGGCAAAGACTGGTGAACCTTCCAAGCAACAACCTGAGCCAGTTCAGAGGTCGTCTCCCATGAGCTCAAGGAAGAATCCCATCACTTATTCAGGTGAGTTGGTTGCGGAGTTATGTGCTGAAGCATGGGGAGATCAATCTGAAAAATCGGAGGCTATGCGCAGAGCCGAAATTGCTCAGAAGGAGAAGATGCGCATCTTGGAGAAGAAGGTTGAGAAGCTGACTGATATCACTGAGCTTCAACAACGAGAACTGGATGATGCAGTGATCAGCTTGCTAAGGAGGAAGAAGGCGAAGCCTGAGCCCAGGAAGTACAGGAAGAAGCCAACAGTTAGGAAATCAACAATTCTTCAAGTCAGAAGGCCAGAATCAGGAGCAAGGGAAGCTTTTGTTGATGAGTTCGTCTCAGAGACATTGAAGGAGTTTTGGACTGATGCAAGGGATGAATTTGTTAGATTGTGGTTTGTTGTGAAGAAGTGGGGCGACACTGACGATATCAATGCCCACTTCACTGACTACATGATGGACAATCATCCTGAGCTATTCCAGAAGATCTTGGAGGAGGCTGAGGCAGCTCAAGTTCAAGTGAAGGCTCCTGAGTTCACCATTCGAGCTCCTCCCTTGGTTCCTGGAACTCAAAAGCATGATACAAAGGCCATTATGATGGAAGTATTGAAGATAGCCAAAGCTGAAGGGTACGTGAATCAACCTGGAAGACTTGACGAGCTGAAGGCAAGAGTTTATGCAGGATATGGACTCAAGCCTGAAATGAGATTAGTCTAGGTGTTCACAGGCTTCTTTGTAATAGATTAGATTCATTGTAATCATTTCCACATCAATCAATGAAATCTATTACTTTTGCCCACAGACAAAAACTCATTGTCTTTTTGGCTGTTGTTTAAAATTCTGTATTTTATCAAGAATTGCTCTAACACTGTCTTATCTTATAGATAGGTTTATCTTGTTTCCTCTAAGTGTTTTGGGGATCTTTTCAGTGTTTTGGCATCATCAAAAAGGGAGAAATTGTTGGGACATTGTCAGTTTTGATTAAGATCCCAAAGCCCCTGAAAAGATGATTGTCTTAATCTATCTTTGTCAGGCTAATCGTGGTTAGGATTAGTACTTAGTCATCTTACACTTCACAGGTACTCAGTGAGAGGAGAACTCACTGGAGACAATCAAGACTCAGAGCCTGAAGACGAAGAGCACCATCCTGAACTTATGGCAGTCTTCTAAGCTGGCTGAGTAAGTGTCAGTGATGAAGAGTATGACCCTGAGGTCATTACTAACTCAGTCCTGAAGGGAACGGGATGTCACTGAGTTAATGGGAAGACTTGGAGTAGAGCCAAGCAATGCAAAAGGAATTTCAGCGTCAGGACAAGACTGGTGGGCTCAAGACAAAGTGAACTTAATAAGACAAGCCTGAAGCTCAGGAATAAGTTCTGACATTCTCACCAACCTGATGACGTGGACCAATCTGAGAAGGACACGCTCGTACGGAACCTGACATGAAGACTGGATTCAGACTGCATATTCAACGGGCAAGCATTCAATACGCATTTAATGCAAATACCAAATCCATGCAAGGACGGCGGCTGCATGAAGATATGTCCGTTTGAAGCCACTTTACATAGTTGACAGAAAGGCTATCTCTCCAACGGATAGTTTTTCAAACCACCTATATATACAGAAGACCTTGACCCCATTCAAGGTTACGGGAAATTTCCAAGCCAGAAATTACTCAAACTCTCAAGCATTCAAAGCATTCAACCCTTAAGAGAAGCACTCGAAACCTTCTAAATTTCTCAAGTGTTTCTCAGCAATTGAGAGTTATTCTGTATTCCAAGAGCTAATTAGAATTATCTTAAGCTTAGAGAGATTATCCAATCCTTAGCATAGCTTTGCCTTGTAAGGATAATCTCAATCTAGTTGGAATCCAAACTGAAACCAAAACCCTAAGTTAGGCTTGTTGGGAGTAAGTCAGGAAGAGTGTTAGTAAGTGGAGTTGTATAGATCAGTGAGGTTAGCTGGTCTTGGTGCACCTTGGCACGTTAAAAACAAGAATCCCTTGAGTGGATTTCCTGTTAAGTCAGGCCGTGGACGTAGGAGCTTGAGACTCTGAACCATGTTAAACTCCTTGTGTTCTTACTGCTTTGATATTGTGCATACTTGCTATATTACTTGTTCATTCATTGCATTCAAGTTTATCAGGCCTGAATCAATCAGGCTGATCTTCAAAAGAGCACTGCCCTACTAAACACTCTTCAGTTTTGAGTAAAACAAGTTTTTCAGAAAGCAAACTAAACAAGACTTTAAACTTTCAGGGCTCAAACATTTCCGCACTGAACTTGAACTGATAGTTAGCCAACTGACCCGCACCAAGTGTAGTCAGTAGGTGTGTTATCAGCTCCTAGTTCTTTACCACTCTGAGTAAAGGGGACTCAGTCAGTTTTTAAGGTTGAAAAATTGGTATACGTGTATTCCCCCCCCCCATACACGTATTCCTCAGTCTTGTACCGGGACCAACACAGATGCTTTTACGGATATCATATAATCGGTGTATTTGGATAAGTGCACTTTCGAATTTGAATTTCCTTCATACAAATTAATGGCCGGAAATTGTACTTTCTTTTGCACTGGCGCATTCAGAATAGCCGGGGACAAGGGTGATGATGGCAGTATTGCTGATCCAACGCCTTTTTGGGCCTCCAACTGTTTCTGCATTTCTTCCACTGCCTTCTTCAGAGCTTGCCACTCGCCCGGAGACGTTCTTCCATTAGAAGGTTGTTCGTCATGATCGGGTTCGATGACCTCTTCATAACGCAGTCCCTTACTAATGGGACGTTTCTTCTGCGTGACATGCCTAGCGACGTTGCTAGCTCCGTTGGGACCCAAACGCCCGAAGGTTGACCCTCTCAACCTCTCATGTACTGAGGGGCGAGCAGCAGGGTATGCTTGCTTGTGTGCTCGCTCCTCGCTTCTTTGATGAACCTTCTCTCTACGTGCCCCGCAATGGCTTGCTCTTCTCGTATGGGAGTGGCTCATACTCTTTGTGTCCCTGCTGCTCGACTCCTCGCCCGTCCCTGGAGTGGACTCTCCTTGACTTCCTAGCCGCTCGCTTATTGGTGTTTTACCCTTAGCCCTCCTTGCCTGTCCACTGTCAACCTCATCTATCTTCGCATTTTCTCGTTGTTTAGTTCTTCTTTCGGTTGCCCGGTTGCTCGCCTCCGGGGCTTTAGAAGGTCTATGTCCTGCTGCCTGGTTGCTCGCCTCCCGGGCTTTTGACGGTCCGGCAGCTTCCTGTTGCCGTTGTATGGATTGCAAGACGGCAATTGTTTTGGCCAATGCTTCCGGGTTTTGGGCCAAAGCCTCCACTTCCGGGGGTAAAGTATCAATTGTCACTTGTACGTTTCGCCGAAATGTTGCCCGCACCGTTCGTGCGTGGTCACCCGTCGATGATACCCTTGTTTGTGACTTATTCGATGGGTGAGTGCTCGATTCTTGCGGTTCTTGTGATCGTACCATTTTCCGGACTTTGATGTTCCTTTGGTGAAAATCTTATGTTTGTGGATGTTTTGACCTAGAAACAACTAGCCTTGCATGTAGGGATTTGGTTGTTTACAAACCTTTATCCACACATGCATGCATTCAAGCTTGTAGGTCTTGTGTAACACCACTTGAAACACTCAAGTACACTTCCAAATTCCAGTTTCCGGCGACTTATTGCCGGAATTATGCAGTTTCCGGCGACTTCTCACAAGAATTCTTCAAATCTTCAACCGACGGAGGTTCGAACTCCTTCTTCTAGCTCGAATTGTTGATGACCTTTGATCAATGTTGATAATTAGTGGCTGTTTATGCTAAGAAAGATCACCAAACAAAGATCAATGTAGGATTAAAGCTAGATTTTTGTAAGTAAAGATTGAGAGATAAATTTGCAAGAGTTTGACTTGTTTTTGAATTAGTAACCCCCTTTCTTATTATCCCATGAAGGGTATTTATAGAGGTACAAGCAAGTAGGAGGTGTCACCTCCCTAATCATCTTAATTTTCATTGTGACAAGTGTTAAGACACTTGTCATCTCCTAAGCTATTACATCTTTACACAATAACAAGTGTTAAGACACTTGTTTGTTCCTAATGTAATGTCTAATCTCATTATTTTAATATTTTTATTTCTAATCTTGTTGCCCGGCTGTTCGCCTATCAACATTGGTCATATAATATGAAAACTGCATCCACTACTCATCACCACTAAGTTAAGTAATTTCTAAAATAAATTTGTTAGTTATAGGTCTCCAGATTTGTAATATATGTATTAGTTATTAAATCAAATTAAATATATTATCATTATTTGTTAATTTCCATATTATAATGTGTATAAGTATTATAGATACTCAATCAATTTGTTAATTTTCTATATTAGATACAAAAATTAATTAGACGTATGAGATATTCGTCTAATTAGTAAATTGGAAATATTAGGCAATTTCTTAGTTAATTGTATTAGATATTTGTCTATTCGTATTAGTTATCTTAGTAATTGAATTGGTCACATATTACCAAGTTACCAAGTTAAATTTTGATTATTCAAATAAATTTCTCAGTTATCTTATTCTAGATTGTGAAATAATTATCTTAAATAATTAGTTCGAAATTTGATTATTGAAATAATTTCTTAGTTATCTTAGTAATTGAATTGATCATATATGACCAAGTTGCTTTTCAAAACTAATACTTAGTTAATCAAACACAATTCAAATGAAGAATAAGGTATCATTATTGGAAAATTCATTTCATTGAAATGATAACTTGAAGAACATTACATCCCAAAAACAAACACAAGACGAAAAAACCAAAACAAAAACACAAACAAAATTCATCACAAACACACAAATCATCTTGCTTGCTAGAGTCGTCAGAGAGTGTATGAATTTCCCTCATTGTGCTGGCTTGAGTTAGAGAGCACCACCACCGGAATTTGCTTCTCATTGACAGCATCAAGAAAGAAATCATAGGTTTTGTGCAAAGGATCTTCCTGGAGAATCACATCATTCAAATTCTCCACTTTCCAGTGAACCAGCAAACGTCTAATAAACTCCTTCATTTCAGCTTTGAGCTCGTCGTGTTGGCTCTTCGCATAATCGTACATGGAAGCCAGGCTCCTAGGGGATGGAGGAACCAACTCATTAGCTTTCGAAGTTCCAGCTTTCTTTGAAGAGGTGTTGAAAGGTACCATCTTGAAGATAAGATTGAAAGATTAATAGGTTTAGGGTTTGCAGGTTTGAATGATTCAAAACCCTAATGGCCTTTTTTATACTGGAAATAGAAACCCTAATTACACCTTTTTTATTTCAACCGAGAAGAGAAAGAGATCACCCTAATCATGTGAATGTGCTCTCTTAGAAAGAGAGCCCACATCGATTTGTGGCAGTTAGCCGCCCTAATCTCAGGCATTAGTTCTCGTAATCACTCCATTAGCACGCCTAATCATTACATTTTTGCCTCTTAAATGTGTATGCCTCTTAAATGTGTATGTCTCTAGAGTTGGGAAGAAGTATTTTCCTCTTTAACCCTAATTTTGCACTAAGTAATATCGTTATAAAAGTATTAGTTATATAAGCAAAATGTATTAGTAGTATTAGTTATATAAGCAAAATGTATTAGTAGTATTAGTTATATAAGCAAAATGTATTAGTAGTATTAGTTATCAAACAAAATATATTAGTTATAAAAGCAAAATATATTAGTAGTATTAGTTACACCATGCTAAATATTAATGGGTTAAATATATTAGAAATTGTTCTGCACCCCTTGTACCCAATTTTTTATAATATATTTATTTTACTGATAAAAATAATATATATTAGAAATTGTTCCACTAACTTAGAAAATTTGTTAGGATATAATCTGTTGACCCATATCTAATTAGTTTCGAAAATTTAGTTTTTAAATGGCCTAAAAATATCTAATTAGTTTCGAAAATTTAGATTAATATAGAATTTCGAAATTAATCAGTAATTAATTTAAAGGATTAAAAAGGTAATCAATAACTAATATATATATATATATATATATATATATATATATATATATATATAAAAGGTGAATTATTTCCAAGTATATATTAAATTAACAAGATATTTTACTCAGTATGAAAACCAAATTATTTCCAAAAGTCTAATAATCATCAAATTTACAAGATTCTGGACGTATTAGTTATATAAGCAAAATGTATTAGTTATATAAGCATAAAGTATTAGTTACACCATACATGCTAAATATTAATATGGAGTATATATATATTAGAAATTCTTCCACTAACTTCGAACATTTTGTAGGATATAATCTGTTGACGAATATCTAATTAGTTTAGAAAATTTAATTTTAAATTGCCTAAAATATCTAATTAAATGAATATAGAATTTCGAAATTCAAAATTAATCAGTAATTAATTATTTCCAAGTATATATTCAATTAACAAGATATTTTACTCAATCTAAAAACCAAATTATTTCCAACTCTACTAATCATCAAATTTCCAAGATTCTGGACGTATTAGTTATATATAAGTGAAATGTATTAGTTAAATAAGCAAAAAATATTACTAAGAATTCTTGCAGAAATCAAAATATTCAATTTAAAGACCAAATTTGTTCGTAACTTAGTATACAGAAAACCCTAATTTGCTTATACCTTCAAAAAGTATACATAGCTAAAATAATGATTTTATATATTTCCAACACACATTGTAATTGCTTACATCTTCAAAAAGATTTGATGGATCCTTTAGAATTCCAATGAGATGTGATTGCTAAGGTGATGTAATTGCTTATACTGAGACATGCAGATTTTTTATTCATAAAAACAGTAACAAAACATTTTAAAGAGAAAATTTTAGTTCACTGATATTATAATAACATAAACAACAAAATAAAAACTTTCATGATCAACATAAGATCAGCAGAAAGTTCATCAAAAAGTTCATCAAAAGTTCATTGATTAGGCGTGAAATTGTCATGATTCGTCACTCGAAATGCCATAATTCTGGCCGATTTTATCGAGTATTTGGAGTCAATTGAGCATTATTTCTATACATTGATGAATTTGTCTCTTTAATGCTAGTAGGTGAATCGAGGGTGAAGAACGGAGTTCGTAGGACTTTGAATCGACTAAAAGGGATGCCCGGATGAGAAGATATCGAAGGAATATGATTGGTGTTAGTGTTGAAGAAGAAAAGTACTAGTTGGAGAAATTTTGGGAGCATTCGAGTAAACCACTCGAGCGCCCAAAACATACAGAAAATTTCAAGCACTCGAGCAGCTCGAGCGCCACTGCTCGAGCGTGTTGTTCGAGCGCCCCAATTATACAGAAGATTTTCAGCGCTCGAGCAGCTCGAGCGCCACCGCTCGAGCACCTGTGTCATTTGAGCTCCATGCTCGAGCGCGACCGCTCGAGCGGGTCTGCTCGAGCACCTTCACGTTTGGCGTTTTAAAAGACGTTTTTCGGCCCATGAGTTCACGATTCGGCCCGTTGCTTATATATACTCGTCTCAAGCTCGTTTTTGGAGGATACCACACATTACTTGATAGATTTTGACTTTTAGAGTTCGTTTTTGGAGAGGAAGGAGAGAAGCAAGCTTTACGTTTACGTTTTTGAGGTTTTCGTTACGAATTCATATTACGATCTTACTTTTTAAGTTTTGTTTCTTTATATTTATGTTCTTGAACACGTTGAGACTTCTTTTCTTGAGTTAATTTCAGTTTATTCTTTTATTTCGTTAAACCCTAGTTTATGTTTGATCTCTTCTTCGTCTTAATTATCATGTTCATGTTCGTTACTTATTCAATTGCTATTATTTACGTAAAACCTATGTCCAGCTAAAACCCTTGCATGCTTGGGGTAGGATGAACTCGTAGAAGTAGGTTGTGGGTACGTAATTAGGGTAACTTGTGACGTTAGGTTTTAATTCTCTTGATTAATGAATTCTTAAAATTAATCTTAACTTTACTTTTGAATTTCGTTCGAAAAGTGTTAGAGAGAGGACGACCGTATCACTCTTTAACAACGAGTAGACTTAACTAGAGGGTATAGAAAGGGTTAATTCATCTACTAGTTTAGCGAAGGAGGACGACCGCATCACCTTAGTTAAATTAGGGTCTCATTAATTAAGCACAATCTATTAACTTGTTAGTGGATTAGTGAAGTCGAGTGTTAGGGTAAAGTATTAGGGTTTAGAATCTTGAGCTTTCACCTTGCATTCTTTTACTTAGGTTATTTCTTGCGCGTCACAGTTATTTTGATTATGTACCTACTCCGTTAGTATACGTAGGGATTTCTATCCTGAGCATCACCATCTCTCATTTGAAAACAACCCTTCGATTCTTAGTTTAATTTTGATTTTTGCATTCCTAGGATAATTTTAGTCTTTTAATTAATCTTTCAAAAAACCCAAAAACATTACACTCATATTAGCTACGATGCGTAGATCTTCAGGGATCTATTTGCATACACTCCATCTCGTGGGTTCGATATACTTGGTCATTATACTTACTCATACTACAGTGAACTCGTACGCTTGCGAGGAATCTACTAGTAGAAGTTAGTATTTTCCCATCAAGTCAATGGCGCCGTTGCCGGGGATGGCGTTGTGTACTTTTTGAATAGGACTTGTCGATAGCTTAGTAGTTAGTAGTGGGTGATTTTCTTTTCTGTTTTTTTTATTATTATTTCATACATATTCGGCAGTTGCGTTTTGATTCTTTTGTTAGTGTTTCAGGTTTATGAAAACACGCTCACAAGGCAATACGAGCGATGAGAGGTTACCGTTAGATCCTGAGACAATAGCAAGAAGAAACCGTTCCTTCTTAAGAAGGATGAACGCTGCCGGAGGGAAAGAACCCATGGACATCACTAATGAGTTGGATGATGTCGAGAATGAGTTCAATCAGGCAATGAACCAGGTTGACGGCATTGATGGCAATACCAGTAAGAATCAAGATCCGTTAGGAGAAAGCCAGAGCCAAAACCCGGGTACTCAGAACCAAAATAGCCCAGCTCATAACATTATCCAAAATCCTCATAACAACCCTGCTTACCCACATCCTAACTTACCACAAAACAACTTACCTTATCCACCTTACCCATACCCACCTTATCCGTATCCACCATACCCGTATCCTCCACCTCCAGTTTACAATCAACCACCTGTTTACCAACCACCACCCCAACAAGTACCCGTACCAGCTGCTAATCCTCAACAAATTCCTCAGAATGCAGATCAGAATATGGCTATTCAAGGAAGATTTGCAGCGCAGCCACAACGGTACTATGATGGAGTGGCATTACCGAGAACCAGTTCAAATGGGAAGTTGGGAAGGAGAATC
Source organism: Ballota nigra (assembly GCA_947034835.1). Lineage (NCBI taxonomy): Eukaryota > Viridiplantae > Streptophyta > Magnoliopsida > Lamiales > Lamiaceae > Ballota > Ballota nigra. The sequence goes on from OX344720.1 coordinate 36,694,114, forward strand.
CTCATACTCACCTGAGGAGTTTCCTCATGATAGCCTCCACATTCAATTATAACGGCATGTCTGAAGATGTCAAGAGGCTTAGGCTGTTCCCATTCTCATTGACGGGAATAGCTAAAGAGTGGTATGACAACACACTCCCACGGGGAGGTGTAACCACATAGGCCGAGCTCGAGCATCTGTTTCTCGAGCGATTCTACCCTCCATCGAGAACTATTAAAGCAAGGATTGAGATCTCTTCCTTTCGCCAGAAGTCAGGAGAGGATTTATGTCAAGCGTGTGAGAGATACTCAAATATGTTGATCGAGTGCCTGCAGCACGGGTACAACGAGGGAGATATCATGGCATTCTTCTATAGTGGAGCCAGCAAGGCTGGCCAAGCCCATTTAGATGCATGTGCGCGTGGAGCTTTTCTGAACCAAGGGATAGCGAGATGTAGAGAGATCGTGGACAACATTGTCACGAATGCCGGTGCATGGAATGAGGATCCAGAGTTTCAGAGAGTTTGCAAGTTGGAGGAGAATGAGGGTACTAGAAAGCTGTTGATGGCAATGATGGAAAAGATCAGCAACCTTGAGATGGGGCAGAAACTGGTTGGAGGGAATGTAGCGGTGAGTGAGAAAGTGGACCCACCCACGAATCAGCAAGAAGAGGCCAACTATATGGGAAGGCCTAACTATCCACAAGGCGGGTATCCACAAGGTGGAAATCAGTATGGAAGGCCTCCTTATGGCCAACCATTTGTACCTCCAGGCCCACAGCCACCTCAAAATCAATGGAGGAACACACAAGGGTATCAAGTAGGCCAGCAGCCTCCTCAAAACACATGGAGAAAGAATGAGAATTTCTCATATGCTAACCCAAAAGCTGGTATTACAGTTCCCCCAGGTGTTGATCCGGGTTCTAAACCTCCTGGTGGAGAAGGCGGTGCCTCAATCGAGGAGATGTTGAGAGCTATCCTTCAGAAGGTGGAGGAAGGTAGCAAGCGATTGTCCTCTTTGGAGTACGATGTGAAGGAGTTGCATAAGAAGGGCGATCATCGAGATCAAGAACTCCAAAAGAGAGACATAGAATGGAATCGAGTTCAGCAAGAGAACAACAGAAGGTTCACTTCTATCGAGTATCAAATTAGTCAAATTGCAAAGTCTCAGCCAAGAGAGCCTGGCAAGTATCCTTCAATGCCCGAGGATAACCCAAAGGAACATTGTAAGGCTATTGAGTTGAGAAGTGGGACCAAGTATGATGGTCCTGAGATGCCTGCTGATTCTGAGACGCCCAAAGGAGAGGTTGAGATAGAAGGAAAAGAGCCTGAGGCAGTTAGAGATGAGATTGAGGAGGTAGGAGTTGAGAAGGGGATTGAGAGTGAAGGGATTGAGAAGAGTAAAGATGTGGATGAGTCTCATGAGAGCAAAGAGCCTGAAGAGGAGATAGAGGAGATTGAGAGAATTCCAAAGTGGAAGAAGGCAAAGGAAGCATGGAAAAATGCAAAAGAGACTGAGAAAGATGAATGTGGGGTATCCAAATCGGTGATACCTGTCCCGTATCCACAACGCTTCATGAAAAAGAAGCTTGATGAAAAGTTTGCTAAATTTCTTGATGTTTTTAAAAAGCTACATATTAACATTCCTTTTTATGATGCTTTGGAACAGATGCCTAACTACGCCAAGTTCCTGAAGGACTTGATAGCAAAGAGACGGAGAGTAGACAGACCTGAGTTAGTGCACTTGAACCATGAGGTGAGTGCGATGGTGCACAAGGCACTTCCTCCAAAGATGAAGGATCCCGGGAGCTTCACCATTCTTTGTGATATCGGGAACGGGATCAAGAAAGGAGCCTTGTGTGATCTCGGGGCGAGCATTAATTTGATGCCTCTTTCGTTGTTCAAGAAGTTAGAGGTGGGCGAACTTCAACCCACGATGATGACGCTCCAGCTTGCTGATAGGTCCATCATGAGACCTCAAGGAGTAGTGGAGGATGTTCTAGTGACGGTGGAGAATCACTTTTTCCCGCCGACTTTGTAGTACTCGAGATGGAAGAGGATGAACATGTTTCGCTGATTTTAGGGAGGTCGTTTCTAGCTACTGTCGGGATGGTGCTTGACGTAGCGAATGGGAAGATCACGGTCAAAGTTGATGATCAAGAAGTGAAGATAGCTATTTATGAGGCTATGAAATACCCCATGGGAGATGAGAGTTGCCACTTCATTGACATCACGGACACTTGTGTTGAAGACACACTTTTAGACCCTTGCTCTTTCTATGTGCATCAGTTTGATTATCCTATCCTTGACGATCTATCTTATGATTCTTATGATCTTGATTATTTTAACAGCTTGGAAGACAATGAAGATGTCAAGTTCTTGGAGATGAAGAAAGTAGAGGATGAGGACGACTTGGAAGCCGAGGAGTCAACCTTTGAGAAGATGTTCGATAAAGCACCACCATTGGAGGTGAAAAAGGAGTTGAAGCCACTTCCCGACCACCTCAAGTACGCTTACTTGGATGAGACCGACAAATATTCGGTAATTGTATCTGCCCTTTTATCTGATGATCAGCTAGAGAGACTTTTAGTGGTGCTTCGAAAGCACAAATCTGCTATAGGATGGTCGATTGCGGATATTAAGGGAATTAGCCCTTCGATTTGCATGCATAGGATTAGATTAGAAGAGGGTAGAAAATCGATAGTGCAAAATCAGCGTAGAGTTAATCCGGTAATTCAAGAGGTGATTCATAAGGAAGTTTTGAAGTTGTTAGATAGCAACATGATTTTTGCAATTTCTGATAGTCCATGGGTGAGTCCGTTACACGTAGTTGCTAAGAAGAGAGGTACCACTGTGATTAAGATGGAGTCTAATGAATTGGTAGCCACTAGAGTAGTGACGGGTTGGCGTGTGTGTGTTGATTATAGGGAGTTGAACAAGGCAACGCGTAAGGATCACTTTCCTCTACCGTTCCTTGATCAAATGATTGATAGATTAGGTGGTTTTGAGTATTACTGTTTCTTAGATGGGTACTCGGGGTATAATCAGATCATGATAGCCCCCGAGGATCAAGAGAAAACCACCTTCACCTGCTACTATGGGACTTTTGCTTTTAGGAGGATGTCGTCTGGGTTGTGTAATGCACCCGCCACCTTTCAAAGGTGTATGATGGCGATTTTTCATGGTTTGATTGAGAGGATTATGGAGGTTTTCATGGACGAATTCTCCGTCTACGGGGAGTCGTTTGATAAATGTCTAATCAATCTTGAAGTTGTGTTGAGCAGGTGTGAAGAGACGGACTTAGTGCTTAATTAGGAGAAGTGTCACTTCATGGTGAGAGAGGGTATTGTTCTTGGACATCATGTGTCCTCGAAAGGTATCCAAGTTGATAAGGCGAAAGTGATTGCTATTGAGAAGCTTCCACCACCTTCGACCGAGAAGGGAATTCGGTCATTTTTAGGACACGCGGGTTTTTATAGACGCTTCATCAAAGACTTTTCACAAATAGCTAAACCACTTTCGCGGCTTCTTGAAAAAGAAGTCGCTTTTGAGTTTACTAATGAGTGTTTAGTGGCTTTTAATAGGTTGAAAGAAGAGTTGGTGAATGCCCCAATACTTGTGACCCCGGATTGGTCTAGCCCATTCGTGCTGATGTGTGATGCTAGTGATTATGCGATGGGGTTTACTTTGGGGCAAATTCGTGAGAAGCATTTTCACGCTATTTACTATGCCTCGAAGATGCTGAATTCTGCTGAAGTGAATTACACTACGACCGAAAAGGAGCTGTTGGCGGTCGTGTATGCCTTTGATAAATTTCGACCCTACCTAGTAGGAATGAAAATAATTGTATATACGGACCACGCGGCAATTCGGTATCTTATGAGTAAGAAGGATGCAAAACCCCGTCTCATTCGATGGATTTTGCTACTCCAGGAGTTCGATGTAGAGATTCGAGACAAGAAGGGATGTGAGAATGTGATAGCAGATCACCTTTCGAGATTGGAGCTCACAAAGGAAAACACCGTGGAGGATCGAGAGGTGAACGATGAATTTCCGGATGAGAAGCTCTTTGGCTTAGGAGACATCCCTGTATATCGAGTTGAAGGGAAGACGCCTTGGTTTGCAGATTATGCTAACTATTTAGCAAGTGGAGAGTTGCCCGTTGAGATAGACTCGGTGCATCGGAAGGCATTTTTGAAGAAAGTACGGGAGTTTATTTGGGACGATCCTTACTTGTTCAAAAGAGGGATTGATCATGTGTTGAGAAGGTGTGTGCCCGAAGAGGAGTGGAGTAACATCATAAGGCATTGCCACGCCTTGCCATGTGGAGGACATTTGGGTGGAGAAAAGACCGGAAAGAAGGTGCTTCAATCTGGTTTTTATTAGCCAACACTTTTGAGAGATTGCATGGAATGGGTTAAGTGGTGTGAGAAATGCCAACGATTTGGCTCCATTACTAAGAGGGACGAGATGCCTATGCACGTGTTCATGGAAGTTGAGATATTCGACGTATGGGGGATTGATTTCATGGGTCCATTTCCTCCTAGCAATGGATTCTTGTACATTCTCGTATGCGTTGATTACGTTTCGAAGTGGATTGAAGCTGCCCCGACTCGAGTGAATGATTCCCGAGTGGTTATCGAGTTCTTGAGGAAGAACATCTTTGCAAGATATGGAGTTCCAAGAGCTTTGGTTAGTGATGGGGGAAGTCACTTCGTGAACAAATGGATGGAAAAGCTACTGTCAAAATACGAGGTAAGTCATCGAATCTCTACTGCTTATCATCCTCAATCTAACGGACTTGCAGAGGTTTCAAACCGTTAAATCAAGGAGATCCTTGAGAAGACTGTGAGCATTAGTAGGAAAGGTTGGGCGATGAAGTTTGATGATGCACTTTGGGCTTATAGGACAGCTTTCAAAATTCCTCTTGGTATGTCACCATATCAATTGGTTTTTGGAAAGGCATGTCACTTGCCCGTGGAGTTAGAACATAAGGCATATTAGGCGATAAAGAAGCTGAATTTTGATAGTGCCTTGGTTGGTGAGAAGAGATTACTCCAATTGCATGAGTTGAAGGAGTTTCGAGACAGTGCCTACGAGAATGCCCGAATTTTCAAGGAGAAGACCAAGAAGTGGCATGATGCACGATTGAGGAAAAAGGAGTTCAAAGTGGGTGATCAAGTCCTCGTATTCAATTTGAGGATGAAGCTGTTTGGTGGAAAACTTAAGTCCAAGTGGAACGGGCCGTATATTCTGAGGGAAGTGCATAAGAGTGGATTCCTTGAAGTCGAGAAGGATGATGGACATAGATTCATGGTGAACGGGCATCGAGTGAAGAAATTCTTTAACTTCTCTTATGAGAATAAGGGAGTTATTTTAGATTCTCAAGTCCCATGAGCTCCTTCGAGCTCGGTCCGGCATTAGGACCTTAAAACTAGCGCTTAATGGGAGGCAACCCATTTTTACTTGTTTTTATGTGTTTCATTTATTTAGTCATTTTTTGTGAATCGTAAGTGTTAACCTCGTGTGTTAGAGTTTATTTGGTATAGGCTTGTTTAGTGGAGATTGATCGGAGCGAGAGAGCTAAAGGAAGAAAGTCATGAAGTTGAGCACGTTTCGAGTAGGAAAGCATTCGATTTTTGGAGTTGAGGTAAACCGAACCCCAAACGTAGACCTCTTTGCAAAGTCGAAGTTTGGGGGGGTGATGTTTCTTTTCGTTCGTTACTTTGCATTCATAGTGAGTTAAGTTCATAAGAATTTGGTGTACTTACTCGTACGTACTCATTCTTTTCAAACTTTATTATTGCGTAGCAAGAACAAAGTTTGGGGGGTGTGTATTCGTACTTCGGGTTCGTACACGAAATTCTAATGAAAAATTGGTCAAATTTTTTGAAAATATCGATGTTTGAGTGGAGATGGATCGAATTGAGTATGGTCGCTTAAGTTCGGCGTGAATTGGATTGGTGATTTGCACGTTTGGAAGAGACCCCAACTCCTCGGTCGAATGAGCGACCTGGCTTAAATCGAGGAGTTCTCAGGTTAGTTCATAATTTGGAAAAGTGTTTTGATTGTGCGAGTGTGGTTCGTTGGGAAATTTCAAGTCTTGAACGTCGGAAATTGAAGTTGAAATTTGGAGCCGCTCGAGCAGCTCGAGCGCCACCGCTCTAGCGTGTTGCTCGAGCGCCCCAAATTATGCAGAAGATTTTCGCCGCTCGAGCACCTGCGTCATTCGAGCTCCATGCTCGAGCGCGACCGCTCGAGTGGGTGTGCTCGAGCGGGTCGCGGGTTTCGGCCCAGATTTTGCCCCCTCTATAAATACTTCTTTCCACACATTTTCACACACTCACACACACTTAGAGGGGCGATTTCCGGCGGCTTTCGAACGATTCTCACGAAATACTCCCTACTTCATTCGATTTCTTTGCATATTTCCCTTGAATCCTCAAGAAAGGTACGTAATTTATATCTTTTGTCTTTCAATTCATAGTTTAAAGGTTGATTTAGGCATGAATTGATGATATGAACTAGGGTTCTTGAGTGTTCGAAATTTTGGGGATTTTGCAAGCACTCGTTGATTCTTGATTCCTTGTTAATGAATGTAGATAATAGGCTATGGGTTTGCTAATTTTGCATTCAATTTCATGATTGAATGTGTAGAAAAGGTGAATTTCTAGAGTGAGAAAGTAGGAATTTGAGGAAAGGATATGGGTTTTTGCATTTTGAGATGGAATTATTGTGAATTGAGATTGAATTGAGCATGAATAGGTAAGAATTGAGTCTTGAGCATGTAAATTACACAATTTGGGGTAATGTTACTTCATGATGGACTTGATTGTAGGCATTATTGAGTTGAGAATGATGAATTGTTTGAAATTTCCTTGAGAACTTTGAGATGAAAGCATGCGATTTGAATTGAGTGAGTAAACTCAAGTTTAGATTGAGAGAAAAGGAATTGAGATTATTACTTGAGATGTGTGGAATTGATTTGAAGTGCATAGAATGATATGAATGAAATTGAATTGCTCTTTGTTGTCTCAGGTACTATGGCTCTTAAAAAGAATGAGGATAGAGTATTGAGCATTGCCGAATTGGAGGAACACACGAATGATCTCAGAAGGAGGAGTTTGTTGCCCTCAAGGTGGAACAATCTGGATTACCAGGGAAGTTGGAGGTACATAGCATATAGATGGAGCTTGATCACGGGGAAGGTGGAAAAGACCCGGAGACCAAGTGTTAGCTTCATGAGAGATTTGGGGATTGAAGAAGAGATAAGGAGAATTTTCGTGAGGAATAATATGACTGAGTTTTTCGAGATGCTGCTATACATGGAGACGAATGCAGACTTGGTTGAACAGTTTCTCGCCACGGTCGAAAAGACGGACGAGAACTCATTCAAGTTCAAGTATCAGAATGACTGGCAGTATTGTGAGGTTGGAGCTGTTAACCACGCATTTGGGCTCCCAGCTTTATCTCGGCCGAACCGTGTGTCGAAGTCGTACAATGCTAATGGATTTTGGAAGGATATCACGGGCGGAATGGCGGGGGATTACAGAGGCCAGAATGCACGAGCATCAGTAATCAGAAATCCAGTCATTAGGTACCTCGAGCGGATTCTTGGAAATACTATCTACGCCCGCTCTGAGACGGGAACAATGACAAGCAAGCAACTATACGGGATTTGGTGTCTCTTGTACAAAAAGGGCCATGATTTTGGAAGAGACTTCCTAGAGCACCACTACGAGGCTCCATTCAAACTTGGTGCTAGGACTTCGAAGGTTCGAGGAAGGGGATTGATTTCGGTATTCATGAAGAGTCTTGGATTCGAGCCGTGTTCAGGTCCTTTGCCAGGCATGGATTTAGGGTTCGAACAAATGAACAATACTCTGATGTTTGAATATTAGCTTGGAAGCTATTGCATAAGATTCAAGGATGATAGCCTCTTTCCGTTGCCGAACAACAAGCTCGTGACTCTGATTGGAAAGAAGAAGCAGAACATAGGAATGAATGGAGAGCAACACCTCGCTATAGGTGGTAAGTATACGGCGGAGGTTGACAGCAGAGGACTCCGAGATGTGAGGCCTGTGAAGAGGAATCGAAGTGAAGGAACGAGTGGTGCCGACACGAGCGGAGCGGGAGCGAGTGGAGTAACTGAGTTGCAAGAAGAGGAGGAACAAGAATATGAAGCGAGACAGGCTGAGGAAGAAGAAGCAGTGGGTGAAGGCCCGCAAGAGATGGAGATGGAGCCACCTCACGTGGCTACTCCGGAGCCGTGGTACCCGACCGAGAGTGAGTGGGATGGTATGAGGACCGACATTCGGGACCTGCGAACCGAAGTTACGGATCTTCGTACTACCCAGAACCAGTGGTACACGGAAGTGATGAGTGTACGAGGAGAGTTTCAGGAGGTTCGATCAGAAGTTTCTAATTTGAGGAGATGGATGGAGGCACTCTTTGTCTCCCATTTAGGATCGGACCACCCTAGCTATCGCCCACCACCGCCTCCTGATGCTTGAGGGTCATGGGGAGTTCCCCCAGTTTCTGCTCCTTTTTTCTTATCTTTTGTTTTATTTCCTTTTCTTATTTTTGCTTGAGTGAGCTTCATTGTTTGAGTGGTTTGAACTGATTATGGGTTTGTGATGAATTGTTATTCAGAATTTCGGGTTGTGCTTGTTTTTGAACTCAGTGAGATATCTGATTTATTTTGTGCTTATTGACCCCTTCTACTTGTTAGTTGTTATTCTTGAGCATGTTTGATGAGTAGAGTAGATTTGTGGATGTGAGGTAGGGGCTCTTTTGTGTGAGTGGTTGAGCTTGAGTTGATTGGAGAAAAAAACTTGTATGCTTATGAGTTTTTCTTTTGAGTGCTTGTGTGATGAGAGTGAGAATTCACTAGGACTAGCATGGATGTGAAAGCCGTGAGATTTGAGTCTTATGAGATTTTGATGCATGATTTGATCTCTTCGTTTGTGAGTGGATCATCACCTTAGAGGATGCTAGAACTTGTGTGTGCTCTTGCTTCTTGATTGTGTCTTGTTTGATATGCCGAATGTGATCTTAGGCCATTTTTGTTTTGAATGAGTCACTTAGCCAAATTTTCCCTACCAATGACATTGAATCCCTTGTTAGCCCCTTTGAGCCTAAAGCCTATTTTATTTGCTAGCACATATGAACACTATTCCAATTCCTAAGCCTTTTTGTCCCAATTTGAGTGGAGAATAGGAAAAGTGTAAATGTGAAGGGATTGAATTGAGTTGAAAAAGGAAAATATTGTTTGTTGAGTGAGTATGAGAAGAAGGTGTGATGAAGTTATGAGTTGTGGGAAAAAGAAAAAAAATTAAGAATAAGCAAAAGAAAAAATGAGCTCATGTGTTTGTGCGAAAAAAGAGAAAAAAAAAAGAGTTGAGTGATTGAAAAAGTGAAAAGAGTTGAAAAAAAAATTGAGGTGTTGAGAGTAAAGGAATTGATGTGCATTATGTGAAGATGTTGAAGAAGTATGTTCCTTGTATCGAAGTACCAAAGTTTGAATTTCTATTCTCTATTCAATTAAGTCACTTACCCATATTGTTACCCCACCTGTCCAAAGAGCCTACATTACAACCTTAAGAAAAGTCATGTTTGATTCAGCATTGATTTCTAGAGTATGGTCGGAGTTGAGAGTGCTTACAAGCCTATGGCTGCCGATATGAGTGATTGATTGTTTGAGTGAGTCCCTTGATCATTGATATACACTTGTGAGGGAGCGAAACACATCGTAGAGTGCACATCCATGTTTGATTTTGGTGATTCTTGCTGTTGTTGCATGAGTACGATGAGGGAAGGTGAGTGAGTATACTTGTGATTGATCTTTGAAGCTCAAGTTCATTTGCTTGCATGATTTGATTCTTTGACTCATTCCTAACAATTTCACTTGACTTGTTATTTCGTTGCTTAAGGAAAAGCAACATGGTAAGTTTGGGGGGGTTGATTAGGCGTGAAATTATCATGATTCGTCACTCGAAATGCCCTAATTCTGGCCGATTTTGTCGAGTATTTGGAGTCAATTGAGCATTATTTCTATACATTGATGAATTTGTCTCTTTAATGCTCGTAGGTGAATCGAGGGTGAATAACGGAGTTCGTAGGACTTTGAATCGACTCAAACGGATGCCCGGATGACAAGATATCGAAGGAATACGATTGGTGTTAGTGTTGAAGAAAAGTACTAGTTGGAGAAATTTTGGGAGCATTCGAGTAAACCACTCGAGCGCCACCGCTCGAGCGCCCAAAACATACAGAAAATTTCGAGCACTCGAGCAGCTCGAGCGCCACCGCTCGAGCGTGTTGCTCGAGCGCCCCAATTATACAGAAGATTTTCAGCGCTCGAGCAGCTCGAGCGCCACCGCTCGAGCACCTGTGTCATTCGAGCTCCATGCTCGAGCGCGACCGCTCGAGCAGGTCTGCTCGAGCACCTTCACGTTTGGCGTTTTAAAAGACGTTTTTCGGCCCATGAGTTCACGATTCGGCCCGTTGCTTATATATACTCGTCTCAAGCTCGTTTTTGGAGGATACCACACATCACTTGATAGATTTTGACTTTTAGAGTTCGTTTTTGGAGAGGAAGGAGAGAAGCAAGCTTTACATTTACGTTTTTTAGGTTTTCGTTACGAATTCATATTACAATCTTACTTTTTAAGTTTCTTATCTTTATATTTTTGTTCTTGAACACGTTGAGACTTCTTTTCTTGAGTTAATTTCAATTTATTCTTTTATTTCGTTAAACCCTAGTTTATGTTTGATCTCTTCTTCGTCTTAATTATCATGTTCATGTTCGTTACTTATTCAATTGCTATTATTTACGTAAAACCTATGTCTAGCTAAAACCCTTGCACGCTTGGGGTAGGATGAACTCGTAGAAGTAGGTTGTGGGTACGTAATTAGGGTAACTTGTGACGTTAGGTTTTAATTCTCTTGATTAATGAATTCTTAAAATTAATCTTAACTTTACTTTTGAATTTCGTTCGAAAAGTGTTAGAGAGAGGACGACCGTATCACTCTTTAACAACAAGTAGACTTAACTAGATGGTTTAGAAAGGGTTAATTCATCTACCAGATTAGCGAAGGAGGACGACCGCATCACCTTAGTTAAATTAGGGTCTCATTAATTAAGCACAATCTATTAACTTGTTAGTGGATTAGTGAAGTCGAGTGTTAGGGTAAAGTATTAGGGTTTAGAATCTTGAGCTTTCACCTTGCATTCTTTTACTTAGGTTATTTCTTGCGCGTCACAGTTATTTTGATTATGTACCTGCTCTGTTAGTATACGTAGGGATTTCTATCCTGAGCATCAGCATCTCTCATTTGAAAACAACCCTTCGATTCGTAGTTTAATTTTAATTTTTGCATTCCTAGGATAATTTTAGTCTTTTAATTAATCTTTCAAAAAACCCAAAAATATTACACTCATATTAGCTACAACGCGTCGATCTTCAGGGATCTATTTGCATACACGCCATCTCGTGGGTTCGATATACTTGGTCATTATACTTACTCATACTACAGTGAACTCGTACGCTTGCGAGGAATCTACTAGTAGAAGTTAGTATTTTCCCATCAAGTCATTCATGAAAAAAAAAAAGACAACAAAACAACAAGTAAACTTAAGTTTCTCCAAAAAGAAACTTAAATTGCTTCTTGTAGGCGGTGGTAGCAACATCCAGGTCCATCCTAGCTTTGATCAGTAGGTCTCCAAGTCTGACATAGTCCTCTCCTTCTACATGTTCAATCTCGATCTCCAACACATTGACCTTCATCTCCAAGACATGGACCCTCTCAAGCATCATTTTTCGCCTTGTCGGTCTCTATCTTTAGCATGAGTCTTTCCCACTGCCACACAAATAAAAAATTTCTTAAGAATCGAAATATCATAATAGAATACATAGATATGTATGATTCGATATAAAAGAGTATTTACCAAGAGTTTTACCTCCAACACCTTCATTGATAAATCATTTGCCGTTTGCACACCAGGTGAAGAAACCTGAAAAGAAAAAATAAAATTGTTGTAATCTAAGAGATCTATCTAAGAAAAATCTAAGAAAAATAAAAAAAATTCGAGTCAAAGGGATTCAAGAAAAAATCCTGGAGGAAATACCATTTTCACAGATTCAAGTGATTGTAATTGTAATTGTAAGAGAGTAAAAGACAAGAAGATAGAATGTAATAAATGAAAGATGAGAAGGCCTTTTATCTATGGATGAAAGAGAATCCCAAAAGTCCTACTTAAATGTGTTAGTGGACCGGTGGTTTAATATGTGGGAAAGTGGAACAAATTTGTTTATTTAGACTAATGTAAGATGATTAATTACAATTTAATTCGTTCATTAATCTGGAGATAATATAGGAATATTAACCAAATTTTTGAAATTTATAATCTTAATTTTTGGAACTAATTAAGCTTAGTCAACATATTATATTACCATCAATTTCGATTCCATATTTTAAATCAAATTTTCGAAATTTATAATCTTATTTTTGGAACTAATTAAGCTTAGTCAACATATTATATTACCATCAAAATCGATTCCATATTTTAAATCAAATATTCAAAATTTATAATCTTAACTTTTTGATTAATTAAGATTAGTGATACTTTTCATCTTTTCTTTAAATTAATTAAGAGGAATACTCTTCATCTTTGAAAGTACTACTAAGAGGATTAATTAGTGATACTTTTCCTCTTTGAAAGTACTACTAAGAGGATTAACTAGTGATACTTTTCATCTTTGATTAATTAAGATTAGTGATACTTTTCATCTTTGTTTCATACTACTTAGGGTTTCTAGGGTTTAGGGTTAAAGGTATTACTTTCATCTTTGCTTTATACTACTAAGAGAATTAATTATTCATACTTTTTATCTTTTCTTTAAATTAATTAAGAGGATTAATTAAGAGGAATACTTTTCATCTTTGAAAGTACTACTAAGAGGATTAATTAGTCATACTTTTCCTCTTTGAAAGTACTACTAAGAGGATTAACTAGTGATACTTTTCATCTTTGATTAATTAAGATTAGTGATACTCTTCATCTTTGATTAATTAAGATTAGTGATACTTTTCATCTTTTCTTTAAATTAATTAAGAGGATTAATTAGTGATACTTTTCATCTTTGAAAGTACTACTAAGAGGATTAATTAGTGATACTTTTCATCTTTGCTTCATACTACTAAATTAATTAAGACTAGTATTTTGCCTACCCGTGCTTTGCACGGAAAATATTTTTTTACAATTTTTTCTATATATGAGTAAGTTTTATATGCAAATGGCTCATGATAAGATTATCATGAAACTATTTTAAAGTATCGAATATTTGACCAGAAGTATCATTAATCTGGGTTCAAGAAAATTAATATTTTACAATTTATTCGGTCACAAATTAAGTGTGTATATATATATATATATATATATATATATATATATATATATATATACATACACTAATAAAGAGTTTCGTTTATTGGCGTGTCAAACTATGATTAATTATGTTGATGTGTCATTTATAGGTTGATAATAGTCCTAAGTGCTATAATTTTGTTGGCTGATAATTATTATTTTTATTTTTTTGGAATTTGTTATTATATCAGTGGTTGAGAAAATAATTACAATATTTAACTTTTGCATCATGCTCCATATGTCAAGCATAAATTAGTTTTGATTTAATAATAAAGTCTTACTCTCTCCGTTCCAACTCTTTATTCACACCCTTAAAAAAGAAATAATTCACACTTACAAAAGTTAATAAATCATATTTTATTATTTAACTTCACACTCACATACTCAATTTTTCTTTATAATTTATCATGTACCGCTATGAATTTTTTTTTTTTTTTTTTTTTTGGGTGGATGGAGTATTTTACACTTATATTGCAATTCTTTTTTACCCACTTCAAATGAAAAATATTTTCTAAACTCACTTTTACATTTTTATAATTTTGAAACCAAAATATCATCAGAAGTGAATATAAAAAAAGTTAATAAAGTTGATTTTGGTGGGTCACCTGTCACGTGGGTAAAAAATATATATGGTAGAAAATGGGCGCTTTTTCATGTGTTATGTTAGTTTTTTATTTATTTTTTGTTTAAATTATTTTTTTTATGCATGTTTGTTTATATTTAAAAAAAATTGATATTTATTTTCTCCTTACATATATTCATATTTTAATTGATTTGTGTATATTTTTTAAGGTTTTCGGTCATTAAAAATACATCTGCAAATTTTACTATATTTGTGACATTTGGTGTTGATTATAGGTATGTATAAAAAATGTATGACATTCTTTTTTGATGGGTGAAACAAAATTATCAAATATAGAATCAAACTTTAAAAAAATTAATACATGTGTAGAATATATTAATTATATAAATATTTTTTTCATACAAATATAATATTTTTATATATTTTTTAAACGACACAATTTCTTTTCTTTGCATAATGGTTTATAACAAAAATTGAATACAAACTTTTCTAATTATATGTAAGTGTAAGATGAAAAAATATCAGTTTTAAAATCATCTAAATCAAATGGTTTTCTAATATAAATCGTAAATAATCCAAACCTATAAAATTTTAAATTACTTATATAATATTGACGGAAATGATCACATGTCCACTGGTGGACACAATATTATATACTCATCGTAAATGTGTTAATGATAAATAAGTAAGGGCCCACTATTATTTTATTTGATTGTTTATACTTGCTTATGTGTCATTAACACATTCGTTGTGGGTATATAATATTGTGTCTACCGGTGGGCATATGATCAATTACTATAATATTGGATAACCACCGAAGTCATTAGAATACATCTCATTATATATAATAAATAAAATATCAATAAAATAAAGCAGAAGATAGTTACTAATAAAGTTATTGTAATGACATAACACTCTCAGAATACACCAATAACGTTTTTCATCCTTGTTCAAACATATGGTAAGAAAAAAAATCTATAAATATATAATACAAACAATATTGCCTTTTATAGGTTTGAGCGGGAAAATGTTTCGACCGTTGATCTGTTTTCTCTGTTTCGATCTCTATCGTTCGTTTTTTTTAACTAATTACGGTAAGTCTAATAATTAATTGTCAATAAAGTCATCCTTTTATTCCACTTAATATTGACCGCTTAGTTTTTCTTGATTGAATATGATCCCTTGGATTAATTGCTTAAATTTAGGGAGAGTAATTTTATGTAGGCTATTTATACTGACTATTTCATGGTTCATTTGCATTGTCTCAATTTCTCTATTTCCTCTCCCATCCTTATGGTTTCAAATTTGTTGTTTTTCTTTTAGATAGAACGTATTTTTCAGCAAATATGTAATGTAAATTTTAGGTGCATAGTTTTGTAAAGATGTATATATGCATCAAAGTTTAGTTAGTTTTCTTAACATAGTCATCAAGATTTTTAGATTGTGCAATCCATTCGTCAGAAAATTAAAGGATTGTTGAAGATTTAATCAAGGGCTTCATGAGTTTTTGAAGATTTTTTAATAGGTTTGCATACTCCTTTATTTTAACTTTTAGATTTTAGGGATTTCATCATCTTCTATTAATCTATCATTAATGATACCTCATGTATACTTATTTCATAATTATTGTAGGCTGAATATTATCTTCTAATTCAATTTTGACTTTTTTTATATTGTAATTATATTTATCCTTAATTAACACGTTATAATTGATAGTGTTTATTATGATGAATTTTTTCCCCACTAAAACTGACACTGGATCCCTCGCTGTGATGGTATGAGGACAAATAAGATTGAAGAAAAAATTATGATTGTAGAATAAAATCTGATAGAAAAATAAAAATATTGCAATATTAATGATGGGATTGACTTTTATGAGCACATAAATCACAAAAAAAATATGTATTAAGAGAAGAATTAGAGTATAGAATAAACAATTTTTTTTTTTTAAAGCTAGAATAAACAAATATTGAATTTGAAGATATAAGGTTCTAGGAAATGATCTGAAGATCTAGATTTTTGAAGATTAACATAATATATATACATATGTACATATATATTTATATATTTACAAAATAAATGAAGGGTTAAAAGATTCAATATAAACTAAGTTAGTGTTAGTCAAACTTGATATTCTTTGAAATCTTCTTTTATCGATATTGTACATTAATTAATTTTCTAATAACACGTTTTGATTTTTAAATTAAAATTTTTTACACAATTTTGGCCTATTCTATGTGATTTATCACATCAATGCACATTTATAATACTAATAAATTTATAAATGATTTCGATGATTAAGTTATAAACGTATAGCTTTGGTTTTAAATTAATTTTTCCCCACAATTTAGGCATGTTCATGTAATTTATAAAATCAATGCACCATTTAGAATAATTATTAATTTACTTATGAATTTTATAATTAAGTTATAAAAGCGTAGCTTTGATTTTAAGTTAAAATTATTTGCACAGTTTAGGCCTATTCCCTGACTTGGCCAAATCAATGCACCATTTATTAAAATTTATAAATGATTTCTATAATTAAGTTATAAACATGTAATATTTTAACAATAAACGACTAAGTCCAGCATATTAAAAAATTAAATATAGATGACTAAATTTTGACGTTCATACAAACCTTAACTTAATAGAAGAATCTGCATTTTACATTATCTTATCATTATATTTACATTTGATTTTGGATGATGATATTCACCATGGTTAATTATGTTTTTAACAATCTGACAAATAAAAATCTCTAAATAGTAGTAATAGATAATTATTGTATGCGAAATATATAGAAACTGAATAATTTTTTTTTATAAATCCAAATTTATTTGTGACACGGTTCATATAAATGCATATTATTGCTCAAATCAATTCTCCTTTAGTCACCACTAATTTATAAATTGATTCCTTTAATTATGTTATAAATTTTAAATTTCTAAATTATAAATAGATATTTTGTAATTTGAATTAATAATTATTCTATATGTATATAGTAGATATATTCCAATTAAAATTTATTGACATAGAGTATTAGTTATTTAGTGAAAACAAACTAATACTCTTTAGTATAAACAACTCATACTATTCAGTGAAAACAACTAATAATAGTTGAATGATATTAGTTGTTTATACTAAAGAGTATTGCATCTAATTTATAATTGCCTTCTGACAAAGTATAGAGTGAAAACGGTTCATACATAAAATATTTTAAGGGGTATTAATTGTTTTCACTAAACGTTATTAATTCTGGAGGGTATTAGTTATTTTCACTCAAGAGTATTAGTTGTTTAACTAAAGAGTATTAATTGGTTATAGTAAAAGGTATTTGTTGTATTAAAAAATATTACAACATGGTTCATGTATGAACCAATTTCACTCTATACATAAAGGACAAAAATTATATTAGATTACAGAGAACTTAAACTTGGACAGGAAAACAAAAATTAACATGTGTAAAACATTCAATTTAAAAATAAAAATCTACGAAGAATCATTCTCTAATTTATACAAAATTTTGATTGTAGAATTAATGTTTACACAAAGACAAAGTAAAGAGTGAAAATGGTACATACATGAACCACTAAAAGGTATTTGTTGATTTCACTAAAGAGTATTAATTATTTTTTATTGAAGAGTGTTAGTTGTTTACTGAAAATATACTAAGAGGGGTGTATTCAATTTAGATTCTATTGGATTTTTTTTTTACTTTAAAAAGTCTGTGGATTTAGAAAATCTATAGACTGCATGCAGAGTTTGACTGATTATTTTTATTGATTTACTTGGATTTTTATAGACTTTATAGGATTTTGTGGAATGCATTTTTTTTTATTGACTCCGACGCTGGAACCATTGATGCAAATATATATGGGACACACTTGTATATAAAAAAAGTTATCCAAATTATTTAGAAAATAAAAAAAACAAAAATACATTAGTTAAAAAAATACATTATTATTTCATCTTCATTTCCATCACCGCTATACCTCATCCTCATTAGAAGTCTCAAGTTGTTAGAAGAGATTTTGAAGAGTAAAATTTATTTATATTTTGTGAATAGTAGACTTGACAACGGGACGGGTAATTCCCAAAGCAAACAGTGACGGAGAATTTTTTTGCCCCGTAGGCGGGGACCGGGATAATATTCTCAGCCTGGGGGATCCCCGTCTCGTTCCTCACAGGGAGCCGCATTATTTTTTATATAATTAATATATTTATATATAATTTTAATTTTAATGTAAATTACAAATAAATATTTCATAGTTTCCTAATCAATTAACTATTTATTAAAAATTACAGTTTTTATTTAATATTATGTTATTAGTTTCAAATTATATTATTTTCACTTTAGTATATATGTTAATTAAAAATATTAGAATTAGAGGTTCTTCAAATTGTTTAAATTAATTTTTTTAACACCAACTTAAAGTAATTGTTGTGTATGATTAAATTTTTTAATTTAAATATTTATTTATATTTTAAAAATAAGATAAAAAATGCCGGGGATCCCCAGCGAGGTGGGGATGGAGGAAAAATTTTCCCATTTATATTGCAGGGATGGAAATGGGGAATGACCCCCAGTCCCCACCCCGCCCCGCCTCGTTGACATCCCAATGGAAGAAAATCAAAGAAAGTTCATAGACTGTTGAATACCTAAAGATTTTTTACGACTTTTTAAAATCCGTAGAAATCTCTGGTTATTAGAAGAGATTTTGGAGAGTGAAATCTATTCATATTTTGGAAGGGAAATCTAAGAAAATCCGTGTAGTATTAAAATCCATAGACTGTTGAATACCTAAAGCTTTTTTAAGACTTTTTAAAATCCGTATTGAATACTTCGGGATTTTTAAAGACTTTTGAAAATTTAGATTGAATACCCCCAAACTTTAAAATTCTAAAAAAATCCTACAGACTCTATAACCAATACACCCTTCTAAGACTTTTCAGTGAAAACAACTAATATTGTTTGGTAAAATAATTAATATCTATCAATGATTCAGGTATGAACTAATTTCACTGTATACATACTTTTACACAAATAACTACAACTGTGGTAGATCATCCCAATGATCTCATTTTCAAATTCAAAATCTTTGGGAAATCCTCCAATCACAAATTTACATATGAAATTTACAAATTCAATGAAATCTAAAAAAAAAAAAATATACATTAGTTCATGAAAATATTAAATATATAAACTCTAGAATTCACAAATAGAAAAACAATGAAAAATTTATAAAATTATGGTTAAGAGATTAAAGGTCTTAGAGTATAAATAGGAGATAAAATCAATTGTTCCTAATTTGTAGCTAATGATGGATAAATGGATTCCTAACTTTTAGCAAATCATGAATAAATTAATTATTAATATATCTTAATTAATTGAACGCTGATGATGAAAAATAAAAATCTGATTGACGATCAAAATTGCTTCCCCCCAAAATTATTTTAAATAAAGTAGGGTGTTTTATATATTATTATTATAGATTATAGATATTATAGATTATAGATTTATACATTTAAAATATAATTAAAAAGTTAAATATTAAATAGTAAGCATTGGTAAATAAACAACAAATTACAATTTTCATCGGACATCAATAACATTATATTCTTTGTCAAGTGTTGGTAGCTCAAGTGGTTGAGACCACCACCTAAGACCCAGAGGTCTTGGGTTCGAGACACGGGGAGGGAATTTATTTCCCTCTTGTGGTGGGATGGTGTTCCCCTGTTATGATGGGGTGGTGTTCCCCTCTTGTGGTGGTTGCGGTTCCGGCTGCAGTGCGGTTGTGGTTCGGAGTTGCGGATTCGGGTGCTCCCCCTCTTGTGGTGATTGCGGTTCTGGTCTACAGCGAGATGAAAAGATGTTGCCATGTACCCGGTGGTCGAAGGAACTATTGTAATTGATTATGTTAGGAAACTATTGTAATTGATTACCTTCAAAAAAAAAAAAAATAACATTATATTCTTTAAAATAATTTTACCATATTTACAAAATCCACACTTCTAAAAAATTTATATAAAACTTTATTGAGACAAAGCAATCCAATCACCAATAAATCTTGATTAAGAAAGATAGTTTGACCAACTTCGTATTGATATCACATAAATAATAATAATAATAATATAAATGATATTTATAAATATAATATGTTACTATTTATTAGTATGCAAATTATAAATAATTATATTGATAGAACAATTTAATACAAAATTTTGTCTATAAAAATTATTTCATTTTAGGTAACGATTTGTGTACTTGCGAAAAGTTGAAATTAGATTAACAAACAATTATGAGAATACCTAATTATATTTTAGTAATAAAAATTTGACGTGAAGTATATAAATTAGCAAGACCAAGAATATGGGATGTTAAAATCCCATGAAATGGGATAGAGGTGCAAATAATTAGGAAATCCGTTAATGCATATAGTTCTAATTAGGTAATTACTTAATATTAATATTTACTTTCCACATATCACGAAAAATTTAAACCGAATACAAATTTACACTAAACTACCTACTTTAATTTTTTATTCGATTATTTGAAATCTATAACCTTTCAATTGGTATTAATCTATACCCTTTAAATTGATATTTATCAAACACATAAAACATATATAATTGACATCTTGACTTTAATTATGAGATACTCATTTACCATTAATTTGTTTCCCATCTAAAATGAAAATCTTAAAACAATTAGAATGTAGGCTCAACTTTAATTTAATATTCCAACACTCCCATTTAACTCGTAAACTAATATTATATCAAACAATCCCAACGTACTATATTAACCACTCGATGATAATTATTGATACATTAATATAGATAAAATAACAACAGGCTTATACCAGACATATGGATTAACCAATAATATGTCCAGTGTGCACTTATGAAAAGTTGGAATTATATTTTTGTTAACATTACAAAAATTTAAAATTATATTATTGGGCAATTACAAAATACGGGAATGCCTAATTATATTTTATTACTTACACATTGGCCGATGATTGTTACATTAGCAAGATTAATGAAGTCGGTTTCTACCACTAAAAACCCAATTCATGGGAATATGATGAACACCAAAAAACGGGCTACTTATATATTATTAATATTAATTAAACAATGATCATTAATTGTAAAATTAGAAAGACCATTATTATATGATGTTGCTATTAAATGCACAATTCATGAACTAATAAAAAAACAAAACACGGGACAACTAATTATATATTTTGTTAATTAAACATTGGCATCTAAACCAAAAATACAATCTACACTACTCCTAAGGATCCGATAACTCAACAATTCTGCTGATCCGATAACTCAACAAATAAAAAAAAACATTTGGGCCGTCCAGTGAAGATCGAGTTCGGAATCCAGAAAATTGGACGAACATACAACATCAACACCACATACACCCAAAGGCAAAGTAGTCAAAACATACAGCCAATGCCGGACAACAAAAAAGCGAAAAACAACAGGATGCAATATAGAACCAGAGCATTGAGAATGAGACACATAACACTATATATATACACATGGAAAGCAAAACAGCATCGCACTATTCTGGGTAATATGTAACGCTCCAAAACGCATCAATTTAGCCCAAGATTACAACCACATACAATGACATATACCAAATCAGGAACAAACGGCAAGGATCAAACACAAAAAACCATTGAATGGCCAGAAATTACTCCCGCCCAAATCCATATTAGGAAAAATAGCGTGCTTTATATATTATAGATTAGTGATACTTTTCCTCTTTGAAATATTTTCTAATATTTTGAAATAATTGTTACAGAATATAAGATATTTCGAAAATATTCTTACAAATTAGAAGATTAGAGATATTTTGAAAATATTTTTCTTATTTCTGGAAATAATCTTAAATTTTTTTCTGGAAATTTGAACGTTAATTAGCATATCAAAGGACGCGGTTTACTAGTTAATTCCACGCGTCTCACACCTAATTAATTGCACTTTAAGACGCGGTTTCGACCGCCACCCTTATACTTAATCGATATCACTTGATTTCACTTGATTGATTCGATCGATAGAGGCCGGGTTTTTGCACGTAAGAAACTGATTTTTATTGGACAAGAGAAAGGCCGCAGAGAAATGGTTACAACCGCCCTACTCATCTAATAAGGTAATTGTAAAATCTACTTTTTCATCACTTCGAAAATATTTTGATGATTTGCAGAACAAAAATCGATTGTTTTCAGAATTTTTTTATTGAAAATGTCAATCGCCGCCCATACTTGCAATCTCTTCATGTACATTTTGAACAAGGGTTAGGGTTTTGTTTCAAAAATGTGTAGGATTAGGGTTTCTTTTGGGAAACAATAGGGTCTGCTTCGATTTATTTTTTCCGGATTAGTGATACTACTTTTTAGACATAGGTTTTGATTTCGGATCATATACCTTTCGAATCTGCTCCGAATATTTTTTTTAATTTAAATTAGACAAAGAGTTTGAATTCAGATCATATACCTTATTATGTCCAGATCCTACAATTTTTTTAGAAATGGTGGACAAAATTAGTAAATTATTTTTCATATTTCTAACCTTACAACCGGATCATATGCCTTATTAATTATTCGGATCCTTTATTTTTTTTAATTTGAATTAGGACTACAGTTAGGGTTTGATTCGAAATTGTGTAGGGTTTGATTGGGATCTAGTAAAATACTTTTTAATTTGAATTAGACCTAGGGTTTGAATTCGGTCATATACTTACCTTATTAGCCTATAATTTTTTTTTTAGAAATGGAGGAGAAAAATAGTAAAATATGGATCGATACAAGTATCATCAATTTTAATTTGAATAGATATGTATGTACTTTGGAATTAATTGTTACTTTATATTATAATTAATCTATAAATATAATAACTTCATCTTTTCTCTCTCCCATCACCCATAATTCTTACAGCCACTTCCCCATTCTCTCTCCCATCACCCACCTCCTCTTTCTCTCACCCATCATCCATATTATGGTGAAAACAAGGTCTGAATCAAGGAAACTATCCTTCACACTCGTTCGGAAGCCCTATCCAAGAGCCTATTTCCCTATTCCACACCAAGACTTCTCCACTACTTGCAGGACCACCGAGTTCCTAACTCGTTTGGTAAGATTCGATATTTTTTTCTATTTATGCCTCTTTTCGTATTGTTACTTAAAATATTAACTTGGATATTTTAGAACCTTCCATCCAATTCCGTTGACGTAATGGGCAAGGAGCCAAAGATTATCAACCTGCGTATATTTAAAATGGGAAATATCATCAATGGTTCTTGCCGATACAATTATCATCAAATCGACAATTCTAGGAAGGGATTTGGACGGTTGATGCATGGCTGGACGGAGTTTGTGGAGGAGATGGGAATCCAACAAGGGGACAGCCTCTACTTCAAATGCGTAGGTGATCCTACGCACTTGAATGTTTACGTCCGCCAATCGGATAACAACCTCAAGATGGAGGAGAAGGAGATGTCGGATTACTTTTTTAAAATTATGGTTTATGGACAATTAATTTTTGTACTTTTTTTATTTTTATTATTATGGACAATGTTTTTTTTGTAATTCCTGCTTTTAATTATCTATCTATCTATTACGTGAGTTTTTATTAGAAATGATTATTACGTAGTTTTTATTTGAATTAAAATATCTATTAATATATGAATAAAGAAAATCTTAGTTATATTATATATGAAGGAAACTGAATATGGTTTTTTACTAATACATTTCTAACATTTTTTAAAAATTGCAAGATATATTTTTCTAACATTTTTTAAAAATTGCAAGATATATTTTTCTAACATTTTTTATAACTGATGAGATGAAACACTTTTTAAATTAAAAAACTTACAAGACTCTACTAAGATTAAAAGATGAAAAACTTTTAAAATTAAAACACTTACAAGACTCTACTAAGATTAAAAGATGAAACACTTTTAAAATTAAAACACTTACAAGACTCTCCACACACTAAAAGAAATAAACACTTAGAAGACTCTACTTGCTTCAGATGGTTCTTCAATCAAGTCAATCGGGCCTAGACCTCTACCACCTCGTGCACCTCTACCACCTCGTGAACCTCTACCACCTCGTGAACCTCTTCCTTGTGAATCTCCACCTTGTGAACCTCTACCACCTCTTCGACCTCTAGCTCGTTCCAAAGCCGACAAAAAATGACTTTCTCTAGGTCTTCCTCTAGACCTTGCAACATTAGGATCTAACACTCGTGAACCTCTAACATTCTCTTCAGTACTTTGAACATCTCCAATTACCTCTTCAACATTTTGATCACTAGACATAGGGATCCAATTGGAGAGTTCATTCTTTATCACAATGAATGCTTGTTTAATGAAGTCCTTCTTCTCTACACTGTCCATTGCTATATCAGTGCACTCTTGGAAAACTTTTTCAACCTCTTGGAATTTTTTGTATTCCTCGGTCATGTGAGGATAACTTCCTGCAAAGAAAATGCTTGAATGTCGTCGATATACATCTTTTCTCCACCTACGCAACAAATACCTTTCATTCACGGTTCGTATGTTCTTTTGAGACAACACTTCCATGATATGACAACACAATATTCCCTTGAATTCAAATTTTCTGCAGTTGCAATAGATGTAAGCTCCATTCGACCTCCACGAAATCGTATAAGTGAATTCTTTGAAGAAGAAATTGTTCACAATGCTTCTTTCCAAAACCCTAAATTTTTCAATTCCGATATCATCCGCCAAATCTTCAAGTGCCTCATCTTCGGTAGGTGGAACAATATGACAATACAACATGCGTTGGACTTCTTCCTGAATAAGCCTAAAAATTGAGTTAGTATATACCTTCTGGAATTATTTCTCCCACGGAAATTGAGTCGTGCATTTGATCTCTTTGTTCTTGCAATGAAAATCAGCCATGAATTCCTTCTGGATCTTATTACCAATAGTCATATCGTATTGTTCCATGAACTATTTCAAAGTGCTCCTAGAGTGGACGAACTCATCAAAATATGAATGCATCCCCTCGCTTCTTTGCGTAGCAATCATTCTAGCCCAAAATGTGTGGTGTAAGTAAACTGGAACCTAACTTTCCCTTTGATTATACAAGTCTCTCAACCACTCATTATTTTCCAAACGATACTTTGTCAAAAACTCAGCCCACTTCGTCTCAAAGGTCTGGATGGTAAGGCTATCGTACACAATTCCTTTGAGCTCAACAGTGCATCTGTGATAATCATCCACCCCTCTGAACTTTTGTGGTAACTTAGACAAAATATGCCAGATGCAAAACATATGGATGCAAAATATGCCAGATGCAAAATATGCCATTTCATGCAACCAATTTCTAAAAAACCATCTAAATGAATCTGCATCTTCATGCGTCACCAAGGCACATCCTAATAATATCGAATGTCCATGGTGATTAACGCCAACCACCGATGTAAAAGGCATTTTGTACCTAAGAAAAATGATATAATATATATTAAAATAAAGTACATGATAATAATGATATTTTTTATATAAAAGTTAAGAGTATAAATTATTAGATGAAAAATAATAAGCAACCATAAACCTAAAGATAAAAAATAACAAGATAAAAATAAAAAAATCGTACCTATTGACAAGGTATGTTGTGTCAAAACTAACAACATCATGAAATTCTTCGTATGCAGCTTTGCTTCTTGGATGAATCCACATAACGTTGCATAACCGACCCTCTGAATCCAAATCCATCAAGTAGAAGAAGTTACCATCTTTATTTTGAGCATTAGCAAACATATTCTGAATTGCTTCTGCATCACCTTCACCTAGCCTCAATCTTCTTCTCTTCTCAATGAAATTTCTACAATCTTTAGGAGTACACCCTAAATTTTGAGGTCCGCCACTTTGCACCTCACAAAGTCTCACATTTTTACACGGTCTTAAGCCTGCAATGTCATTGGCTTCTACCTGTCGTTTCATGTTCACGCTCACCTGTCTATGGGCGACCATTAGTGGAGAGTAAATCGGATCGATTTCATAATTGTGCTCATTCACCATTGATGTAACAATCCAACTTCCATCGACTAATCTTTTAGCATTTACCCGTGCTTTACAATCTATTCTTTTCGAACACTTTTGCGCCTTAGAATTTCCAGTTCTATTGCATACCATGCGCCCATATCTATGATCGAAGGTCCTTTTAACAACACTAAAACCCTTAAGCCTTGCATGTTCTTGATAAGCATTAAACATTTCATCAATGGTACTAAACATAATACCAGGTTCAAGCACCCGTACATTATTTTGTGTTGGATCATTGGATGGATTAGCTGGAATTTCATCATCCGTATTAGCTGGAATTTCATTTTGTGTAGGAATTTCATCCGGATTCTCCATTCGGCCATTAGATGAAGTAGGAGGAATTTGATCGTCGTCGGAATCATCGTCTCCAAATAAATCTCGAATTAGCGAAGAAGATGCACCCCTAAGGATGGTTGAAGATGGTAATGAACATGGTTTAAGATGGTAATGAGCTTCTGGGATATATGAATGTGAATTTTGCTTTGATGATGATGATAGTTTTTATTTCTTTTTTATCGTGAAAAATGGATGAAGATGAAGACTTGTTCTTCCTTTTAATTGCTTGGATTATGGAGATTATAATGGATGATGATAGTTTTTATTTCTTTTTTAACATGAAAAATGGATGAAGATGAAGACTTGTTCTTCCTTTTAATTGCTTGGATTATGGAGATGATAATGGATGAAATATTTTTTTTTAACAAAATATTAATTACATGGGGAGAATAAAATATGTCCGTTGCAATCATTTAATTTCTTGGTGCGTGCGACATGGGGAGAAGAAATATGTCAGTTCATTTAATAAAAAAAAAAAAAGTTGGCCGGCCGCCGCCGCCATCCGCCGAGGTGGGCGACGTGGGCGGCGTGGGCGGGAGATGAAGGAGAGGCGGGGCGACATGGGCGGGAGATGGGGAAGGCGGGAGAGAGACCGAAGAGGCGGGAGTGTGTTGGAGCCAAAACAAAACGTTTTGGAGGTAAAAAATTAAGGGTAATTAGGTAAAACCCTAATTAATTAGCAATTAATTAACCTTAATTACCGATTCTTGATGTCCAGAATCTGTACAAGCATCTTTATCGTATTTATATATTTATAATTACACATATGCAGTGCAGCTCAGCATATTTATCATCTTACGATTCCTTTTCAATTACAATTAATACAAATCTATCATTCATTATATTTAGATAATGAAGATGCTACACCATCTTTTATTGCATCATACAGAAAACTCAACTTTATATTAATAAAATGCATTAAGAACAAGTGTGGTAGACTATTAAAATCCTAGGTAAAGGATCTTTTAGCTTTTTGCGATCGATCGGGTCTTTTACAGTCCATTTCATTTAACAGTTCAATAAATTTGTGCATGGCAGAACGATACATAATTTTAGGAACTGAAAAGACATTTGTACCCCCATTTTCGTTCTCTTCTCCGATAATCTGATTATTCAACACATAAGACATAGATCACATACGCAGCGACACATTTCTTAATTTATTTTTGTTGGGATTTTTTAACTAAAGAACGAGGTTTACATTGCATTGAAAATGGGTATGGTTATTGCGTGAAATTGGATTTATTGGAGTTATAAGTACATTCGTATTTTTTCTGTTTTTTTTTTCCATAAATTGTTCACGATCGATTAGGGTTCAGGAAATTCTGAGATTATGTTTCATTGTTTTTCAGTTTATGCATTTCTCTGGAATTACCACAATTGTAAATTTCTTCAACTTCAAATGTGAGTTGTAATTTTTTGGAATTTTTGTAAGCGTGGGTTGTAAATTTTCTTCAACCTCAAGACTCGACGTTAAGGGCGGAGCCACAAATTAGTGTATAGTGGCAAAAAGATGGGAAGAGGTGGAAGACGAAAATGATAAAAAAAAAATTGTGTATTTTTTATTTTAATTTGAGCAAAATTATGAAGAGTTTTGATATAAATGTCTTTCTCTAAGACACCTGCTCTACAATATTTTATTTTTTTTCGGGAAAAAAGTGATAAAAAAATTAAATTTAGTAGTTTATATATTAAAATTTAATTTTTTTTTCAATTGAACAATATTAATCGTGATACAACGTATACACAAGTGTCATTCCATTATATTTAGCTTTTAATTTCCTTTTTGTTTTTTCTTTCTAGTTGTAAGACGCCCACTCTCCTTGTTCATGGATTGAATCACCAAGATGTTAACATCTTTAGATAAAATTCCTACTATCAACCTTCAATGTATAGAAAGCAACATTAGAACCGTCCTAATTCCATTGTTCATAATTTAGCACTTCTTATGGCCACATCAATTAACAAATTTATTATTTTGATCCGTCCAAATTAAATTGCACACTATTAAAAAAGAAAATATTGTATTTGAGTATACATGACTTACAAATATATACACATATTTATCTATATATTATTATTTTATTAAAAAATATATATATTTTTAAGAAAATGTGTAACCCTTTAAAATGCAAATTAAGGTGGGATGGATGGAGTAATTAATTTTTTCAAGAACAATATTTGATAGAACCCTCTTTTTTTTCAAGTAGTCAGTCCATAGATCCAATTTAAAATGACCTCCATTGTGGTCTCCTCGAGAATTGGGGCAACCTCAGTCGTTAATTCATTGAATTAATTGTCTTTCTCTTAAATGTTTTATGGAAATTCTTGGCATTGGATGTCATCTTCAAAGGTGGAACACATCCCACCCATTTATAAACATTACATTTATGTCAACCATGTGATTAGATCTTGAAAGAAATATAATAAGGGGGATATTGATATAATTTCTTTTTCTTTAAAATTGGTAGGAAATTATTTTTCTCTATAAAAAAATGAGGTTATTTTTCTTTTTCTCCGTATGTAATATGTAAAAACAAATGGTGTACGCTTATTATTGCATTTCTTGCCGTTCAATGGTTACTTCTTTTATATTTCGGTATTTGTGTTTCATTTTGATTTATAGTGCTCCCCCGTCTTCAAACATTTTGCACATTTTTTTCCGTTCGTCCCCAAAATTTTTGTACACCCTATAGATTAAATTTTATATTTAATTTTTTCTTTACAATATTCAAATATTTACACAAAATGTAATTATTTTTTACACTCAGTCCAATCAAATTCATTACTTTAATAATAAAAGCATACACATTACCCTCAATACTCAATTTAATATCTTAAAAAAAAATGTATTCTCAAATGTGTGAAAAGTGTTTGGTAATGAAAGGAGTATTATTTAACCGCAGTGGATCAGTTCACACAAAAATATGATTTTCTTTTTTTAAAGTTTGAATGTTGAGATCGAAGATCAAACCATGAATATTGACTTTGATGTAATATAATTACAGATATGGACAAGGGATAACAGTAATACATGTAAATTGACTCTTTAGTAGTATCATATAAGAAATCATTAAATTCTAATATAATTGCACAAATTCTTGTATACACTTAAATTCATAGCATACACTTAAATTTTAAATACAATTTCAGAATAATTTTGACTTTTCAAAGTTGATTAAAATATATTGATCTTTGAAAAGTCAAAATTAATTTGAAATTAAACTCAAAATCCAAATGCATATTATGCATTTGAGTGGGGAAAATAAATTTTTTTGTCCTTTAAGTTTCGTTGACTTTGATTTTCGTCCTCCTAAGTTTTGAATTTTGAAAATCGTTCACTAAGTTGCAAAAAAATTTGTTTCTTGTCCTAATACCGGCTACTACAGGTAAGTCAACCGGTCATAAGCTGATGTGGCACTAATTTTCTATTTAATTTTATTTTGTTATGTTAAATATCCTACTTGGAAGTATATTATTGGTGTATATTTACATGTTATATTTTACATTGAATATTTCATTAAATGTAGGTGGAAAATTAAAGAAAATCTCATTTTAAAAAAAATGCTGAAAATATTAATATATATTTATTAAATATATCCTACAAACCTCCTCCCCCACCCCCAGACAAACCCGCCATCTTCCCCAAAAAAAGGATCTCCACCGCCCACCGCCGACCCCACCATCCAGACCCGCCGCCGCTCGGAATCCCCACCACCGCCATCATCGCTGCCACAACAACAACCCCCCCCAACGCCAATGCTCGATCTCCGCTGCCGACGCCCAAATCTCGATCTCCGCCGCCACGCCCAAAATCTGAAACGCCACCGCCGCCCCACAAACCCTCTGCCACCGCCGCCCCACCCCCAGTTCCGCAGCCAATCGGAAATCCTACCACCACCACAATAACTCAATCTGATTCATTGTCTTCAAATTGAAGAGGTGAACGCACCAGAACTCAGCCAATCGGAGGTGAACACACCAGAACTCAGTCCGATTCATCCCACCACCGCCACCCTCCATGCCCCCGCCAATCGAAAACCCCATCACGGTCGGCTACAAAATCCTCAATTTCAGAGCAAATGAGTTAAACCTAGAAATTTAATTGGCGAATTTGGAGGCATGAAAATGAAAAAAATAGATGTGGGCGAAGGGGGGGGGGGGGGGGGGGGGGGGGAAGGGGGATGGTGACCGTGAGTTGCAGAGGTATTGGGGGTGGGGGGTATGGTGACCGTGAGTTGCAGGCAATGTGGGTGGGGGAAAGGGGGTGACCGTGAGTTTTAGAGGAATTGAAATTTAGTAATTTTGTTGGATTTTTGGAATTAATAAAAAATTAGATAATTTCAATAATAATAATATTTTCATTATTAAATTAATGTTGTTTTAATTTTACCCAATTTAATTAGTATTAGTTAGGTTTCGAATTCCTCATTATTTAAACAAGTTTTTTTATAATTATTTATTTTAGATTTTTT
Source organism: Ballota nigra (assembly GCA_947034835.1). NCBI lineage: Eukaryota > Viridiplantae > Streptophyta > Magnoliopsida > Lamiales > Lamiaceae > Ballota > Ballota nigra. The sequence continues at coordinate 36,724,999 of OX344720.1, forward strand.
TTTAATTCAAATCAAAATCTAATTATTTTTTAATTATTTTTATTTAGATTTCTTTAATTAATACAAAAATATGAACATTAAATTTATAATAGAATTTTTTATTTTAACAAATTTATTTTAACATTTCCAGATTTCCTTTTAGGTGTGATTTAAAATTTATTTTCTTTAATAACAAATTTAATTTGAATTCCATGAAATATTAAAAATGATATATTAAAAGTGATTTTTTTTAATATTCTATTAAATGTTAATAAAACTTCAATCCAAATGGTGACAAATAAGTTTCCACCAATCAGATTCCTCCAAATATGATATTTATCACATTAAAACCAAAGAAAATAAAAAAAGAAAATAAAGAAAGAAAAAACATGCCACGTCACTAGGTAACCAGATGGGTGACCTGCAGTAGCAGGTCGGGGGACGAAAATCACAAAAAAATGCAACTTAACGGACGATTTTCAAAATTCAAAACTTAGGAGGACGAAAATCAAAGTCAACAAAACTTAAAGTACAAAAAAGTCTATTTTCCTCATTTGAGTGCACACAAAAATCACCAATATAATTGGCAGTACTGTATACGAGGAGAAAAAGAAATTAATTTACGGGCTAGCCATTTCTTTTTCCAACTAATTTCCTTTTTCTATTTATTTTAAAACGTTTAAATATAAGAATTTAGCAATCATTTTATTCAAAACGCCTTCAGAAATCATTCAATACTAGATTAACGAATTCTTGAGTTGAGCATTCGAGCTTGAAATTTTTTCAATTCTTGCTCATAAAGAATTTAGAGTAATATGACTTCCTCAGTTTCCTTTCAGTGCATAATAATATCATTCAACAAAAACAATTAATACATATTGTTGAATAAAAATAACTATAATTAATATTTATTATTAAATCAATTAATATTATTTAAGAATACACATAAATTATACCATTACGTGTGCATATAGGTAGTATTTGTTATAGAAAAAATATGTTTCTAAATTCCTTCTTCCTCTTTTCTTCAATTTAAAAAAATATATTTACTGGACCCTCACAATGTCCAATGAAATCGTTACTTTTATACTCTTTAAAATAAAATGTATTTTTATCAATGGGCCCGGACAAATTAATTAAGAGTCACAGAAGGTTCATATGTAAGAATCCGATAGTCTATTCCATAGATGGTTTTCCCCCAAACGTTCCCATATTCTATCAATTCCCATTCAACGATTCTTTTAACACTCTATAAACAATAACATTTTGATTGAGTTTGGGTATATGTTCTACCTATTGAACTAAAGATTATAATTAATGTAAATCCCACCGGCCAACGAGGTCACTATCAAGCTACTCAATTAATACAATCTACCGATGATATATGACATGATTAATAATTGATGATAGTGGATAATGAAATTGATCTCCCTAATTAGTCGGTTCTGGGATCGGATATCTATTCATAAAAAAAAAATTAGTTAAAATTATATTGTTTGGATTGTTAGTGGTATGTATGGATTGATGGATTACGGGAGATTATATATAATTTTAATTATGAATAATGTCAATTTAAGGTTTGAAAGATGGTAAAACTATCAATTTAATGTCTAAATTTTTTTTCCTATCGATTAAGAGCCTGAAAGATAGATGAGGCAGTCACTAGATAATTTTTACCCTATTTCACTAGTGGGTTGCCTTTATAAATCATCTAAAAAACCCTGGCCAACAGATTAGGCAAGGTTTTGGAGTCTGTGATATCAGAAACACAGTCAGCTTTTATTGGCAGCAGACAAATTCTTGACGGAGTTGTTATTTTTTAAGAAGCTATCGATGAAGCCAAGAAGAAGAAACTCAGTAGAGTAATCTTTAAAGTGGATTTCGAAAAGGCCTATGACTCTATCGACTGGCAATACTTGGATAATATGATGGTGGGCTTGATTTTTTGTCCGAAATGGAGGCAATGGATAGACACTTGCGTTACTTCAGCTTCAGCATCCGTTCTGGTTAATGGCAGCCCAACAGAGCAATTCAATCTTGAAAGAGGTCTTAGCTAGGGTGATCCCTTATCCCCGTTCCTATACTTGATCGTAGGAGAGGGGCTGAATCTTCTTGTTGAAGAAGCTATCAATTGCGGGATCCTTGAATCAGCTACGATCGGTAAGGAGAAGGTGAAGGTATCACATTTACAATATGCTGATGATACGATTTTTGTCTGTCTTGGAAAGATGGAAAATATTAAAGCCCTCAAATATATCTTGCGAAATTTTGAGATTACCTCTGGTCTCAAGATAAACTTCAATAAAAGCTGCTTGTGGAGTTTTAATGTTGAAAGAGAAAGCATCAGTTCGATGGCAAGTGTTTTGAATTGTGAAGTGGGACAACCCCCTTTTTCTTACTTGGGCCTAAATGTTGGAATAAATAATAGGAATGCAGCATCGTGGGCAAATCTGCTTAACAGGATTAAGAGAAGATTGGCGATGTGGAATGATAAAAATATCTCTTTTGGGGGTCGTGTTACCTTGATCCAGGCAGTGCTCTCTGCAGTTCCGGTGTATTGTTTGTCATTTTATAGACTACCAAAAAAAACCATTAGAGAGATTATTGCTCTTTAAAGAAACTTTTTGTGGGGGGGGGGGGGGGGGGGGAGGAGTGAAAATAACAACAAAATTCCGTGGGTGAAATGGGATGATATCTGTAAAAACAAAGAAAGTGGGGGTTTGGGGATTAGGGACTTGAGACGTTTTAATTCTTCTTTATTGTGTAAATGGGTATGACAATTTCTGAATGAGCCAAATAGTCTTTGGGCAAGGGTGATTAGGTCTAGGTATGGGGGTTTGTGTCGATGGGAGAGGGGGTAAATACGCAGGTATCGAGGAGAGGGAATGTGAGAAGAAATGTAGGGTCGGTGTCGGGTTGGTGGGAAGATATTTGCAAATTGTATGAGGGAGGGGAGGGGTTAAATATGAAAAATGATGTTGTGAAAATAGTGGTTAATGGAGCTGCTACTTTTTTTTTTGTGCGAAGTTTGGGTAGGGGATGTTTGTTTTAAATCTAGATTTAATCGTCTGTATAGGCTGAGTGAACAAAGGGAGACAAAAGTGATTGAAATGGGGTCGTGGGGTCCCAACGGCTGGGGTTGAGAGTTTAAATGGAGACGAGAGTTAAGAGGGAGAGAATTGTCATTGTTTGACGAGTTGTTTTCTTGTATTAGCAGGTATAAGTTACACCAAGACAATGAGGACATCTGGAGATGGGTACATTCGAATAATGGAGTATTCTCTACCAAGAAGGCGTACACGAGGCTATCTGCGGGTAACACAAGTACTATTCCAGGCCAACAACAACAAGTAGAGGCTTACAAAAATTTGTGGGGAAGTTATGCTCCAAGAAGGGTGCAAATGATTGCGTGGAAGGTGTTGAAACAAAGACTACCAACAAGGGTCAAGCTCAAAGAAATATGAATGATACCAGATAACGGGGACATCTTGTGTCCACTCTGTGGCAGTGGTGAGGAGGATTTGAGACATCTATTCTTTGATTGCAGGTTCGGTGATAAAGTTTGGTCTAATTTATATGTTTGGATGCACTTGGCAACAACGGCTCATAGAAGTCCAACAATACATTTCAATCATCACAATGCTCTCCTTGGCCCAGGTAAAATAAAGAATATTGTAGCAACAGTTTGGATTGGAGCTGTTTGGCTAATATGGAAATGTAGAAACAAGTTGGTGTTTGAAGGAAAAGTGCCAGACGTTGAAAAGGTGACTGATGGGTTAAAGGCTAGAGTGTGGTCATGGGTGAATTTGAAATTGCCTGCTTTCCGATTATGTTCCATTTCTGTGTGGAGTACCAATCTAAAGAATAGTTGCAAATTTTTTCTTTGAGGAGCTGATTTATTCTCTGCTCTATATGATGTACATTTGTTATGATTTGGTGTATTGGTTGGAGAACCCCTTGTACTCCATGTTGAATGAAATTTCTTTTTTCTGATAAAAAAAAAAAAAAAAGCTTGAAAGATTAAAAATTATCAATTCAGGACCAGAAAGATATAATCTATCAATTTAAGACTCAAGAATATTAATATTATATTTGACATATTATAATTTATATTCTTATTTTATTTATATACATTATTATTTTTTCATTAATTCTTTTGTTTCTTATTTTTTAATCATGTGAAATTAATATATTTTTTATATATTGGAAATATGATTTATAAAAATACTATCGGATAACAAAAGTTTATTAGAGATCAAAATCGGTCTTAAAATGAGTAGGTTGTTTATAAATAGTTTTATCTTTTAGGTCCTGAATCAATAGTTTTCAATCTTTCAAACCCTGAATTCATTGAGAAAATCTTTCATGCCTTAAATTGATAATCTTACTATCTCTTAGTCCCTGAATTGATAAAACTCATTTTAATTATTACGTGATAAGTTAAATTTTGAAGCTTGAGGAGTTATATTGGATTTTTTAAAATTTAATTAGGAATAACTGTGACACCACTACTGTTGGGAAAATAGGGGTGCCCGGAATCTATTCGGGATGATAATTAAATACGAATTTAAATTCAATTATTACTAGCATGAATTAATCCTAATTAATTCAAATAATAATTCCAACAATAATTTTTATCATCATGCATGTTGAATTAATTCACATAAAATCTATGGCGGAAAACTAAGAGATTATGTAACTACGTACCTTTTGTAGATATGACCTTTGATTATCACGGGGCGTGCTGCCAACCAAAAGACACTCTCAAGTATGTCCCTTTCGCCTTGCTTGATCACCGGTGGGAAGTGCTTTCAAGCAATTTAAAATAACAAGGAAGAAAACAAATAGTGTTGCTGATATTTTTTTTCAACGTTGTGAAAAGTAAACTGGAGATGAAATAATCATCCCCTATATATAGGTGAGGGTGAACGAAATTTTGGTGTATTTTAGGGGAGAGAAAATCTTTTTCTTGGCCTCAAAGAAATCTTGAATATATCCCATATATTCTTTTCTCCATAATAAAATATTCCACAAAAATCTCAACCTCCTCCTAATAAGCATATTTTCGAAAATATTAAAGAAAGAATCCAAGATTTGGATCTTCTTGAATATATGAGATAATCTTGTATTCCAAGAATACTTATCTTCCATAATATCTTTCCAAGAAAATCAACAAGATCTTTTCTTTCTCCTAATATATCTTTTTCGAAAATATCAAGAAAAAATCAGCAAATATATTTTCTTTTATTTTAATCACCTTATCATTATTGAGTTACTTAATTGGGCTACTTGAGGGGCCTTTAGGAGAATTAAGATTGGACCTCCAATGGACTTCTGAATTTCAATATTGAGCCCCAATATAATTCAACCAATTAATATTAATTAGTACCACTAATAAATTAATATTGCACTATCCATTTTAATCCATATTACGATAATATGAGCTCCCGGTTATTATTTCCCGCGTTTAAGATTAACCAGTCCATTAATTAATTGAGCTTTTGAATAACTCTAAATTAATTAACATCTTTCACCTTGGAGTAAAGACAACTCAACATTATTATCCGTACCGAAGAAACTAATTCTTCACTTGCAAGATTTGGTACGATAAAACTTCTAAGCCCACCAAGGGGACAAATCACACGAGCCGTACTCGCATGCGTTTCTCCATATTAAATCTTAGCAACTGTCGTATTATTAATATTACTGCTCAAAGCACAAGGTTTGAAGTCACGATGATTCGCACCCAACATGAATCAAAGCAGTAACCGTTAATCACACACGGTCCTATTTAAGTGACGGAGATTAAGAAATCAATAATCACTGAGGCCTAATTATTCACATTTCAGAACAGAAGAATTTATACTCGATGTAGGTCCTCTTCAACACATACTAAATGTGCTAGTGCAATCTCTTGGTCAAGACAAGCCAATCTGAGATATACACATCGACCTTTCACAGCGGATTGTTCAATTCCAACTAGGTCGTGAATTTATACATTTAGTTACAAGGAAACCGTTAATGTGATCTTCCGTGATCGGGTATCACCACATTAACTACAATGTAACATGTACTATTTATAATGAACTGGTTGCAATAAATATTCAACATTTAATCATAACTAAAGCAAATGTGATAAAAGAATTATTCTCATAAACAAGTGTTTAATACAGGAGTTATACAAAGTAAAAGCATACTTTCACGTGTAACTCCAACAATCTCCCACTTATACTTAAAGTCTGCTTTCTAGTTTACATCATGCATGTCTAGTGTAGTAGCTCTACGTGACATCTCATGTCAACCTACACTAACCTAATAATTCCTCTCACTTATACTTAAAGCAGACTGGCAATAGTCTTGACTCCCATTCCATCCACATGTCTCTCGAATGTACTCTGAGGCAGACCCTTTGTGAATGGATATACTAGGCTGTCCTCCTACATTTATCTTTGCCACCTCTTTATCTCATCTCTTAACGATTTCTCGTATAAGATGGTATTTTCTTTCAATGTGTTTGCTGGCCTTGTGGGCTCTCGGTTCCCTTGAATTTACAACTGCTCCGGCACAATGATTGTGATGGGCAAATTCGGAACAACGTCCAAGTCCACTAAGAAGTACTTGAGCCAAACCGCTTCTTTCGCTGCTTCATAAGCAGTTACTTATTTGGCTTTCATGGTCGAATCGGCGATGCATTTCTGCTAATCGCTTCTCCATGTCATGGCTCCTTCTCCCATGCAAAACACACTACCCGAGGTAGATATTCTGGGGTCTATGTCTGATTGGAAATTTGAGTCCGTGTATCCCATGGGAATTAGACCGTCAGACTGTTAAATCAGCATTCCATTCCAAGTTCTTTTAAGAAACTAAAGAACGCATTTAATTGCTATCTAATGTTCTTTCCCGGGGTTACTTTGATATCTTGGCATCATGCCCACGGCAAAGCAGATATCCGGTCTCGTACACAATATTGCATACATAAGACTTCCTACGTCCGAAGCGTACGGAACGTCTTTCATGTCATCTATCTTCACTTGCATCTTAGGGCATATTTCTTTGGATAGATGGATTACGTATTTAAAAGGTACAAAACCTTTCTTGGAATCTTGCATGTTGAACTGCTTCAAAACAGTGTCTTTGTATGAAGCTTGCGATAAGCCCAACATCCTCTTCTTGCGATCGCGAGTGAACTTGATCCCAATGATGTGACTGGTTTTCCCTAAGTTCTTCATATCAAGCTGATTTTACAGCCATACCCTTACGTCTAACAATATCTTTACATTGTTTCCAATGAGCAGAATATCGTCTACGTATAATACTAAGAATACCACCGCAGTTTGACTTGAAGCGATTTTACTAACTTCTACTAGGCGCCCACCCGCAAGCGAACGGGTTCACTGTAGTATTAGCAAGTATAACGTCCAAGTATATCGAACCCAAGGGACAATGTATATGCGAATAGATCCCTGAAGATCTACGCGTCGTAGTTAATATGAGTGTATTGTTTTTGGATTTTTGGAAAGATTAATTAAACTAAACTAAAATTATCCTACGAATGCAAAAGGAAAATTAAACGAAATATCAAAAGGTGTGTTTTCAAATATGAGATGGTGATGCCCAGGATAGGAATCCCTACGTATACTAACGGAGCAGGTACATAATCAAAATAACTGTAACACACAAGAATTAACCTAAGTCTAAGAATGCAAGGTGAAAGCTCAAGATTCTAAACCCTAATACTTTACCCTAACACTCGACTTCACGAATCTACTAACAAGTTAATAGATTGTGCTTAATTAATGAGACCCTAATTTAACTAAGGTGATGCGGTCGTCCTCCTTCGCTAAACCGGTAGATGAATTAACCTTTCCTAAACCCTCTCGTTAAGTCTACTCGTTGTTAAAGAGTGATGCGGTCGTCCTCTCTCTAACACCTTTCGAACGAAATTCAAGAGCGAAGTCTAGATTAATTTTAAGAATTCATTAACCAAGAGAATTAAAACCTAACGTCACAGGTTACCTTAATTACGTACCCACAACCTACTTCTACGAGTTCATCCTACCCTAAGCATGCAAGAGTTTTAGCTAGACATAGGATTAACGGAAATAATAACGACTAAATAAATAACGAACAAGAACATGGTAATTAAAACGAAGAAAAGATTGAACATACACTAGGGTTTTAAGATATAAAAGAATAAACTGAAATTAATTAACTAAACGAGGTCTCAACGTATTCAAGAACAAAGGTATAAAGAAACGAAACTAAAACATGAAATCGTAACGTGAATTCGTAAGAAAAACCTCAAAAACGTAAAACTAAACTTGCTCGTCTCTTCTCCTCCCTCTCTCTCTAAAAATTCCTTCTAAAAGTGATGTCTAAAATTCCGGGATCCTTCAAAACGTGTTTGGAAGAGGTATATATAGGCAACGGGCCGATTCGTGAACTCGTGGGCCGAAAAATGAAATTTGGAAATTATGCCTTGGAAGTGCTCGAGCTGTCCCGGTCGAGCGGGGCGCTCGAGCTGTTGTGGTCGAACGGATCAGGAGCTCGAGCGGGGCGCTCGAGCTGTTGTGGTCGAACGGTTCTAGTGCTCGAGCGGGGCGCTCGAGTTGTACCCCTCGAGCGGCCTAAACTTTCTGTAAGTTTTATGCTGCTCGATCTACGTCACTCGAGCGGGGCGCTCGAGTGATGGTGTTCGAATGGGCCTTCCTTCCTTGCAACTAACACTTTTCTTTTCACGTACTAATACCAATCGTATTTCTTCGATATCTTCTCATCCGGGCATCCGTTTGAGTCGATTCAAAGTCCTACGAACTCCATTTTCCATCCTCGATTCACCTATGAGTATCAAAGAGACAAACTCATCAATGTATATAAATAGTACTCATTTGGCTCTAAAAACTCAATAAAATCGACCAAAACTAGGGCGTTTCTAGCTATGAATCATGACAATTTCACGCCTAATCAACCCCCCCAAACTTACCATATTGCTTGTCCTCAAGCAATGAAATAATAAGTCAAGTGAAATTGTTAGGGATGAGTCAAAGATTCAATCATGCAAGCTAAAGAACTCGAGCTTCAAAGATCAATCACAAGTATACTCACTCACTTTCCTTTATCATACTCATGCAACAATAACAAGAAACACCAAGATCAAGCATGGATGTGCACTCAACGATGTGTTTCGCTCCCTCACAAGTGTATATCAATGATAAAGGGATTCACTCAAACAATCAATCACTCAAATTGGCAGACATAGGCTTGGAAGCGCTCTTAACTCCGACCATACTCTAGAAATCAATGCTGAATCAAAAAGGACTTTTCTTAAGGTTGTAATGTAGGCTCTTTGGACAGGTGGGAATCAATATGGTAAAGTGACTCAAGTGAATGGAGAATAGAAAATCAGACTTCGGTACTTCGAGATTAGGAACCGACTACTTCAACTTATTCAATCAACACACTTTCAATTCCAGTTCTCTCAACACTTCAATTTTTTTTTCTTCCTCACTTTTTTCACTTTTTTTACTTTTCAATCACTCATTTTTTTTTTCTTTTTCTTTTTTCGCACAACACATGAGCTCATTTTTTTTTCTTTTGCTCATTCTCATTTTTTTCTCTTTCTCCCACATCTCATAACTTCATCACACCTTCTTCTCATATTCACTCAACAAACAACCTTTTCCTTTTTCAACTCAATTCAATCCCTTCATATTTACACTTTTCCTATTCTCCACTCAAATTGGGACAAAAAGGCTTAGGAATTGGAATAGTGTTCATATGTGCTAGCAAATAAAATAGGCTTTAGGCTCAAAGGGGCTAACAAAGGATTCAATGTCATTGGTAAGGAAAATTTTGGCTAAGTGACTCAATCAAATCAAAGATGGCCTAAGATCCTATTCGGCATATCAAACTAGACACAATCAAGAAGCAAGAGCACCCACAAGTTCTAGCATCCTCTAAGGTGACGATCCACTCACAAACGAAGAGATTAACTCATGCATCAAAATCTCATAAGGCTCAAATCTCACAGCTTTCACATCCATGCTAGTCCTAGTGAATTCTCACTCTCATCACACAAGCACTCAAAAGGAAAAATTCATAAACATACAAGTTCTCTCTCTAATCAGCTCAAACTCACACACTCACACAAAAGAATTTTTCAACTCACTCTCACAACTCAACTCTCCTCACTGAGTCATACTCAAGAATCAAGAATAAGCAATCTAGAAGAGTAGATAAGCATGAAATCATCAATCAACAATCAAAGCAAATCAAAACGAATCCCTCATAAGTTAAACGATTTCCAATACAATCCCATAAAACATGTACTCCACTCAAACACTACAATTCACACTCAAAAGCAGCAATAAATAAGAAAAGAAATGAAACAGAAAAGATAAAGGAAAAGGAAAAAGAAAATTGGGGGCATCCCATGACTCTCAAGCATCCGGAGGTGGTGGTGGGCGGTAGTTTTGATGATCAGCCCCCAAGTGCGATACGAACAGCGACTCCATCCATCGATGCATGTCTGAAAATTGATCCTTCATTCTGGTTGTCCTCGTATCTAGCCTATCTTGCGTCTCACGCAAGTAGGCCACGTCAGTTTGGAGCGTCTGCATCATGTTTCCCATCTGTGTCCATTCCTCGTGTGAGGGAGACCACTGCCTAGGCGATTGCACCTCCGGTGACTCCACTCCCCGCTCTTGCGGCTCCTCACCCGCAGCTTCGCCCACATCTTCGCCTGCCTCATACTCTTGCTCTTCTTCTTCTTGGAGGTCTGCTACTTCACTTGATCCGGCACCGCTCGTCCCTTCACCCCGGCTTCTCTTCATAGGCCTCCCATCTCGGAGCCCTCGGCTATCCACATCATGAGTAAATTTGGCGCTCACAGCCAAGTGCCTCTCTCCGTTCATCCCCAGATTTGCAATCTTCTTCCCCTTCAACGTCACGAGCTTGTCATTTGGGAGAGGGAAAAGAGTATCTTCCGCGAATCGAATACAAAAACTGCCCATCCAGTGCTCGAACATCAACGTCTGGCGCAGCTGATCAAAGTCTAAATCCCTCCCGGGGACAGGAGCTACACAGGGCACACACCCCTTGTGCTTCATGAACACTGAGATTAGACCTCATCCTCGCACCTTTGAGGTCTTGGTCCCGAGCTTGAATGCCGCCTCGTAGTTGTGCTCTACGAAGTCCCGTCCGAAGTCGTGATCCTTCTGATAAAGGAGACACCGTATACCGTAGAGCTGCTTGCTCGTCACGGTCCCCGTCTCAGAACGGGCGTAGATGGTATTTCCCAAAATTCGCTCCAAATACCTAATCACTGGGTTTCGGATCGCAGAGGCTCGAGCAATCTGTCCCTTGTGCTCACCGGCCATCCTTCCCGTGATGTCCTTCCAAAATCCGTTCGTGTTGTAAGACTTCGATATCCGGTTGGGCCTAGGTAGAGTAGGGAGCCCTAGTGCTAAGTTCACATCTCTGATCTCACAATGCTGCCACTCGTTTCTGTATTTGAACTTGAACGAGTTCTCATTCTTCTTCTCTATGGTAGCCAGGAACTGCTCGGTCAAATCAGCGTGGGTGTCCATCGTGAGCAATATCTCGAGAAATTCATCCATGTTGTTCCTCGTAAATATCCTCCTTATTTCCTCTTCGATCCCTACGTCTTGCATAAATTGCACCACTGGCCTACGGGTCTTCACCACCTTTCCGGTGACCAAGCTCCATCTATATGCCACGTATGTCCAGCTGTCTCCGAATTCCAGATTGTCCCATCTTGAAGGGAGCAAACCCTTTGTCCTGAGTTCATTCGTTAACTCTTCCAACTCAGCGTTACTCAAGAGTCGATCCTCATTCCTTTTCGGAGCCATAGTACCTGAGACACATAGAGCATTTTCAATTCATTCATAACATAGGATTCCATATATCTCAAGTAGTAAATCACATTCATTCATCTCAAAGCCCTCAAGTAAATTCCAAACAATTCATCCTTCACACTCAACAATGTTAATAATCGAGTCTATCATGAAGTAACATTACCCAAAAAGTGTGTAATTTACATGCTCAAGACTCAACTCCTACCTATTCATGCTCAATCAATCTCAATTCACAACAATTTCATCTCAAATTGCAAAACCCATCTCATTTTCTCAAATTCCTATTTTCTCACTCTAGAGATTCACTAATCCTACACATTCAATCTTGAAATTGAAAGCAAATTTAGCAAACCCATAGCATATTATCCACATTCATCAACAAGGAACAAAGAATCAATGAACTATGCAAATATCCCCAAAATTCGAATTCATGAACCCTAGTTCTTCAATTCATACCTAAATCATGCTTAAAACTATGAATTGAAAGACAAAAGAGAGAAATTACGTACCTTTCTTGAGGGAATATGTGAAATATGTGAAGAAATCGAATGAATACGGGAGTAATCCGTGAGAATGGATCGAAATCGCCCAAATTCGCCCCCTCTAGTGTGTGAAATTGTGTGAATTCGTGTGGAAATGGGTATTTATAGAGTGGGCAACGCTGGGCAAAACCCGCTACCCGCTCGAGCAGACCCGCTCGAGCGGGGCGCTCGAGCAATGTGGTCGAGCGATTCAGGGGGTCGAGCGAGGAGCTCGAGCAATGCCCCTCGAGCGGCCTAAATTTTCTGTAAGTTCAATGCACTCGAGCCCTTAGCTCGAATGGGGCGCTCGAGCAATGTCCCTCGAGCGGTTCCTCCTTGCACTTTCAAATTTCGAGCTCAACACTTATTTTAGCATACCAAACGCGCTCGACACATTCATCACACATATTTAAGCATAGACTAACCTGAGAACTCCTCGATTTAAGCCAGGTCGCTCATTCGACCGAGGAGTTGGGGTCTCTTCCTAACGTGCAATTCACCAATCCACTTCAAGTCGAACTTATGCCATCACACTTAATTCGATCCAACGACCCTCATGCATCGATATTTTCGAAAAATTTGACCAATTTTTCATAGAATTTCGTGTACGAACCCGAAGTACGAATACACACCCCCCCAAACTTTGTTCTTGCTACGCGATAACAAAGTTTGAAACGAATGAGTACGTACGAGTAAGTACACAAAATTCGTATGAACTCGACTCACTACCAATGTAAAATAACGAACGAAAAGAAACACCACCCCCCCAAACTTCGACTTCGCAAAGAGGTCGACGTTTGGGGTTCGGTTACCTCTAACTCCAAGAATTGAATGCTTTCCTACTCGAAACGTGTTCAACTTCATGACTTTCCTCCTTCAGCTCTCTTTCTCCGATCAATCTCCACTAAGCAAGCCTACACGAAATAAACTCTAACACACGAGGTTAACACTTACGATTCACAAAAAAAAATAACGAAGTAAACTGAACACATAAAAACAAGTAAAAATGGGTTGCCTCCCATTAAGCGCTAGTTTTACGGTCCTAATGTCGGACCGAGCTCGAAGGAGCTTACGGGACTTGAGACTCTAAAATACCTCCCTTATTCTCATAAGAGAAGTTAAAGAATTTCTTCACTCGATGCCCGTTCACCATGAATTTCTGTCCATCGTCCTTCTCGACTTCAAGGAATCCACTCTTGTGCACTCCCTTCACAATATACGGCCCGTTCCACTTGGACTTAAGCTTTCCACCAAACAGCTTCATCCTCGAATTGAATACGAGGACTTGATCACCCATCTTGAATTCCTTCTTCCTCAATCGTGCATCATGCCACTTCTTCATCTTCTCTTTGAAAATTCGGGCATTCTCATAGGCACTGTCTCGAAACTCCTCCAACTCATGCAATTGGAGTAATCTCTTCTCACCAACCAAGGCACTATCAAAATTCAGCTTCTTGATCGCCCAATATGCCTTGTGCTCTGATTGGGCGTGAAATTGTCATGATTCGTAGCTTGAAATACCCCAATCTTGGTCGAGTTTATAGAGTATTTAGAGTCAATTGAGCATTATTTCTACACATTGATGAATTTGTCTCTTTGATGCTCATAGGTGAATAGAGGACGAAAAACGGAGTTCGTAGGACTTTGAATCGACTCAAACGGATGCCCGGATGAGAAGATATTGAAGAAATACGATTGGTATTAGTGCGGACGAGGAAAAGTATCACTTGGGAGGAGTTAGAAGTCACTCGAGTGACTAGGTCGAGCGCCCCCGCTCGAGCGCATTGCTCGAGCGCTTAAACTTACAGAACTATTCTTGCGCTCGAGCAGCTCGAGCGCCACCGCTCGAGCGAATTGCTCGAGCGCCCAAAACATGCAGAGAGATTTCAGCGCTCGACCAGCTCGAGCGGAACCGCTCGAGCGATTGTGTCATTCGAGCTACACTGCTCGAGCGGGACCGCTCGAGCGTTTTGCTCGAGCCCCCATGGATTTTTGCCTCCGGATGCGTATTTTCGGCCCATTAACTCCCGTTTCGACCCGTGCCTATATATACCTCTTCCAAACACGTTTTGAAGGACACATCATAATCCCCGACTTTTAGAAATAATTTGAGACTTAGTTTTTTTGGAGGAAGGAGAGGAGCAAGCGTTATTTTACGTTTCATTGAGGTTTTTCATACGAATTCTTAGTTTCTTTTCTTTCTTAGTTTCTTTTAATTAGCTCGATTACTTTTAACGCTTTAAACTTCGTTTTTATCAATTCAAATTTCAGTTCTTCGTAATTATTTTCTTTCAAACCCTAGTTTATGTTTCTTATTTTCTTCGTTCAATTCATTATGTTTATGTTCGTTGTTTCTTTTATTGCTATTATGTTCGTTATAACCATGTCCGGCTAAATCCCTTGCATGCTTAGGGTAGGATGAACTCGTAGAAGTAGGTTGTGGGTACGTAATTAGGGTAATTCGTGACGTTAGTTTTAATTCTCTTAATTAATGAATTCTTATAATTAATCTTAACTCTGCCTTTGAATTTAGTACGAAAGTGTTAGAGAGAGGACGACCGCATCACTCAATAACAATTAGTAGTCTTAACGAGAAGGTTTAGGAAAGGTTAATTCATCTACCGGTTTAGCGAAGGAGGACGACCGCATCACCTTAGTTAAATTAGGGTCTCATTAATTAAGCACAATCTATTAACTTGTTAGTAGATTAGTGAAGTCGAGTGTTAGGGTAAAGTATTAGGGTTTAGAATCTTGAGCTTTCACCTTGCATTCTTAGACTTAGGTTAATTCTTGTTTGTCACAGTTACTTTGATTATGTACCTGTTCCGTTAGTATACGTAGGGATTCCTATCTTAAGCATCACCATCTCTTATTTGAATCCAACCCTTAGTAAATTCGTTTGCTTTAGTATTTCAGTTTAATTAGTTTATTTTAGTTTTAATTAATCTTTCTAAAAAATCCAAAAAACATACACTCATATTAACTACGACGCGTAGATCTTCAGGGATCTATTCGCATATACACCATCCCTTGGGTTCGATAATACTTGGCCCCTATACTTGCCCATACTACAGTGAACCCGTACTCTTGCGGGGTAGCTACTAGTAGAAAGCTAGTGTAGTTCGCTTCAAGTCATGCTCCAACTCCACGGGCAAGTGACATGCCTTTCCAAAAACCAATTGATATGGAGACATACTAAGAGGAGTTTTGAAAGCTGTCCTATATGCCCAAAGTGCATCATCCAACTTCATCGCCCAATCTTTCCTACTTATGCTCACCGTATTCCCAAGGATCTCCTTGATTTGACGGTTGGAAACCTCTGCAAGACCGTTAGATTGAGGATGATAAGCAGTAGAGATTCGATGACCTACCTCGTATTTGGACAGCAGCTTTTCCATCCATTTGTTCACGAAATGAATTCCCCCATCACTTACCAAAGCTCTTGGAACTCCATATCTTGCAAAGATGTTCTTCCTCAAGAACTCGATGACCACTCGGGAATCATTCACTCGAGTTGGGACAGCTTCAATCCATTTCGAGACATAATCAACGCATACGAGAATGTACAAGAATCCATTGCTAGGAGGAAATGGACCCATGAAATCAATCCCCCATACGTCGAATATCTCGACTTCCATGAACACGTGCATAGGCATCTCGTCCCTCTTAGTAATGGAGCCGAATCGTTGGCACTTCTCACACCTCTTAACCCATTCCATGCAATCTCTCAACAGAGTTGGCCAATAAAAACCAGATTGAAGGACTTTCCTTCCGGTCTTCTCTCCACCCAAATGTCCTCCACATGGCAAGGCGTGACAATGACTTATGATATCACTCCACTCCTCATCTGGCACACACCTTCTCAACACGTGATCTATCCCTCTTTTGAACAAGTAGGGGTCATCTCAAATGAACTCCCGAACCTTCTTCAACAATGTCTTCCGATGCACCGAGTCTATCTCAAAGGGCAACTCACCACTTGCTAAATAGCTAGCATAATCTGCAAACCAAGGTGCATTCCCCTCAATTCGATACACAGGGATGTCTCCTAAGCCAAAGAGCTTCTCATCCGGAAATTCATCGTTCACCTCTCGATCCTCCACGGTGTTCTCCTTGGTGAGCTCCAATCTCGAAAGGTGATCGGCTATCACGTTCTCGCATCCCTTCTTGTCTCGAATCTCTACATCAAACTCCTGGAGCAACAAGATCCAATGAATGAGACGGGGCTTTGCATCTTTCTTACTCATAAGGTACCGAATCGCCGCGTGGTCCGTATATACAATTGTTTTCGTCCCTACTAGGTAGGGTCGAAATTTATCAAAAGCATACACGACTGCTAACAGCTCCTTTTCGGTCGTAGTGTAATTCACTTGAGCAGAATTCAGCATCTTCGAGGCATAATAAATAGCGTGAAAACGCTTCTCACGAATTTTCCCCAAAGCAACCCCCATCGCATAATCGCTAGCATCACACATCAGCACGAACGGGCTAGACCAATCCGGTGTGACAAGTATCGGGGCATTCACCAACGCTTCTTTCAACCTGTTAAAAGCCACTAAACACTCATTAGTAAACTCAAAGGCGACTTCTTTTTCAAGAAGCCGCGAAAGGGGTTTAGCTATTTGTGAAAAGTCTTTTATGAAACGTCTATAAAAACCCGCGTGTCCTAAGAATGACCGAATCCCCTTCTCGGTCGAAGGTGGTGGAAGCTTCTCGATAGCAATCACTTTCGCCTTGTCCACTTGGATACCTTTCGAGGACACATGATGTCCAAGAACAATACCCTCTCTTACCATGAAGTGACACTTCTCCCAATTAAGCACTAAGTCCGTCTCTTCACACCTGCTCAACACAACTTCAAGATTGATTAGACATTTATCAAACGACTCCCCGTAAACGGAGAAGTCGTCCATGAAAACCTCCATAATCCTCTCAATCAAGCCATGAAAAATCACCATCATACACCTTTGAAAGGTGGCGGGTGCATTACACAACCCAAACGGCATCCTCCTAAAAGCAAAAGTCCCATAGTAGCAGGTGAAAGTGGTTTTCTCTTGATCCTCGGGGGCTATCATGATCTGATTATACCCCGAGTACCCATCTAAGAAACAGTAATACTCAAAACCACCTAATCGATCTATCATTTGATCAAGGAACGGTAAAGTAAAGTGATCCTTACACGTTGCCTTGTTCAACTCTCTATAATCAACACATACACGCCAACCCGTCACTAATCTAGTGGCTACCAATTCATTAGACTCCGTCTTAATCACCGTGGTACCCCCCTTCTTAGTAACTACGTGTAACGGACTCACCCATGGACTATCAGAAATAGCAAAAATCATGTTGCTATCTAACAACTTCAACACTTCCTTATGTATCACCTCTTGAATGACCGGATTAACTCTACGCTGATTTTGCACTATCGTTTTTCTACCCTCTTCTAATCTAATCCTATGCATGCAAATCGAGGGGCTAATTCCCTTAATATCCGCGATCGACCATCCTATAGCAGATTTGTGCTTACGAAGCACCACTAAGAGTCTCTCAAGCTGATCATCAGATAAAAGGGCAGATACAATTACCGTATATTTGTCGGTCTCATCCAAGTAAGCGTACTTGAGGTGGTCGGGAAGCGGCTTCAACTCCTTCTTCGCTTCCAATGGTGGCGCCTTATTGAACATCTTCTCAAACGTTGACTCCTCAGCTTCCAAGTCATCTTCATCCTCTACTTTCTTCAACTCCAAGAACTTGACGTCTTCATTGTCTTTCAAGCTGTCAAAATAATCAAGATCATAAGAATCATAAGAAGGATCGTCAAGAATAGGATAATCAAACTGATGAACATAGAAAGAGCAAGGGTCTAGAAGTGTGTCTTCAACACAAGCATCAGTGATGTCTATGAAGTGGCAACTCTCATCTCCCATGGGGTATTTCATAGCTTCGTAGATAGCTATCTTCACTTCTTGATCATCAACTTTGACCGTGATCTTCCCATTCGCTACATC
The DNA here is from genome assembly GCA_947034835.1 of Ballota nigra. Lineage (NCBI taxonomy): Eukaryota > Viridiplantae > Streptophyta > Magnoliopsida > Lamiales > Lamiaceae > Ballota > Ballota nigra. The sequence goes on from OX344720.1 coordinate 36,743,383, forward strand.
AAGCACCATCCCGGCTGTAGCTAGAAACGGTCTTCCCAAAATCAGTGGCACGTGCTCATCCTCTTCCATCTCGAGTACAACGAAGTCGGCGGGGAAAACGTGATTCTCCACCGTCATTAGAACATCCTCCACTACTCCTTGAGGTCTTGTAATGGACCTGTCAGCAAGCTGGAGTGTCATCATCGTGGGTTGAAGCTCAACTCCCTCCAACTTCTTGAACAACGAAAGAGGCATCAGATTAATGCTCGCCCCGAGATAACACAAAGCTCCTTTCTTTATCCTGTTCCCGATATCCAAAGAATGATGAAACTCCCGGGATCCTTCAGCTTGGGCGGAAGTGCCTTGTGCACCATAGCACTCACCTCGTGGTTCAAGTGCACTAGCTCGGGTCTATCTATTCTCCGTCTCTTCGCAAACCTGACACACTAGCAGAAGGGTCAAAATGCAACTGCCGAATAAATAAAAATATCAATAAGAAATAAAAACAGAAAATAAGCACTCACTACTAACTACTAAGCTATCGACAAGTCCTATTCAAAAAGCATATAACGCCATCCCCGGCAACGGCGCCATTGACTTGAAGCGATTTTACTAACTTCTACTAGGCGCTCACCCACAAGCGAACGGGTTCACTGTAGTATTAGCAAGTATAACGACCAAGTATATCGAACCCAAGGGACAGTGTATATGCGAATAGATCCCTGAAGATCTACGCGTCGTAGTTAATATGAGTGTATTGTTTTTGGATTTTTGGAAAGATTAATTAAACTAAACTAAAATTATCCTACGAATGCAAAAGGAAAATTAAACGAAATATCAAAAGGTGTGTTTTCAAATATGAGATGGTGATGCTCAGGATAGGAATCCCTACGTATACTAACGGAGCAGGTACATAATCAAAATAACTGTAACACACAAGAATTAACCTAAGTCTAAGAATGCAAGGTGAAAGCTCAAGATCCTAAACCCTAATACTTTACCCTAACACTCGACTTCACGAATCTACTAACAAGTTAATAGATTGTGCTTAATTAATGAGACCCTAATTTAACTAAGGTGATGCGGTCGTCCTCCTTCGCTAAACCGGTAGATGAATTAACCTTTCCTAAACCCTCTCGTTAAGTCTACTCGTTGTTAAAGAGTGATGCGGTCGTCCTCTCTCTAACACCTTTCGAACGAAATTCAAGAGCGAAGTCTAGATTAATTTTAAGAATTCATTAACCAAGAGAATTAAAACCTAACGTCACAGGTTACCTTAATTACGTACCCACAACCTATTTCTACGAGTTCATCCTACCCTAAGCATGCAAGGGTTTTAGCTAGACATAGGATTAACGGAAATAATAACGACTAAATAAATAACGAACAAGAACATGGTAATTAAAACGAAGAAAAGATTGAACATACACTAGGGTTTTAAGATATAAAAGAATAAACTGAAATTAATTAACTAAACGAGGTCTCAACGTATTCAAGAACAAAGGTATAAAGAAACGAAACTAAAACATGAAATCGTAACGTGAATTCGTAAGAAAAACCTCAAAAACGTAAAACTAAACTTGCTCGTCTCTTCTCCTCATTCTCTCTCTAAAAATTCCTTCTAAAAGTGATGTCTAAAATTCCGGGATCCTTCAAAACGTGTTTGGAAGAGGTATATATAGGCAACGGGCCGATTCGTGAACTCGTGGGCCGAAAAACGAAATTTGGAAATTATGCCTTGGAAGTGCTCGAGCTGTCCCGGTCGAGCGGGGCGCTCGAGCTGTTGTGGTCGAACGGATCAGGAGCTCGAGCGGGGCGCTCGAGCTGTTGTGGTCGAACGGATCAGGAGCTCGAGCGGGGCGCTCGAGCTGTTGTGGTCGAACGGTTCTAGTGCTCGAGCGGGGTGCTCGAGCTGTACCCCTCGAGCGGCCTAAACTTTCTGTAAGTTTTATGCTGCTCGATCTACGTCACTCGAGCGGGGCGCTCGAGTGATGGTGCTCAAATGGGCCTTCCTTCCTTGCAACTAACACTTTTCTTTTCACGTACTAATACCAATCGTATTTCTTCGATATCTTCTCATCCGGGCATCCGTTTGAGTCGATTCAAAGTCCTACGAACTCCGTTTTCCATCCTCGATTCACCTATGAGTATCAAAGAGACAAACTCATTAATGTATAGAAATAGTACTCATTTGGCTCTAAAAACTCAATAAAATCGACCAAAACTAGGGCGTTTCTAGCTATGAATCATGACAATTTTACGCCTAATCACAGTTCCGTCACACTTTTTTATACACACAACTCTCGAACTCGTTTTGATCAAACCCATAAGACTCAATCACTTGATCAAAACACTGGTTCCAAGTACACGATGCTTGCTTAAGTCCATAAATGGATCTCTTGAGCTTGCATACGAGATTCTTTTGACCTTTTTCAATAAAGCCATTGGGTTGTTACATATAGATATCTAACCCGTCAAGACTTCCGTTAAGGAAAGCCGTCTTGACATCCATTTGCCAGATCTCGTAATCTAGGTGTGCAGCGATCGACAAGAGAATACGGATGGACTTAAGCATAGCTACAGGCAAAAAGGTCTCCTCATAATCGATCCCTTCTTTTTTAGTATACCCTTTGGCCACTAGCCTTGCTTTGAAGGTCTCAACCCTTCCGTCCGGTCCTCTTTTCCTCTTGTACACCCACTTGCATCCAATGGGTTCTACCCCATTGGGTGGTTCGACCAACTCCCACACTTGATTATGATCCATCGAACCCATCTCGGCTTCCATTGCGGTTTGCCATGAATCTGCGTCTTTATCTTGGATTGCCTCGTCGTAAGTCCATGGGTCTGATTCATCACCGGAAATCAAATCCGAAGATTCTCTTATTCCTATGAATCTCTCGGGTTGTTTAACAAACCTCCCACTGCGACGGGGTTCCGGTTGTGAAGGTGTGACGATTGGTATATCATCTTGTACACTTAGTATAGGAGTTTGCCCTCTTATTTCGCCTAAGGTAATCTCACTTCTGGGCTTTCTATTGTTCCTATAGTCTTCTTCCAAGAACATACACCCCTTCGTTCTCATGGGATATCCTATAAACAACCTTAATTCCGAACGTGGATCCAATTTACCGGCTTCCTTGTCTAGCACATATGCTGGACACCCCTAGATACTCATGTGTCTCAAACTAGTCTTACACCCGGTCCACAATTCTAATGGGGTTTTAAGAACCGATTTGGATGACACCAAGTTTAAAATGTAAGTCGTTTCTTCCAAAGCATTATCCTAAAATGACTTGGGTAAATCCGAATAACTCATCATGGATCTGACCATCTCTAAAAGAGTCTGGTTTTTTCGTTCCGCCACACCGTTCTTTTGAGGGGTTCCCAGTGCGATTAACTGGGATATGATCCCTTCGTCCGACAAGTAGTTCAAGAATTCATCGCTGAGGTATTCGCCTCCACGATCTGATCGTAGAAACTTGATACTCTTTTCCCTATATTTCTCGGCTTCGGCCTTAAACTCCTTGAACTTATCAAAAGTTTCAGACTTATGCCTCATAAGGTAAATGTACCCATATCTCGAGTAATCGTCAATGAAGGTGATAAAATACTCATACCCCATTCTCGCTTTGATCATCATTAGACCACACACATCGGTATGAACGAGCTCCAACACTTCCGTGACTCTATTCCCCTTGGCTCCAAAATGCCATCTTGGTCATTTTACCCTCTAAACAGGATTTACAAGTTGGAAAGGGTTCGACTTGGAATGATTTCAAGGATCCGTCTTTCACCAATCTCTCTATCCGCTTTAGATTAATATGACCTAGTCTAAGATGTCATAGAAGTGTTTCGTTCATGTCAGAAGAATGCTTCATTTTATTACTCGAAATAATCGATGTGTTATTAGATTTAATTTTGTGAGTGGTGTGCCCAAATAATGGTATAAAGATCATCCATTGAAGTTCCGGAACAGATAAACTCATCGTTTCAAGAAATAATAACGTCCTTATTAAAAGAAACTAAATATCTATTCAAAACAGTTTAGAAACTGAAGGTTGAGTTCTTTCTAAACTAGGAACATGAAGAACGTCTCTCAAGACCATAACTCTATCTTCAAAAGATAGGCGCACTTCTCCCACTGCTTCGGCTGCCACTCTCGTAGCATTGCCCAATGTGATGGGGATCTCACTTCCGTTAAGTCGTCGGGTTAGCTTGAACCCATGAAACAAATGTGACCAGTAGCTCTCGTATCCATTATCCACGAATAGATAGCATACGCCACTTCACAAATTTCGACGACTAGGGTGTGTGAATTACCTAACTTTTCTATCCTCTTAGGCTTGGAATAGGCAGACCTCCATTGTCCTCTCTCACCGCAACTAAAATACTTCCCCTTTGATGCTAGCCTTTGCATTTGCCTTTCGCAACAGTTGGATTTGCTTGGATCCGGCCTTTGGTTCTCTTCCTCTTCTTCCCTTCCCTTGGGACCAAAAGAGGTAGACGGATCATTAGCTACCATAGCACTGGACTGGTGCTCCATTATCGCCTCCACCGAAACTAAAGCTTGCAAGAGCTCGGACAAACGACTTGTCCATTCATTCATCTGACAGTTCATTTGAAACTGCTCAAAGCTTTTCGGTAGAGAATGGAGTATGAAATCAACATGAATATGGATATCAAAATCCGCACCAAGTACTTCCAACTTGTTAAGGTATGCCATTATATCGAGAACGTGCTCCTGGCGTTCTCTTCACCATTTTCCACTTGACCGAGTCATGTTTGGTGAACTTGATTAGTCATGGGCTTCTGATGTAAAAACATCTCTTCAAGGCTTTTCATGATTTCAACAGCGGATACAATGTCTTCATGAAAGCGCCTCAAATCCTCAGACAGAGATGTCAAGATGGTGCACTTTATGTGTTCATTGTCACGCTTCCAATCATAAACTGCCTTTTCCCATTGCTTGACTTATCATTAGGCTTGCCGGGTATATTACCGTGAATATCCCAATTATGTTTTTGTGCAGTAAGGACAAAATTTAAATTACGTTTCCAATCGATATAATTCTTTTCCAAAAAGTTTGTTAACTTAAAGTATATAAAACAATGGATTAAAAGGTTGCGACATGATGAAATGAGAATAAAACATACATTCATATTAATATCTAGAAAAATACAAAATTATCACATAATTCGATCACATCAATTATATTGAAACCTTAAAACAATATAATCATGCATCAGTCAACATCTCGAAACAATTTAAATGCGCCACGTGGGTGGTCTATACATTTAAAAACATTCAAGCGGATCACAAACTTAAAAGTTACAAATCCTTAATTCAAAATTAATAGTTGGCTCCCACTTTGACCACATAAAAATTGACAGGGACTCCGAGGGGAGTAAGTTAATCAATTTTTTATGTCTAAGTAATAACCATAATTAAATACAGAATTATTATTTCGTTTTGAGCAAGCCACTCGTGGTGAGGGTCAATACTGCCACTAGTAATAATCCACAATCATCCTTTCGGAATTTATTCATGTGAAATCCGTCCTTTTGGCCGATCCGAGGGGGAAATGTATTCCAAAAAGACTTCACAAATAAATAAATTATGGAGGCCAAATTAATCCAATTTTAATATCCGGAATAAAATTGTGTTTAAAGAAACATACTTAGTAATTTTCGAAAGTAAGATTTTTCTTGGACAATTAAAATCATGCAAACACATATTAATAAATATTAATAATTGCACGAAATAAAGCATCCATCAAAACAAAATTAAACACATTGGGGCACTCAAATCAAATTGTCACGGTTTAATTTCTTCACGTCTTGATGCGAAAAATTATCCTTGTTGCTTTCCATCGTTCATCTCGACACGCTCCCACTCGAACAACAATGCTTCATCAAAAACAACTTCGTTTGGGGTTCGGGACGACGTTTAAAATCACACAGAAAAAATCGAGAACGGAAAAAAAATTCCACGGCCCGAGATACGGCGCGCGTCGGCCCACGGAGGTGGGCCGCGCGCCTCTCGGCCACGGCCGCCGAGCGCCGAGAGGCCTAGCCTCGTGCGCACCCATGCGGCGTCGGCACCCGCCGTGCACGGCGCTGTGCGCCTCGCGCACGCTGTGCACTGGGTTTCGCCGTTCGTTCTCGTTTTTCACCCCGTGCATGATTTTACGTCCATGCATGCGCCACGCATGCATGCGTTGTCCGGGTACACCGTCTTTAATTCTTCGTTTCCGTCTTCGTCTCGATCCGGTTACAATTTATTTACAAAAAATAAATAAAACTAGATCTAGACTAGTATATTACAATGATCAAATTAAAATAAAAACAACTAATCTACTCGTGGATTTTCTCACGAGAAAAACGAATTCGAACGAATCGAATTATAATAATTAATTCACACGCATGAAAAAAATAACATTAAAACTATGACAATTGGATACCTGCAAAAAAGATCTTGCAATTCTACTATCCAATTTCAATTTAATGTCAAACAGTTTAAATTCCAATTTAAAGATCAGAGCCCGAAACCGTGGCTCTGATACCAGTTGTTGGGAAAATAGGGGTGCCCAGAATCTATTCGGGATGATAATTAAATACGAATTTAAATTCAATTATTACTAGCATGAATTAATCCTAATTAATTCAAATAATAATTCCAACAACAATTTTTATCATCATGCATGTTGAATTAATTCACATAAAATCTATGTCGGAAAACTAAGAGATTATGTGACTACATACCTTTTGTAGATATGACATTTGATTATCACGGGATGTGCTACCAACCAAAAGACCTTCTCAAGTATGTCACTTTCGCCTTGCTTGATCACCGGTGGGAAGTGCTTTCAAGCAATTTAAAATAGCAAGGAAGAAAAAAAAATAGTGTTGCTGATTTTTTTTCAACGCTGTGAAAAGTAAACTGGAGATGAAATAATCATCCCCTATATATAGGTGAGGGTGAACGAAATTTTGGTGTATTTTAGGGGAGAAAAAATCTTTTTCTTGGCCTCCAAGAAATCTTGAATATATCTCATATATTCTTTTCTCCATAATTAAATATTCCACAAAAATCTCAACCTCCTCCTAATAAGCATATTTTCGAAAATATTAAAGAAAGAATCCAAGATTTGGATCTTCTTGAATATATGAGATAATCTTGTATTCCAAGCATACTTATCTTCCATAATATCATTCCAAGAAAACCAACAAGATCTTTTCTTTCTCCTAATATATCTTTTTCGAAAATACCATGAAAATATCAGCAAATATATTTTCTTTTATTTTAATCACCTTACCATTATTGAGTTACTTTATTGAGCTACTTGAGGGTCCTTTAGGAGAATTAAGATTGGACCTCCAATGGACTTCTGAATTTCAATATTGAGCCCCAATAATTCAGCCCATTAATATTAATTAATACCACTAATAAATTAATATTGCACTATCTATCTTAATCCATATTACAATAATATGGGCTCCCGGTTATTATTTCCCGCGTTTAAGATTAACTAGTCCATTAATTAATTGAGCTTCTGAATAGCTCTAAATTAATTAACATCTTTCACCTTGGAGTAAAGACAGCTCAACATTATTATCCGTACCGAAGAAACTAATTCTTCACTTGCAAGATTTGGTACGATAAAACTTCTGAGCCCACCAAGGGGACAAATCACACGAGCCATACTCACACACGTTTCTCCGTATTAAATCTTAGCAACCGTTGTATGATTAATATTACTGCCCAAAGTACAAGGTTTGAAGTCACGATGATTCGCACCCAGCATGAATCAAAACAGTAACCATTAAGCACACACGGTCCTATTTAAGTAACGGAGATTAAGAAATCAATAACCACTGAGGTCTAATTCTTCACATTTCAGAACAGATGAATTTATCTTCGTTGTAGGTCCTCTTCAACACATACTAAATGTGCTAGTGCAATCTCTTGGTCAAGACAGTTTAATTTGAGATATACACATCGACCTTTCACGGCGGATTGTTCAATTCCACCTAGGTCGTGAATTTGTACGTTTAGTTACAAGGAAACCGTTAATGTAATCTTCCATGATCGGGTATCACCACATTAACTACAATGTAACATGTACTATTTATAATGAACTGGTTGCAATAAATATTCAACATTCAATCATATCTAAAACAAATGCGTTAAAAGAATTATTCTCATAAACAAGTGTTTAATACATGAGTTATACAAAGTAAAAGCATACTTTCACGTATAACTCCAATAACTACCAAATGTTGAACTCCCCTGGATTATTTTTTCTATTCTTTATTTTTCTATCTTATTGGATTATATATGTTATATGTATATATCAATAATAAATAATATGGCAATGGTGGACGTTTGCATTTTAAGGGTTGCGGGTGAATATTTTCTAGCATACATAAATATTAAACAAAGTATAGAGTGATAATGGTTCATATATAAAGCATGAAGGGGTATCAGTTATTTTCATTAAAAAATATTAGTTGTTTCCAATAAAGGATATTAGTTGTTTTCACTGAAAAGTATTAATTGTTTGTTGAAACTAAACTAAGACTCTTCAGTGGAAACAACTAATACTTTTCAGTGAAAATAACTAATACATTTTGTGAGTGTGCGTGGTGTTTTTCAGAGTTGTGTTAACTGAAATGTTGACAACATGCGTGACAACACAAGATGGTTACGAGCAATTATGAACAGATCTAAGTAGTTCTAAACAGCGGAAGATTAAAACACCTTGCAAATGGAATTCAAAATTTATCAGACTTAAGTAAAGTCTATGATGCCTCATGGCGAAAAGCTTCACTATAACCATGTAGTGATACAAACAAAGATCTAACATAAGATCTCAAAGTGAGGGTAAGGTGACAATACACCGCCTAAATAAAACTACGATGACTAGAAAACTGATCACACTCAGGCCCTAATCTAGTCTATTTTCGATCCCAATACTGATAGTACCGTTGCAGCGCTCGACCATCACAAAAGATAAGAGTAACTGCCCTTCTACACTAGATGTACTTGAACACTCGATAGTGTAGCTCTCGTTTACTACTTCCTGGCTTATTTTCCCTAGTTTTCTTTTGCGGATCTCTTCTGGTATTTATAGATGCAGAATCAACCGGAAGTTACAATTACTAGATCAGTTTGGAATGACCTAGAAACAATTTCCTCCACGATTAAGAAATAACCGCCCATGATGTATTTGATCTCCTCACTTGATAACCGCAGCCGCATGACCTGGAACATTCTAGGTCTTTATCCTGCGAACACAACATCAAACACAACATAGAACAAAAGTGTTAGTGTTAGGAGAAAGGGCAAATTCAGTAATGTTATCCAGAATGTTGCCTAAACATTGTTTACAACACTGGCATAACATTAACACATTTTAGTGAAAACAAACTTATACTCTTCAATGATTCATGTCTGAACCAATTTTACTCTATTCATACTCTAAATATTATGCTATATGCATGATGGATTCGACTTGATACTCATTTAAATTCTTGAGTTAATTACCCAGAGACATTAATTTCTCTTTTCTATCGATATTTTGTGCATGTGTGTGAATACAAGAATTCATCGATGCACTGTGATATTGAAGGTGAAGAATCATCTTCACGAGATGAAGGAGGCTGCTAGAAGACGTCTCAAACTTCCTAGTGCACAGGTTACTGTTCAGTGGATACCGTTGTCTCCAGATATCTTAAAATTAAATATTGATGCTTCTGTTAAACTAGCAATGGAGCGATGTATGCATGAGTGCTTCAGAGGGAGGATGGATCGGTGGTGTGGTGTTATGCGAAGAAATGTGTTGTGACGGTGTCTGTGGATGTTGGGAGGCATTTGCGATTAAAAGAGGAATGGAGTATGCGTTTCGACAGGAAATTCGATCATTAATAATGGTGTCCGATTCTCATATAGTTATTAATTCTTTACTGAATTCCATCCTAGATTTATTCTATGTGGGAGGGATTATTGTGGAGATTCTGGGAGTATATATCTAAGATTTTTTTATTCTATTCAGTTTTCATGGATAAGAAGACGGAGAAATATTGTAGCTCATAAGTTGGCAATGTTTGTTTTCTCTTTTTGTATACCAGAGATTATTGTACTTGATATTAAAGTCGATTATGAGGCTATTTAATTAATGCAGTTTACTTTCCTGTCAAAAAAATAATAATTATCGAGGTTGTCTATAAATGTTAGCAGAATCAATCCTTTCCTATTTATGTATTTTTATTCTAGATGAAATGACTAATTGTTCAAGTCCAGTAGTCTACTAGAACATCTATTTCAGTTTTGATAGTCATGTGTTATTTTTGTATTTTACTAGTATTTTAAGTGGAATAATTCTACAAATTGATTGGAAGTAGATTGTATGACACTGCATCAATTTGTTTATTTTGAAAGAATCATAAATATATAAATTTTGGCGGAATTTAATTTGTGGAATATAAATATAGGTCAAATCCCAGTTTCCAAAAATATTTTATTAAAATTATAAATATAAAATTTAATCCAATCATAAGTTGGAAATATTAACTTGATCACAACGGAATGAGAAAAGATTTAACGATTTAACGGAGAAAAGATTTCAAAAGTAAGGGTGGTGACATACCAAAGATTTTGGTATCACGCTTATCGAATTGAAAAATATTGAATTTTTTGGTGATCATGATTTTTGGTTCGGCATGGTTCCGCACTAAAAATATTCGGTAAGGTAACAATATGTAAATTCAAAATTTTTGGTATATTGCTAATATAACGAAATACTGAAAAATTCGGTATTGCAGTATTTTGGTATTTCTGTAAAAAAAAATGTATACCATTTCAAAATGCATACCAAAAGATGAAACGGTATATACTGATACTGTCAAAAGAGTTCGATAAATTGAAATTTTAATACAATATTGACAGGTATTTTTTATATAATGAAAATTCAATATACCAAAAATTTCAATATTTATAAAATTTTATGTACCAAATTTTTAAGGCAAAGTATTATATGAAAATAGTTCATGATAAGTTTATCATGAAACAATTTTAAAGTATCATTAATTTCACCGGGAGTATCATTAATCTCTTCAGGGGTATCAAACAATTTTCTTGAACTCAGACTAATGATACCCCTGATGAGATTAATGATACTCCTGATGAGATTAATGATACTCTAAAACTATTCCATATTAAGCTTATTATGAAACATTTTCATATAAAACCTACCCAAATTTTTAATATGATATGAAACGATATTTTGATATATAATATTGATTATCAAATTACCCTAGTCTACCATACATCCATAACATCACTTTCATAAAGTGAAGAAGGCAAATGTGGAAAAAAGAATCTCAAAATCAATTACATAGAGGAAAATGTTCTCAACTTCTCATCCTTTCTAGATGGAGGATGAGGGACGAAAAATGACGATTAATGTTAAAGTGGGATATAATTAATATGAAATTTAAGAATTTAATACAACATTTATTCGCCAAAAATAAATTAGTTTTATATAATCATCAATTCTCAATTTTTTTTTTAACAAAATAGTTTGCCCTATTAGCAAAGTAGTATACTAAAATTTTCTCATCCCGAGTCAGAGGCAGACTTGTTAAGGGACAAGGAGTATAATTAGGGGTGGAAAAGAAAATACCAAACTTATTGATATTTCGCTTGTCCAAAAAAAAAAAAATACTAATTTTCCTGAAATCCTCAGTATACCAACATTGGTACGGTATGATTACTTTGGCTTTGGGCATAGCAAGCATCAGACATGATGGGGAATATAGATGTTTTTCATTTTCAAAATAACTTTGCCACTGTTGCCTTAATTTACACATACTCTATTGTGAAATTTGTTACGGGTCTCGAACGAGTTAAGAGAGGGTTAAGATTTAGAATAGATTTTTAAATCAATTTTGTGACTTTGCAGGATAAACAAACTTAAATGTAAGTTGTTTCAAATACATTTAAGCGGTGCGAGGTGTTTAGCCCAGGCTGATAACTATCCTACTGATTGTTATGTCAACTAATAATTTGTACAACTATTAGATTAGGTTGAGTGCGGAAGTGTATGATCCCTAACTCGTGTGTATAAATTTTTTTTCTGAAAATATTGAAGTTCAAATCGCCTCTAATCACTTGGTATGAATCAAATCCATATGAGTTTATAGATGAGATGATCATATGAAAGTTTATATAAAGTAAGTAAAACACACAAATATTTATAATGGTTCAAAGACCTAGTTTCTACGTCCACTCTTCCCAAAAAAAGTAGGGGTAGTTCAAGTACCATGAGAATCTTTATTTAGAGCGTCAAGTGACATTTTTACAAACTTTCAACTGAGTGCAACTCAACTTACTTTGCTACCAAACTAACCTAACTCTCGAAGGTAGGGCTTGATGTAAGGATTTTAACTAGGTGAGATTTTGCCTTACAATTGTTAGTCCAAGGCTAGGATTGAAGAAATCTCTCCAAGCTTAAATATATGAGTATAAGTTTATGGAAACAGACCTAGAACACTATAACTTAAAGAAAACTATGAAGATTTCCTTGAGTGTATTGTAGTGCAAAAAGGAAATTCGCTATAGTGTTTGAATTTTTTAATGCTTGATAGAATTTTTGTAACCTTACTATGAGGTTGTGATCTGTATTTATAGGGAGATTTCAAATATATCCGTTGGAGAGATAATTTGAAATCAATAAGCTTTTGGGATCAGGACGCAGAGTTTCCATACTATTTATGGCAGGTCTCACCTACTCTTGTACTTTATATCCGTTAAGCCTGCAACTCCATACTTTGTGTCAGTTTTTGTACGTGCGTTGTCTCCTTCTTATGGACTACACTCGAATGTGTCCAACATACACTTGTGTTGGTCCCGGTACAAGACTGAGTGATACGTGTATGGAGGGGAAACGTATACAATTTTTTTTTTACTTTCAAACAGACTGAGTCCCCTTAGCTCAGAGTGGTGTTGAACACTGAGTAGATAATACACCTACTAACAGCACCGAGTGAAGTCAGTTGGCTAACTATCTACTTATGTTCAGTGCGAAATGCGTGAGCCCTGAAAGTTTATAGTCTTGTTTTAGTTTGCTTTCTGAAAACTTGTTTTCTTTCTTATGAAGTCGTGGTTAGAAGGGCAGTTCTCAGTTTAATGATCAGGCTGATTGATTCAAGCCTGATAAACAATGCAATGAATGACTTAACAGAATAAGCAATTTAGAACAATATCAAGGCAATAAAGAACACAAGGAAGTAACGTGGTTCAGAGACTCAAGCTCCTACGTCCACGGTCCTGATTGAACAGGAGAATCCACTAAGGATTGGCTTGTTTTTAACGTGACAAGGTGCACCAGAATCAACTACACACTGATCCTTACTTCCTCCTTCTAACTCATTAACAACCTCAACCAACAAACCTGACTAGAGGGTTTTGGTTTTCAACTAAGATTGTGATTATCCTTACAAGACAAGGCTATGCTAAGGATGGATAATCACTCTAAGCTTATGATATAACTAGGTTCGCTCGGTGGAAAACAGAATAACTCTCTAACTAAGAAACACTTGGAAAATTTAAGATGTTTCGAGTGCTTCTTTGAATGCTGAATGTTTTGTGCGCTGAGAGTTTGAGTAATTTCTTGGCTTCGAAATTTCCCGTAACCTTGAATGGGTTCAAGGCCTTCTGTATTTATAGGTAACTTTGAAAACTATCCGGTGGAAGAGATAGCCTTCTAGGTCATCTACTTAGGGTCTGTTCAACGGATACATCTCTCATGCAGCAGCCATCCTTGCATGGATTTGGTAATGCATTTAATGCTTGCCCGTTGAAAAGTGCAGTCTGAACTCAGTCTTCATGTCAGGTCCGTACGTGCGTGTCCTTCCTGGATTGGTCCACGTCATCAGGTTGGTGAGAATATCAGAACTCATTCCTATGCTTCAGGCTTATCTTATTACGTTCCTTTTGTCCCAAGCACAACGGTCTTGTCCTGACGCTGACATTCTTTTTGCATTGCTTGGCCCTACTCCAGGTCTTTTTCCATTACTCAGTATCATCATTTTCCCTACAGGACTGAGTTAGTAATGACCTCAGGGTCATACTCTTCATCACTGACACTTACTCAGCCAACTTAGAGAGACTGCCGTAAGTTCAGGATGGTGCTCTTGTGTCTTCAGGCTTCAGTCTTGATTGTCATCAATGAGTACTCCTCTCATTGAGTTCCTGTGAAATGTAAAAAGACTAACTTACAAACCTAACCAAGACTAGCCTGACCAAACACACTAAGGCAACTCATCTTTTCAGGGGCTTTGGGATCTAATCAAAACTAACATTGTCCCAACAACTTTTGAACCTCTCTGAAAAATCATAGCAAATGAGATATATTCCTTAAAGGCTCTCTTTGTCTTCCCAACTTGTCTTTTTAAAACTCTGACATTTAGCGTATATTCACTTTGACTTTCTTGATTGCTCTATATTGTCCAAAGGACACTTCACCTAACAGCTGACTTTTAAGTCTTTTGGTATAAGCTGAGCAAGAGTCAGTATATGCTTAGAAACTAAGTGGTCTCTGCCAAGGATTATCTGACTTCAAGTCTTCTATAACTCAACTGTTCTTCTTATCTTCAATGTCTTCTATCCTTCAGTTGAACAAGTTAAGTCCCCCCTTAACTTGTAATCTAGAAACTTACCTAAGTCTATCTCAACTGACTAACAGGTTCAGCTGATCATCTTTAAAGTTGTTTCTAACATACACCACTGATATTACTTACATGGTTTTGGTCAAATCATCAACAGAAATACAAATATTCCAACAATTTCCTCTTGTTGATGGATATTGCTAAAACTAATCTAGGAACCGAAATCTTAAAGAAAAAACAGTTTATAGATAAAATGCATGTAAAAGTAAAGGATAGATGCAGCGTCAGAAGAGAATGAGAGGTTGCCTTAAGATCAGAAAAATGAGTTTTCATTAATTTTTTTAGTGTCTTTACAAGTTACAAAAATTCAACTCTCTTAATTTAAATGTATTATGCTCTATATCATCCTCTCAGCTATAGGTAAATCGAAGGATTCTTAGATTTACTTTTTCAACGCTTCGATCTCAGCTTTGACAACATACTCGTCTCTGGCAATGTAGTGTTGGAATAGATCATTAAATGCCAGTCAATCGACACTTCCATCTGGTTTCCTTGTAATGTTGAACTTTTCAAGCTCAGGAGGTTCTAAATTCGTGTTGTATTCTGATGCAACAACCAAGAGAACATTCCAGAGTTCACTGTGATTTGTATCCATCCATTTCCAGAAAATGTTCTCTATGTTCTCATCAGCCCACTTCCTCACAGTGTAGTCGCTGGTGATGAACTTGGCCCTGACTTTTCTCCATTCCTACAATTATTCACTGGGCCGACAAGGATGGAAATCATAGAGAAAAACAATCGTCAAATCACTTACTCGACCAATCAACATCTTCTTAAGTTTCATCATCGTCCGTTATGGAGAGCCGTCACACTCAGTAGAGGACCACCCTTCATGGGCATTACATATTTAATTGGTAACTTGATTGTGGAGAGGGAAAAACCACAAAGGTTACTGTATACAGAGAAGAGGGAAAAACAATTGGGTGGGATAAAAGTGAAAGGGAAAAAGAAAAAGTATAAAGTGAAACTAGTTCATACATGAACCACTTTGAAGGGTATGAATTGTTTCACTAAAGGATATTAGCTGTTTTCACTAAAGGGTATTAGCTCTGAAGGGTACAGATTGTTTTCACTAAAGGGCATGAGTTGTTTTATTAAAGGGTATTAGTTGTTTTCTCTAAAGAGTATGAATTGTTCTACTAAGAAGAATTGCAAAGGGGTTTATATACGAACAAGTTTCACACTCTATATACTCAGGGAAAAAAGATAGAATTACCGGGAAAGGTTATAATAACTCAAAAAAAAAAAAAAAAAATTAGGGAGAGGTAAAGTTATCAAACTAAGATTATAGATTATACATTACAAATATATGTTAGATATTATCATATTTACTAGGGTCGGGATATCGATTTAATAAAATAGTATGTATTTAGTGAAAACGGTTCATATATGAACCACTTTGCAATACGTTTTAGTTTAATCAACTAATACCCTTTAGTGTATCCAACTAATACTCTTAAGTTAAATAACTAATACTCTTTGTACACTTCAACTAATATCCTTCAGTGAAAACAACGAGTACCCCTAGAACTAATATTTTTCAGTTAAAACAATTAAAACTCTTCAAATGGTTCATGTATGAACCATTTTCACTCTATACTTTGCCTTAATAAAATTTTATTTTTATTGAATTTTTTATAAATTTGAAATTTACAAATATAAATCAAGGTAACAAAGGTATTTTAACCACTTCAAGTTAAATTTTTTTTTACCAATTTTGCGACTGATACCCTCTTTAAAATAATCTTTTTCTACCCACATGGTATGCATCCTTTATCCATCCTTTTTAAAAAATAATAAATTTCCAAGTTCTTAAACGACCAAACCCAAATGATCAAATCTTGTTCCAGAATAAGAGCATTCACTTGAGACCTGGAACGACCAAATGAATGCTTCAATTGTTCCAAAAAATTATTTTCATTCGTTCGACTTAATATAATTAACATAATAATAAGTATACACTTAGGACAAGGCTATGGTAAGAGCATTCACAATGTTAATAATTCACGAAGTTATAACTATATAAATGAGTTACTATCATATGAGATAGAGTTATAACTCCAAAATATTATATCTATCTTAATTTTGTTATATATAATAACCATTTGCAGCCCTGAAAGATTTCCCTCTAATGTCTCAAAATAATAATAAAATATACCTAAAATAGATAAATATTAAAATAATCGTAGGTCGGGTCGCTCCAGGTTAAAATTCGCGGATCCTAAACGGGTCAAACTTTTTTTTTAAAAAAATTGCACAAGGCTTATTTCAGAATTTTTACTCCCAAGTTGTGTTACTATATGAGCAAATGTGTATTATTGTAAGACAAAATGTGTGTTACTAGTCCTTAAAAAATAGATTTTTGTACTTTAAAATAACAATAAGAACAAATATGTGTTTTTACAAGAGAAAATATATGCTTTTTAATTTACTCATCATCCCTTTAAATCTAGATTTATTGTTTCATACATTAGCACACATTTTCTCCAACTATAACATACAATTGCTCTAATATTAACATATTTTTGCTCCAACATTAACACACATTTGTAGTAACACACATCTAATCTAATATTAACACACATTTCCTCTAACATTAACACATTTTGCTCCAATAGTAACACACATTTCCTCTAACATTAACACACATTTTCTCCAATAGCAACACATATTTATAATAACACACATGTACTTTAACATTAACACACATTTGCAGTAACACATGTTTACTTTAATATTAGCACACATGTGCTCCAATAGTAACACATATTTGTAATAACACACATTTACTCTAACATTAACACACATTTGCAGTAACACATATTTACTTTAACATTAACACACATTTGCTCCAATAGCAACACATATTTGTAGTAACACACATTTACTCTAACATTAACACACATTTGCAGTAACACATATTACTCTTAACACACATTTCCTCCACCGGTAACACATATTTGCTCCAACAATAACACATATTTGCTTTTACAGTAACATATGATTGTCTGTATGGTAACACAACCTGGGAAGGTGCTTTTATGTATTTGTGCAAGCACATCTTTATTCATTGACTAAGACATTTGTGTTATTATAATAATACACTTTTCACTAAATAATTATTTTTATAAAAATAAATAAACATTTGTGAAAATCAATGTTTGAATAGATAGTAACACACATTTTGTTCTTATATTATATGGAAAAATATTTATTTCAGTAAAAAATATATAAATATTGGTGAAAAAATAACATTTAGTCTAATCGTAACATACACTTTGCCCTTCAGTAACATGCATTTGCTCATATAGTAACACAAACTGGGAGCAGAAATCTTGAAACTTGACTTGCGCGAGATCTTAAAAAAATTCACCAAATCCCAGTCGACCCGGCCAAGATTCGGAATTTTTTTAAATATAGGTTCTTCTACGGATCCTATATCCGTAGAATATTTCATATAACAATTTATGATAAAATATAATAATAAAAATAAGATAGGTTGGATGGTGGTCCCAAAAAATGAGTTACTCCATGAGTATGTATAGAAAGAGTATGGTTCATACATGAACCATTGAAGGGTATTAGCTATTTTTACTGAAGGGTGTTAAATAACTAATACTCTTTAGTGAAAACAACTAACACCCTTCAGTGAAAAAAATTAATACTCTTTAATGAAAACAACCAATACCTTTCAATGATTCATATATAAACCATTTTCACTCTACACTTTGTCTTACTCCATTATAGATGTTACCATAGTTTAGTTATCCTTACATAAATAGTGATGTGACAATGAGGTGGAGGGGAGATAATAACACAATTGTGGCTGCTCTAACCCCACCTCAAGTAATAAAAAAATATTTTATACCGACACAGAAAAACATATGTTTTATAAGATAAAACAAGAGTTTATTATATGGAGGGACAAATTACATATTGTTATTAAAATAAGGAGCACACCAAAAAAGTAATTATAGCCAAAGGCAAAATACCCTTAAAACCACCCCACCACCCCCACTTCTCTCTCTCTCAAATACAGTTATTTATCCAATTGAAAAAAAAAAACCTTTCCCACTCAATAAAAAAAACAATCCACCAGCAAAGGACCAGGAGCTCCAGTGAACTGCAAACGCGCTCACGTGCGGCAGAGGGAAGGGTCGTCATGCAGTGGCTTCACGCGCGGCCTTACCAACGAAATGTTCTTCTACCTTTGTATGCGGTATGGAGCGCCGCTACTTTCCAGATCCACCCCTGCCGCCTCCATCTCAGATCTAGGTTTGTACAATTTTTTATTTTTTTTTCTATTGTGATTTTTCATTGAATATGATTTTTACTATATATGTCCGATTTTTTTTAAACTAATTTTTGTTTATATATGAATTTTAGTGTGTTGTTATAATCATACTTTGAAATATAAAAAATGTCTATTTTTTAATTTACTGGTCTTTTAACAAGCAGTATATTTGATTCCATGAACTATTGCTTTCCAAAATTGATAGGAAAATTAAGGGAATTTTGGTGATGATGAAAGTTCAAGGGTTAAATTGGTGGGTTGGGGATAACTGCAGAATGGAAGAAGAATTGAAGAACGGTTTTGACATGTGTAAAAAAAATTGCACCTGGGGGTGTAGTAGCACTTTATGTAAATGAAGGAAACTCTTTTTTGACTTTTTTTATCTATAAATTTCAGAATTTAGAAATATAAAAAAATCAATTTGACACTGCAATTGGTGTTTTTGATTTTTTTTTGGTGGCCTATATGGCTGTGTGTAAAATAGTTGAAATTACACATTTTAAAAAACCTGAAATCACCAATAATTATGCATGTGCAAAATATTATTGAAATTGCACATTTGATAAACTATAAAAGAACAAATAATTATGTTTATGAAAAATATTATTAAAATTGCACAAAAATTTGAAAACACCAATAATTATGCATGTACAAAATGTTATTAAAATTGCACATTCGTCCGATTTTTTCTTTCTTTCTTTAAATTGGTCAAAAAAGTGACTGAATCATGCCACAAAATTGGGGATGGTGGGGGTGGGTGCCGCTGTCGGGTGGTTTTGACGAGGAACTTTACCCCTTCTTTTTATTATGAATAGTGTCATGTCCTTAGTTGTAATTTGAGGGTATATGTGCCCTTCTTTATAATATATATATAGAGAAACAACAGTAAGAGGTAAACTATCTAGAGAGCTTACTGTTCACGTGAACAGTACTCGCCCAGATAGGTCTTAGTGAAATTCACATTCTAAATATGTGCGTGAACAATAACCTAAAAATAAAGGTTTAATTTTAAATGCTTATTTTGCACACATTTTTTAATCAGAAAGTTGTCATAATACACAATAACAATTGCACAACCATGAAAATCAGAAACTTTTCAGAAATTTAATTATTAAATTTATATTTTACAAATTAAGATCCTAGCCTTTGAGGGTGATACCTGTGGTCAGTTTATACAAACTAAATAAAAAAGCCTCGATAATGTATACATATTATTACAGGCATGGGAGATTTAAAAACTTAATGAAAAAAACCATCATAGATACAAAGCATGCAACATGGAATAAATTGCCCTAACAAGAAGATACTTCATTTTCTTCTCAACAACTATAAATACTGTGGTAATTCTAACATTCTTCTCCACTAGGTTTCCAGCAAGCATATTGAGTTTTCCAACAATATAATCCCTTCTTCATACATTTTAAATGACTTCAATCATCAGATTGGTGAGTGATAGCAACTCCTCCAAAACACAATGGGCTATGAAGCTTCGACTTACAGATTACCTGCTCGGGGAAATCCAAGGATCAAACAGAGTTTTGATTGAGTTTTCCATGACAAAGAGGCGATATTATTTGTAATCCTATGCAAATCAATTTATAGGTTAACATGCGTCGTAACTTAAATAGATGTTTGAAATGTTGTAGGATTAAAGAGTTCATGCAACCATCAACAGAGATCACATTGACAAATTTGAACCAACATTGAATGAAGGAAGAGTGTATGCAGTGAAGCACTTTGTTGTCACATTCAATCGAAACACGTGCAGATCTAACATAATAATGATCATTTTTATCAATGAGACAAAGATGGTTGAGGTGTTAGATGAAGAATTTTCATCCATGATGTATAAGTTCAAACCTTTCAGTGAGTTAGCTATAGTTGAGAACCTGAATGATGCTAAAGAGTTTGGTAAGCTCTCTATTTTATTCATTTTATTTTTAAATACATGTTATATATTTTGCAACCAGTCATATTTCCTATTATTTTTCAGGATGTGTTGTTTATGTCAATGAGCTCAAGATAAGGAAATGTAATGGTGTTGACATAAAACTAATGGAAATAGTACTTGAAGATGAACAATAATATTTTTTATTTCAGTGTCATTTTATAAGATTAATTATATATTTCTATAAGAGAAATTATGTACTTTCTATTGATTTTGTAGGAGGAATCAATTGCACTGCAGTTTGTAGGAAGAATATGCTACTCAAATGCATGACTATGTAGTTATTGCTGGGTGAAACCACCAATTCTAATCCTTCCATTTTGTACGGAAAAATATTTAAAGGTACATACTATCTTTATGATAAAACAATAGTTTATAAATAGAGACTTACTCTTACTATATTCCATTTAAAAATAAACAAATCGAGTGAATGTATCAACCACTTTTAGTGCTTACTTGTTGGGTTACTACAATAACTGTGCATTGTATGAGAAAATCGAATATAGTAGAGGTTTATAAGGACCAATTTCAAAAAATGAAAATAGTCTAATAAAAAAAAAGGTAAATTACTGGACTAAAGAAATAGGCAAAACATTGGAATCAATAGTAATAAAAGGACATCAACATTCTGTATTCATCCTTTTGAGTAGATTGAATGAGAAGATTTTATCTTGTGCATTATATAACTAAACGTATTTGGATTTTGAAAAATTTGTAAAGTCAAGCTAGTTTCTATGTTGCAATATTTATGCCCCTAATTAAGACTCCGGGTCGAGTTGCTGATCCAACATTCTAGGGTTCATTGATCTCCCTTTGTGTTCCGATAAATATGTCCTATATAATACCATGCATTCTATTATTGAGTCACTGGAAGCAATAATTACATGAGAAGGCAGGGAAAATTTAGAACATAGCATGTTATCATGATATTATTAATGTTATTTGAAATATAAAACAAAATATAGGATGCACAGACTCCTCAAATGTTGGTAACTGGGAAAATCTTGGAAGAAGATAACAGAGTATATGTTGTAGAATTGGTTGATTTTGTGTAGATGCTACATGAGGAATAACAAGAGACTATTTTTTCAATTTTACTCACCTCCATTGCATTTCCATTATGGACATATATAATTTAGATGTATGGTGTATGCAGATTTATGCAATTAGTTTCACTTAAATCATTGTTGTGATGTAGATATATCAACAGTTTAGCAAAAAATATGGAGTCGAGTGCTCTGAATGAGATATAGACATCGGTCTGCTTATGAACACCCTTGTGGTCGATCACGCTTCAGGTTATATTCTATTCTCGTATAAGTAAATGTATATTTAACTTAAAGTCGTCATACATTTATTATATATGATAAATGAATTATTAGTAGATATTGACGCGGACTCTCTACTGTAAGTTTATACTTTTATCTTCAAAAGATTTCTTTTATTACTTTATATAGGGGCCTTTGAGCAAATTTTTTAATAATATTGTTAAAGTCTATAAAACATCATATCTTGTTCTCACATGGCTGCAAAAATCTCACATAGGTAGTCACTTACATGTGCTTACTTTTGTGTGGGAATGATGAGGCTTGACAACCCCCTATCAAGGAATACTTTGTGCTTTGAAATCTGTCTCTTACATATTTTGTGTTACTTCATAAGGTTTAGACATTGAGGCACGTTGGCAACCAGAACTGAGCACAAATAATTTGGTTATAAAGTCTTAAATTAGGATTTAATGTGTAGTTTTATTTCGTTTGCAGTCCACTTGTTAGACTTTAGTACAATTAAATTTCCCAAAACTTGTTTTTTAGCTGATGTGATTTATAATGTTGTATCTAACTTATATGTATGCGGCTCTTAATTTTGTCCCAAGTATGCTTTGGGACAACACACAAGTAAAGCTTAATTTTTTTGGGAATGAAAGGTCTTTTGCTTCTATTTCATATTGCACGTGCATTGGAAATCTTGTATTAAATTTTTGGATTTATTTGTTGAACAAGAGTTAAACTAGTTTAGGTTGTTTGATTTTTTGTTTCATTTATTTGGAATACATGATAATAATTTTCAGTTCCAAGAGATTTGAAGTGTACCTTTTTGTTTCATTTATTTGGATTTATATAGAATTTGAGTAGAAATTGATTATATATGTGTGTTTTTTGCAGAGTGGTGTACAAATGGAGTACGTAGCAAGGAAATGGGTGTCGGATGTCTCCTTGATGATTGGATTGAAATTCTTTTGACTTTCATATTGTTGTAAATCTGGAAGATTTAATATTCCAAATCTAGGAGATTTGGTATGGACATTACTTATGGACCAAGAAACTCAATGGGTTTTATCTATTTAGACTAGGATTTTAGTATTATATATATACCTTTGTATTCATTATTGTACTCACTCATACACAAGAATAATAGTGGAACTCCTGGCTTGGATCGCCCCCAGACGTAGGCGTTCCCGATGAACTTGGTCAACAAACGTTGTCCCTTTATTTACGCACTTACTTACAACACGTTATCAGCACGAGTCTCTAACCGAGATTATGCGGTACGCCTTTAATTTATTTACATGAATCATATGATCTGTTGTGTACTTTAAATATTGATTTTGTTCCTGAATTCTCCAGCGTGTTATTATATTACGTGAAAATTATTTTGTGAATTGAATCAACGTGCAACGGTCGTCGCCCCGAAGACGACCGACCGCCGTCGTCCCACAGTCGCCATGCACCCGCGCTGCCGCGGGCCTACGCCGTGCAGCCGCCACCTTAGGCACGCCGTCGCGCGCTACCGCCCTGTTGCTCGAGCAGCCGCCGTGACATGCCGCCGCCTCGAGTCACGTGCGCTGCCGCCTCACCACGCCCGCAGCGTTGTGTGGTGCCGCCTCCCCGCACCGCACACATGCGCTACAACGCCGTGCCGCGTGCGCTGCCACGCCGAGCGCTGCCGCCCTGCAGCACCGCGCGCTGCCGACATCACCGCACCGCATACCCACTACCGCGTAGCGCGCGAGCTGCTGTCGTGCGTGGGCCGCCGCCCCTCCGCGCCGCTGCCGCTGCCCCGTCGCGCCTCGTGCCGTCTCGCGCCCTCGTCGCCCATTTCCATACGCGACACTCACGTAATTTTTTTGGATTTTTGTGATTTGCGTTTTTCATCCTTGATATCACATATCCATGTTTATTCTTATTTTTAATCCTGAAAATATTTCGTTAAATTGCGTTAATATACATTAAATAATTATTTTTATGATTATTCCCCCTGTCTATTAAATCGTATATTTTCTAGAAATTATTTTCATGTGATTATCTCCCTTATTTGTTTTTGCATGTTTACGTGATTTTATTATCCCACTTGCATTAATTTTGCGCACATAGTTTATTTTATTTATAGTCCGCATATTATGCCTGGGTAGGCGGCGCCCGGTATTTGACGGACCGTAAATTTATACCTTGGGTAGACGGTGCCCAGTACATGCATCTATGTGCCTTAGAGTAACTAAATAAATTCCTGTCTCCCCATTGTCTATGTTTTGGTCAATCCCCTTACCCATGCCACTTTAATTGTAGTGAATAATGTCTGATATTGCCAAAAGAGAATTTGCTGAGCTTACTCTTGATGGTAGTAACTACCTGACATGGGCGCTAGATGTTGAAATACATCTAGCCTCAAACAACCTTAGCGGCACGATTGTCGATGATCCAATATCAACTGACACCCAGAAGGCGAAAGCTTTGATTTTTCTTAGGCATTATCTCAATCAGGACCTGAAAAATGAGTATCTCACAGAGAGAGATCCTGAAACGTTGTGGAAAGTCCCTGAAGGACCGTTTCCAACAACAAACTGGTATACTCCTCCCTTAAGCCCAATACGATTGGCTGAACCTCTGTTTCCAAGACTTTAAGTCCGTAACGGAGTATAACTCAGCCCTACATCATATTGTGTCTCAGTTAAAGTTATGTAAGAAAATGATAATTGAGGACAACTTAATCCAGAAGACTTTGTCGACTTTCCACGCAAGCAACCTTGTACTCCAGCAGCAGTATAGGGCTAAGAACTACACTGTACACTCCGAGCTGATTTATGCACTCCTAGTAGCGGAAAAGCACAACCAGCTCCTTATGCAGAATCATAATGCGAGGCCGGTTGGCTCGAAAGCGGTGCCCGAAGCACATGCTGTAGCTCAAAGTGATACAAGAGGCCGCAAGCATGGAAGTGGGAGAGGAAGTAAACGAACTCGTAGCCAAGGCCGAGGTCGTAATAAATCCGGTGGTTCAGGTGCCTTGAATAACAATCAAGCTCAGGTTCGTGGGAAGGCTGCACCTAACACGAACTCCGCTACCCGAAAATATGATAATCAAGATAAGGTTGATCAGTCCTGCTACAGATGCGGATGCAAGGACCATTGGTCTCGCACGTGTCGCACTCTCAAATATTTGGTCGAGGCTTATCAAAAGCAGCAGAAGGATGATAAGGGGAAGGCTCCTAGAGTTGAATCTCACCATGCCAGTCTGCCCGAAGCAGATTCTGACCTAGACAACGCAGATCGTATTGGCATTGAGCTTAAGGATTTTGGAGATGCCGAGTAGATTTACGTATTTAGTTATTCCTAGTATTTTGTTTTCTGAATAAAATAATTTCTCATTATGTTTTGGATCCTTTCTTTCGGATATTTTATTTATGAATGAATTTATTAGCTTTGATATGTTTACCTTAATAGCTATCCATGTGTTTATTTTGGATATTGTTGTTCTCATTTATGGCTCGTAAATAAATCAGCTATTAGGTTTGGACTATTTCCTCTTACATGATGGACGCCCATAGTGATTTATGTCTGGTAGATAGCGCCACCATACATACGATCCTAAAGGATAGGAAGTATTTTTATAACTTGATAGAACGTAAGGGGAGTATAACGACAATTGCTAATGATAGTTCGTTGATAGTGGGCTCTGGAAGAGCTTCCATTGTCCTCCCCATAGGTACCGAATTAATAATTGATAATGCTTTATTGTTTCCGCAATCTAAACGTACCCTACTCAGTTTTAGAGACATTAGGATAAACGGGTATCATATTGAAACTAAAACTGAGAACGATAACGAACACCTTTTGATGACTAGTACTCGAGGTAGCCGTAAGCAAGTTATAGAAAAACTTCCTTCCTTCTCCTTCGGTTTGTACTATTCATACATCCGGCCATCTAGTTCCCATCTAACGATGAGTATGAAAATTCCATAACTCAAATTCCTTTAAATTGTGGCATCAGCAGTTAGGTCATCCGGGACAAATAATGATACGTAGGATTCTATCTAATTCAACTGGTCATAATATTTTAAATAATAGAATCCCTCTTGTTGATGAATATTTCTGTGATGCATGTTCTAAGGGTAAGTTGATAGTGCACCCGTCGCGCACCAAGGTTGGACTAGAGTCTCCGGTTTTCCTTGAGCGAATTCAAGGAGATATTTGCGGACCGATTCACCCAGCATCAGGACCATTTCGTTATTTTATGGTCCTTATTGATGCCTCCACTAGGTGGATATTTGCATGTTTGTAGTTCACTCGCAATCAAGCTTTTGCGAAGACTATCGAGCTTAGAGCTCAATTCCCAGATTATCCAATTAAATCGATTCGCATGGATAATGCAGCTGAGTTTAGCTCGAAGGCCTTCACAGATTACTGTATGGCCCTGGGAATTAAAGTGGAGCATTCGGTCCCCTACGTCCATACCCAAAATGGTCTTATTGAGTCGCTAATAAAACGTATCAAATTTATCGCGAGACCATTGCTTATAAACTCTAAACTACCCACCTCATGCTGGGGGCATGCAGTCCTACATGCATTGCACTTAATTCAAATCCGTCCAACTGCATATAATGATCATTCTCCCCTATAGTTAGTGCGTGTGAAAGAACCTAACATTTCCCATCTGTGTATTTTCGGATGTGCGGTATACGTACCAATAACGATACCCAAGCGAACCTCTATGGGCCCACAAAGGAAACTCGGTATTTACATCGGATACGACTCTCCATCCATCGTGAAATACCTCGAGCCTTTGTTCGGGGATCAATTAACGGCTCGGTTCGCTGATTACACGTTCGATGAAGATTACTTCCCGGCATTAGGGGGAGATCCGAATTCAAAATTGAATGAATGCCGGGAACTTACGTGGAACATAAGTAATCTTCAGTATCTAGATCTGTGCACTAATCAATCTGAACTTGAAGTTCAGAAGATCATTAACCTGCAGAACTTAGCAAATAACCTGTCAGACGTGTTCACTGACCATAGAGGTGTGACTAGATTGCATATACCTGCAGTAAATGCTCCCCAAAGGGTTGAGGTCCCAAGCAAAATGAGTACTCATGCCCCCACACGCCAAAAGCGTAAAGGACCCTCAAGAGATAGTAACACACCTAAACGAAAGGCTAGCAAATCTGGTCAGTCGAATGGAAAATCTCTAGAAGAGATCCGTCTAGATAACTCCAAGTCTCTAGGAGACGAGAGTCCTAGTGATGAAGCACGTGCACAAAATATTCCATGCACTAGGACCGTGGAATGACCAGACCTAGATACAATGGGAAATGAGGAAGGTCTGGTTAACGTAAACGTCGAAGTCTCTGTGAACTTCACAGATACATGAGAAACATACAATAGAAATATTACTGTCGTCGACGATACATTTGCAGCGTCAATCACCCTTTCCATTATAAATGATCTAGATCCAGAACCCAAAACAATCACCGAGTGCCGGAAGCGCTCCGATTGGGTTAAATGGAAAGAGACAATTGATGCAGAGCTCGCCTCACTTAACAAAAGACAAGTATTTGGCTCTATCGTTCGTACACCCGCACGCGCTATCCCCGTAGGATATAATTGAGTATTTGTACGAAAACAAAATGAGAACAATACTGTGGAGAGGTATAAAGCGAGGCTGGTAGCACAAGGGTTTTCGCAGAGACCCGGGATTGATTTTAATCAAACTTATTCTCCCGTCATGGACTCAATAACGCTCCGCTACTTGATATCTTTGGCAGTTAAGTTGAATCTCCAAATGAGATTAATGGATGCAGTAACCGCGTATTTATACGGATCACTTGATGCCGACATTTATATGAAAATCCCAGATGGATTTGACATTCCTCAGATGAGGGATGGTGAAAACTGCAGTAAGTATAGCATACAACTGCAAAAGTCATTGTATGGCCTAAAACAATCAGGCATCATGTGGTACAACCGACTTAGTGAATTCCTTCAGAAAAAGGGATACACATTCGATAAATCTTTCCCATGCGTATTCTCGAAGAAATCGCAAGATGGTTTTTGCATCATATCCGTCTATGTTGATGACCTAAACATAATCGGAATATGCAAAGAGATTGAAGAAGTCAGTTCAATCTTAAAAGCTGAATTCAAAATGAAGTCCTTGGGTAAGACCAAGTACTGCCTCGGCTTGCAGATCGAGCACCTCCCAGAATGAGTACTTATTCATCAGTCGACCTACGTAAAGAAGGTATTGGAGAGATTTCACATGGATAAATCTAATCCACTTAGCACCCCGATGTTTGTTCGATCCCTCGAAGTGGATAAGGACCCATTTAGGCCAAGAGAAAATTCAGAAGAAATTCTGGGGCCAGAAGTTCCTTATCTTAGCGTTGTTGGAGCTTTGCTCTATCTCGCAAATTGCACCCGGCCGGACATTGCATTTGCTGTCAACTTGCTTGCGAGATATAGCGCTTCTCCTACAAGGAGACATTGGAATGGTGTTAAACACGTTCTACGATACCTCCAAGGGTCTCAAGATCTTGGACTGTTTTATCGTAAGAACCGAGACAAAACCTTAGTAGGTTATGCGGATGCTGGCTATTTGTCTGATCCCCACAACGTCATATCCCAGACTGGTTACGTTTTTCTCTGTGGTGGAACCGCGATCTCATGGAGATCGGTTAAACAATCCATGGTTACCACGTCTTCAAACCACTCAGAGATAATAACTTTATTTGAAGCCGCACGAGAATGTGTTTGGTTAAGGTCCTTGGTAAAACACATTGGTGACTCGTGTGGTATCGCCAAATGCGATACACCTCCCACCGTTATATTTGAAGACAACGCTGCTTGCATCGCACAAATGAGTAATGGGTACTGTAACTGCAAATTTCGAATTTATTAAAAATAATAAACACGAAAAAGGATTACAATTTATATTTATTCGGATTAAACCAAAAAACTTGTGCGGGTTGACTAACTCTAAATTTGGTCCTCTGATTCTTCTCTTCGGAGTTGACTTTGACTTGGATGTTCTTCGGGAGAAATCCTCGCCTTGATCTTTGTTTGGGATTGATCTTTGAATTTATAACATTAATCCAAGGACGAAAACGCCTTATTTTGGATTAAACGTTATTTTCGGAAATTTGGGGGATGGACGCCTTCGAAGGCGGGATGAACGCCTTTAAATTTGCTGAAGAACGTCCTTTGAATCTTCGAGGAGAAACGCCGGATCGGAGGGGTGCTGGACCTTTATCTCAGATCGGGAGCCGTTTATGGTAGACTTGCGCGAAGAACGCCTTTGAAGATTCTTCAAATCTTCAAGGAGAAACGCCGGATCGGAGGGGTGCTGGACCTTTATCTCGGATCGGAGGCCGTTTCTGATCGCTTTCCACGAAGAACACTTTTGAATCTTCAAAAGCTCTTGAACTTCTGAATTCCTTGTGCTTCTGCCTCTCTGGATCTGTGTGTAAAATGAATGAATGAAGGACCCTATTTTTAGGGTGAGGAGATGAAAATTTTCCTCCTTCATGGTGCCACGTGGCGTTTTACGGTTGGACGATGCCGATTTGATGGGCTTTTATAGGCCAATTTCCAGATTTAGTTGATTCTCATTAATTTCTTTACTTCTTCATGCAAGATACGATTTGATTTTTTCTTGGGCACTAAGTCAACAGTATTAATTACTGCAGACTCGTATTTTGGCAAGTTTGTACATGTATATTAAATATCAATAAATTTAATTATTTAATTTGAGAATTAATTTATTTAAATTCCCAAAATAAAATAATAAATTTATTTTGATATTAATATTTATTGGTACACGTGTCATCATTTAATTGGGTACAAAATTAATTTGCTTACAAATGCCCCCTCGTGCTTTGTTCACGGTCATTTGTGATTTGGAGTGAATGGAGCACGAAATTTTTTAAACCCTCATTTGCTTTTGGACTTTTGAATCATGACTGAACTTAGAAGATGTCTAAGCTGCCTATGTACCTCTTTGGTCTAAGAGGATCAAGTCATAACGTAGTTCAAGGGGAATTTGATTTAATTTGAGGGTGCCATAATCAGTTTATACTAGTGTAGGCTAGGAGTGACATACAGTTTAAGCTCGTGCATCAAGGAGATTTGATTTGAATTTGTTTGATAGTTTATACTCGTATTAGGGAGATATACTTTGAACTTGTTTGATATTTTAGACTCGTATCAAGGAGCATTACAACTTTGCAGATAGTTTAGTCTCTTATCAAGGAGATTTCATTTGACTTGAGGAGACTTCAGTTTGATCTTTAGCTTGAGAGCTTCAGACAGTTTTGTCTTTCGCCAAGGAAACTTGATTTGGCTTTGAGATAGTTTTCGCTCGTATCAAGGAGCTTCATTTGATTTGGATTTTGGAGAGACTTCAATGTGATCTCCGGCTTGAGAGCTTCATACAGTTTTATCTCTTATCAAGGGGAATTTGATTTGGCTTTGACATAGTTTTCGCTCGTATCAAGGAGCTTTACAGACAGTTTATGCTCTTGTCAAGGAGCATTTATTTGACTTTGGCCAACTTCAGAAAGTCTCTTCGAGCACTATGTCTCCTTGCTTGACTAATTGCATGACCTTTTCTTTGAAGATAAAACAATCTTCAATTGAGTGGCCCACTAGGCGGTGGTACTTGCAATATTTTGGATCGTCAATGCGTCCAGCTTCTTCCGGCCATTTCATCTTAGGCAACTCAATGAGTTTTGCCTTCATCAAGTCATCGAATATCCCTGAGACGTCAGAGTCTAAGAAAGGATATTGTTTTTATTTTAGCTCTTTCAGTGTCAACCCGCCTTGCTCCCTATCCCGAGGAAGGTCCATTATGTATTCCTTACTTGAAGGCTTGTCATATATCATATCGCGATACTTTTGACTTGGTGGTTCTTCAACTCCACTTGCGGCCATGCTTAGCTCCATGTCATGAGCTCTTGTAGCCAGATCTTCGAAGATCTTTGGTTGAATTCCTTGAAGAATATATCAGAGACCCCACTGCATGCCTTGGATGCACATCTCAATTGTAGAAGCCTCAGAAAGTCGGTCCTTGCAATTCAGACTCAAGTTCCTCCATCGATTGATATAGTCGATCACGAGCTCATCTTTCTTTTGGCGGGTGTTGGTTAGCTTGATCATGCTAACAGTTCTCCTTGTGCTATAGAAGCGGTTTAGGAACTCATGCTCCATTTGATTCCAACTGTCGATGGAGTTGGCCTCCAAGTCGATGTACCAGTCGAATGCATTTCCCTTTAAGGAGCAGACAAATTGCTTGACTAGATGATCTCCATAGGTTCCGACGTTGTTGCAAGTTTCGATAAACTGAGCTACGTGTTGCTTTGGGTTCCCTTTGCCGTCAAACTGTTGAAACTTAGGAGGTTGGTAGCCGGTTAGCAATCGCAAGCTATCGATCCTCTTTGTGTAAGGCTTGGTGTAGCTGAAGGTTGATTTGGAGGTGTCATCAATCTTTCCTTTCACCGTCTCCAAGATGAGCTCCTTGAGTTGGTCAAGTTGGATCCCTCCATTCGATGAAATTTGTAGCTCCTTGGCAGTTGCCTCGGTTTCACTGACTTGGCGTTTAGTTGAGGTATCTTCATCACCGTGCTCCTCAACTTGCTTCCCTTTGACGTGGCTTGCATCGTCGCCATCCACCTTATTCATGGCTATCTGGATATCCTGAATTTTCACGTGCTCCGTAAGCCCCGCAATGGCCTTGATCAGGCTGTCAAGCTTTTCATCAATAGTTGAAGCATCCGTCATCATGGCTGGCACTATGCTTGAGTCTGAAGATGAGCCCGATGATGAGTGTGGGGTAGAGCATGCAGAGTTGACTTCCTCATCTTCGCCGATGTAGGGAGGCTTGTTCATAACTATCCCGGATGAGGGGCTTCCTTCTGAAGAGGTGTGTGTCGATGTCTTCTTCGACATGCTTCTTGTGATGACGTTGGCATTAGGAGCCGTTGAGGTTTTGGTCCTTGGCAAAATGATCTTGCGTGGAGGAGTCATTCCAACGATCCTAAGCTGGCTTGAGGAGAGAAGAGATGAGAGGTAGAGTAAGTCCCACTGGGCGTGCCAAATTTGTAACTGCAAATTTTGAATTTATTAAAAATAATAAACACGAAAAAGGATTACAATTTATATTTATTCGGATTAAACCGAAAAACTTGTGCGGGTTGACTAACTCTAAATTTGGTCCTCTGATTCTTCTCTTCGGAGTTGACTTTGACTTGGATGTTCTTCGGGAGAAATCCTCGCCTTGATCTTTGTTTGGGATTGATCTTTGAATTTATAACATTAATCCAAGGACGAAAACGCCTTATTTTGGATTAAACGTTATTTTCGGAAATTTGGGGGATGGACGCCTTCGAAGGCGGGATGAACACCTTTGAATTTGCTGAAGAACGTCCTCTGAATCTTCGAGGAGAAACGCCGGATCGGAGGGGTGCTGGACCTTTATCTCGGATCGGGAGCCGTTTATGGTAGACTTGCGCGAAGAACGCCTTTGAAGATTCTTCAAATCTTCAAGGAGAAACGCCGGATCGGAGGGGTGCTGGACCTTTATCTCGGATCGGAGGCCGTTTCTGATCGCTTTCCACAAAAAACGCTTTTGAATCTTCAAAAGCTCTTGAACTTCTGAATTCCTTGTGCTTCTGCCTCTCTGGATCTGTGTGTAAAATGAATGAATGAAGGACCCTGTTTATAGGGTGAGGAGATGAAAATTTTCCTCCTTCATGGTGCCACGTGGTGTTTTACGGTTGGATGATGCCGATTTGATGGGCTTTTATAGGCCAATTTCCAGATTTAGTTGATTCTCATTAATTTCTTTCCTTCTTCATGCAAGATACGATTTGATTTTTTCTTGGGCACTAAGTCAACAGTATTAATTACTGCAGACTCGTATTTTGGCAAGTTTGTACATGTATATTAAATATCAATAAATTTAATTATTTAATTTGAGAATTAATTTATTTAAATTCCCAAAATAAAATAATAAATTTATTTTGATATTAATATTTATTGGTACACGTGTCATCATTTAATTGGGTGCAAAATTAATTTGCTTACAGGTACGTCAAGGGAAACCCGACGAAACATATTTCACCTAAGTTTTTCTACCCATACGAACTCCAGAAGAGCAACGTAATTACCATTCAAAAGGTGCAATCTAGTAACAATCTAGCAGATCTGTTTACTAAGTCCTTACCTGCGTCTACTTTTGAAAAGTACGTTCGTGGTATTGGGATGCAAAGACTCAAAGTGTTGTTGTCTTTAGGGGGAGCGGTAACCTCGAAATAAATCTAGAAGATTTAGATCTAGAAGATCGATAACATTCCCCCCTACTTATTATTTGGTCGATCCCTAACACGTGGAGTTTTTATGACAAGACATTTATGTTATGTTGTAATGTCCAAGGGGGAGTGTTGTAAATCTGGAAGATTTAATATTCCAAATCTAGGAGATTTGGTATGGACATTACTTATGGACCAAGAAACTCAATGGGCTTTATCTATTTAGACTAGGGTTTTAGTATTATAAATATACCTTTGTATTCATTATTGTACTCACTCATACACAAGAATAATAGTGGAACTCCTGGCTTGGATCGCCCCCAGACGTAGTCGTTCCCGACAAACTGGGTCAACAAACGATGTCTCTTTATTTACGCACTTATTTACAACACAAATTACTTATTGTTGATGACTGTGTTTAATATGGATGAGCTATTGTGTAATGAATACTTGAGTATTAATGTGTAGATTTAACTTTTGGATGCAATTGAGATGGATGTTTTGATGAATCTTTTTTAATGTTTGGATATTTGACAATTTTTTATGAATATATTGACTTTTGAATTGGTTATAAATTTATTAAATTTTGTTTTTTCTTTTTATTGTGTATATTTTAATTTTTAATTCCAGGAATTAAACAAATAGATAGATTTGTTTCATTATAGATAATTGATATTTTTTTATAAAAGATAATAGATCTATTCAGTTATCTTTTCTGGAATAGGTAATGCATATATATATAATTAGATAACAAATTTATATAGTTATCTATAAGCGAGACATGATAAACGGAATGCTCATAGGTAACGAATATTCAATGGTTTATATATGTTATCTATAAGCAGGGTCATAGATTACACCTTCCTAGATAACTGACCATTTCGCTCATAGTTAACAGATATTATATGTTAACTATGAGCGAAAATGTAGTAGTGTTTAATGGAGCATATTTGCCAATAATGGATTGATAAATGATAATGAGGATAGACAAATGTGATAAATAAGAAAATTGAAGTGTAAAAATTGAAATTGTTTATCTACATTACTATTAAATCCTAGCTAGAAGCAAGGAGGAATAGGATTCTTAATTCAATAAGAGGAATAGAATGTTGACCAATATGATTTATTTGAGTATTAGTTTATATTTTTTTTCATATTTTTATAAACTACTAATTAATTTATTTTTTGAAAATAGATGGAGTCAGTTGATACAAATTATATCACATCATATATTCCTCAAGAAAGTGATGTACCAACGGAGATGACTTCTTGAGGAGGTCAAGAGGATGGTGAAAATAATGATATCGAAGGAGATGATAATGTTTCTCAAAGTGGTTTGAAAAGGAAGCATACATCAGAGGTATCGAACCACTTTATAAGAGTAATGCTTGAGAATCTTCAATATGCCGAATGTAACTATTGCAAGACTCGCCTGAAAGCTCCACCTAGTCATGGGACAACTCATTTATAAAAGCATTATGCTAAAACTTGCAAGAAGCGACCAAGAAAAATAGATATTCTTCAAAGTGTGTTGATGATGAACAAGAAACCTGGTTATGAAGCACGTACAACACAATTTTCAACCAAGAGGAATCCCGACATGAACTTGCTAGTATGGTTATTATGCATGATTACCCTCTTTGCATTGTGGATCACGTTGGGTTTCGAAGATATTCTACAAGTCTTCAAACGTGTTTTACCATGATCTCAAGAAATACACTCAAAAGTGCTATTTTGAAGCTTTACAATGCTCAAAAGACAAAGTGTTACAAGGTGTTGAAGAAACTTAAGAGTCGAATTGCGATCACAACTAGGGGTGGAGCAAATACCAAAAATACCGGTATACCGCACTTACCATATCGAAAAATACCAAATTTATCAAAAATTTCGGTATACCGTAATTTTCGATACGACATCATACTGTACCAAAATTTTCGGTATGGTATTGGTATGAATATTTAGAAAATTTCGGTATTCGGTATCATACCGAAATATTTTCAGTATATACCGGTATACCGAAATATTTTTGATATACCGATAATATTTCGGTATACCGACATTATTCAATATATCGAAAATATTCGGTAATTCGGTATATACCATACCGATAATTTATTATTAAAATTTAATATTTAAATTACTTTCATATTAAATAATTAGTTAAATATTTTGGTATGGACCGGTATGGCCGGTATTTCGGTATGGACCGATATATACCGAAATATCAGTAAGGTACGGCATATCGAATGTTTGGTACGGTATGCGGTACATATTTTTGGTATACCGAAATTTTCGGTACAATATCAGTTAGGATTTTTACATAACAAATTTTTCAGTACAGTATGTGGTATGGTACGGTATGGCCGGTACGGTACGGTATGCCACCCCTAATCACAACCGACATGTGGATATCAGACAATTCTAAGAAGGGTTTCATGACAATTACAGGACATTACATTGATGATTCATGGATTCTTAGAAATATCATTTTGAGGTATATATAATTCTATAATTTTATATTTTGATTATTTGATATATTTGCAAAATATATATCTAACTTTTATTTATTCAACTTAGGTTTGTATATGTATGTGCACCACATACAAACCACGTGCAACTGGGGTGATGACCGATGTTCTAGTCGAGGCTTTCATGAGTTGGAATATTGATCATAAATTATCAACAATCATTGTCGATAATTGCTCGACCAATGATGCCATGCTCACTCCTATACCAAGTAAGATTCCTAAGAAAAAATTTATTCTCACATATATTAAACTTGATTGTGAGAGATGGTTTTGAAGTGATTCATGATGTTGTTCGTAAAATATGTGAGAGTGTTGTTTATTGGACTACTTCACCTGCTAGAGTAGAAAAAATTAAAGAAGTTGCAAATCAAATGAATGCTGATTGTTCTAAGATGTTGGCTCTTGATGTTAAAACTCGTTGGAATTCATCTTACTTGATGTTAGAGACTGCAATTAAGTATAAGGATATTTTTGATAGACTTAAGTGGCGAGACAAAAATTATATGAGTCTACTAAGTGAGGAAGAGTGGGAAAATGCACGTGAATTGTGTGGCAAGTTGAAATTATTTTATCAAGTGACTGAGATATTTTCTGGAACTCTAGTTTTACGCCATGAAGATTAGCTAAGATTCTAGCATTGATTCGAACAGACTGATCTATTCGATCTACTAAAGTAGACACTTTCACGGAATTTTTGGCTTGAACTTCCTCTTCCAGTTATGTTATGAGAGGACTGTCTCCTTCCTTTTGGAGTGGGAAATCGATGAAAAAATTCCTCGATCTTTAATTCAAGTCGTACAATGCCTGGAGACCTCTGCCTACTTTGGTTAAATCCTTGGAGTTGTATCCCACTTCTAACTTTTATTTTCCAAAGATTTGTCATATAAAAAATTAGAGTTGGATAAGTGGTCGAAGAGTTCAAATTTGGTTGTAAAACAAATAGCTGAAAAGATGGTTGTGAAATTAGACAAATATTGGATAGATTGTCATATTTTGTATCTATATGTTGATGACATGCTCATTATGAGTAATGATCATGATTTACTCATTAGTACGAAACACATATTGAGTCGAAACTTCGACATGAAAGATTTGGGTGTAACTGACGTGATTCTAGGAATCAAGATCAGCAGGACATCAAATGGCATATCTTTAACACAATCTCACTATGTAGAGAAAATGTTAAAGAAGTTCAATGCCTTTATGACCCACCTGCGAAGTCACCATTAGATATGAGTGTACATTTGAGCAAAAACAGAGGTAGTCTTGTAGCTCAACAAGAATATGCTAGAGTTATCGGGAGCATAATATACATTTCGAATTGTACGCGTCCCGATATAGCATGTGCGGTGAATAAACTTAGTAGATTCACAAGCAATCCAAGCAATGAGCATTGAATTGCACTCAGGAGAGTCTTGAGGTACTTAAAATATACTCTCGACTTTGGGCTACAATACACTAGGTATCCTGCTGTACTTAAAGGATACTGTGATGCCAATTGGATCTCCGACACTAAAGAGTCATTCTCTACTAGTGGATATGTAATCACTATAGGAGGAGTTGTTGTGTCCTGGAGATCGACTAAGCAGACATGTATAGCCCGATCAACCATGGAATCGGAGTTTATAGCTTTAGACAAAGCTGGTGAAGAAGCAGAGTGTCTTCAAAATTTCCTCGAGGATATTACATATTGGGATAAACCCGTACCTACTATAATGGTACATTGCAACTGTCAAGCCACAATTGGTAGGGCATTAAGTGACATGTACAACAGAAAGTCTAGACACATTCATCGTAGACATAACTTCGTAAGACAATTAATCTCGAGTGGTGTGATGTCCATAGATTATGTGAGATCTAAGGACAATCTAGCGGATCCGTTAACTAAGAGCATAAATCGAGATTAGTTGTCCAAACTGTCAGAAGGAATGGGTCTAAAATCCACAAAGGTAAACTGAAGCAGTGGTAACCCAACCAAATTGACTGGAGATCCCAAAATCTTGGTTCAACGGGAAAACTAAGCTGTGAAAGTTAGAGGATACACTTGGTAACCCGACCATTCCTTAGAGGACAGAACGCCAAGTGTGAACACGTATGTGGTACAGGTTAAGTCTATAAGACTTTTAATGAATCCTAAGTCCATGTGGGGGACGGAGTATTACGGGATACTCAAGAGGAGTTCACCTATGTAAGTGTGAGGTGAGAGACCGCTTCAAATATCAGTGGATATTAAGTACTTATGAATCCAAAGGGTGTCCATGGCCGAAACGGACAAAAACGTGAGAACAAGAAATGAGTGTAGTGAATTTATTGTGTTAGTATTACTGTCTAAGTACACACCAAGGCGGAATGGTTCAAGGCACTATGTCCACTAGGCTGCCGGTGTACCCGATAATGCTCGACTATGGAAGGTTCAAAGCCCCAACTACCTATCCAGATGCAATAACGTCTCCTATTTGAACTGGAATGTGAGTCTGCATGTCTATAGGTTCAATTTCCACTCATGTTGGGGATTGTTAGAGAAAATAGTTGGTGGTATTATTTTGTAATTAATTGGTATTAAAGTTTATTTGAGACTTTAATAGTTGACCAATTAATTTTGGGTGTTGAAATTAATTTCTCAGAAATTAATTGTTACAAGTGCGTTCTACTTGCGGAGTAGATAAGAATGGTGTATTCATACTTGCAATTTTCGGTGAGTGAGAAATTAAATCGAAAGTCGAATGGTTCAACACCTAATTATGGGATTAATGAAGGAATTAAATGAGTCATTTAATTCTTCATCCCACATTGGATTTTTAGAATACTAATATACATAATATTAGTATGGGAAAAAATAGAGTATAATAAATTATAGTTGATTGCTAGTCAATCAAAGTTACCACACGCGCGCGCGCCGAGCCGAGCCCGCGCCCGGGGCCATGGTCTTGGTCTTTGTAATTGGACTTTGAACTTTGGTTGGACTTTGGGCCTTGGGCCTAGCGGGTATCTAATTTTTTGGAGAATAAAAAATAGGATGTCCGGTCCACAAAGTTCGATTCGGTTCAGAGAATTGTCCGGTTAAAATAGTCAAATCGGTTCGGTCAGATGCTTTATTGAGCACATTTGACACATGTGTTAAATATGTGGGACAGTTCCCAGCGCAATTCATGGAAATGCATTTTGGTCAACTTCAATTTTCAGACTTGCCACCAACGAAACGCGTCTGCATTAAATGCTCATGCGTTTTTCCCTTCTGCATTGAGTGGAGGTTCATCTATAAATAACATCCTCATGCATTTCGTCTGGACACACTCAGAAATATTCTTTTCTCCCTCAGTCTCTCTACATATAGAGTCTTAAGAGTTAGTCCAGTTCAAAGCGCTCATTTTGTTCGCCGGTGCTCCAAGACCTGCGGTGCTGCATTCTTGGAGATGAAAGTGACGTTTTACCTTTGGGAACATATTTCTAAGACCGAAGAGCACTACCGGGGAAATTTTATCTTGCGGAAAGAGGCCTTCCTCGACTCGTCACACTGCAGTCTTTCTTTTCTTTTCATATTCTGTAATATCGAGTTGTAATTTATTTTATTTCTTTTGAATTATTATTTCCGCAGTCACCTTTTTCTCCAATACCTATGTATAAGAAGAAATCGGCTGAGTTTTATATTCCTAAGATCTTTGTTGAAAATTTTATTTCTAAGTTCAACGAGATTCGTCAAAACAGTAAAGTTTTGAGGGAGAATACTTTGGACACAGGAGTAGGATCATCCAATAGTTCTTGTCCAAGAGTTGATTCAATTGAGGGTGACTCATTAGAGTCGTTTGACAGATATGTTGCTTCAAGTGTGAGTGACTCTACTTCACCATCAAAAACTAATTTGGACAAGTATTTGGAAGAAGTCTCTTGCCAAGAGGGGAATATTTTGACATCCTTAATTGGTGGAAAACAAATGAAACTAAATATCCAACTTGCAAACTATGGCAAGAGATATTTTAGTTATTCCAGTCTCAACGGTTGCTTCTGAATCAACTTTTAGTGATAGTAGTCGAATCGTTAGTCTGCATCGTAATAGACTTCATCTGACCACTATTGAGGCATTGGTGTGTAGCCGTCATTGGCTATTGAATGAGGAGAGAGGTAAATTTATATTCAATTTTTAATATTCTAAATTTTAAATTGGTGTACTACATATTTAATATAAATTTAATATTTTAATATTTATAGGTTCATCTTCCGTTTGTCCTACTTTGTTTGATGAAGAAGAAGAGAGTGGGTTGGAAACATGAGAGTTTCCATTTGATGAAGACTGGCTCGAAAAAAGAATGAGATGTTTTATTTTGTTGATTTTGTCATAAAAATAATTTTTAATGAACAATTTATGTATTGTTTTAAACTTTTGGATTTGATAAACATATCGTAGACTCGTAGTAATTTGTAATAGACTACTTTATTTATTTGTTGTTGGACTTGGTTTAATTATTCACGTGCATGTTGTTTTATATTTTAAAAAATAAGATGTGTATGGAACTATAGATTAAATAATATGTTGATTTAAAAAAAATAGCATAGGTGGGGCGGGGCAGGTCTGTTGATAGGCGAACATCAGTCATATTTATGCGAACAAACATCAGAGACTTAACAAAGAAAATCAAGATTTGGGTGCATACGTCAATCTGAGAGGTGTATGAAATGGCGAACAACTCCGTCGACGAACAACATATTGGCGAACAAGTTTTAAGACCCAAAACTAGATGAATATTCAGCCTGGTCTCTGGTGACGAGCAACTTTACCAAAAGGTAGTGTATTTACTAACATAAGAGGTGCACGTAGACGAACGAGGAACTAAGATTCCAAAGCTCATCATAGCAAGAAATATAGGCGAACAACTTTGATGTCATACACCCAAAAAGTGAACAACTTTTATTGAAAGATCCTTCTGGGTAAATCAAGCCGACCTGGACGAACAACAATGAGTCCGAGATAAGACCAAAGAAGACTTTGTAACTAAGATTTAGCTTAGATAAGGTCAAACAAGGTCAAAGAACACTTGTCTAGCATGCAAGCTAGGGAGACCAAGAGTCATGGACACCTCATGCTTGCTAACCTCTATAAATAGTTGTTTTCCAGCTAAGAAATACAGGTTCAAATTTACAAATACTCCCAAAACACACACTAATACACCTAAACGTGCACACATATGAAATTAATGCAATTTTGACTTTTGTATTTAAGATTTCATAACCCGAACCATCGATTTACCATTTACGGTGGTAATCAACCACACGTACTTGTTTGGTGATTCTAAACCGAACTAAAACAGTCACTAATCCTCCCAATTAAATTTGATCACCAACAATTTGGCGCTAGAAGGAGGGCTCGAACCTCCTGTTAAGTGTGATTAGTCAAGAACTTCAAGTTTGAAAACTTGAAGATTTGAAGAAATCCTCAAGAAATCCTTGAAGATTCAAGCAAAAGTGTTCTTGGTATTCTTCAATATAAAATTTGAAGATAATTCAATTTAAAATACCTCAATCCAAGGAAACAGAAGGTTCACGCTTGTCAAGGAGAGCATCTCCTACTCGGGCTTCATCAGCAGGCCATCAAGATCGTGAACCTGGACATGTGAACATATCAAGACTTACGGCCATAGACCATAACCGTCCACTAGAATTGGAGACCCTGGCGAGCAACCATTGCTGCTCTCCAAACTATCCAAAGGCAGCAAGAACAAAATAGACCCTCACAAGCAAGGTCTAAGAATAAACCCCTCGAGGTTATTAGAGCCATATCTGTTAGGGGCGAGCAATGTGAGGTAGACAATGCCCAAGTCAGGTGAGATAAGGGCAAGGCCAAGGTGGCCGAAACAAGAGAGGGTCAGGCTGAGTCAGCACAGGGGCGAGCAATAATGTCAAGCCATGGAACAACTCGTTCCAGTGCCCAGGACAGGCTTGGCCAACCCCAGAATCAAGAAAAAGTTGCTCGCCAAGGAGCAAGAGATAGGCGAGCAACATTTGGGCAGCCTCGCCCATCGGTTCATGAAAGGTTGTCCCAATCTTCTTTCAGGTGCCTAGGGCCGAACGCGGTCCAGGACATGCCCGCTCCGAGTGAGGGACTGCGACGAGCAGAAAGGCTTGAGCCTTTGCTCGCCGAACAGCCTCCAAGCCAGGGGGCATCTTTGGATGAGTTGTCAAGCCTAAGAAAGGCTGTTGAGAGCATGCAGGGGAAATTGGATCAACAGAGAGGGATAGGGACGACCAACTTGCCATCCTCTCCATTGTCATCTATCATTTTGAAGGCCCCAATTTAGAAAAAAATTTAATTTCCAGCAAATATGCAGTACAATGGCATTGCTGATCCCCGAGTCCATTTAACGAAGTATTCAGATTACATGGTCTCAGTGGGAGCCAGTGATGCCACCCACTGCCGGAACTTCCCCTTGACTTTGGGGGACTGAGTCCACAAGTGGTTTTCTGCAATGCCACCAGCATCCATCCACTCGTTTGTGCAACTAAGTCGAGATTTTCTCTCATATTTCTCAATGGCAGGATCATATTTGTCCCAAAAATACCGGTTGTCGGACCTAAAGCAAAATAACGACGAGTCGGACCGGGCATTTATGGAAAGGTTCGACAAAGTGCTGTTAGAAGTGGAGCCCGTAAGCAAAGATACAAAAATTGTCGCTGTTATGGCCGGGTTGAAGAAAGGATCGAAGTTATGGAAAGAGGTACGCCTTAAGTGCCCAAGAAGCTATGCCGAATTCAGAAATCAAGCCGGCATATTTGTTTCCATGCACGAGACCCTGCAAGCAAACTTGGGCGAAAATAAAGCTGATCCCAAGGAGA
This sequence comes from Ballota nigra, assembly GCA_947034835.1. NCBI lineage: Eukaryota > Viridiplantae > Streptophyta > Magnoliopsida > Lamiales > Lamiaceae > Ballota > Ballota nigra. Next base: position 36,786,263 of record OX344720.1, read on the forward strand.
ACAACAAAAAATTCGGTGGAATAGGCTACAGGGTCTCGAAGAACATGAAGGCATTCACCAAAGGGACGGAATTAAAGGAAAAGTTGAACCAGGTGCTAACAGTGTCAATCGATATTGTGTACGAAAATGTGAAGGTGAAATAGTTGCTCTCTCCTCCCCGGAGAATCCGTCAAGAAACTGGCAAACTCAACCCTAACAAGTATTGTGCCTACCATCAAAGCGTGGGGCATTTTACGAGCGAGTGTAGAGATTTGCTCAAGCAACTTTGGCGATTCTATGAGGAGGGAAAGCTCTCCGACTTCGTCAAAAGGCAATCTGGAAAGAGAGCCCGGGAGAACAACTCGGAAGATGAGGAAGATGGTCCACCTCAAAGGAATAACAAGCCCGGACTACCAGTTCCAGCCGTTGATGCACGTCCATTAGAGGATCTATACATGATGGAACCCGCAGGACCGACGGAAGGATGTTCTGATGGACGACCGCCAATCTCCAACCGAAAAAGAAAAACCAAATTACGAGCGATCGACCAAGTACAAGGAATGGGAGTTAAACCGTCCATCATGCAGACAACAGAACTGGCCTTTACTAAAAAAGATTTGGAGGGAATATTGACCCCCCACAATGATTCGCTCGTGATTTGTGCTAAGATCATGGAGACCAGAGTACATAGATTGTTGGTGGACACCGGAGCCTACACCAACATCCTTTTCAAAAAAACGATCGATCAACTTGGAGATTATTCGGGCTACATACGAGATACAAATCATAGAATCTTAGGCTTCGGAAATGCTGTAACAGTCCCGTTAGGGAAGATTAGGTTGTCCGTACAGCTTGTAACGGTCGAAGAATCGAGAAAAATATTACTAGAATGGTAGATTTCGTGGTCGTAGACCAGGAGTCAACTTATAACGGGTTTCTTGGTCGACCTTTTTTAAATGAATTCAAGGCTGCATGTTCAACTTACCATTATTGCTTAAAGTTCCCAACAGCAAGTGGATCAGGCACAGTCAAAGGAGACCAGAGAAAGGCCCGTGAATGTCTCCTACAATTGCAATCAAGGCACGCACAAGTATCCATGATGGAAGCCTCCACAAGCTATCCAGTCGATGAGCCATCAATACTGGAGAACATGATGGACATAGAAGATGACCATATGGATACGGACGAACAACACTCTGACGAGCAAGTGTTGGATGAACAACTCATCACCACCCATGGGGAACTTCCACCTGACGAACAACATAGGGGTGGTGACGGTAACATATACCAGATGACTTGGAGGGCCAGATGTTGACTAACAACAATGGGTCAGGACCAACAGATGATCTAGAACCTCGCCTGGGAGCAGAGCCCATGAACATCAAAAATGATTTCGACCCTGAGGGACCAATAATTGATCCTCGTTGGAAAGGACAAAAATGACGAGCAACTCTAGTTGAAGAGTTGGAGGCGTTCAAAGTTAATCCTGGAAATAAAGATCTTGAATTATACATAGGATCTGAGCTCCCTGAGCCTTACAGATCTCGAATGAAAGAGTTCATCAGTAAGAACCTAGATATTTTTGCTTGGTCTCATGCAGACATGGTGGGAATAGATCCAAAGCATGTTTGCCACAAACTTAATATCAATCAAGCAAAAAGGCTAATCCATAAAAAACGAAGGAAGTATGGCCCAGACAAGTATCAAACTTTGAATGAAGAGGTGAAGAAGTTGTTAGACAATAATTTAATCCGACAATCACTCAACGAAGAAAGTATGGCCCAGACAAGTATCAAACTTTGAATGAAGAGGTGAAGAAGTTGTTAGACAATGATTTAATCCGACAATCACTCTGTCCACAGTGGGTAGCAAACCCAGTCCTTGTGAGGAAACCAAACGGGACCTGGAGGCTATGCATAGATTTCACGGATCTGAATGCAGCATGCCCGAAGGACAACTTTCCTCTCCCCCATATTGATCAATTGGTGGACAGTACTGCGGGTCACAAAATGCTAACATTCATGAATGCCTTTGTCAGGTACCATCAAATCCCTATGCATCCAGACGATCAAGAAAACAAAACATTTTATACGAATAAAAACTTGCTGTGTTGGAAGAGAATGCCCTTCGGCCTCATCAATGCCGGAACAACATATCAAAGATTGGTGAACAAGATGTTCGACGAACAGATTGGAGATACGGTAGAAGTCTACGTAAACGATATCGTGGTCAAGAGTCAAGAAAGAAGACCATCTTCAGCATTTGACCCAGGTGTTCGACATTACAACATGAAGCTGAACCCGAAGAAGAGCAGCTTTGGAGTCCATTCTGGAAAAATCCTGGGTCATCTTGTTAGTCAACGAGGGATTGAGGCCAATCCAACAAAAGTCAAAGCTATCGTGGATATGCAACCACCACGTTCAGTAAAAGTGGTGCAAAGGCTCACGGGATGCCTAGCAGCTTTGAACCGGTTCATATCCAGATTAGGAGACAAATGTTGTCCATTCTTCGAGACCATCAAAAAAGGAAAGTTCACGTGGACTAGCAACTGCCAAAGGGCGTTCGACCGACTTAAAGACTACATGGGAGATGTTAAAATTCTATCAAAGCCAATCCCAGGAGAAAAGCTCTATTTATATCTAGCAGCATTAGAAGTGGCAATCAGCTCTGTCCTAGTACGAGAGGACGACAAATTCCATCAATCAATTTACTACGTCAACCAGGCTTTACACGAAGTGGAGATCAAATACTCTCCAACTGAAAAGCTGGCATACGCACTTGTCATGAGTGTGAGGAAGTTACGACCATACTTCTTTGATCATCAAGTTGAAGTGCTAACAACTTTCCCACTCAGACAAATTCTCCATCGCCCTGACACAGCTGGTCGTCTACTAAAATGGTCAGTAGAGATTAGCCAATTCGGGGTGACCTATGCTCCTCGAACAGCGATCAAAGGGCAAGCATTAGCCGACTTTATTGTCGAACTAACTTTCCTACCAGATTCGACGAGAGGACTTGATCATCCCTGACATCTCTATGTCGACGGATCTTCGACTAATGTAGCCTCGGGGACAGGAGTAGTCCTGATAAGCCCTGACAGACAAGTGTTCACCTCGGCGATCAGATTTGGTTTCATGGCTACCAACAACGAAGCTGAATATGAAGCTCTCATTGCTGGTCTCCACTTATCTCTTGCAGTAGGAGTCAGACGTTTGCAAATATTCGGTGACTCACAACTGATTGTGAATCAAGTCCGAGGTGAATACGAAGCAAAAGAAGATCACATAATCGAGTATCAGCGGATTGTTGCTCACCTAATGTCCCTACTGGATCAAATTTTCATTGAACAAATTCCAAGGACAAGCAACAGTCAGGCAGATACCTTGGCCCGACTAGCAACAAGCAAAGGGCCTGCAGAGTTGGCAGACATTATAATCACAAAGATGAACGACCCGTCAACAATAAGTTATAATGTCAACCAACTTGACGAACAAGCAAGTGAAGAAGACGATTGGAGAACAAACATAGTCAAATATTTGAAAAGTGGGAAAAAACCAAACAACTCTTTTGAAGCTGCCAAACTAACAAAGCAAGCCGCCAGATATACTCTGGTGGGCGAGCAGCTTTACAAAAGGGGAATATCAATCCCACTTCTCAAATGTTTGCCTAGGGGGCAAGGACGAGCAATACTCGAAGAAATACATACCGGAGTATGTGGAAATCACACTGGGGGGCAAGCCTTGGCGTACAAGACTATCAGACAAGGCTATTATTGGCTGACTTTACGTCAGGACGCAATCAAGAAAGCAAAAACTTGTCATCAAAGTTAAATTTTTGCCCCGAATATTCATACCCCGGCTCAATAGCTCGTATCAGTTTACAGCCCGTGGCCATTTGCAAGATGGGGGATGGATATTATTAGTCCTTTTCCAGCAGGAGTTGGAAATGTTCGATTTGCCGTTGGGGCAGTCGACTATTATACGAAATGGGCAGAAGCAGAGGCCATGGTAAAGATTACGCAACCGAAAATGATCAACTTCATTTGGAAGAACATTGTCTGTCGTTTTGGGGTTCCACAAACCATTGTGACAGACAATGGTCCGCAGTTTGATGGAAAAGAGTTGAGAGACTTCTGTACGAAGTGGGGGATAAAAAACATTATTCTACGCCCTATCATCCCCAGTCAAATGGACAAGTCGAAGCCGTGAACAAGATTATCAAGCACACACTAAAAGTGCGGCTGGCGGAGAGCAAGAGTAGTTGGTCTGAAGAACTTCCGGAAGTCTTATGGGCATATAGAGTTTCTCCCAGGTCAAGCACCGGAGAAACACCTTTTGCAATGGCTTTCAAAACAGAAGCTGTGATACCAATTGAATTAAAGACCAACACAATCAGGACGTCCAACTTTGATGAACAAGCGAACAACTCTGCTCTAGCTACTGAAATAGATTTGCTCGAGGAAAAAATGTTAAATGCCGAGCTAAAAGATTCTACCTATAAACAACGAGCATAACGTTATTATAATTCCCATGTCAAGGTTAGGGAATTCAGAGTTGGAGATTTAGTTCTAAGAAAGTTGCTCGCCCAACCTCCAGGTGTATTGGGACAAACTTGGGAGGGCCCGTATCGTATAACGGATAAATTTCTTAACGGTGTATACGAATTCGAAGATATGGAAGGCAAGCCGGCCCAATACTCCTGGAATGTTGTACATCTAAAGAAGTACTACCAATAAGCCGAACAAGTTCTTGATTGGGCGAACAAATATCTTGGGGGGGCAAGTGAAGCGAATGAACTAAAAACTTGCCTAATTTTTTAAAATTTTTGCTAAGTGTAAAATGAAAAGTTGTTCGGCACATTGTATAGTCTAGTGCTGTTTCATATTTTGTTTTTTAGACAAGATTGCTCGGCAAAAATGTTATGAGCGAGCATGTTTTGTTTAGTGTTCAAAGTTGTTCGTCAGAATGTATATATTGTGATGAACAGTCTTATAACACTTGTAATTTTTCACAAATGTAAATATAGTTGTTCGTTGAAAGAAAAGTCCAAAGCTCGAGGTATAAGTCCATTTTGAGGACCAAGGCCAGTTAAAGGTTGTTCGTCTTTTAAGATGAGCAGAACCTAATGCTAAACCATTATTCTATTAAAAGGCAAAGTTCAAATCGAACAAAGCTCAACATTATATGTTATAATTGCAAAAGCATTAAATAGAAATGTAAAGGCAATTAACATATAAGAAGAAGATGAGCGAACAAAATAGACATTCATTAATAAAAGGCTTCAAGCCTAAAAAACAGTATAAGAATTCTGGAAGAAGTGTACTACAAAAAGAACGAACAACTATTACAAAGAAAAGACAAAAAAGTCTAAGTCCTAGGCCTACTGCTACTCGGCTGGGGGATCAACGATCATATCCCGCGCCATGTCTTCAGCTGCTTTCTGCTCCTGCTCTTGGACAATTTGCTCGGCAGTAACACCTTGCTCGCCCTCGGAGGCAGCATCCTGCTCGTCTTCAACGAGGGCAGGTGGACGAGTGATGATGATACTTGGATCAATCTTGTCAAGTTTGATCCCATAGTCCACCATGTCCCCCAATTAAAGCTCGATGCCGTTAGGAGGGGATAGTGCTCGACGAATTCGGCAAGATCCTTGCCCAGCTCGGCGACCATGTCCGAAACTTCGAAGGAGTGGGCCATGCGGATGCAATCGGCATACGCGCAGATGTAGCCCAGGTTGGTTATGGGGCCACTCCGAAGCTGGAATTCTTGCTCGATTTGCTCTCTCGTGGCCATCTCAGCCACTTGCTCCTTCAGGCGAGCAAGTTCGGTTTCTGCTTCCTCCCTCTTTCTCCTCTCCTCCTCCAACTCATCCTGGGAAGAGAGTAGTTCAGCTTTCTTTTCTTTAAGCTCGGCAGACACCAGTTGATAGTCTTTGTATGTTTCTTCTCAATTTCACTGGCTATCTTAGGCTGGTTATTGAGCTGAGCAATCTGGCCATTGAAGTTGTTCGCCATCATGTCTTTTTCCTCAGTGAGTTGGCGAACAGTGGCAGCATGATGGCGAGCAGCTTCTTCCAGTTCCACCATCTGAGCCATTCCCTGTTGAGCGGACACGAGGGAGTTGGCGGCTTGCACCATTGAAAAATGAAAGTTATCAATGGCCCCTTGGGCGAGGACGACCTTATTCAACGGCCTTGACCAGGCGCGAGCAACCAGTTCAGTCGCCCTGGCGAACATGATCATCCGGGATGTCACGAATGTTCGCAGGAGTCTTCGAGCATGCGTACTGGTGGATCATGTCGGCTCGCCCTGGGTGATCATTAGGCCAGTACCTGCGAACAAAAAAGTTTTGAGACTTAGTGAATTTCTAACTTATTTAGTTCTTTGAAGAGTTTGAAGAAAGATCCTTACTCGGCAAATTTGGCTCCGTCCCACCCGAGGTAGGTGATGTCCTTAGGTTCTCGGGGAGGAGTGTGCCTATCCTTGCTCGATTTTCCTCCTCTCTCCTCAATAGGAGCGTGGCGAGCAGCTTCGACAGAAGGCTGGCGACCAGAAGATCCTCCCACCTTGGATTTTCCTTTATCGGCAGTGGGAGGTGGCTGAGACACGTACGTGCTGACTTGAAGCGAACTACACTAGCTTCTACTAGTAGCTACCCCGCAAGAGTACGGGTTCACTGTAGTATTGGCAAGTATAGGGACCAAGTATTATCGAACCCAAAGGATGGTATATATGCGAATAGATCCCTGAAGATCTACGCGTCGTAGTTAATATGAGTGTAATGTTTTTGGGTTTTTTGAAAGATTAATTAAAAGACTGAAATAAACTAATTAAACTAAAATACTGAAGCAGACGAATTAACTAAGGGTTGGATTCAAATAAGAGATGGTGATGCTTAGGATAGGAATCCCTACGTATACTAACGGAGCAGGTACATAATCAAAGTAATCGTGACAAACAAGAATTAACCTAAGTAAAAGAATGCAAGGTGAAAGCTCAAGATTCTAAACCCTAATACTTTACCCTAACACTCGACTTCACTAATCCACTAACAAGTTAATGGATTGTGCTCAATTAATGAGACCCTAATTTAACTAAGGTGATGCGGTCGTCCTCCTTCGCTAAACCGGTAAATGAATTAACCTTTCCTAAACCTCCTCGTTAAGACTACTAGTTGTTATTGAGTGATGCGGTCGTCCTCTCTCTAACACTTTCGTACTAAATTCAAAGGTAAAGTTCAGATTAATTATAAGAATTCATTAACTAAGAGAATTAAAACTAACGTCACAACCTACCCTAATTATGTACCCACATCCTACTTCTACGAGTTCATCCTAGCCTAAGCATGCAAGGGTTTTAGCCGGACATGGTTGTAACAAATATAAAAGCAAACGAAGAAACAACGAACATAAACATAATGAATTGCACGAAGAAAATAAGAAACATGAACTAGGGTTTAAAAAGAAAATAAATACGAAGAACTGAAATTTGAATTGATAAAAACGAAATTTAAACGTGTTCAAAGTAACGAACTAATGAAAAGAAACTAAGAATTGAAAAGAAACTAGAATTCGTATGAAAAACCTTAACAACGTAAAAGTAAAGCTTGTTCCTCTTCAAAAACTAAGTCTAAAATTATTTCTAAAAGTCTGGGTTCTGATGTGTGTTAGTGGGGAATCCTTCAAAACGTGTTTGGAAGAGGTATATATAGGCACGGGTCGAAACGGGAGTTAATGGGCCGAAAATACGCATCCGGAGGCAAAAGTCCATGGGCGCTCGAGCAAAACGCTCGAGCGGTCCCGCTCGAGCAGTGTAGCTCGAATGACACAATCGCTCGAGCGGTGGCGCTCGAGCTTCTCGAGCGCTGATATCACACTGTATGTTTTGGGCGCTCGAGCGATTCGCTCGAGCGGTGGCGCTCGAGCTGCTCGAGCGCAAGAAAGTTTCTGTACGTTTAGGCGCTCGAGCAATGCGCTCGAGCGGGGGCGCTCGACCTAGTCACTCGAGTGACTTCTAACTCCTCCCAAGTGATACTTTTCCTCGTCCGCACTAATACCAATCGTATTTCTTCAATATCTTCTCATCCGGGCATCCGTTTGAGTCGATTCAAAGTCCTACGAACTCCGTTTTTCGTCCTCTATTCACCTATGAGCATCAAAGAGACAAATTTATCAATGTATAGAAATAATGCTCAATTGACTCTAAATACTCTATAAACTCGACCAAAATTAGGGCGTTTCTAGCTACGAATCATGACAATTTCACGCCTAATCAACCCCCCCAAACTTACCATATTGCTTGTCCTCAAGCAATGAAATAATAAGTCAAGTGAAATTGTTAGGAATGAATCAAAAAATATCAATCATGCAAGCTAATGAACTCAAGCTTCAAAAGTTAATCACCCGTATACTCACTCACTTCCTTTTATCGTACTCATGCAACAATAATAAGAAACACCAAGATCAAGCATGGATGTGCACTCAACGATGTGTTTCACTCCCTCACAAGTGTATAACAATGATCAAGGGATTCACTCAAACAATCAATCACACAAATTGGCAGCCATAGGCTTGTAAGTGCTCTTAACTTCGACCATACTCTAGAAATCAATGCCGAATCAAAAAGGACTTTTCTCAAGGTTGTAATGTAGGCTCTTTGGACAGGTGGGATAACAATATGGTAAAGTGACTCAAGTGAATGGAGAATAGAAAATCAGACTTCGGAACTTCGAGATTAGGAACAGACTACTTCAAACATATTCAATCAACACTCTTTCAATTCCACTTCTCTCAACACTTCAATTTTTTTTCCTTTCTCTTTTCACTTTTTTTTTTCAATCACTTCACTTTTTTTTTCTTTTTCGCACAAACACATGAGCTCATTTTTTTCTTTTGCTCATTCTTAATTTTTTTCCTCTTTTTCCCACATCTCAAAACTTCATCACATCTTCTTCTCATATTCACTCAACAAACAACCTTTTCCTTTTTCACTCAATTCACTCCCTTCACATTCACACTTTCCTATTCTCCACTCAAATTTGGACAAAAAGGCTTAGGAATTGGAATAGTGTTCATATGTGTTAGCAAATAAAATAGGCTTTAGGCTCAAAGGGGCTAACAAGGGATCAATGTCATTGGTAAGGAAAATTTTGGCTAAGTGACTCAATAAAATCAAAGATGGCCTAAGATCCTATTCGACATATCAAACTAGACACAATCAAGAAGCAAGAGCACACGCAAGTTCTAGCATCCTCTAAGGTGATGATTCACTCACAAACGAAGAGATCAATTTATGCATTTAAATCTCATAAGGCTCAAATCTCACAGCTTTCACATCCATGCTAGTCCTAGTGAATTCTCACTCTCATCACACAAGTACTCAAAAGAAAAATTCACAAGCATACAAGTTCTTTCTCAAATCAGCTCAAACTCAAACACTCACACAAAAGAATTTCTAACTCACTCTTACAACTCACTCTACTCATCAAATCATACTAAAAAATAGCAATCAACAAGCATAAGATGATTGATAGGCATAAAATATGCAATAGCGAGTTAACTCAAAATCACCCCAAGGAGTATCTCAACAATCTAATAATCAATCAAACTCAACTCAAAGATAAGGGCGTGCATGCATGTGCAATGTAACAAGAAACATAAAAATCTCCACCCCCCCAAACTTCGACCTTGCTAGAGGTCTAAGTTTGGGGTTGTGGGTTACCTCAACCAAATAATTCAATTTCTCTCAATAGCTTTGCACACTTCCTTGTCTCAAGTTGGTTCCTTCAATCTGAGTAACTCCATGATACCTTTACTCCTTTAGAGACAAGCCTACAAGCAACTCACTCAAATATGAGGTTAAACATACGACTCAAAATACTCCCTAATAATATAAAAAGACACTAAAAATAAATGAAAGCAAATAAAAATGGGTTGCCTCCCATTCAGCGCTATTTTTAAGGTCCTCATGCCGGACCAAGCTCAAAGGAGCTTATGGGACATCATACTCAAATTTACCTCCCTTACTCTCATAAGAGTGGTGTTTGAACTCCTTTCCTTGATGTCCCTCCATCATGAGTTCCTTTCCTTTCTTCTCATCCTCAAGTGTTATGGGTCTCAACTCCTTCTTGCCTCTATCTGGAGGAGTCTTACTAAACAATTTCTTGAGTTTGGACTTTTTCTTCTTAACTCCTCCTTTCCCTTCTAACTGGACCACGTCCACTTTCTTCACCTCTTCATCCTTCAACTCCTTCACTTTATCCCTATCAACATAATCAAGATCATAATGCTCATGGGTTAAATAATCAAGTGAAGGACTATAAAATTCATGAATATGAGAAGGATTAGGGATAGAAGGTGTGTCTTCAACACTAGGATCAATTGCATCCATGCAATACAAGCTCTCATCCTCCCTCGGGTGCTTTATGGCTTCATATAGGGAGATCTTCACTTCTTGATCATCAACCTTCAATGTGATCTTTCCATTTGCCACGTCTAGCACCATCCCCGCCGTAGCTAAGAACGGCCTTCCCAAGATCAGGGGCACGTGCTCATCTTCCTCCATCTCTAGCACTACAAAGTCGGCTGGAAAGATGTGATCTCCAACTCTCACTAGAACGTCTTCAACCACACCTTGAGGTCGAGTAATAGACCGATCGGCTAGTTGAAGCGTCATCATTGTGGATTGAAGTTCACCACCTTCCAACTTCTTGAAAAGCGACAAGGGCATGAGATTGATGCTCGCCCCTAAATCACATAGCGCTCCTTTCTTGATCCCGTTCCCAATGTCACAAAGGATCGTGAAGCTCCCGGGATCCTTCAGCTTCGGTGGAAGCGTCTTGTGCACTAATGCACTCACCTCGTGGTTCAGCTGCACCAACTTCGGCTCATCCACTCGCCGTCTTTTCGCGATCAAGTCCTTCAAAAACTTCGCATAGTGTGGCATCTGTTCCAAAGCATCATAAAAAGGAATATTAATATGCAATTGTTTAAAAACATCAAGGAACTTAGCGAATTTCTCATCAAGCTTCTTTTTCATGAAGCGTTGTGGATATGGGATGGGTATCACAGATTTGGGTACCCCCCACTCATCTCTTTCTGTTTCTTTCACTTTCTCCCTTGCTTCCTTTGCTTTCTTCCACTTTGGAACTCTCTCACTCTCCTCACTTTCCTTGCCCTTCTGGGACTCATCCATATCTTTATGCTTCTCAATCCCTTCACTTTCAATCCCCTTCTCAACTTCATCTCCTTTAGGCTCAATCTCTTCTTGGGGCGTCTCAGAATCAGCAGGCATCTGAGGACCTTCGTAGTTGGTTCCACTTCTTAGCTGGATCGCCTTGCACTGCTCTTTCGGGTTCCCCTCCGGCATTCTATTCACTGACTTTGCAATCTGGCTCATCTGGAACTCTAAAGAAGTGAACCTTCGATTGTTCTCTTGTTGAGTTCTAGTCCACTCAACATTCATCTTTTGGAGCTCTTGATCTTGATGATCGCCCTTCTTATGCAACTCCTTCACATCATACTCCAAGGATGACAACCGCTTGCTCCCTTCCTCCACCTTCTGAAGGATCGCTCTCAACATCTCCTCGGTTGATGCACCGCCTTCTCCACCAGGAGGTTTAGACCCCGGATCAACACCTGCAGGAACAGTAACACCAACTTTTGGGTTAGCATAAGAAAAGTTATCATTCTTCCTCCATGTGTTTTGAGGAGGCTGCTGGCCTCCTTGAACTCCTTGTGTGTTCCTCCATTGATTTTGAAGTGGCTGAGGGCCTGGAGGTACAAATGGTTGGCCATAAGAAGGCCTTCCATACTGATTTCCACCTTGGTAGCCATTCTGATTGTAATACGGGCCTCCCATGTAATTGGCTACCTCTTGTTGTCCACTTGGTTGGTCTACTCTCTCATTCTCTACTGCATGCTCTCCACCCAAACTCTTCCCCAACTCAAGGTTGTTGATCTTCTCCATCATGGCCATCAATAGCCTTCTCGTTCCTTCTCCCTCTTCAACCTGATGCACTCTCTGAAAATCTGCATCTCCACTCCAAGCACCGGCATTCGTGACAATGTTGTCAACGATCTCTCTACACCTCTCTATGCCTTTGTTAAAAAATGCTCCGCCCGCACAAGCGTCTAAATGGTCTTGCCCCGCCTTGTTGGCACCACTATAGAAGAACGCCATAATGTCTCCCTCATTGTACCCGTGCTGCGGGCACTCAATCAGCATGTTTGAGTATCTCTCCCACGCTTGGCGTAAATCCTCTCCAGACTTCTGGCGAAAGGACGAGATCTCAATTCTAGCCTTGATCGTCCTAGATGGAGGGTAGAATCGCTCGAGGAACAGACGCTCGAGCTCGGCCCAAGTGGTAATACCTCCCCGCGGAAGCGTATTATCGTACCACTCCTTGGCTATTCCCGTCAATGAGAATGGGAACAGCCTAAACCTCTTGGCATCTTCAGACATGCCATTATAATTGAATGTTGAGGCTATTATGAGAAAACTCCTCAGATGGGTGTGAGGATTCTCCTTCCCGATCACCCCTTTGAACTGATTCTCGGTCAGCAGCTTTAAAATCCCCGGTGATATCGAGAAGTTGTTCGCCTCAACAGGAGGCAAAGCCACTCCATCATAGTACCGTTGTGGCTGTGCTGCAAACCTCCCTCGAATAGCCATATTATGATCTACGTTCTGAGGAACGTGTTGAGGATTAGCAGCAGGTACTGGTACTTGTTGGGGTGGTGGTTGGTAAACAGGTGGTTGGTTGTAGACTGGTGGTGGATGGTATGGGTATGGTGGGTAAGGATAAGGTGGGTATGGGTAATGTTGGTATACTGGGTTGTTAAAAGGGTTATTTGGGTTTTGTGGGTAAGCAGGGTTGTTAGGAGGATTATGGACAAGGTTCTGAGCTGGATTCCCTACGTTTTGTGTACCCGGGTTTAGGCTCTGGCTATCCCCTAATGGAATTTGATTCTGGCTACCACTAACTCCAGTGCCTTCAACTCGGTCTACTGCCTGATTGAACTCGTTGGCGGCATCGTCCAACTCATTATTGATGTCCATTGGTTCCTTTCCTAAGTCGGCAGCGTTCATCCTTCTCAAGAAGGCTCGGTTCCTTCTGGCTATTGTCTCAGGGTCCAACGGTATTCTCTCTTCGCTCGTATTGCCTTGTGAGCGTGTTTTCATAAACCTGAAACACTAGTAGAAGGATCAAAACGCAACTGCCGATTGAATAAGAATAAAAGTAAAAACAGAAAATAAATCACCCACTACTAACTACTAAACTATCTACAAGTCCTATTCAAAAACATACAACGCCATCCCCGGCAACGGCGCCATTGACTTGAAGCGAACTACACTAGCTTCTACTAGTAGCTACCCCGCAAGAGTACGGGTTCACTGTAGTATTGGCAAGTATAGGGACCAAGTATTATCGAACCCAAAGGATGGTATATATGCGAATAGATCCCTGAAGATCTACGCGTCGTAGTTAATATGAGTGTAATGTTTTTGGGTTTTTTGAAAGATTAATTAAAAGACTGAAATAAACTAATTAAACTAAAATACTGAAGCAGACGAATTAACTAAGGGTTGGATTCAAATAAGAGATGGTGATGCTTAGGATAGGAATCCCTACGTATACTAACGGAGCAGGTACATAATCAAAGTAATCGTGACAAACAAGAATTAACCTAAGTAAAAGAATGCAAGGTGAAAGCTCAAGATTCTAAACCCTAATACTTTACCCTAACACTCGACTTCACTAATCCACTAACAAGTTAATGGATTGTGCTCAATTAATGAGACCCTAATTTAACTAAGGTGATGCGGTCGTCCTCCTTCGCTAAACCGGTAAATGAATTAACCTTTCCTAAACCTCCTCGTTAAGACTACTAGTTGTTATTGAGTGATGCGGTCGTCCTCTCTCTAACACTTTCGTACTAAATTCAAAGGTAAAGTTCAGATTAATTATAAGAATTCATTAACTAAGAGAATTAAAACTAACGTCACAACCTACCCTAATTATGTACCCACATCCTACTTCTACGAGTTCATCCTAGCCTAAGCATGCAAGGGTTTTAGCCGGACATGGTTGTAACAAATATAAAAGCAAACGAAGAAACAACGAACATAAACATAATGAATTGCACGAAGAAAATAAGAAACATGAACTAGGGTTTAAAAAGAAAATAAATACGAAGAACTGAAATTTGAATTGATAAAAACGAAATTTAAACGTGTTCAAAGTAACGAACTAATGAAAAGAAACTAAGAATTGAAAAGAAACTAGAATTCGTATGAAAAACCTTAACAACGTAAAAGTAAAGCTTGTTCCTCTTCAAAAACTAAGTCTAAAATTATTTCTAAAAGTCTGGGTTCTGATGTGTGTTAGTGGGGAATCCTTCAAAACGTGTTTGGAAGAGGTATATATAGGCACGGGTCGAAACGGGAGTTAATGGGCCGAAAATACGCATCCGGAGGCAAAAGTCCATGGGCGCTCGAGCAAAACGCTCGAGCGGTCCCGCTCGAGCAGTGTAGCTCGAATGACACAATCGCTCGAGCGGTGGCGCTCGAGCTTCTCGAGCGCTGATATCACACTGTATGTTTTGGGCGCTCGAGCGATTCGCTCGAGCGGTGGTGCTCGAGCTGCTCGAGTGCAAGAAAGTTTCTGTACGTTTAGGCGCTCGAGCAATGCGCTCGAGCGGGGGCGCTCGACCTAGTCACTCGAGTGACTTCTAACTCCTCCCAAGTGATACTTTTCCTCGTCCGCACTAATACCAATCGTATTTCTTCAATATCTTCTCATCCGGGCATCCGTTTGAGTTGATTCAAAGTCCTACGAACTCCGTTTTTCATCCTCTATTCACCTATGAGCATCAAAGAGACAAATTTATCAATGTATAGAAATAATGCTCAATTGACTCTAAATACTCTATAAACTCGACCAAAATTAGGGCGTTTCTAGCTACGAATCATGACAATTTCACGCCTAATCACGTGCCATCTCCTTTCCTCAGTCTTTTGGAACCATGAGGAGAGGAGGCAGGGGCCGGAGTAGGCGATGAGCTCGACGGAAGAGCTGTCCTTTGAATTTGCTCGGCCTTGTTGGTCATTGCCAACACCTTGGATGAGGGATCTCCTTTCATACTTCGTCCTTTCGGCGGCGCCATTTCGTACACTCTCTGTTCTAGGAGTGCAAAGCTGGGAGGGACGGCGACTGTGACTTGCTCAACTTAAAAAAAATCATCATCATTATTATTATTTAGACGAGCAAGTTCAGAAGGTGGAAGACGAACAAGTTTTCAATTAAAAGTTAGAAATTTTTGATATACCTGGGGGCACCTCAGCCTGAGCTTCCAGATGATGGGGGTACGTGAACAGACGAGCAGCTTGTTTGCACTTTAATCAGTTCACGTACTCTATTGTCCTCTCAGATCTGTCACGGAGAGCGACCAAACACGATGTAAAAAGGAATTCTAAGCCGACCTCTTCCTCTTCAGAGTTCCATTTGAGCAATCGGGGACCTGCGAGCAAATAAAAAAAGTTAAATTAGAACTTTACGTAAGGGCGAGAAAAGATGACCTTACGTTTAATTTTTCCATAAGTGGTGGGTTCAAATATGCGCCCAGCACCGCCATGTGGGCCAGAAGATGCTCGCCAATCGCCCCCGATGAAGAAGAAATGCTCCTTCCAATTCCGAATCTTGTTTGGCACCCCTTCCACCAGTTTCAATGCGGTCCGGGCTTTCAAGTAATAGTATCCTTCCTCGCCCCTCGGACACATGGTGATGATCATCAGGTAGTTGACCTCTTCAATGGTGATGCGGTCAACGTACCCCTCAAGGGCGAACAGACCCATAATGCTGAGCAAGTTCATCCACCCAATGGGAGTTATTTGGGTGATGGCTAAGTTGGTCGCCTCTAGAAAATGACCAACAACGGGGGGCAGCGGCAACTTCAACCCTGCAATTAGTGTGTCAATGTTGATCGTCGTACACCCTGGGGGAGGCCGATCAGCTCTCTCCTTCTTTTTAGGAGCCCACATGAAGATGTCATGGGGAATTTGATATGCTTCCCGGATGAGATTGAGCTCGTCCTTGCTAACAACACTTCGGATCCTGCGCGCTTGATAATCAGTCCTCGCTAAGTCCAGTACTTGACGCTGGGGGCGAGGAAACTCATTCGCATATTAAGCAGAATATGCTCGTCATTCAAATGGGGGAGCAACTCCCGAAGGGATCTTTTTTCGAGCATTTTTGGACCTGGGAACCCTATCCCCTCCAAGAATTCGGGAGTGAGCTCGTCAAACTCTGAATCTTCTTCGGATTCAGAGCCGGAGGGAGATTGCTCGTCGAAGGTGCTGCTCGCGACCTCCCCAACCTCTTCGCCTGATTGACGAGCACCAGTGTCCTCCGTTGATCGGAACACCGAATCCACGTCGGGATGCGTTTCGGAGGAGACTTCAAAGGGCGGCTGTTTGACGAACGACACGATCAGAAATAAGGGGTCCAGTCCTTCCTCTAATCATTTATTGCTCGAATGGGAGGACATACTATAAGGGGGAGGCTATTTAATTTGAAAGTATATTTTTTTCGAAACTCCGGTGGCGATTCTGGGTGGGCGACGGTGGCGCAAATTCCCCACACGGCGGCAATGAAGAAAATAGCGAAGGAGAAGGGTAGAGAAAGAGAGACAGAAGAAAATAACTACCTTATTTCAAAGTTGGAGGCCAAATGCTGGAAAAACGGACGTCGGAAAGCTTGAGATCGCCGGAAATGGAAGGAGTTGCCGGAGGTACTGTAGCAGGAAATGAAGAAGTGGGAAAATTTTCATTTCCCCCTCTTATTTATACCTCAAGGAAAAACGGGGTACAAAATGTAATTTCCCACAAAATATGGACTTAATTGAAGAAAGACGGGGTCTTTTTCAAACAATATTGATAATCTGAGGACTGGCGTGCAAATATTGATGGCGCGTGGCCTAGGGAACGTTTGCGCGTGGGCGGCACGCAATCATGCATCCCACGTCATCCTTGGATTCTCCCCAGATCTTGGGAAGACTAAACGCCGGCCTTAAAGTTGTTCGTCAGAGTTAAGGATGTTCGTCCAAATCCCTACCAATTAAATATCCTAACTATAGTTGCTCGCCATAAAGTTGTTCGACTAAGGCAACGTCTAGTCAGGATAGGGGGCAATTGTTGATAGGCGAACATCAGTCATATTTATGCGAACAAACATCAGGGACTTAACAAAGAAAATCAAGATTGGGGTGCATACATCAATCCGAGAGGTGTATGAAGTGGCGAACAACTCCGTCGACGAACAACATATTGGCGAACATGTTTTAAGACCCAAAACCAGATGAATATTCAGCCTGGTCTCTGGTGACGAGCAACTTTACCAAAAGGTGGTGTTTTTACTAACCTAAGAGTTGGACGTAGACGAACGAGGAACCAAGATTCCAAAGCTCATCATAGCAAGAAATATAGACAAACAACTTTGATGCCATACACCCAAAAGGCGAACAACTTTTATTGAAAGATCCTTCTGGAAAAATCAAGCCGACCTGGATGAACAACAATGAGTCCGAGATAAGGTCAAACAAGGTCAAAGGACACTTGTCTAGCATGCAAGCTAGGGAGACCAAGAGTCATGGACACCTCATGCTTGCTAACCTCTATAAATAGTTGTTTTCCAACTAATAAATACAGGTTCAAATTCACAAATACTCACAAAACACACACTAATACACCTAAACGTGCACACATACAAAATTAATGCGATTTTGACTTTCGTATTTACGATTTCATAACCCGAACCATCGATTTACCATTTACGGTGGTAATCAATCACACGTTCTTGGTTGGTGATCCTAAACCGAACTAAAACAGTCACTAATCCTCCCAATTAAATTTGATCACCAACAAGGTCCATCCAAAAAATAAGGTCGGGCGGGTCCCGAGTCCCCAAAATCCCAGGCGGGGTGGGTCCTGGGATAGACCAAACCCGTCCTGTTGACATCCCTATACCCAACTCCAAGTTAATTTTTCAAACAACTCTCTACACTAAATAATGTGTTCCACCAGTACGGTACCAAAATTAGTAATATCAGGTTTAAGATATTTCAGTGCATTAATCAACTCAAGAAAACAAGTACACGCTAGATACAAACTAAAAGATGAAAAATTAACATTATTATGTTTCCTATTTGAATAAAGAATATAAAAACATCATATTGCCTAAAAATATAATAGAAGCAGATTAGATTATGAGAAGATGCCAAATCAACCAAAAAATTTAGTCTCAAAACCCTAATTATAAATTAAAGAACATGTAAGAAGAGGTCCGTGGGACAAAACAGTTGCAGTACAAAAGTTTTTAATTAAGAAAATGAACCCTTGTCTGATAATCTTTGGGTTAATCCTTTCTCTTTCTCTAATATGATTGTTCCTGATATATACCGTAGTTTCATATCCCGCGCCCAATTTCGCACTAAAAATTACGGTTACTAAAATTATGCTCTTCAACCCGCTATGGTGAGCGACATGTTGAGTGGGGGAAAGGAAGTTTATGTTGAATTATATTTTGAGTAAGTGGGGGAATCATATAACTATCCAAATGGAAGTTTTTGCATCTTCTAAGTAATGAGATGGACTAATTAATAAGGTTTTAATTTTTATAATCAAATTAGAAAATAACTTTTGTAATGCATAATATTTCGTAAGATGTCTACAAATCTTCCTTAGATTTTATATGCTTAAGGAGTTTTATACTTAAGTCATTCTTTTGCCTCTTTATCTATATACAAATATATTTGAATATGATATCTTATTTCTCTACTAATATTTGATTTTTGAGAAGGTATTATATGAATGATATTTACGGTGAAACTTGTTTGAAGGGTATTAGTAAATTACACTAAAGATATAATCTCCTAAGGGTATTAGTTGTTTTCACTAAAGATTTCATTAAAGATATTAGTTGTTTCAACATAAGGTATTAGTAGATTGTTGTTCATGGTAATAATTACCATGAATATCATTCACATAATACTTTGTCTTATTTTTTCCCCCGATAATTTACTTATATTTGGTTTACAACATAACAAAATACATTTGTTACTGAAAATCCTTTTAATAAATTATCATCTTTATTTTCATTTTTAAAAAATTATATCAATTATATTAACTATTTGGCAAAGGCAAAGTATTGTGTTTATGTAATACACACCATTACAAATTTGTGTATAATAATACTTTGAGCTTTTGTTTTTACTCGCAGGCAGCGGACTTTGAACGAATCAAGAGCTTTTGAGTTATAAGATAATATTTGTTACACACGGTTCTATTTCGTGTGTATTACATACAAAATGAGAATACCCACTCTAATTATTTTGTATCCTAAAATTATTAATAATCACAAAAAATTTAAGTTATTATATTAGTATTATTTAATTATTTGAATGAACTGTCTCTTACAAAATCACTATAAGGTTTACCATCGATCACCCTTGTCATATTTTGTTTTGTACACTTTAAGACTCACGTGTCCAAATTGTTTATGTCATTTATCCTATAACCTTTAGACTTTTAACATTAAATTACAATTATTATTACTTATTGTATTAAAGTAATGTAATATCCCCGAGACCCTTTCTGATATATACTTCTTAATTTAAAATAGATAAAAAAAATGTAATGAAGTGAATGCGGGTGAAATTAAAATCATACTCCCCCCATCCCCTATTAATATTCACATTTGTGTGGGTACATGTTTTAGGAAAAGTTATTTTATTAACTTTTTTAACCAATGAACGAAGAGTATTTTGAATTAAAGTAAGTAGTGTGAGAGTGTTTTATTTCCATATTTGGGGTGTGAATATTATTGTGGGACATCCCAAATAGAAAAGTGTGAATATTAAGAGAGGGCGGATGGAGTAGAAGTTATTGAGTTAAACTTGCATTAGTTATGTAAGTTGTCGACGCAGGGCTAGTCAAGCTCGAGTATGCCAAGTTTCAGTTTGAGTCGAGGTCGAGCTACAACAAACTAAAGTCAATCGAATTAAGTTTGAGTTTGGCATTATCCGACCTGAATTTATAGAAACTAATTACTTTGAAGATCAACTTTAGAAAAACTAATTACTAATTGGTATTAGACCCCTTCATTAAGGAACCAGGTAATTTTTTTGTTTTATTTCAAGTCATGATAAAAGGAATTACATTTGTTAGTGAAATTTGTTGCGTAATTTAGTTGAGAAAAGTAATTCAGGTGTTCCTAATCATGAATGAGCTAAAGTTGAAGGTTGGTACTCCTGCGATATTGTTGAGAAATATAGACCATTTACTTGGTTTGTGTAATAGGACTAGACTGATAATTACAAAGCTCGGATCAAATGTTTTAAACGCGATAATTATGGGTGGAAGCAATGCAGGTTATCGAGTTTTGCTCCTGTAAATCCCAAGTATATGATATCAGATTGGTCTGAAATCAGACGTGAGTGTGTGTGGTATTTTTCAGAGTTGTGTTAACTGAAATATTGACAACATGCGCGAAAACAAAAGATGGTTACGAACAATTATGAACATATCTAAGTATTCTAAGCAGCGGAAGACTTAAACTCCTTGCAAACGGAATTCAAAATTTTCCATAGACTTAAATAAAGTCTATGATGCCTCATGGCGAAAAGCTTCACTATAACCATGTAGTGATATAAACAAAGATCTAACATAAGAATTCAAAGTGAGGGTAAGGTGTAAACACACCGCCTAAACAGGTCTACGATGACTAGAAAACTGATCACACTTAGACCCTAATCTAGTTTATTTTCGATCTCAATATTGATAGGAGCGTTGCAATGCTTGACCAGCACAAAAGATAATAGTAACGGCCCTTCTACACTAGATGTACTTGAACACTCGATAGCATAGCTCTTGGTTACTACTTTCTGGCTTGTTTTCCCTGGTTTTTCCTTCGTCTATTTTCTGGTATTTATAGATGTAGGATCCATCGGAAGTTACAATTACTAGATCAGTTTGAAATGACCTAGAAACAATTTCCTCCACTAACTCCATGATTAAGAAATAACCGCCCATGATGTATTTGATCTCCTCACTTGATAACCGCAGCCGCATGACCTAGAACATTCTAGGTCTTCATCCTGCGAACACAACATCAAACACAACATAGAACAAAAGTGTTAGTGTTAGGAGAAAGGAAAAATTCAGTAATGTTATCCAGAATGTTGCCTAAACATTTTTTACAACACTGACATAACATTAACAATCTCCCCCAATTTGACCTTTCTACTACAACACACCTGATGAAAATCTCAGTAATATGTGTGTAGTAGACAATGACAAATGAATATCAAAAATGCCAAAAGATCAGGATTTAACTAAGCACAAATTATGCTTAGCCCAAACAATAATCCAAAAACAAACAAGTTGTTCTTAAGATAAGACAACAACAACAAAACATAATTATTGTTCAGAGCCTTTTGTATGAGAAACAGGCACAAATAATAAACTATGCTCAAACAACTATTGTTCAGAGCAATGGTGAGAATTTAAACTAATGATTCTAAACAGTAGATAATCTAACAGAGCTAGATAGAGCTATCAAAGCTAATCCTAGCTACAAATCTAACAAAGCTAGAAAGCTAATAGAGGCTTAGCTAGCTACAAATATTCAAGAGCTATTACAATAAAAGAAAATATAAACCAAGATGGGAAAGAATTGTGTTGTAGGATATCAACAGCTGCATCTTCAATAAATCTGCACAGACTCCCCCATACTTGAATCTCCCTCTATCTTCAAGCTCTAAATTGACAACCTTCAAAGGTCAACATCTTCATTCCTTGGTCCAGCATTATCAGCAACATCTCCTCTAACTTCAGCATCATCACCAGCATATTCTCCTTGATTAGAACCTCCATGTCCAGATGGTCCAGCAACATCTTCAGGTCTTTGTGGAGCATTTTCACCAGCTACTCCCCCTGTTGGAGTAGAAAGCAAGAATCTCCAAAAATTTCTTTGTTGTTCCATCCTGGAAAGAGTTCTCTTCAAGTCTTCATAGTCTTGTCCAAACCTGCAATTTGATTAGAGATATATGGAGCAGATATGGTAACAGAAGAAATAGATGACCCATCAACATTGATGTTGTCAGGTATGTTGATAATATTGGGGTCAACACTCTCTCTGTTTTGAGCAGACTGTTGTTCCGGTTCAGCTTCAGGCATTGGTTCATCAACTCTTGGTCCTGGAAGGGGTAAATCAATCACCTTGTTGTTCCCAATCAACAAGATGGTTGATTCCAAGAGCAAGTGTATAGCTACTAATTACTTCATCATCAGTTTTTTCAAACTTCTTATCTTGCAGCAATTGGTGTATCAAACAAGGATACGACAGTAGTCCTCTTCCACTAATTTCTCCAGCATACCCCAATATGTTATTTAATATAGTTTACCTAAATCAAACTCATTCAGCTCACCTATCCTATACAGAAGGATAGCTTGTTCTTCAGTCAAACATGTTGAATTGGTTGTAGGTAGCCAATTGTGGATCACCAATCTATGCAGTGCAGAGTATAAACTTGTCAATCTAGAAGTCAAAACTCTCTTTGCCTAGATTACAACTTTTCCACCAGTAATTACAGAAATCGCCAAGTTCAAATCAGTGATAGACCTTTCCTCCATGTTCCTTGTTCTTAGAATGCGGTTGATTACCCTAGGATTAACCATAATCCTATTACCTCTAAATCTTACATTTCCATAATTCTCAGAATTCACTCTACCAAGACTCCTATGCAAGTTAGCATAAAATTCATACACCCAATCAACATAGTATGGTGTAGCAAACTGTAGTACATGCATAAGATGTCTCTCAGTAAGGAATGGTATCAGATTCATGACTTCAAACTCAGGTACCCTAATGACTCTTTCACTAACAATCACTTTATTTCTAATAGTAGTGTTTCTAGAACTAGTCATGTCATTATATGACTCATCATCAGTCTCAGAGTCAGGGTATACCTCTTCAGGTTCAACAACTTCTTCTTCAGGTTCAGATGTTGTCTTAGGTGAGGCAACACTTTCGGCAACATGAGTAAGATCACTTCTTTTACTTTTGATTTCTCTCCTGGCAGTAGAAGGATTATGTTTGTACTTTGTCCTTCCTTTAGTTCTGTTTGCAAAGAAATCTTTGAGTGGGATCTCCAGCATAACATCTTCTTCAGATGACTTCTCCTTCATGACAGTATCAGCTTCAGCTTCAGTTTCCACATCTTGAGCAGCTTCTCCTTCAGGTTCACTTTCCTTATTCTCAGATTCAGACACATGAACAGGCTTTGAGCTTGTTCCATCATCCCTTGGCTTCTTCCTCCTGGACTCAGAATAGTCCACCTTCTTTCCCATAGTCCTAAAAGACATTCTCCTTTTGCCACCATACCTTTTAAAATGTGTTGGATCATTCCTCTTCTTCTTTGGCAGCTAGGTTCTGCAGTTTCTTGGCCAATCCACCATCTGAGTCAGATGACTCTACACCAAGATCAGAATCAGTTTCACCTTCCTCAGGGTTAGAAGGATTAACAGGTTCCTTTCCTTTTCCAGCTTTCTCCCCTTCAGCTTTTCTCATATCAGATCTCTCTTTCTCAGCTTTCTCTTTGATATAAGCAAACTGGTTCAAGTTAACATCCCTGCCACCAATAGTAATTCTCTGCCTTGAAGAGCATCGAACCATATTTTCATAGGTTTGAATGATGTCCAGAACATTTGCATTTTCATCCAGTTCAACATGTAAAAGAAAGTCTTCATCTGGTAACAGTGTTGGGTCAACACTTCCAGCAACATTAGAGGTTTCAACAGGTTTTGGTGAATTTTGAGTGGGGTTAGGTTCAACTACAGGTTCAACAACAGGTGTGAGTTCATCTTTTGCCATTGGAGTTGGAATTTTAGTAGGTTTAGGACTTTCAGAAGGAATTTCTGGAATAGGGGTTTCAGAAATAGGGTTTTCAGTAGGAATTTGTGATTGAGATGAAGGGTTTGAAGACTCACCACTTGATTCTGACATGTACTTAGATAAGTCAACTAGTACAGACCCAATCGGGATTGTGGGAGGCACAGGTGCACTACCAACATCGTGTACAATTCGCTCGATCTCCTCCGTGGTGGTAGATTCAGGGAGAACGATGGAGAGTGGAATAGGTTGTTGTGTTGGCGTAGATGACACAACACTTTGATCGACATTGAGAATTTCATTTCCAATAGCCATTGAAGCAAGTAGGTTGAGAGGATTTTCGGAGGTTGTGGATGTGTTTGGAGAGTTTGGTTTGCTTGATCTTTGTGAATTCGAAAAGGTTTGAGTGTTAGACATTATACTTGCAGGAATATAATGCACACAATTTAAATTCCAATCACATAAGCAAGAATGAAACCGAAATAAACACATATGCAATAGTATTCGAACCGAAAATACCTTCAATTAACTCTGTGCTTAATCAATCAATTAATTTCAGCTTATTGTATGTTAAACACACAAATCAATTCGATATTTATAGAGTAATAAGCAGTTAATTGAAGCACATCAAGTAGAAGTGGAAATCGTGGGTAATGGAGAGAGATATTCGACGGTTTATGTTGAGAGAGGTGTGGAACGTGGGTAAGTTGTGGAGAGTGTGATATAATTAACTGACTAATTAATTAATTAATTAATTAACTATCTTAATTATATAAACTGTAATTAATCTAAAATCAGGAAATAACAGTGTAATTATCACATTAATATTTTAGATTCAACCATTTTTCGAATCTTAAGCAAATATGCATGAGAAAATTTCAAACATTCGAACCAACTCAGTGATAACAAAAATGATGGCGCACACACACCTCAACACACTTGTAACTTTTAACTTTCAAGCACAAAATTACTTGATTGTATTGATCCACCTTTTTGAAAGAGTACATCGTAGTTGTTAGCCCTGTGCCCCATAGCTACTCAGTGGATTATGACCATATTGAATTAATTACCTTTTGAAAAGAGATCATCGTAGTAGCAAGCTCTGTGCCCCATAGTTACTCAGTAATTAACCCAATATCGATGCATATTTAATCACCTTTTGAAAAGAGATCATCGTAGTAGCGAGCTCCGTATCCCATAGTTATTCAGTGATTAAGCATCTATTGTGATTTTTCAATTACAAAACATTCAAGAGATGTGTGTCCAGAAAATAATTTTCAAGGTTCAAATGAAAAAAAATTCTACAAGAAATTCACTTAATAGACAAAATAGGTTTGACACTTAGAAAAAAAAAACATGACTCATACTGATATTGTTTAAAATATTGTCAACATTTTGCACAACATCATGTTAAAACAGATTCAGGTATTACATAAACCAAGAGATTTCCTAAGGGAAGAAAACCTCTCATAATCAAGGGCTTTAGTAAATATATCAACTAATTATTTTACAGTAGAAACATACTCTAATTTCACAACTTCTTTCTCTACAAGGTCTCTTATGAAATGATATCTTATACTAATGTGCTTAGTTAATGAGTGTTGCACAGGGTTTTTAGAAATATTTATGGCACTCGTATTATCACAATAAACAGTCAGAACATCACTATCAATGCCATAATCATAAAACATTTTTCTTAACCATAGAAGTTGTGTACAACAACTTCCTGCAACAACATATTCTGATTTAGCAGTTGATTGTGAAACACAGTTCTGCTTCTTGCTATGCCATGAGATTAGATTGTTCCCCATGAAGAAACATACACCACTGGTGCTCTTCCTATCACCTGCATCTCCTGCCCAATCAGCATCACTACAGCC
Source organism: Ballota nigra (assembly GCA_947034835.1). Classification (NCBI taxonomy): domain Eukaryota; kingdom Viridiplantae; phylum Streptophyta; class Magnoliopsida; order Lamiales; family Lamiaceae; genus Ballota; species Ballota nigra. The sequence goes on from OX344720.1 coordinate 36,812,067, forward strand.
AACTAAAGCACAGTTAGTATCTTTTGAGTACATAATACCCATTTCACTAGTTCCAGCCACATATTTTATAATTATTTTTACAGAATTTAAATGAGACTTTTTTGGATTTGTCTGGTATCTTGCACATAAACAAACACTAAACATGATGTCATGTCTACTAGAAGTAAGATATAACAAACTTCCTATCATTGATCTGTACAATGTTGGGTCAACATTCTGCCCATCACTGTCTTTACTTTATTTTTGTGTAGAACCCATGGGTGTTTTCATGATTTTAGCATTTTCTAATCCAAATCTTTTAACCAAACTCTCAGCATACTTACTTTGAGAGAAAAATATACCATCTTTACTTTTTTTAATTTGCAATCCAAGAAAGTAATTTAGATCACCAACCATAGATATTTCAAATGTTGAAGTCATCTCATGCACAAATTTATCCAGCATATATTCACTTGTTGAACCAAATACAATATCATCCACATAAATTTGAGCAATTAAGAGATAATCATTTGAATGTTTAATAAACAAGGTCCTATCAGCTTCTCCTCTAACAAAACCAAATTGAATCAGGAAATCAGTTAGTCTCTCATACCAAGCTCTAGGTGCTTGTTTGAGACCATACAAAGCCTTATTCAATTTATAAACATGATCAGGATATCCAGGCACTTCAAAGCCTTTTGGTTGTTCTACATAAGCTTCATCTTTAAGAATTCCATTTAAGAAAACAGGTTTAACATCCATTTGGTGTAGCTTAATATCAATAAAGCATGCAATGGCTAATAACAGTCTAATAGACTAAATTCTTGCTACAGGAGCAAAAGTTTCATCAAAGTCTATTCCTTCTATTTGAGTATAACCTTGAGCTACTAGCACTACAACATAATTGGTTTTACGTAACACTCCATTGTAACACTTTTATTATATGTAACATATTTTTGTAACACATTTATTATATGTAACATATTTTGGTATCACTTTTATAATTTATATATTACGTAACACTTTATGTAACACTTTGTTAACATGTAACACTTTAAAATAAGCAACACTTCATATGTAACACTTTTACACAAGTAACACTTTGTTGGTAACACTATTAGGTAACATTTTCTACAAAGACAACACATTTTAAGTAACACTATAACATATGTAACACTGATTAGGTATCACTTTTACATATGTAACATATTTAGTAACATTTTATGATAACTATATTAATAAATATTATATTTAACATTTGTATATATATTTATATATATTTTATTTTATTTAAATTAATTTTTTACATAATAAAAAATTATATGTTTATTATATTTCATTATTTCTAAAAAATAGTTAATATATATATATATATTAAATAAAAAATTATATCAATATAATACAATTATACTTATTTAGTATTTATTGGTTTTTTTAAAAAGGTATGAAATTGGTTGGCACATTAAAAGAACCGTATATGTTTCGTAGGTATATTACCCTAATTGTTTATTAATAATTAATATGTATGATAAAAAAAATGATAATGACTTAAATAATATTATTATCCAAAAATAGAAAATCTCATGGTATAGCTTAATTGGTAAGAGATTGGTTTATTATCTAATAAATAAATAGATACAGGGTTCAAACCCCATCAGAAACAATTTTATCTTTTCTTTCATTTTTAATTTTCTTGGAAAAAGTGTTGCATAATGTTCAAATATAACATTAATAAAGTGTTATTTAAGGTGTTACATAACGTAACACTTTTGGTAAAGTGATACAATAAGTGTTACCTTAGATTTTAGGTTACACGGGCAACTGCAATGCCCCTAAAAGTGTTACCTATTTGATATGATATCACTTAATAGCTATTAGGTAACATTTTTAGGCGTTACATAAAGCCATTTATGTTGTAGTGTAGCCTAGCTTTATTTCTAATTATATTACCAACTTCATCAGTCTTATTTTTTAAAATCCATTTTGTTCCTATGACATTAGTATGACTAGGTCTAGGAACTAGACTCCAAACTTCATTTTTTTCAAATTGGTTTAGCTCTTCATGTATTACATTTATCTAATTCACATCTTTAAGAGCTTCAGCTATATTTTTAGGCTCAATTAATGAATGATAACATCCAAAGTTTACCTAATTGCATATAAAGGACATGCAAATAGACCTTACCACATCCTTGGGGTCAGTTTCAAATCTCCTTCTGGTTTGCACTCCAATGTACTGTTCTCAAGTTATCTGATTCATTGGATGACTCTTTAGAATCCTGGAAGAAGTTGTTCTTCCTGTTTCTAAAATATTTTCTGACTTGACAATCTTTTCTGATTTTTCAGGCAGTGTTGTCCAAGATGACGTCTCATTTTGGGCAACATCCTTTTTCAGGTCAGAAACTTTTGGAGTTTCAATGAGATCAGCAACATCATCCTCATAATTTATACCTGCAATACTAGAAGTATTATCAAATAGCACATTATTGGATTCTTGAACAGTATCAGTATTAGGTTAGTGTAGGTTGACATAAGATGTCACGTAGAGCTACTACACTAAGACATGCGTGATGTATACTAAAAGCAGACTTTAAGTATAAGTGGGAGATTGTTGGAGTTATACGTGAAAGTATGCTTTTACTTTGTATAACTCGTGTATCAAACACTCGTTTTATGAGAATAATTCTTTTATCACATTTGCTTTAGTTATGATTGATTGTTGAATTTCTATTGTAAACCGTTCAATATATAGTACATGTTACATTGTAGTTAATGTGGTGATACCCGATCACGGAAGACAACATTAACAGTTTACTTGTAACTAAACGTACATTTTCACGACCTAGGTGGAATTGAACAATCCGCCGTGAAAGGTCGATGTGTAAGGCTCAGATTGGTCTGTCTTGACTAAGAGATTGCACTAGCACATTTAGTATGTGTTGAAGAGGACCTACAATGAGGATAAATTCGTCTGTTCTGAAAGGTGAAGAATTAGACCTCAGTGGTTGTTGATTTCTTAATCTCCGTCACTTAAATAGGACCGTGTGTGCTTAATGGTTACTGCTTTGATTCATGTTGGGTGAGAATCATTGTGACTTCGAACTTTGTGTCTTGGGCAGTAATATTAATCATACGACGGTTGCTAAGATTTAATACGGAGAACGCGTGTGAGTACGGCTCGTGTGATTAGTCCCCTTGGTGGGCTCAGAAGTTTTATTGTACCAAATCTTGCAAGTGAAGAATTAGTTTCTTCGGTACGAATAATAATGTTGAGTTGTCTTTACTCCAAGGTGAAATATATTAATTAATTTAGAGCTATTCAGAAGCTTAATTAATTAATGGACTTGATAATCTTAAACGCGGGAAATAATAACCGGGAGCCCATATTATCGTAATATGGATTAAGATGGATAGTGCAATATTAATTTATTAGTGGTAATAATTAATATTAATGGGCTGAATTATATTGGAGCTCAATATTGAAATTCAGAAGTCCATTAGGAGGTCCAATTTTAATTCTCCTTAAAGGCCCCTCAAGTAGCCCATTAAGTAGCCCAATAATGATAAGGTGATTAAAATAAAAGAAAATAAATATGCTGATTTTTTCTTTGTTGAATTCGAAAATTAGTAATTAAGAAGGAAAAAGATTTTGTTGATTTTCTTGGAAAGATATTATGGAGGATAAGTATTCTTGGAATACAAGATTATCTCATATATTCAAGAAGATCTAAATCTTGTGATTTACTTCTTAAAATTTTCGAAAACTACAAGCTTATAAGGTGAGTGAGATTTTTGTGGAATATTTTATTTTGGAGAAAAGAATATATGAGATATATTCAAGATTTCTTAGAGTCTAAGAAAAGATTTTCTCCAAGGCCCAATATCACTTAAATTTTCGGCCATCACCATTATAAATAGGGGTGATTATTTCATCCCCAAGTACATAATTCTATGTGTTGGAAAAATCAAGAGCATAGATATTTTTCTTTTTCCTTAGTTTATTAAATTACTTGAAAGCATCTCCCACCGGTGATCAAGTGAGGTGAAAGGGAAATACTTGAGAAGGTTTTTGGGTCGATAGAGCAAGATCGTAATTGTCCCGTTTATCCAAAGGTCAATTCTACAAGAGGTACGTTAATCACATATTTACTTGTTTATTCCGCCATAGTTAATATGTGAAATTAATTCAACATGCATGATGAAAATTCGTTGTTGGAATTATTATTTGAATTAATTAGGATTAATTCATGCTAGTAATAATTGTATTTAAATTCGTATTTAAATTTCATCCCGAATAGATTCCGTGCACCCCTATTTTCCCAACAATCAGTCCTTAGATTGTATATTCTGTAAGCTTTGCTATTCCTAGAGTAACCTAAGAAAAATCCTCTGTCACTCTTAGAATCAAATTTGTGCAATTGATCTCTATAATTAAGTATGTAGCAAACAAACCCAAAAATATAAAAGTACTTTAAATTAGGTTTTCTGTTGTTCAGGATTTCATATGGTGTTTTAGAAGTTCCAGATCTAATGAACACTCTATTTGCAACATGACATGCAGTATTCAAAGTTTATGCCCAGAATCTTTTTGAAAGATTTTTGGAAATTAACACGACTCTAGCCATCTCTTGAAGAGTTCTATTCTTTCTTTCAGTAATGCTATTTTTGTTGTGGAGTTTTGAGAGAGGAAAACTTTTAAAAAATACCTTTATTTTCACAAAATTCAGTGAATGAGCTATTCTCAAATTCTCTACCATGATCTAATCTTATCCTGCTTACTTTCAAGTTATAAACAGTCTTAAACCTTTTGTAAAGAATTTTGAATGCAGAAAATGCATCTGATTTTTCTTTCAAGAATTCAACCCTTGTAAATCTAGAAAAATCATCTACAACAACTAAAGAGTATCTCTTAACACCTATACTTTCTGTTTCCATAGGACCCATTAAATCCATATATAACAGTTCTAAACATCTTGTTGTGCTGTATGAAGATAACACTTTGTGTGGCACTCTTGATTGCTTAACTTTTTGGCATGGTCCACAGACTTTCACATCATTAAACTATAATTTAGGCAAATCAACTACAACATCATGTTTAATCAGTTTCTGAATGTTTTTGTAATTAGCATATCCTAATTTTTTATGCCATAAGATTTCATCAGTTTTCATGCTATTACAAACATTGTTTGAACCAATCAAGTAGCAGTTATCAACAGATCTATTTTCAGTCATCAAACATTCATTGTTTTGGTTAAAAACATTACATGCATTCTTGTCAAATTTAACATGCAAGTTATCATCACATAACTGACTAATACTAATCAAGTTTGCAAGAAGACCATCAACATGTAACACATTTGATAACTTTGGAAAACCATTCACATTAAGAGTTCATTTTCCTATGATTTTTCCTTTAGAACCACCACCATAAGTTACATTACCACCATCATATGACTCATAATCAGCTAAGTGTTCAATTTGAACAGTCATATGTCTTGAGCAACCTGAATCAAAATACCATGAATCTGGTACACATGCTTTCAGAGAAGTATACACAACATTACATGAGATTTTAGTTTTAGAAGTCCAATATTTATTAGTATGTCTCTCAGAATGTTGTAACACTTTGGGTAACATGCCTTTATCATATTTCAACTTTGCACAATATGGCTTAATATGACCTATTTCAGAACAGTAATGACATATATAGACTTTATCATTCTTCCTAACATGCTTTTCAGAATTATCAGAATAAACATGTTCATCTTTAACAAATTTCACGTGCTTATCAGAATGAGAAGGTTCAGAAGTGTTACCAACAAAGCCAAGACCAGCTTTGTTTGTCTGTCCAAAAGTCATAACATCATCCAACTTCATTTTCCCTTGTGAGAATTTCTTGAAACTCAAAGTTGATTTTTTCAAATCCTCCTTAAGTTACACAGTTCCACGTCCTTTCTAGTCAAGATCACTTCCAGCTTTGTAAGAGAATTCCTTAAATCAGAAATTTCCAAAGTCAGTGACTCTAGAATCTGAATTTTGGATTCAAGTTCCTTACTCAGCTTCTGTCTTCCAGATTCACAATCATTGTGAATTTCAACTGTATTACCTGTGTCATCAAGTAAACCATTAAAACAATTCACATCTAGACCATTTTCACCCAATGTTGTCTGAAATAACATGTCATTTTCGTCAACATCAGAGTAATAATCATCCAGATGATCATCAAAAGTATCATCATACTCTATCCTAGGAGAAAAAGCACATTCTTCTTCTTTATCATATTCATTTTCATCACCAGAATTATCACTCAAAGTAGCAGTCAAACTATACTTCTTTTTCAATAAAGTACTAACACATTCATTAGCATAATGACCAAAACCAGAACATGCATCACATTTCACATTCTTTCTGTATTCAGGATCATATCTAAATTTGCTATTCCTATTTTGAGGTTTAGTTTGATTGAAACTTGTTCTCCTTTCAGAAACTTGAGGTGAGTTATTGATCTGAACTTTAGGTTGAGCAATACCTTTAGCATTGTTCATTTTCTTCTTAAGAAACTTATTGAATTGCTTAGATAATAGAGCAATGTTGTCTGGATTGTCAAGACAGAAACTGACAACATCATCATTATTATCAGATTCAATTTCAGTAATATAAGAAGTCTTTTCAGAATTGGAAGAAGTACTACCTTTGAACATAACAACCTTTATATCATCTTTTGAATTTTCAACTTGTGTTATATTCATTTCATAGGTTTTTAGGATACTTACAAGTTCATTTTGAGACATGTTATCAGTATCTTTAGCTTCCTCAATAGCACATATCTTAGAATCAAATCTTTTAGGAACAGTTCTAAGAATTTTGTATACTAACCTGGTATTGGAAATAGGATCTCCAAGAGCATGAGCTTCATTTGCAATCTCACTGATCCTTTCATTGTAGGATGAGATTGTTTCATCTTCTTTCATCCTCATGTTCTCAAACTTCGTCACAAGCACTCAAAGTTTGGTCCTTCAAACACTATCTGATCCTTCACAATGTTCTTGTAATCTTTCCCAAGCATCCTTTGCAGAAATGCAAGTTGAGATTAGTTTGAACATGGAAACATCAGTTGCTGTGAAAATAACATTCAAGGCCTTCGAGTTGTAACTAGTCAATTGAATTTCTTCATTTGTCCAATCTAGTTCTCTCTTGATCTGGGCCTCATTGTTCTCATCAGCTGGTGTCCTCGGTTGAGTCCAACCAGACAAAACACTCCTCCATGCGCGTTCATCAATGGACTTGATGTACATACGCATTTTAGGCTTCCAATACGCATAATTTGTTCCATCTAAAACAGAAGGCTTAAGTGTAGGAGTAAGAGGATATTCCATTGCAATAAAAATACACTCTAGACACATGATCTAAACTTAAAAGACTAAGTTTTTGGCTCTGGTGCCAATTGTAAATCCCAAGTATATGATATCAGATTGTATGTTGGCCTATTGTTGAAAGAACCCGTTTTTAGTCATGGTCAGTTGTATGTTGTAGTTTCAAGAGTTACTAATCGGGAAGGACTCAAAATTTTAATATGTGATCAAGGCAGTGATGACAGTCGAACAACAAAAAACGTTGTGTATAAGAAAGTCTTTCAGAATTAGTAATGTATTTTTATTAAGTAGAACTCATATTTTGATTTATATATAAAGAATATTCTTATGTTTTAACTATGATTTTTTTTTCATTATTCAATTTTAAACGATACCAATTTATTAAGTTATTACATCAACATACTACAACACAATGATATTATTTATATTAGTTAGTAATACGTGTATCAAAGTAAATAATAAATTCAAATTTATATTTTTAAATTAAAGTTCCAATCTTATAAGTTTTGCCTAATATACATATAAATATGTACCTATATATTTATAATGACATGATTATTCTTGAAAATCATATTATTCTAACACCGTGCATCGCAAGGGTGAAAATAGTATTATAAAAAACAATGTATGTATATATACATAAAGTATTATTATTTATTACTCCCTCCGCCTCAGAATCATTGTAATAGTAGGTGACACATTTTTAAAGAAAATGAGTAATTGAGTGTGGGGTTGAATATTTTTTAATAAAGTAAAATTATTATATTGACTTTTGTTCGAGAAAATTATTTTCTTTTTAGGACTGTGAAGCGTAGTCTAGTATGCACCATGTGCACATGCAACTCAAGTGTAATTTTGAAAAATAATCTCTACTGTTACCGAAAAGTTGCACCTATTATTACTTAAAAATACATTTAATAAGGACAATTTTTCAGTAATAATAGGGGTAACTTTTCAATAATAGTAAATATTACTTTTCAAAAATAAATTTAAAATGCACAGTGCACCTAATGCACATGCGATTCTCATGATATAAATATTCATATGTTAATAATTAGGGATATTTTTTAAAATTTTAAATAATAATAATATTTTTTTTAAAATGATTTAAATCTTATTTTCGAAAAAAAAAACTATTTAAATCTTAATTATACCCAAGGTTGAAAATATCGGTATCGATGGATATATCGGAACCTTAAATTTGTGGAAATATTGAATATCGATATCGATATATTTAAAAAATTTTAAAATTTAATAATAAACTTTTAATACATTAAATTTACAATAGAATTCGACCATATTTTACATTTGTGATATTTAACAAATTATGGATATTTTCTCGATATTTCTCGATACTTTTTCGATATTTACGGATATTTTTCGATATTTACTGATGTTTCGCCGATTTTATGCTCAATTGGCACAAAAATATAGTCAAATTGATTTTATATACTGATATTTATCGATTTTATTATGGATACTATGAAAATATCGTTATCCCCCAATATCGATATCGGTGATGACGAAAAATGAATATATCGTGGAAATTTTCGGTTCAGTTTGATTATACGAGATTTCAGTCTCCCCCCTTTCTCACTTATTACAGAAATTCAATTCAATTGCCCCACCAAAAATCCCTAACACCCCCCACCCCTGCGTTCCCTGCCGTACCTAACCTCTTCTCCGCCGTCTTCGCCGCCCCCAACCTCTCCATCTCCGTCCCCTACTCGCAGCGCCGTTACAAAACCTCGCGGACCTGTTCCCATCCCCTCCCAGTCGTGCCCAGCCCGACATCCCCACAAGCAACACTTATCATCGGCGCCGGTAACCACGTCGATCACCGTCGGTAATTGTTCGCTTTCGCCGTATCTTTCAACCTCTCCTTTCACTTTATTTCCGGATACATATTTTTATTATCAGACAAATTTATTCATTTAAAAAGTAAAATTAACCAGCTTGCTTATTGAAAAAATGAAATATATACTATCTATACCTGTGATAGATTGAGTAGACATGGAAATTGGTGATGCGGTCACAGAGAATCTATCCTTTGATTAGAAAACCAGGCAATGATCAACGAGTGCAGATATTTGCAGATGCTGATTAGTATACGTGATTCGGATTGGGAGTGCCAACGCTGGTGTTTTTTCTGCTCCAGGGGTAATACATTGCGCTAGTATTTTAGTCGATTTATTTGGTATTTTTGGATTTCTTAATAATTGTTTCCATGTTCTGTAGCTATCTTCAAGAGTTAAATGTATCTCTGTCTGAGAAAGCAGTCGTTGTTTCACTTGATGATGACTGTTACTCCAGACACGGAGGCTGGTGAGGCTATAGTTTTATCATATACCTCTATACATTCAATAAAAAATATGAAGCTTTTTGTTTGTATTCATAGTAGTGCTTATATAGGTCCATCTTATCATCCTTAATTGTTAGGGGTTGCAGCATATCAGGTCATCTTAAGAATTATCATTATCTAAGTGAAGTCTAGAGCTGGGTGTTTCTTGACTGGCTTTGATAGTGCAGAACTTCTATCTAAACTAGTGTATTATCTGAGCAAACAAGTAATTTTTAATTCTTAAGCACTTCCAAGCTCCAAACTATGATGCTAACAAACACTAGAACAATATCATTATTTAAATTGATAAATCTTATTAATTGCATAATGCTAATAGCTTTCTGAAAATTGTATTATTATTCTGCCAAACTCCAAAATAACCTTTTTATAGGACATTCTATTTAACTTAATTAAAATAATTAGTATATAATTTAGAATTTTTTTTTTAAATTTAAAAATCATTACTGTAAAAATCTATAAAATTTGTGGTCTTATTGTATTCAAGCATTTAAATTGTTTGATTTTAAACTAAGATACCATCTTATAAATTTCAAAAAACATGTATAAGGTGATACCCATTTTTAAGATTTCATTGAGATAAGTGCAGGTAATTACTCTGTAAAAATTAATTTAATTGCACCGTGAATTCATAACAGATCACCTCTACTTCAAATAGATTTATGTTTATGTAATTTTAACTGCACTAAATTATGGTAATAAATGTTTTAGAAATAACAATAAATAAGTTGTTATGAGATAAACTTATCCAAACTATCTAATTGCAAGATGAGGCCATTCCTTGCAAGATCAGACATTCATTGATAGCAAGATCAGGCCATTCAGTAATTAGCAAGGTGTTTATATACTTTTTTATGAAATTTCATGTTTTTATTGTTAAAATTGATTTATTTTTGACAGTTAAAAATAACAGATCACCTCTACTTCAAATAGATTTATGTTTATGTAATTTTAACTGCACTAAATTATGGTAATAAATGTCACCGTGAATTCATAACAGATCACCTCTACTTCAAATAGATTTATGTTTATGTAATTTTAACTGCACTAAATTATGGTAATAAATGTTTTAGAAATAACAATAAATAAGTTGTTATGAGATAAACTTATCCAAACTATCTAATTGCAAGATGAGGCCATTCCTTGCAAGATCAGACATTCATTGATAGCAAGATCAGTCCATTCAGTAATTAGCAAGGTGTTTATATACTTTTTTATGAAATTTCATGTTTTTATTGTTAAAATTGATTTATTTTTGACAGTTAAACTAGTTAAGTTTTTATTAACTTTTCATTAATGTCAGGTGCATAAAAATTCATATCGGTCTGCCATTTCTATTTGTTGCAGCATTACAAGGTACACTTTCCATTTGATAGCAAGTAGTGTGTTGTTAAGTAGGAGAACTGTGAGATAAGCAATTTGGGTTAGCACATGTACTTTTAGGAAAAAGCTTCTGTTTATTATTCAGGTGATGATTGATGGTTTTAAGGAGGTTTTGTATCCCCACTTTTGATTAGTTGGCTGCTCTTTGACTCGCAAATGTCATGCTAGATTACACAGATCCCTGGAATCTTCCTCCCAATTCCTGAAACTTGCTGAAGTGCTTTAAGTGCAAGGTCTTAAACTGATTATCCTTCAAGATTAGACCCGGTTTGAATCACCAAATAATTGAAGTCTATTGAGCAGAACTTTTGGCAGGAAACAGATTATTTCTATTTTTGACAGAGTTATGTTTTAGATATCTAGAGATTATATGTTTTGGGTAGTTTCTGGATATATGGGGTTTGTTGTGCTACACGTGTAATACAATGGAAATGTGAGTGTAGTTTTTGGGCTTTTTACTTTTTAAGTGTTCATGTGTATGTATGAACTTTTGAAATTCATGCAGATTTTCTCATATGAAGCTGTGGAAGAGATGTAGAGAAATGGAGCATGCTTGTGGTGTTTTCAGGCTACTAAGCTTTGTGGAAGTGGGATAAAAGGTGGTTCTCTTGTGGATGTTAAATTGATAGGTGTTGAAGAGGGGAACATGAGCCATCATGGAGGAATGGCCGATGATGATTCTAATAGTACTGAAGAAATAGATGCTTTCGGGCACTCACTTGTTCAGGATGAGAATGGTGTTTTTCCTGAGCCACATGTTGGAATGGAATTCAATTCTGAGAATGCGGCTAAGATGTTTTACGAAGACTATGCTCGAAATGTAGGGTTTAGCACTAGAGTTCACTCTGACCAGTCAACAATTCAGGGATCAGTTGGCTCCCGGGAATTTTTGTGTTCCAATGATGTGTTAAAGAAAAGAGCAGGTGAGAACTGTGGAGCAATGCTCAGAGTTGAGTTAAGGGGTGAAAACAAATGGGCTGTGACAAAATTTGTGAAAGAGCATAGTCACACCATAGTCGGTCTGAGTAAGTTGCATTGCCTCAGACCAAAAAGACATTTTGCTGCCACAACAAACGTAGTTCCCAGTGGTGTGATGTATGTTTCCATGAATGGAGATAGTATATCTGCTCCAGGATTAAACCATACAGTTAAAAACATTGGCCTTAAAGCAGGGAATTCCAACAGAAGAAGAACATTTGGTAAGGATGCTCAGAATCTTCTTGATTATTTTAAGAAGATGCAAGCTGAGAATCCTGGATTTTACTATGCCATCCAGCTTGACGAAGAGAATCGCATGACTAATGCATTCTGGGCAGACTCTCGGTCTAGGACAGCTTACAGCCATTTTGGTGATGCTGTTATTCTGGATACAACGTATAGAATAAATCAATGTACAGTACCATTTGCTCCATTCACAGGAGTGAACCATCATGGTCAGATAATTTTATTCGGTTGTGCTTTACTTCTAGATGAATCTGAAGCTACATTTGTGTGGCTATTTAAAACATTTCTGGCTTCCATGGAAGACCATGCCCCTGTCTCCCTGACCACAGATAAGGACAGAGCCATGCTGTCTGCAGCTGCACGGGTGTTTCCAGAAACTCGCCATTGTGTAAACAAATGGCATGTGCTAAGAGAAGGCCAAGATAGAATGGCTCATGTATGTCTTGCTCATCCTAACTTTCAAGTGGAGCTTTATAACTGTATAAACATGAGTGAGACCATTGAGGAATTTGAATCATTTTGGGTATCCATTATTAACAAGTATGATCTGAAAAGAAATGAATGGCTTCAGTCTATATATGAAGCCCGCAGGCAGTGGGTGCCTGTTTATTTTCGAGACTCCTTCTTTGCTGCCCTTTTCCCCAGTCTCAGATATGAAAGCTCATTTTTTGATGGCTATGTGAATCAGCAAACTACTTTGCCAATGTTCTTTAGACAATATGAAAGAGCTTTAGAGAGTTCATTTGAGAGGGAAGTAGAAGCTGATTTTGATACAATATGCACCACCCCAGTGCTGAGGACACCTTCCCCTATGGAACAACAAGCTGCTAGCTTGTACTCAAAGAGAATATTCTCAAAATTTCAAGAGGAACTGGTCGAGACATTTGTATATACTGCCAATAAAGTTGATGGAGATGGGCATAGCAGTACGTACCGGGTGGCTAAGTTCGAGGATGACCACAAAATCTATTTTGTGTCACTGAATATTGTAGAAATGAAAGCTAATTGTAGCTGTAAGATGTTTGAGTATTCTGGCATCCTTTGTAGACATATTTTGACAGTTTTTACTGTAACAAATGTACTGACCTTGCCATCACATTATATATTAAAGCGGTGGACCAGGAATGCTAAAAGCTCGATTGTAGCTGATGAGCAAAGCAAGCTGCAGGGTCATGAATCTTTGACGAATAGATATAATAATTTATGCAAGGAAGCAATTAGATTTGCTGAGGAAGGGGCTATATCATTAGAGACATACAGTGCAGCACTTGTTGGTCTCAGAGAAGGAGGGAAGGAGGTTGCTGGTGTTAAAAAAAGTGTAGCAAAAGTTGCTCCTTCTAGCTCACAGGTTAGTGGTGTTGCCTACGATGATCGGAGAACACCCTCAGGAAATCCCGAAATAGCCCCGCTACTTTGGCCCCGTCAAGATGAAACAATACAGCAATTTAATCTTAACGATGCTGGTGTTTCTAATCAAAGGATTTCAGATCCAAATGTCTCGCACATGGCCCCGGTTTCTCTTAACCACGATGGTGGTCATACTGATAACATGGTATTAGAAATACTACGAAATGTATGTAGAAAAGGATTCTATTAGAACAATGCATTTTAATCTCTCATTTTTCATTGCTCTACAGCTGATGCTTCGTTGTCTTAAGTCAATGACTTGGGTAATGGAGAGTAAGAATTTGAATCCAGCTGATAAGGTCGCTGTAATTAACCTAAAGGTATGTGCTTCCAATTATTTTATGACCTCATTCCAAAATTAGTTATAGGCCACTGGCTTCTTTACCTATTATGCTGTCCTTATTTTATGTGAAAGTCCAAAGTTATTGTTAGCTGAAAGAGAATTACAGCAATATACATTGATCAAGAACAATCATATGATTCTAGGTGGAGTCTGAAGAACACGCATGCATACCCCATTATGGTCAAGTTCCTGTTTGTGTATGAGAAAATTTTGCAACTGATGGTCTTTTGAAGTATAAATATAACTACATATATTTCCTTTATTCTGCAGTACTTGTTGTACTTCAATTAAGATCTTGCATCTAGTCAGTTTCCTGAATCCCCTTTGAGTCAATAATTCCATATAATGCTCCTAAATATAGATGTAGAAGTAAAGTAATGCATGCTGTTACGATCCCACATCGGTTCCACATGAAAGTGTGGAAGGGTATATAAGTGGGAGTCAATCCTTGACCTTTGACCATGGTTTTGGGTTAAGTTAGGGCTCCATATCTTATATTCCTAACAATTGGCGCTGTCTGTGGGAAAAGTTCGGGCGGGCTGCGGAATGGGGCTACCCGATGGTGGGCCCAGGGGTTGCCACCTCGGATGTGGGCCCAAGGGGTGTTGCCACCCGTGAAGTGGGCCTTGGCATATGGGTTGCCACCCGGAGTGTGCCGTCCGTGGACGTCCGGCTTTAAGGGGGGTCGATTGTTACGATCCCACATCGGTTCCACATGAAAGTGTGGAAGGGTATATAAGTGGGAGTCAATCCTTGACCTTTGACCATGGTTTTGGGTTAAGTTAGGGCTCCATATCTTATATTCCCAACACATGCGTCTAAATTTCTTATCTTGGTTGCTTGTGCAGTTACAAGATTATGGCAAGACTCCAGCAGGAGAGTCGGAGGTGAAGTTTTCACTCTCAAGGGTTACATTGGAGCCCATGTTGAGGTCGATGGCCTACATCAGTGAACAGCTCTCTACCCCTGTCAATAAGGTTGCTGTCATCAATTTGAAGGTCTGTGGTTCTCAAATTCGATACTTTATATAATATGATACAATTGAGCTTAATATACACACAATTTTTATGCTGATTTTAAAGGTTAAATGACTTTAACTCTAGAACTGCAAGATAGGCTAAATATACTGACAGGATCTCTAAAAGTAATTATGTGAGCAATATGTTCAATGATAACATCATCTAAACGTTAGAGTAGTTTCTTCAAGGCAATTACTTACCATAGCGTAATATAGTTGTAAGTAATCCTACAATAGGAGAAGGTTTGTTAATTGATCAATATGAAATACGTCATGAACCTGTTTCTGGATTAGTCATAAACTTGATTTCAATTTTTAAGGAGTGGAATCTCGCTATATCTTTTATTAGGCTTTGTCATGTTTTTCCCTGTTTATCTTATCTGTATTTCCATATAACTGGCTTCTAATAAACTTGATGTGAATGTTGTGTTGGTTCAGAATTTTTGAGAAATATGAGTCAATCTAGGATTTCAGGTTAGGTGTTTTTTGTACGATGAAGCATTGATAAAAGAACAGTTGTCTTTACTCATCCGGTGGAAATTCACAATCATATTGGTGCAAGTTAATATCCTTTATATGTGTTTTACACAATAAATGTTCTGTTTTTTATTCAGCTTCAAGACACGGATACAACTTCAGGAGAATCAGAAGTTAAATTTCAGGTGTCCAGAGATACTTTAGCTGCCATGTTGAGATCAATGGCCTATATCCGTGAGCAGCTTTCAAATGCAGTAAGGATTTCTAACCTGCTGGGAAAACATCTTTTGTTTTGTCAAAAGTCATTGCCTAATTCTGAAACTGGATTATGTAATTATCCTTTTGATGATTGTGATAACTCAATGAATATATTTTGTGTTTTTTTTTAAAGGAGAATATATTTTGTGCTTGATTAATGAATAGGTAGGTATTTTCTCTACATCCTGTTTTTTCGGCTTATCACATAGTAGTATTATTTAATACTCCCTTCCGTCCAATATTACTAGGCCTATTTGATTGGGCACGGGTTTTAAGAAAGTGGGTATATTGTGTGTAAAGTAAAGTTATTTGTAAGTTGAGAGTGTAAGATATTTTCTTTTTAGAAAATTAAATTAGACATCCATAAAATGAAAATAGGCCTAGTAAAATTTGATGGAGGTAGTAATATATATGCGTTACAAAATGCAGCAGCAAACTTGAAATTCAATCTGATTCATGATTATGCAAATTGATTTGATGGCATAGCCTAATCTAACATGCATGATTGATTGTTCAGTCTACTGTCTTCCCTCTTTGACATATATTCTTGAAATTTTGCTTTTCCTTGTGCTTATTTCCTTTTATCTGTCAATAAATATTGATACATTATACTATTACGCCTGGTAAACGTACTTATTTGACCTGATGTGCCATTAAGCGGCATTTGTTGATTTTTTTGGTATGCTACTGAAATTAGATTGTAAATCTAACTAGAGAATTTTCTCATTATAAGAGAGGCCTGCCTCCGTTTCCTTCTTGTGGAATGACATCATTTACACTGATGATACATGTTAATTATGATCGACAAATACTTCTATGCACCAGTTGTCTGATTCTATGATCCATAATTTGCTTTTATTAATTACCATTACCTCCCTCGTTTGTCACCTTTTTCTGATTCCTATGTTTGTCTCATGGCAGACGAAGCCCAAACAAGACACCCATTCAAAAAGGCCACGGAAGTAGATATCATCTCATTCCTATGTACGTACTGAAGCTGAGGAACAGGTTGGATGGAACATTCTCATACGAGTTTCCACTATCATGTAACACGATAGAATCATGTTTGCTATTGCATGCTTGTAAATGTAATTTTTTTTCTTCCAATAGGGCAGAGTTTGTGTGTGTGTTGTTCTTAGTCATGGTCTCCACATTGTACCACAATCAGATGAATCCCTTGTATATTTATGTAGTTTGTTTTTTAGGAACTAGTACAGCATTGTTACCATACTGCTATTTTTTATACACACACTAGTATTACAGTATTACTACATTCCCATGATTGAAATTGGGATTTTGAGCCTAATCATTTCCTTGCATTTTTTTGATACAATTAACACTTATATTTTGGTTGGGATTCTGGATTCCAATTTTCCGTCGATTACATCAATGTACCATTTTCATTTGTTGTATGTAGGATGAAACCAGTAGGGTATCTACCCGAATCTGAAGCCTGTTAAAAATATATGTACTTTACTTCATTGCGAGGTTAAGTTTTATTACATGCGTAGTGTCAAATTTGATTAATAACTTTTGACGAGGCACAATTCTTTTGCGAATCAAAAAAGTTAAGATAAAATTTCGCGGAAAGTAAATTCACTCATATTAAGTTGTTTATTCATCGAGTTTGAGTAAGGACCATGACTAGAGGGAGGGAGGGGTATAAGAAAAATAATTAAATGAATTAATTTTATATCTCTCTACAAGTTCAGACTTTTAGACGAGTTGAAATTCTTTTATGGTATCACATAAGCAGGGGGACATTATTATTTTAAATAATTACTTAAATTTGTTTATATATTCTTATTACATTCGTAGTGGACATATAAATTTGAGTGTACAAGTTGACACATGATTATAGCGGTGTGTTTGATACTCTATTATGTAAAATCATTTTTCCCCCCAAAAGTAGTGAATAGTTTTTGGGAATGAGTATGTATAGAGTGAAATTGATTCATAAATGAATTATTGAAGGATATTAGTTGTTTTACTAAAGAGTATTAGTTATTTCCATTGAAAAATATTAGTTTTTTTTTCACTCAAGAGCATTAGTTGTTTATTGGAAATGAACTAAGATTTTTTAGTGAAAAAACTAATACTCTCCAATGAAAACAATTAATACACTTTAATGAAAACAAATAATACATTTCAATAATTCATGTATGAACCATTTTCACTCTATCCAAGTCTACCTCATTTTGCAGAGTTTGCAATCTGCCACTACAAGAAACTAAAGAATTGTCTAGAAAAAATTTTCAACAAAAAAGTTCGTAGTAAGAATTGTCTACAATTTGCCTACGAAATTTTCTAATTATGAAAGTTTCTACAATTCTCAACCTAGAAACAACTTGCCTTCGGAATTAATTTGCTACGAAATAAAATCCCCAAGTATAATTACCTACAAGTCATCTGCCTACAAAATTTTACCTACAATACAATTAAAAAAAAATTGTAGGCAATTTGTAGGTATTCCCCACTACGAATTTTTTGGTTGGAAATTTCGTAGCTATATTGGCAATTTCCATAGACAATTTTATGTTTTTTTGTAGTGCACATATATATATATATATATATATATATATATATATATATATATATATATATATATATATATATATATTTCATTGTACATGTTTCTCTATATATGTAAAATTTTATAGTGATAAAGAATGCTACTATTTTAGTCCTTTTGTTGACGATGAATGCAATGTAGAATATCCTTGAGATATTAAAGATAATCATTTCTAGAATGTGAAATAGTCATAAAGTTGAAAATATGAACAAATGCCACTCCCACCAGATGAAACACTAGATATATTAAACAAAAGTTTCCTGAGGTTTTCTTTTGATAGCTACATTCCCCGAGTAATATCTAAGGTGGTCAGGCAGATTAATTTATACTTAATTATTTTATGGTCTTTAACACACACACTTATATACACCATTGTGCAATTCAAATGTTTTTTACAAAGTTAACTCTATCGTTACTGAAAAATTATCTCAGTCATTAGAGTGTATTTTTTTCTACAATAATTGGATAATTTTACCTTGCTTATTCTTGAAAAGTCACTGTTAAACTCAATTTTCAGTGATAACAAGATAATTTTTCAATAATAACAAATGCAATTAAAAAAGAAAATTGAATTGTATAATACACCTGATGCACTATAGAATTATATATATAAAAGAGTCACTATACTAGAAAAACAAAAAAAGGAAATGCATTTAAGAAATAAAAGAATAGTGATAAAAATCAAATTAATCACTAATTTAATTAAATCGAGTAAAATATCTTAATATACATTGTATATACGTATATTTTGATACTTAATTGATTTGTCTTGATAATTGCTTTTCAGCAAGTCGTAGATCAAGAAAAGTAAAAGGACATTTAAATAAGGCTCCACTTGATAGAGTAGATAAAAATAAGGGGCATGAGTATATGGATATTAATTTAGTATGGGGAAGAGGGTAATATCTTGTTTGGTAGCACATATAAAAAATTCTTACAAATCTAAATTTCTTACTTGGTAGAAAGTATAATTAGTAGGAAAATATTGAAAATACCATATTGCCCTTCTTAACTTCCAATGAAACTTGCAGAAACTTCAAGAACCCAAAATCTAATTCATACAAAATTGAAGAACCCAGAACAACCAATGTTAATTTACATCCAATTTTACAGAACCCAATTTGCTTTAGGAATAATTAACTACACATATTCGTTGCTCCAATTGCCAATTCATCATTCACCTTTTCAAATAATAAAACTCCCAAATTCTCATCCCAATGGAATCGAAAGATAGAAATAAAAATTACACAATTCATTGCAAATTGAATATAAAATGCAGGAAAACAAACAAACAAAGAACTAGAGTTGGGATAGCGGTGGAGGAGGCGTGGTGGCAACAAGTGAAACACGGTGATAACAAGAGACCCAGCACGAGCGGATTCTTCATAACCCAGTGGAGGTGCGATGATAACAAGAGAAGCGACACGAGCAGAATAGGCGCGGCAGAAACGGGGCTGTTGCGCCCACGTTGACGATGATCGTGGAGGTGAGATGGTGGTGGCGGCAGCTGCGGAGCTGGAGTAGATGTTAAATGGGGATTTAAACCAAAATCGTCCTGTAACTTTTTACCTTTATTGAAATGGTCCTGTATCTATTTGCTTTATTGATTTAGTCCTGTATTTTTTCAAAATTCGCCAATTTCGTCCTAATTGGCCGGAAAGACATAAAACTGTATCGTTTTGGTCACGTGCAGGCCACATGATCACGTTTTCCGGCGAGAATGTAAGATGTGACATTATTTTACGACGTGGCACGCTGAGTGGAAAATTTTGGCAATTAAAATAATAATGATAATAATAAGTTAAATATTCCAACTCATTTATTTGAATAAAAATTAATATAAATAAAACAGTTAAAATAAATTTAAATTTTAAAATCCTTAGAAATTAGATTAGAAGTTAATACCAATGAAATGAAAAAATTAGCGTTAGGAAAGTGGAAAAAAATCATGTGTTTTTTAGTGGAAATTGAAAATTAACGTTACAAAGAATTGGGCAGAGGTTTTTCAGCGGTTTACCGCATAAATCGGAGTTCCCGGAGAATGACTCTTTGTTTTGATTAAGGAAGGGGATTGATTCGGGGATTGGGCCGGTCAAATTGTTGAACGAGAGATCTACGGTGGCGTTTGTGGGTATTTTGGAAGTGAATTCCGACGGGATTTGGCCGGAGAGTCTGTTGTAGGAAACATTTAGGTATGATAAATTAGCGCCGCCGAAGCCCGACGGCAGTGATCTGTTGATCAAATTGGAAGACAAATTGAGGAATCTAATCGAATTGACCCGTTTAGGAAGTGGGACAGAGAAGTAATTATTCTTCAACGAAACTACGGTTAAATTCAAATTAAATTAAAATAAATGAGTTGGAATTTTTAACTTATTATTTTTATTATTATTATTATTATTTTAATTGACAAATTTTCACTCAGCGTGCCACGTCGTAAAATAATGCCACATCGTACATTCTCGCCGGAAAACGCGATCACGTGGCCGAAACGACACCGTTTTATGCCTTTTCCGGGCAATTAGGACGAAATTGGCAAATTTTAAAAACATACAAGACTAAATCAATAAAGCAAATATATACATGATCATTTCAATAAAGGTTAAAAGTTAATGGACGATTTTAGTTTAAATCCCTATTAAATGTATAGAGGGAAGAACATTTGAGAGGCAAGGGCACTGAATGGAAATAAATATACTGTTCAATCAATATGGAAATTGTAAAAGGGGGTAGGCCTTATAAATTTTATTGAGGAGAACAGGGTTTGGGCGTAATATGACCCCAAATTGTACCGGGCCAGGGTATTAAATCCGGATCCAATAATAAAATAGTATGGCCTACCAAATAGACCTGAGGTTGTAATAAACCTGGTATTATGGCCTAATATAGCGTACCAAGCTGGGCCTAAGAGAAAACTCTCTAAAGTATCCTAATTAAATTTTATAGGAAAAATATTTTTTTTACCTTTAAAAAAAAAAACAACTCTCTTTATTAAAAAAAAAAAAAAGATGTAAAAAGACCAAAAAGAGTTATTTTGAAAAGAGAGCAAAAAAAGAATTTGCTATATAAAATTTAGGGCATATAAAATTTTCTCCCTTTACAGTTTACATAATCAAGTGGCAAATTGAAGTTTGCAATGCCCATAAGTTGATGGTGGGATAGGATTTCTACTCAATTCTCTACTTACCGAAAAATCACAAGGTTGATAAATTGAGAATAAATTTGGGGCAAGTAAAAGAAAAATATGTTAATCCAAAATCACGTATTTTTTTTTCATTTTCAAATATTACATGTAAAGTATTATTGCTTTAAAAACAAGTAAACATTAACATTTTGTATACTAAATAATTATACTTGAAATAAAAAAATGTTTATGTGAACCCATAACCAAAGACCTACTATTGGAAATAAGATGATGATTAGCAAGTGGTAACTCTATAAAACCGAAATTTAATCAAGATTATGTCTTTCTTAAGACTATCCCATGTAAGAAATCTAAACTAAATAATTAAATTTACCTTCAAGATAGCAGCAACCTGAGATGACATGTCAATAATACAGTTAAGTTAAAGTTAACTAGAAAAGCATGTGTCTGGTATTTTTTTTAAATTTATTTATATCTAACTTTATTAATTTAAATGGAGTATTAATTTACATTAGTTAATTTAATTTAATTTAAAAGAACAAACAATTAAGTAGCAATTTTATAAGCTCGGAGTATTAGATTTGGACGAGGTAGCATGTAGCTGGCCTGAAGGAATGTTTGCCAAATTTCCTTTTTTGCCCTTTCTATTTCCATCCCTTTTTAATGTTGGCTTGGACCAAAAAGATTGGCTTGTACAGAGACAAACTTCCAAGTTTATAAATGAGGCAGTATATCTATATTCCACATATATTTGTGATTGTGAAGTGTCATATGTGAAGTATGAAGTCTACTGAACTTAATTCAATAAGGAGCTATGTTGATGAAGTGTTAGCCGTGGGAGTTAGTCTATTTGGGGTATCAGTAGAGTTATATCAGATGAGGTTCATCAGATGAGGTCTAACAGTGGAGTCCTAACAGTGGAGGTCTAGACCGGAAGTCATCTGATGTTAAGTGACCAAGTCAGCTGAGGTCAAGTCATCTGATATAAAGTACAAAGACGTGAAACACCAAGTTGAAGCTAACTGAAGGCGGTTCTAACTGAATCAACTGAAGCGGTTATTGGAGTTTGTTAGCCAGCTGGATAACTGCTTTACTTATGAGGTAGTTACAACTGAATCAAGTTAGAGATTCAGCTCAATCTCTGTATCTATAAAAGGGGATTTCTCAGCTGAGAAAAGAACTTAGAACTTAGAACTTGTGATCATCTTTGAGAGCAAACACAGAAGAGTTTGAGTGCTCTGTAACTTGTAACTTCCATTTTCTTTCTTTAGTGAAAAGTCTATCCTCTCGGATCCCGTGGACGTAGGAGTATTCATCTCCGAACCACGTAAATCTGGTGTTCTTGTGTGATTTTCAATTCCGTTCTTATTGCATTTGATTCCGATTCCCGGAAACAAGTTTTCTTGTGAATCCGAAACCGTGATTAACAAGTGGCGCCGTCTGTGGGAAGCAATCATGGCTGCAACTAAGTTCGATATTGAGAAGTTCACGGGGAAGAACGATTTCAGCTTATGGAAGATCAAGATGAAGGCACTCCTGGTACACAATGGGTTGTACGAAGCCTTGTTGCCACCGGCTCAGGTGGCTTCTGGATCTAATCCGGCGAAGGTGGAGGAGAACAAGAGGAAGGCGCATAGTGCCCTTATCTTGTGTCTTGGGGACAAGCCATTGAGGGAAGTATCGAAGGAGGAAACCGCTCTTGGGATCTGGAATAAGCTGGAGCAGTTATACCAGACCAAGTCTGTTACGAACAAGTTATACATGAAACAGAAGCTTCAAGTCTTCAAAGTGAGTGAAGATAAGAATCTTGGTGATCAGTTGGACGAGTTCAACAGATTGGTGGATGATCTGGAGAGTTTGGATGTTACAATTGATGATGAAGACAAGTCATTAATGTTGTTAAATTCTCTACCTAAGTCTCTGGAAAATTTCAAGGATGCCTTACTATTTGGAAGACAAGATCAGGTGATGTTTGATGATGTTCAAACTGCCCTGAAAACCAAGTTTCTACAGATCCAAGCTGATGGGAAGAAGCCTGCTGAAGGATTGAATGTGCAATCCAAGAAGAAGAAGGGGTTTCAGTCCAAGAAGAAGGATGGTGGAAAAGGGAATAAGGGTGGGAAGAAATCTGATTTTGTTGAGAAGAGGAAGTGTTTCACTTGCCATAAGGAAGGTCATCTGAGAAAGAATTGCCCTGAAAGAAAGAAGAAAGACAATCAAGGTGATCAAGATGGAGATGCAGCTGTTGTGGAGGTTGAAGGATATGATAGTGCAGAGGTCTTGATGGTTAGTCATGAGAGGCTAAGTCAAGAATGGGTCCTGGACTCTGGGTGTACTTTTCATATGTGTCCACATGAAGACTGGTTCCTGGATCTTGAGAAAACTGATGGAGGTCTTGTTCTTTTGGGTAATGATGAGAGCTGTAGAGTGCAAGGATCTGGTTCTATCAAGATCAAGATGTTTGATGGGGTGGATAGGATCTTATCTGATGTCAGGTTTGTTCCTGAGTTGAAGAGAAATCTTGTTTCTCTTGGTACATTGAATTCTAAGGGCTTTGAATTCAAGACAGACAAGGGAAGTCTGTCAATAACCAAATCTGGAAGGATTGTCATGAAGGGGGCTATCAAGAATGGTTTGTATACTTTGATTGGAAGAACTGTTACAGGGTCAGCTGATGTTACCATGGGGTCTTCTGAGGTTAACTTGTGGCACAAGAGATTGGCACATGTTGGTGAGAAGGGCCTGGTGGAGTTATCCAAGAAGGGAGCAATCCCTGGGAAGAGGATATGTAAGCTGGAATTCTGTGAGAGGTGTGTTCTTGGGAAATCAAAGAAGCAAGCATACCAGAAGGGGAAGCATACCACCAAGGAGGTTATGGATTATATACATTCTGATGTATGGGGCCCAGCAAGGGTATCCACTCATGGTGGAGGCAGGTATTTCCTTACCCTTATTGATGATTATTCCAGAAAAGTTTGGGTTTACATTCTTAAACAGAAGAGTGATGCCTTCTCTAAGTTCAAAGAATGGTTGATTGAACTTGAGAATAAGAGAGGCAGGACTATCAAGCACTTAAGGACTGATAATGGGCTTGAATTCCTATCAGAGGAGTTTCAACAATTCTGTAGGGAGAAGGGTATTACTAGGCATAAAACTGTTCCTTCAAACCCCCAGCAGAATGGTCTAGCAGAGAGGATGAATAGAACTATTCTGGAAAGGGTTAGGTGTATGTTATCTGATGCTCACTTACCTAAGAGTTTTTGGGGGGAAGCTGTTAACACAACTGTGTATCTCATTAATAAAGTGCCATCATCTGCTATTGAGTTTAAAACCCCAGATGAGGTTTGGTATGGAAAGATATCAGATTACTCAAAGTTGAAAGTTTTTGGGTGCCTAGCTTATGTTCATGTGAGGCAAGACAAACTTGAACCTAGAGCCTTAAAATGTGTATTCATTGGGTATCCCAAAGGTGTTAAGGGGTATAAGTTGTGGTGTCTGGAGCCTGGAAACCAGAAGTGTATTACCAGTAGAGATGTAGTGTTCAATGAATCACAGATGGGATACAAGTCTGGTGGAGGTAATGGAGGACCATCAGCTGAGGAGATGGATGGTGTTATTTCTGAGCCAATTACTCAAGTAGAGGTGGAGCCTGATCATGACAAGCATGATAGCTCATCTGGTTCTGAACCAGAGCAAGCACCAGGGGAGAATGAGTCATCAGATGAGGATAGTGCACCAGTAGAGGAGGAAGAAGAAGTGCCAGAAGCAGACTTGAGAAATTATAGTTTGACAAGAGACAGATCCAGAAGACAAATACATCCTCCAGTAAGGTTTGGCCGTGTGGATCTGGTCTCCTATGCACTTGTTACAGCAGAAGCCATAGAGTACCAGGAACCTAAAAGCTACAGGGAAGCCCTTGAGTGTGATGATAGGGAGTCATGGATTACAGCCATGACAGAAGAGATGGAGTCTCTTAAGAAGAATCAAACTTGGATTCTTGTTGATAAGCCACCTAGGCAGAAGCTAATCAGTTGTAAATGGCTGTTTAAAAGGAAGCTTGAATCTGGTTTGAAAGATCAGGTGAGGTTTAAAGCCAGGCTAGTTGCCAGAGGATTCACTCAGAGGGAAGGAATTGATTACAATGAGGTTTTCTCACCTGTTGTTAAGCATTGTTCAATCAGGCTACTTCTCAGTAGAGTTGTCCAAGAGGATCTGGAGCTACAACAACTTGATGTAAAGACAGCTTTTCTGCATGGTGATCTTATTGAGGATCTGTACATGCACCAGCCAGAAGGGTTTGTTGAACCAGGGAGTGAAGGGAAAGTGTGCCTGCTCAAGAAATCATTGTATGGCCTCAAGCAAAGTCCAAGGCAGTGGCACAAGAAGTTCAATGAAGTTATGCTATCCATTGGTTTTGTAAGGAGCAAGTATGACACTTGTGTATACCTTGAAAGGCAAGGTAGTGATGTGATAGCCTATCTTCTGATCTATGTAGATGACATGCTTATTGCCAGTAAAAGCCTTCTGAAGATTCAGAGTATCAAAAGGAAGCTAAGTGCTAGATTTGATATGAAGGACTTGGGAAATGCTAAGAGGATTCTTGGAATGGATATTCTTAGGGACAGAAAAGGTGGAAGACTATTCTTATCCCAGAAGAGTTACATTGAGAAGGTCCTGAAGAGGTTTAACATGCATGAGAGTAGAGCTGTGTCAACTCCTCTGGGACAACAGTTCAAATTATCTAAGGAAATGGAACCAAAGTCTGATGAAGAGAAGAAGACTATGATGAAAGTACCTTATGCAAGTGGGGTTGGAAGCCTGATGTATGCTCTGGTCTGTAGCAGACCAGATTTAGCTTATTCATTGAGTATGGTGAGCAGATACATGGCTAATCCTGGAAGATTACATTGGGAAGCTTTGAAATGGATCTTCAGATACCTTAAAGGGTCATCTGATCTGGGATTGATGTTTGAGAGGATGACTGACCAGAAGAGTCCACTGGAAGGTTTTGTAGATTCTGATTTTGCTGCTAATCTGGATACCAGAAGATCTTTAACAGGGTATATCTTTACACTTTACAATACTGCTGTGAGCTGGAGATCTGTTCTGCAGAGTGGAGTTGCTTTATCTACTACAGAAGCAGAGTTTGTTGCAGTGTCAGAGGCTGTTAAGGAGGTTTTGTGGTTGAAAGGCATAATCAAGGATTTTGGCATAAACCAAAGGGCTGTGGTTGTTCATTGTGATAATCAGAGTGCAGTACATCTGGTTAAACATCAAGTGTTCCATGAGAGATCAAAGCACATTGATGTAAGGTTGCATTTTGTGAGGGAAATCATTGATAAAGGAGTGGTTCTCATCCAGAAGATATCTACAGATGACAATGCTGCAGATATGTGTACAAAATCTTTACCAGGTACTAAATTCAAGTTTTGTGTTGAATTGGTAAAGATGAGTGTATGGGATGTTCCTTAGGCCCAAGCTGGAGCATGGAGGAGAGGAGGAGAGGATTGATACTTCTCATCTGAGGTGGAGAATTGTGAAGTGTCATATGTGAAGTATGAAGTCTACTGAGCTTAATTCAATAAGGAGCTATGTTGATGAAGTGTTAGCCGTGGGAGTTAGTCTATTTGGGGTATCAGTAGAGTTATATCAGATGAGGTTCATCAGATGAGGTCTAACAGTGGAGTCCTAACAGTGGAGGTCTAGACCGGAAGTCATCTGATGTTAAGTGACCAAGTCAGCTGAGGTCAAGTCATCTGATATAAAGTACAAAGACGCGAAACACCAAGTTGAAGCTAACTGAAGGCGGTTCTAACTGAATCAACTGAAGCGGTTATTGGAGTTTGTTAGCCAGCTGGATAACTGCTTTACTTATGAGGTAGTTACAACTGAATCAAGTTAGAGATTCAGCTCAATCTCTGTATCTATAAAAGGGGATTTCTCAGCTGAGAAAAGAACTTAGAACTTAGAACTTGTGATCATCTTTGAGAGCAAACACAGAAGAGTTTGAGTGCTCTGTAACTTGTAACTTCCATTTTCTTTCTTTAGTGAAAAGTCTATCCTCTCGGATCCCGTGGACGTAGGAGTATTCATCTCCGAACCACGTAAATCTGGTGTTCTTGTGTGATTTTCAATTCCGTTCTTATTGCATTTGATTCCGATTCCCGGAAACAAGTTTTCTTGTGAATCCGAAACCGTGATTAACAGTGATGACTTCTTTCTTAAGACATAATTAACTAAACAAAAGAAATACTTAAAAAAAAAAAAAAAAAAGAACTAAACAAAACTAAACAAAAGAAATCGGATTCCTACATAATTAAACTTATAATTTTCCAATTTTTCTCCGAAACAATGACTTGTAATAATTTTTTATTTTTAGTTTCATCAACTTGGACTCTAGAATTTAATAGGTTGGAAGTTATTTTCAAAATTTTGGCCCTCTAATTATGGACCATCCCCTCAAGAAAATATAGCCTGCAGGACCATTTATTGATCAACCACGATTACCAAACACACTAATTACACCGTAACTATCTATATTAATTGCAAACATTTAATATTTTTGGTAACGGGTCACCCCATAATGATTTCGATGATTTTAAATAATGAAGTCAAGAATCCGCAACCATATATCTGCGAATCCATAAATCTTGTTCTCATGCTATAGTACATAAATCACACTAATTCATGTGTGGTGGTCTTTAATCAATTGAAAATAATGTACACATAGGGGATTGTGAACCAATAACCATAAACAGAGTTAGGGGTCTTGACACTTGATCCCCGTGAAATTTTATTTTTTCTTAAATATTGTATTATAAAATTTTAAAATGTCATTTAATAAAAAAATAAATACTTCTATTTTTTCTTTAAAATTAATAATTATTATTGTAATATATATAGTTTTACAAACCATTGCAAGCAGGAAAACACTGTGAGCCACCTCTGGTTTCATCTTTCTTTTGCGTGGCTTAGTAAAAGTAGAGTGACAATTTTCATTAGAATCTCCACCTTTGGAATTACATACTATTGAACTCGACGATCCACCAAGTTTTGAAAAACTTGACACAATAACTATTGACTTCACAAGACAAATAGAAGAAAAACAAAAAAGATACTCTCAATGCAGGAGATAAAATAGAGGCTTTCAACTCATAAGAGATATATAAAACAGATCGTCGCCGATCCTTAGAGTTCGTGAATGGAACAAAAAAACATTGAACACGAACAAAAATCAGGATAAGCAGATAGCAAATCTTAAAAAAAAATCGTAAAAGAAAATGTAAATAATACCTTTAATAATTGAGATAATTAGTAGATCGTATCAGAGAAGATAGAGAGACAAACAGCGTCGCTGTCGGCAATTCCTTCTTGAGCCGAAACCCTAATAATAGCAGCATGGTGTACACTTGAAGTATAGAAATACGTAAGTTTATGACAAGATTATTATCAAAGAATGTCAAAAAAATTTAGTGATTTTGACAATACAGTCTCATATGCACCAAGTGCACGGTGCACTCACTCAACAGTTGATACTGTATACACTGAAAAGTTAGTCTCAATCACACTGAAAAGTTTACACTGAAAATCAGTTTTCAATGTAAACTTTTCTTTTCAGTGTAAACTTTTCAGTGTGATTGAGACTAACTTTTCAGTGTATACATTATCAACTGTTGAGTGAGTGCATCATACACCAAATGCACAAGAGACTTACTCTAATATTAGATCGAAATCAATAATTATTATTTTTTATTTAGGACCCGGAACAAAATTTGCGGTCACGTGCTCACTTGTATACTCCACCGGTTCGGGGTACGTAAGTATATATATTATATTACAATTAATTGTTGACTGTAAATCTGGTAATTAGAAAAGACCCTTAGGCTATCTAGCCAATTCACATCTGGAACCGAATATATCTAGCACTAATCTTCGCATGGGAATTAATTGACCATAATTTTTTTTTATTTGAACGTGTGTAACCAAATTAACAAGTCAAAGCATATAGCTAGATATAGCCTTCCCTAGAATGACTTTGAACTCTTACTTCCATTATTAATCTCGAGGACCTAAGTCTGCAAGACTTGAATATTTCTTTCCAAGTATTAACGTCAAACTACTCTACTCCACCACCACCACCACCACCCGTCGCGTTTTTTAGTCGGCAAACATGGCGGCGGGTGGCGGAGGAGGAACAAAGCGATCACTAGAAGAAACTCCCACTTGGGCTCTCGCCGCAGTTTGTTTTGTATTCATCTTTTTAGGCATTTTTATCGAATACTTGATTCATCTTGCTGGCCATGTAAGTGCCTTTTTTTTTTTTTTTTTGATTTCATATTTCATAATATTCATCAATTTAAACATAGATGTGCTTTAACACGTGTGTATATGTAGTGGCTCAGAAAACATAAGAAAGCTGCTCTGTATGAAGCAATAGAGAAGCTCAAGTCAGGTTAATTTGTAGAATTTCGGAAATTTATAAAGAAAGAAATATAGAATTCATGTAATGTTGATTAATATATGTTTTGTTTGCAGTTTTGATGCAGCTAGGATTTATGTCACTAATATTAACAGTGACTCAAGGATGGATATCGAAAATATGCATCCCAAATAAATTGGCAAATTCGATGCTGCCTTGCGGAAGCCATATTCAAAGTGTGACAGCTTTAGAGCATGATCTAATATTCAATCATCATGGTCGTAGTCGTAGAGTATTAGCTGCTTCAAATTCTCTTGATCATTGTGGCTCTAAGGTTTGTACATATACAACTGACACATTAATTAATTGGTTAAAATACCTCTTTCTAATTTCTCAATTTTATATCGGTTCAATAATACGTGACATAATCGGGATCGGAAAGGAATGATTCATGGGGTTTCAATTTCGGACTATTATATATTTTATTCACACTTAAATGTTTATTTATGTTGTAATTAATTAATACTCTTATTGATGACCAACATATTTACAGGGAAAGAGTTCATTGATGTCAGAAGGGGGGATGAATGAGCTTAATATATTCATCTTTGTGTTAGCAGCCATGCAGATTATCTATAGTCTGGCCACTATGGCCTTAGGAAGGGCCAAGGTGCGTATATATATATATATATATTTACTGTTCAAAAATTAAAAAATATTTAAATTATATCCATAGATTTTTGTATTCATAATATAATTTCTTCTTGCCTAACAGATGAAGAGGTGGAAAACATGGGAGAAGGAGACTCAAACGGTAGAATACATGGCAGCCAATGGTAATTTACATTAATATTTTATCATATTATATATTTACATGTGGTGAATGTATACTAATACGATCGATGTACTACCGTACCATATATTCATGATAATAATAACAGCTATAACTAATTATTAAATACATGCATTTACAGATCCTGAAAGATTCAGATATACTAGACAAACAACATTCGGGAGGCGACACGTCAGCAATTGTACTACAAATATTGCTGCTCACCTCTGGATTGTGAGTATTTTGTTTCTCTAACCCCTTTCCTTCCTTAATTAATTACAACTATATTTTACTATTATTGACTTGTGTTTTTATTATTGAAAGTATTACCCATGCAATTTTGATGTAGAAATGTTTTTTCCGGCAATTCTTTCACTCTGTGGCCAAAGTCGATTATTTCACTCTGCGGCATGGGTTTATTTCGGTTAGTTTTATTCAGTTAATTATATATATGCCTTATTCTAGTTTATCGGTCAAATATATTGAATAGTTCCGTATATAAGTGTGATTGCTAAACAATATATATGTGAACTTTCGTAGGCTCATTTATCAACAAATAGTTTCAATTTTCGGAAGTATATACAACGATCTTTGGAGGACGATTTCAAAGCTGTCGTTGGCATAAGGTATATAAAATCATCTATTATTGTACTTGTTGTCCTCCAAATTAATTTCATAAAAAGAAATACCAGTATATAGAAGTTTAAAATCAATTGAAGGTTCGAAAGATAAGCCAACTATCAGTTCAAAATATACAAGAACTTTTTCCACTATCAAATTAGATACTTATAAAATTATTTAAATATATTGGTTATTAACGAATCACCTTCAAAAGACGTACATGTTTGGTTTATTGTAAATTTGTAAGTACTAGTCAAGAAGAAATTGAAACTTTATAAAACTATAATTCTCCCTCCGCATAAACTTAGAGATTAATCATTGCATTTTCCCTCATAAAATTATAAAAATTGAATCTATGCATATAAGCCATTCCGATCTTAAAATAAAACAACCTTTTTTTTTTTCTTACAAACCTATCTGTTGAAAATATGGGTAACTGAGTTCTAATTAAAAGATAATCTTATGGGTATTGAGAGGATAGTTATTAGGGTTTTAATTAACTTCTAAATTTTAAATACTCCAAAGAAATATGATATAAAGTATAATACTATATATACAGAGAAATCGGACGAATTTTAACTTCTATTAATATTTGTTTTATTCCAATGCCGGACAGCCCAATGATGTGGTTTTTGGTGGTTATATTCTTGCTGGTTGACGTACATGGTAAGTAAGATGTTCGATTAATTTGGTATTGCATTGTGTGTTTTTATAGTTTATTATGCATGTTACAATTCATTATATATATATATATATATATATATATATATATATATATATATATATTGTTTATTATGCATGTTACAATTATATATATATATATATATATATATATATATATTCTCTCTTATATTTATTTTCGTTAATTAGCTTGAGTTCTAAAATTGGGTCACGTCACGCATTGTAGGCTGGAATGTGTACCTTTGGGTTTCATTTGCACCACTCATTGTAAGAATTTAAGATCAAATACATATATCTTAATTTCCCTTTAATTATATAATTTATATATTTCGTCATTGTAAAAACATAATTAAATATGCATGTATTTGTAGATAGTTCTATTCGTTGGTACAAAGTTGGAAGTAATAGTTGCAAGAATGGCAATTGAAGTGGCAAATGAGAGCGTAATAAGGGGAGCTCCTTTGGTGCAACCCGACAACAATCTCTTCTGGTTCAAACGTCCCCAACTCATTTTGACTCTACTTCATTTCACTCTATTTATGGTAATATATCTAAACCTATGCCAAATGATACCGACTATAAAAATTATCTAACCATAATGGTATACCACTCGTGAAACTTAGCATCAAAAATATATGTGAGATCGTTTTATGCCATGAGACAATGTGATATATTAACACTTTGCTAGTGGTGAATGTTAATTTGTATAGTCTTATACCATAAGACGGTCTCACACAAGTTTTTGTCAAGAATTATTATTATACGTTTATTTAGTAATATAATTTACATGTAAGTATAAATTAGTATCATAGCATTTATTAGCACAGTTCGACGCGTTTTTATGTAAAATATTATGGTAGTGGTATTATAGAATAGTGCTATAGTATTACTCAATGAATATAATGATACTAGTGATTATCCAGTTTCATATTGTGAACAAGTTTTACGGGAGAGTTTGTTTTCAAAATTTCATAAATAGCATTATGATAAATATATATATGTACACTTATAAAAAAAACATTAATTAAGTATAAAGTTAATAAATATGCAATTTTTATTATTGAGTAATTTAAATATAAATTCAAAATATTTTTATATTTTTCGCAATTTCATACGTTATCTTTCTAATATTCAGTAATTAAATTCTACGTGTTTGACGAAGAAATTATATAATAATTAATTAATTAACTTGTAATTCTTGTTTTGCGGCAGAATGCATTTGAGTTTGCTTTCTTCATATGGGTCACGGTATTATTTTTCTTCAAACCATCATCATCTTATAATTCCCTCAATTTAATTCATATGCAATAATTTCATTATTATTAAATTCTATATATATGTGCAGTGGCAGTTTGGGATAAATTCGTGCTACCATGACCATGTAGAGATCATTGTTACCAGGGTCGTCTTAGCGTGAGTTTTTTTAACGTGCTTTTATTTATTTATTTATTAATATATATAATTAGCATGTTATTCAATTTACTGAAAATAATTTATTTTTATATTTTGATATTAACGATGCACGTCAGTATGTATTAATAGTATTATTTTATCACAAGTTCTCTTATTTTACACTATATATATGTATGTATATATATAAAATAAGAGAATCTGTACACAAACTCCGCGCATGCTAATATATTAAGTTCAAGAAATTAATAGAATTCAAACAGGGGATTATGAGATTATTTGAAAGCTTTTAATACTACAACCATCCCGTGATATTTGCACATCTTCATTTTTATCCATCGCAAAAGTTGTATTTATACATTATATTTATATTTTTATATAAAATATATTACTTACGATAAATATATATAATAAAAAAATTTAGGCCAGTAGATTAGAAAGGGTAGCAAAAGAAGGATCAAAAGTCTTTGAGCTAGCAATTTAAGGACACCAAATTTAAAATGTTGCAATTTGAGGCCAAATTGACCCGAATTGACTCTAATTAGAGCTAATTCGGGCCAACCTGGCCTCAATTTGCAAATTTTAAAATCTATGGTCCTTAAATTGTCAGTCCGAAGACCTACAGTCCTTTTTTTTTTTTTAACTATCTTTCTAATTAGTTGACCTTAATTTTTTATTCCAAATTAGCACTAATATAAGTATATATTTAAAATATAAAAAAATTAATACCCAAAAAAAAAAATTCTTCTTCCTCATCCCAACCCCACACCCCAATCATTTTTCACCCAAAGTTTAGACCGTCGTCCCTTCCCACCCGGGCCCTCGCCTCGGCTGTCCAACCCCAAGTTTTCGACCGTCAATGGCGCTGAGGTGGAATAGTCTGAACTACACATAATCAATGGGCTTGGTTTCAGCCGAAATCGAGGGCCATGTGCCGAGCACGTGTATAAAATAGCCCAAAATCGGGGGTCATGTCTCAAAGTAGTTATTTTTATAATTTTTTAAATATATATTTATATTTATAAAGAAAAATATTTATGTTTAAAGTGGTATCGGACGGGCTCCACGTGTATAAACTAGCCCAAATTCAGGTGTCATGTGTCGAGTACCTGAAATTTGGGTCCAATTAGATCTAATTTGGGAATAATTTTTTAAGACCAAAACTTAGGGGATAGTAAAAGAAGAACCGTAGGTCTTCGGGCTGGCAATTTAAGGACCGTAGGTTTAAAAATTTACAAATTGAGGCCAGGTTGACCCGAATTAGCTCTAATTAGAGTCAATTTGGCCTCAAATTGCAATATTTTAAATATGGTGTCCTTAAATTGTCAGCCCGAAAAAATGTGGCCCTTCTTTTGCTACTCCAACTAACCTACTGGCCTAAGAAAAAACAAAAATTCCCTATCAAGTAGTATGTTCTATATAATAAATAATAAACACAATGTATAAATATCATTTTTTGTAAAGGACAAAAAGTTGTAGGCGTGTAAATAATTATGGGAAGAATGAAGTTAAAAAAAAAAAGGTAAACTAATGAAATTGCATGTATATGCTTGCAGGGTGGTGGTCCAGGTGCTTTGCAGTTATATCACTCTTCCCCTCTATGCCCTTGTTACTCAGGTTTTGCAGTCTCTTCCCTTTTATATTAATTATGAACTCCTCAAATTTGTCATCTTATATTAATATTAGTAATTTTGTGGTGAGTTTGATGTATGTATGAACTTGTCTGGTATAGATGAGAGGTTCTCATCAATTAAACATGCTTTAAATGTAGAATACTAAATAAATTGAAATTTTAATTAACAAAATTTATAAGGCATGTTAATTTGGTAGGAGATGGTACAATAAAATAAATATTTCTTATGAAATTATGATTACCTGTAAAATTTTCCAACAATTTTTTTTTATGGTGACCATTACCTACGACTGGCCTATAATTATCTTTAATCGTATAGACATCTTCATTAGTATTGAAAATTTCTTTGCATTCTTCCAACCATGCACACCCATACGGTGTTCCAATTCAAAATATATATATACATTAGACGACGAAGTTGTTATTTACTTATCAAACGTTTAATTCTCCTCAAACTAGTAAGAATTATTCTAATCAACACACAATAAAATGATCTTTCATCATGCCTTGCATGTATAAAATAATCAAACATGCATAAAGTTAAGTGGTGATATAAACATATTATTTTGTGAATTGGAAAAAACTCTTCTTTAGCCAATATTTGTGTATGTAAATTATTTTTACCCACACATTATAAAAACTATTTCTATCCATGTTTAGAATGGAATGTCCTAAATACTCCGTAAAGCAATAAATGGTTAACAAACGCTTTGAACTTAATTTGAAGTATGTAACGGTACAAGGTTGCTCAGGAGTTGACAAATGGTTTGAAGTTTGTAACGGTTAACAAAGGGTTGTTGAAGTTTATAATGGTTGACAAAGGGTTCTTGAAGTCTGACTATTGACAAATGATTTATTTATGTTGTTACAATTTATAAGACATTGAAGTTATCATACATTATTTCCAACGAAGAAGCCTATGTAAATAATATATATTTGCATTGAGAAAATAACAAGGGCAAATTAATGCAACAAAATAAGGACATAAAACAAAAACAATAGCAAAACTTAGTGGAGAATTGGAAAAAAATGATAACTTTGGAACTCCCAATTTAATTTAAGAGAAAAAATTTATCAAGCAAAGTTTAGTCACAGTAGGCTAAGGCGCTAAGCTGATTCCAAAATATCCTACACACACCCCGCTTTTGAAATTGCTCATAAAGAATGAAGGAAATATCATTTTGGTTATGCTAGAAAGCACCCCCCCCCCCCCCCCCCCCGGTGCTTGTTTCATGACACAAATTGAGTTCACCATCCCAAAACATAATAGCAAGGGCAATTGCAACAAAATAGGTTTTTTTTTAGATGATTAGCAAAAAAAATAAAATTGGAAGCCCCCATTTAATTTAAGAGAACAAATGAATCTTCATATGAGAAGTATTTGTTTGGGCAGGAGTTGGGGGGGGGGGGGGTGTGTTTGCCAGACGAGGGGGTGAGAACTACGGGGAGAGATGCATTGAGTTAGCAAGGGTGAACGAGTCCTAAATTATAGAAAAAAGTGCGCAAGAGTTTTTGAAAAACGTGAGAGAAAAAGAGTTAAACAATCAAATATTAGATCTTTTTTATAATTATATCATTGGTTAATTATTTAATTTATGCATGCACAGATGGGGTCTCATTACAAAAATGCAATATTGGAAGAACACACACTACACACAATAAAACAATGGCATGCAAAGGTGAAGCAGAAGAGGAAGATAGTCGACGACATTCAACATGATTCATGGAGCACCACTAATTCTCCTTCACCTCGTGGTATCTTGGCTCATCAACGTGTGCCTACTTTTACCGACCTTGCTTCTCATACCGACGGAGCTCATGATCATGAGATAATTGAAGAAGATATTGAAGCAAAACTGCATCATGACCAGATTATTAAATCACAAAATTAGTTCAAAATATTAGTCAAAATTGACATAATTTTGTATTTATAATTTTGGTACATGTACGAATATTCTAATAGGTTGTGTTTGGATGAGGTTTTTGGTTTGTTGATGGGTTTAAGACTACATAAATTTCAAATCCATGGACTTGAAATCTCTTATTTGGATTCAAAGTGGATTTATGAATGTATATTTATATATCTCATGGGATATTCATTTTGATTCTTGGATGAGACGTCTTGTGCATACGTTAGATGTTGTACTTTTACAAGTTTTAATTTGCAATAATCAAATTTTAAAAGTATTGCAAAAATATGTAAAAGTATCACGTCTCATGTTGAGATCGCTTCATAAAACATGTGTCTTTTTTTTATTAATAGTGATATATATTAATCACCTAATTAACAGTGATCCAATATTTATTTTTGTATGGTATTAGGTGGGCTACATGGGGTTTGGGTGGGGGAGGAGTGGCAGTGGAATTGGAGATGGAGGTGTCCACTCTTTGACAGAGAAGCTAGTATTCTTAATGATCTTGTTTCTAAATTAAACATGTGTACGTTAAAGGATGGGATTTCAGATTCGTGGAAATGGAGGCGGGATCTGAAAGGAGTGTACACAATAAAGATTTCTTATAATACGTTGGTGGGAGTGAATGAAATGGGGCAGCTGTCTGAAGATGAAAAATAGGTGTACAAATTGACATGGAGTAGGCTAGTGCCTCCAAAAATCGCGACTCATTAGTGACGAGTGATAAAGAAGAGAATACCGGTGAACATATAATTACACAGAAGAGGAGCTCTCGATCCAAACGTAGATTTGAGATGCGTTCTTTGTGGCAATAAGGAGGAAACCATAAATCATATATTCTTTGAATGTGAGGTATCGTATAAGGTGTGGATGGAGATTTATAATTGGCTTGGGATCGTAATAGTTTTTGACTTGGAACCTATATGAAATTTACTTGTCCATTGTTATATGACAAAGGAAAAGAGAAGCAAAATAGGGGTAGTTGTTGTGTGGTTGATATGGAAGTTGAGGAACAAGATTTTGTATAGAAATGACGTGGTGGCAATAGAGAAACTTGTTGAAAAACTTAAAGCAAGAGTATGGTGATGGCTAAGTACTAAAGATCTGATTTTTTTTTTTAATTACTCTTTTGATGAATGAATCCATAATCCTACATTTATGTTAGGATTTCTTGTATAAATTTCGATGTACTTTGTGTCTCACACCCTCACTTTTCTTTTATAAAATTTTTGAGTTTACTGACAAAAAAATAAAAATAATAATAATCTAAACAACAAACCTAACCATATCTTCTCCCACCCCACATCTATGGTAGAAAATATCATATTTCCACTTTGATCCACATGATAACTATTAAGTTATCATCCTCTAACTAGTTATTGTGGTGTAAATAGGTGGTTCCAATGCTTGCGAGCCACGATATGTTTTCCTTCATCAATGGTTTATTTTATCCACCATCACCAACCATGCTCGATTATGATGGCAAAACCATCTCAAACTCTGTTTATTCCACTTAGCATGCTAAATACCAGTAGATCATTTGTCCTCTCTTCTTCTCTCTCACGTAAGAATTAACGTAACTGGTCATTGATTGTGTAGGTCCCGAATAACTTAAGTGAAGGTTAAGAATTTGTGAAATCCCTACGTAAGCATTTCTCGCGACTTAACAAGATAGACTTACTTTGTAAGAAGTCAACTTTAGATAAGACTAAGTGAGTGTGAAGTGATCGACTCAAAGTGGTAACCAATTGTTATGGAACATGGAGAAAATACCATGGATCTATTCGAGGGCAATTTAAATATGAATTATCATAAATCCATCAAGCATGAACTAAAACAACTTAAATAAATTAAATTCATGCAATTCATGTATTGAATACAGTAAATCATAAAAATCCCTAAACATGCGGAACTAAGGGATATCGCGTCTACCGTTTAATCGGAGAGACAATGTTGAGAAGATTAATTCTTTCAACCCAAACACCTTCTTGAATATTCCCTAAGCCTAAACTCGTAAATCTGGTGGGAAATCTTCACGAAATTTTAAACCCTCAATGGAGAATTATTATTCTCTT
This sequence comes from Ballota nigra, assembly GCA_947034835.1. Taxonomy (NCBI): domain Eukaryota; kingdom Viridiplantae; phylum Streptophyta; class Magnoliopsida; order Lamiales; family Lamiaceae; genus Ballota; species Ballota nigra. The sequence goes on from OX344720.1 coordinate 36,851,189, forward strand.
TTGTTGCTCTAATTTTCAAATTCTAGCACTTAATTATGCATGCTCAGGGATGAAAAATCAACCCCTATTTCTAATTGTAGGAGATGAAAATATATGATTTATTGGGCCAAGAAATCCCAAAATTATATTCTTGGATCTCAAGAAATTCAATATATGGAAATATTTAATTCTCTAGAAATATTATATATATATATATATATATATATATATATATATATATATATATATATATATATATATATCTCCAACTATATATTATTTTTTTCCAAGATAATAATTCTTTTCTTGCAACAATATTAGTTCTTATATTTTACCACCTTAGATAATGAGCTACTCAAGGGCCCATTAGGAGAATTAAGATTGGACCTCTCAATGGTTCTAGAAATCAATATTGAACCACAATATTATTCTAGACTACTAATATTAATTCACTCCACTATAGAATTAATATTGCACTGTCCATCTTAACCCATATTATGAAATATGGCTCCCGGTTGTTATTTCCCGTGTTTAAAATATCAATGTCCATTAATTAATTTAAGCCACTGAACGATATACTTAATTAATATCTTTTATTGCTTAGAAAAAGACAACTCAACAATATTATCATACCGAAAATTAATCAACTGATCAAATTTGATATGATAAACTTTCTGAGCCCACCAATGAGACATAATCAACTTGTCATTCCAAGACACCATTTTCTGTATTAATATAGCAATTGTCATATACTCCCTCCTATTATTTTTACTTGTCGTTCTAACCATTTTCACGCATATTAAGGAAACTTCTAGATATCAATTAACCCTATTAATGATAGTAATTAATATTCCATCAGCCGCACCAAAACATGGGCAAAATTGATGCCAAAACACATTTGACTTCTACATCTTCTCCATGGTATCAACTGTGAGTCAAATTCCACCACCACATCCAATGAATTTGAGCCAACATTTCAAGATGAAGAGGCAAGAACAAAATTTCATTCTAGCTTCAAATTTTTCGATCCGATTTTTTTTTTTTTAAATTACGCCAAGTTTAGTCTACAAAATTAACACTTCATCTTCTTCATCTTACACATTAATTCAATTGTGAGAAAATTTGTCCACTATATCAAAAAATTTGGAGCCAAAATTTCTAGACAAAGAGACACACAATTGCATTCTATTTCAAAGTTTTTGATCTAAATCTTTGGATTTACGCCAAGAGCATCTACAAATATGAAAATTGTCTGTCAATTCTTTAGAAACCCACCATGGATATCGATTTGAACCAACCTCTATTTGACCATGAATTAACAAATGGAGAAACCTCAATTCATGTGACGTCTTCTTCATCGGAATATATCGTAATCGAACTCAATACTAATAATCTCCTGAATCAGAATCCTGTTATTGAATTGGACTTGAACCAATTAATTGAAGACGATGATGAAACGTGTTTATATTCATTAGAGGAAGAGATTGGACAACAAACTAAGGATAACAATGACGAACAAAAAGAAGGTTTGTTTGATTTAGGGTCATTCAAGTTGCACAATTGAGTGTTTGATGAATTAATTAACTTTAATTTTGTCTAGTCTCTTGCTGAATTTGTGTTGATTCTGAAAATTTTGCATTGCTCGGGGTAGCGGTTTTGTTGCATCACCATGTTATATCGGAGTGGGTGGAGTAAGATTGGATGAGGAAGAGAGAGAGAGAGAGAGAGAGAGGTACAATGGTATCAAGAATTAAAGCTTCATTTGTTTAGATTGTGTGGTTCCTGGAATGGTAAAGGTACAACTATAGAGAATGAGTACATAGGTGAAAAAAGAACGTGACAAGTTGTTGATATATGTAGTAGATTAGAAAAGTTAGAGTTTATCGTTTGTTTTAGGGTCATTCAAGTTGCACAATTGGGTGTTTGATGCACTTATCTACTTTAATTTTGTCTAATCTCTTGCTGAATTTTGGGTTCTTTGTGCATTTTTTACTTATCCCCTTCCATGTACTTGCCTGAGATTTGTTTAGATTGTGTGCTGATTTTTCACAGCTTTATTTATGTCGATTCCATAACGTAAAAACTAAGTTACATTTATTTACTTAATTTTTAGGTAATGTTCAAGGAAGCAAAAAAAGAGTCTTGACTAATGCTGAAAGGTGGGCTATGTACCACACATTATTAGAGAAGAGTGTCAATGGTAAATTAAAAAAAGAATACAACAAAAGAGGTGAATGATATGTTTCATATCACGAGTTTGTGAACAATTCAAAGAATATGACAAATTCACAAGAGAACCCTCCAGACACTTATGTGGATTTTCGTCAAGAAAGACATGTCACTGTGGTCGTAAACAAATTGACATCGATCTAAGTAGGGTGCAACAAATAGATCTACATCAACGTACAACATTGACATCTCTTTCGAATACTTTAGGAGTTAGCTACTCTAAGTTGTATGATCTTTTTAAACAAGGTTTTCTCTGTCGTCACTCAAGCGCTATCAGACCACATCTAAAAGAGGAAATAAAACATCCCGAATAGTTTCTTGTCGATGATTGACGAAAACACAACATTAAACGACCCAAAATATAAGGAAATGTATAACTATGTGCATATCAACGAAAAATGGTTTTACTTGACAAAGAAAGATCAAACATATTACTTAGTGGAGAATGAAGATGACGCTGACCGCTCATGTAAAAGTAAGAATTTTATTGGAAAAGTTATGTTCTTAGCAGCCACGACTCGTCCCAGGTTTGACGATGAAGGGGCAGTGGCATTTTCAGGTAAAATTGGTTGTTGACTTTGTTACTGCACAACCAGCCAAAAGAAATAGCAGAAATAGGCAAGCCGACACTATGGAGATGAAGACAATTACAAGTGTTAAGAGAGAGACTGTAAAAGAATTTTTTATTGAAAAGGTTGTTCCTGTAATTCGCGAGAAATGGCCAAGATTGGAGTGCACAAAAACTATTTTGATCCAACAAGACAATGCAAGGACGCATGTGCCTTCTACTGACCCATATTTTCTTGAAGCGGCTTCTCGTGGTGAATTTGACATTCGATTAACCTGTCAACCACCAAATTCTCCTGATCTCAATATACTCGACCTTGGGTTTTTTAGGGTCATTCAATCGTTGCAACAAAAAATGCATATGAAGAGGTCTTGTTCATGTAGTAGAGAAAGTATAATGACTATTCACATATCAAACTCAATTATGTGTGGTTGACATTACAACTATGTATGAAAGAAACCATGAAATTTGGAGGGGAAAATCGATACAAAATCCTACACATAAAAAAAAAATGGCTTCAAAGATTTGGTCGCCTTCCTACCCAAATTTCCAGTGAGCCAATATTATTGCAAGCTACTTAAGATTTGTCAGTGAAACAAGTGGGTAAGTTAATTTTAAATATTTGCAGTTCTTTTTGTGCTTAGTATATTATTAATATTATCATATGTTTGTAGGGATTGATTCGAGTGGAGCTACACATGAAGAAGAATAAATGATTATAAATGTTTTATGGTGGATTTGTGGGTCGCGCTGTCGAGGCGCGCCAAATTACAATAAATAAATAACCCTCAATTACTCTACTAACTTGTAGTAGTGGCTAGCAAGGGGTCGATCCACGGGGAACATAGAAATCAAAATTATGCATTTTGAGAAGATTAATGGGACAAACAAATAAACAAATTCTAACACTACTAAAACAATAATTAAAATTGAATAAATTAAGAAAATAAATAACACAATAGAAATTTAATTAATTAACGGATTCCAATTCGCGGTTCATTCACTACTTGGTCTTGACTATGCTAATCAAACGTATTATTCGCTCAACTTTTCCCACGGATTAATGACCCTCGATAAACAACAAACTCTGTTCACCAGTTTTATCACTTAATATTATTCTATTGAAACAAGTTCTCCAAAGAACCTTTCTAACCAAACAGTCTAGATACGATCTAAATTTAATTTGGTAGAAGCATTAAACCCTAGGATAAAGGTCAAACAAATTCCCAAACACGCAAGCTCGGTTCGAAAGAATCCGATTTATATCACCCTAGCAAAAATTACTAGTTGCTACTAATTGTCATATAATCGCAACAATTACGGATTACGACATATGAACTAGCAAACATGCACGAAATAATTAACCTAGGTGATCAAGCTAAATTAATTACTCAAGAAATTAAACAATAAAAACAGATGATATAAATAATCCGTGTAAAAAGTCTCATGAATAAAACAGGGTTCAATTAGCAATCATCAAAGCACAAGTTTAGAAATCCCCAGAATTGAAATAAAGCAAAACTAACTAGAAGTGGTGGCTATGGGCATCTTCGCATAATTCTTCTTCTTTCATATCGTGCTACCGTCCGCCTACGTGAATATCCAATATGACGGCTGCCCCACTGTTGCGTACCTCCTCCCCACGTCAATATGCTCCTTTGTAAGTTTATAAGGGCCACGTGAAGATTCTTTCCCTCTTTTCTTGATTTGGCTTTATCCTTTCCTATATGTTATTCAAGATACGGTAATGAGCTAATTTTATTTTTGGTCCCACAGGACATCTGACAATTTCAAAACGGTCCCAATACTTTCAAAACTGGTCCCAAACGATTTTTTTCTTGCAAGTTTGGTCCCACCGTTAGAAAATCCGTTAGGCTCCATTAAGTTTCTTGCAAATTTGGTCCCACAGGATTTAAAATTTAATTAATTTTTTTTTTATGATTTTCAGTGATACAAATAGTTGCGAATATGGTCCCATAGGAACTGAAATTTAAAATTACAATTTTTTTAATCAATTTTGGTGGGAATTTAGTTGCAAATGTGGTCTCATATGATGCTTTTCTTGTTCCATATTTTAAATTAGGGTTAATTGCAATAAAATTCACGAACTTTATAGTCTTTATAAATTACAACATTAACTTTATAGTCTTTATCAATTACAATATTAACGTTAACTTGTATATGTAAGACATTTTTTCTACCTAAAACTAGACAACATAAATATTTATAATCCATTACTAAACGTGTTTGAGCAATATTTTATAAAAGAACATTTTAAAATATTAAAAACATAAAATTTTATAAATTTAGCATCTGACGTGGCGTGTGACACATCTTTGGTATCGCCTAAAGCTGCCACCTAAGCGTACATATCGCGAAAATTTACAACATGTATCGAATTACAATAATAAATTAATTTAAAAGTTCATGTTATAATTAATAAAAACTATAAAGTTTGTGATTTTTCTTGCAATTAACCCTTTATATTATAATAATTTACTATACATGCTATTTAATTTAGAATAAATATAAATTATTCTGATTTGTGTGCAAATTTTGAAAAAGTAATAACAATTTACTATTACATTTTATTTAATTATTTATAAAATAAATTAAATTTTCTATTAAAAAATGAATAATTTACTTTGTTTTTTATTTACATAAACATAAGAATATTACAAAAATTATAAATTGAAATATTTCACTCTATATTTTATTTAAATAATTATAAAAAATTAAAATAATTTAATTTTTTATTTTAAAATCATTTTGAATTTTTTCAGAAACAATTCTATAATTCTTCTATTAAAAAATTAATTAGAAAAATATGAATATTTATTTAAATAATCATAATAATTTAAAATTAGGATAATAAATCTGCTCATTTTTTTCTTGTTTTGGTATTAACAAAATACAAAATATTATTAATCGTAAATGATATTGTATAGGCTGCGGCTAAACAAACCCCCGATTCTCCTATACATACCCCAATTACTATACAAACCCCATAAAAATATGATTATTTTATATGATTACTAAACATACCCCAAATTTAGACAATTATATCCTTTTAAAAAAATTAACCTACATTTAAAACACAAAAAAAAAAAAAAGTAAATAATTGTAAACTCACAATCCTATTCACTTAAACATATACACGATCAAAACAAAAAATTTGACCTCCGAATTCATTCAAACACAGTAAAAAAAAAGGTGATATTCTTAATCTAAAAAAAAAGCAGAAATTTTTTTTTGCAAGAAAATAAAATTTGCAAAAAAAAAAAATACAACGTAGGCTAACAAAGTGTGTTTAAAATTTTGTTCCAAGTACACTAAATATTTTGTCTTTACAAGTAAAACTATATATAAGTTAACGTATATGAATATTACTCACTGGTGCTACCGAAAAAAATGCAAACATAATCTCACATAAAATAATACTAATGCCCTATGTAACATATTAACTTGTCATTCAGCGTAAGAAAAAAAAAATACTTACATTAATGTGATTCTTTTTGTCGTTTGAAACTTGGATTATCTTGTGTTAATTTGAATGAAAATAATCCAGAAATTTAGGTTTTAGGGTTTTAATGAAAATAATCAAGAAGCTTGATTTTTAGGAATCTCAAAATGTTAATTTTGTGATGCTGAGAATGAGAAAATGATGTGAAAAACTAAAAGAAATTTAATTCATAATTAAAATAATATTTATGAATGGGTAATCTTGACTTTTTATTTAAAACTATTTTTGGCAAAAATAAATTGGGGTGTATATAGAAGAATCGGAGGTTTATTTAGCCAGGGCCTATTGTATAAGTGCGGTATATAAAAAAATTAGGATAATAAATCTGTTTATTTTTTTCTTGTTTTGGTATTAACAAAAATACAAAATATTATTAATCGTAAATGATATTGTATAAGTGCGGTATATAAAAAAATTAGGATAATAAATTTATTTATTATTTTTCTATTAATACGAGGTTTTTAAAAAACTAAAAATAAAAATCAATTTTAATATAATGATATTTTTATATTTCACTTTATTTTAATTTTGTAATAATTTATTCAAATTCTATATTTTAATATAAAAAGAAATGAAAATTTTGCATTTTTGGTACCATTGGATATATGTTTGGGACTAAGTATGCAAAACTTAACGTGCAATCAAACTTATGTTTTCCACCGTTAAGTTTTGGGGCTATATTTGCAAGTCAAAAATCTTGTGGGATCAAACTTACAAGAAAAAAATTGTTTGGGACCAATTATAAAAGTATTGGGACCATTTTGAAATTGTCAGATGTCCTGTGGGATCAAAAGTGAAGTTAGCTCATACGGTAATTCCTCCGCAAGAAATCTGTAATGGGCCTTCAATAATGGAAAGTGGGCTGCTCTAGTTAATTTAAATTGGTTCCAAGTGGGCTGTGAATTGGGCCTGATTCTCGCCCAAATTTGCGAGTGTAATTTGGCTGCTGCGCGTCAATTTTGTTTCGTCCATATCTTGAGCTCCCGAACTCCGATTAACTCGATTCTTTTTCTGTTGCGATCCCAATTTCGAGACGCTTCAGATGGTTCAAGTCTCTTCTCCATTGCCCATTTTTATCAGGCCCAGTAATTTTTCTCCTCTCACTCAAAATATTCCAAACTACCCTAAAATTCATAGAAAAAATATAAAAATCAATGCATTGAGACCATAATAGCATAAGTCGAATAAATTACGAGCAATATATAAAATTGTTGTTATAAAACAACCAATTGAAGCACACAAATTACTCAATAATTACGACTTATCAATTTGTCATCTTCTTTCTTGAATATAAAAATTCTTTTTTAGTCCAAGTTTCCTTTCGGGGTGTAATCGGAAAGTGTAGCAATTGAGAGCAAGTAAAATGTAAAGACTCTTGCGATGATATAAAACTTTACATTTCTTACTCAACTTGTTTGACATTGAGATCATGTGATTCTGGAATACAAATTGTGTATGTGTTTTTTAATATTCATTTTTGTAGTTTAAAGTTAAAAAAAAAATCCTGAAGCTTCATTTTTTGTGAAGTTCTCGTAAATATGAAAATTTAACTAAAACAATTTGGGCTGCATATAGTTGTCTGAGATTTTTAAGTAAAACTCCAAGGAAAAAATAAAGACTCTTTTTTTTACTCCAAGTATCCTTTCGGAGTGTTTTTAATGAAGAGTATGCACTCCCTACAATTAAGACTTTTTATTTTAGACAAAACTTAATAAAGAGAATAGAGGATTGTGACTAGGAATTTTATTTCCCATTAAAGTTTCAAGGAACAGTTACATTCAACATATAATCCAAAAAGCACCATGAACATCAAATAACCAAGTAGAAGTACATTCAAGAAAAATGAATTTCATGCCATTGTTCAAATGATGATAAAATTCTTGTCCAAATTAAGAATCTAAAACACAAACAATTAAACTATCACCCGAGAAAAATCTAAAATTATCCAATCAATAATTTAACACAATTAAACCACAATAAAACTTGAAATTCAACATTTAAACCAATAGTAAAATATAATCGAAGTTTCTTCATCTATTTCTTCTCAAAATAATTTGGGACGTAAATTTTAAGCATGTTGTTACATAGTCTTGTGCATCTTGATCACCAACACTAGGCTTCTCTTCAACTTTACTTGCTCCACGAAAAATGGAATGTGTAGAAGACTAGTGAGCATCTTCTTCAACATCCCAATCATGAACATACAAATTCGATTACTCTAGAGCAGAATTAAGGTTCAAAGGCAGAGATTGAACCTTTTCCAGGGCTTCTTTTGCATCCTTAATATCTTTTTCAAAGGACTTTTTTTGTCTTCTCTAGATGATCCACAACCAATTGATGAGATTGAATAGAGTTGGTGATTTAAGATTGCATATCCGATTTTGATTCATCATTTTTATTTGTAGACATGATTAAAAATGTGATATTGAAACCCCCAACAACAATAGAAGTTATCCAAATGTCAAAATTATTTTTTCTGGCATATTCCCATTCTTTAATAAAAACTGAAATAATTTAATTGAAAGCTTTCTGGACTTTAGTTGATTTTAGGTCATCTCCAAAACTTTTACAATCAGATAAACAATTTAATTGAAATAATAATAGAATCTCACAATAAAACTATTCAATTCAGTTTACTCAGATTAATGGATCATAATTTTTTTTACAATGGATAGAGAGGACTCAGTTGGGCAAAATCACAGTGGATCACAAAGAAAAAAAGATGTGAAAATCATGGGTACCTGATCTCGTTGTGATTCTTCTTCTCCTCACTCAAGCGCTATCGAACCAAAACAGAGGAAGGATTGGGATATAAGGGGTTTTATCAATTGGGATAAAAGTGAAGAAAATCATGAATTTGAGAAGGGGATAAAACTCATGGAATCTATGTGGAAGAGAAATAGTCTTCCTTGGGAAATTAAAGAACCATGACTGAATTAATTGAATGTGGGAGGTAATCATAGGAGAAACATCATGTGAGAGATAATTATGAGATAATATGGTTAAAAATTCAAAACAACATGTATTATGAAAAAAAAGAAGAGGAAAACTCAAAACGACAAGTAAATAAAAAACTAGAATGAGTAATTAATAATATTGTCCAAAATACAAAGTATTGAGTCCCATTGACTCGCTACCCATAATAAATCAAAGCAAAATAAATTAACTACATACAATCCTTATTAAGTGACAAAAATTAAGAAATAATTAACCACTGAAATCTAATTTTTCTTTCCAAGTTAGTCTAAAAAAATAATCTCGTTGTAGGTCCAATTCAGTATATCAAATGCACTAGTGTAATCTATTGGTCAAGACAAACCAATCCGAGCCTTACACTTCAACTTTTACTAGTAGATTTTTCAAGTCCATCTAAGTTGTGAATTCGTTTATACTTATTACAAGAAACTGCCAATGTGATCTTCTGTGATCTACTACACACCACATTTGTCTACAATATAAAGTATTTGAATAGTTTTTGTAATAAATAGATAACATTCATAATATTTAGAGCAAATAGTGATAAAAGATTTATTCTTATAAATAAGAGTGCAAGAACCAGTTAAATATACAAAGTAGCACTAAAAACATATTTTTCAGTATATCCCTAATTAACTATGCACTTACGGTTTTGTTTGTTCCACACATAATGCTTTGGAAATTCTCTATACAAGAGTCTTTTTATATCCTCATTGATCTTATAAATTTTGAAAAATTCAGTTAGCATTGTCTTATACGTGTTTTTATCTTGAACGACTCTATGCAAGTGTTGCTTCTCCCAGTACATTACCAATTGTTGGTCTGGAAGATGTAGTTGGAGCGAAATCACTGGAGGTGATATCTCATTCAGTGGGAACTCATACATTCTCCACAAAGCTTCTTGTGATGATACCCATCGTGTGTCATGGAACTCTTGAATCTCGTCAACTGTTCTATGCTCATCATCCTTAGTTACATTCATAACTGCTCTGTCGTGCCCTTTGTAGAGGTACTTGTATAAGTACTTAACTGCTTTTAATCCTGAGCATATCTCCATGTTGATATGATAGTTGTATCTGACCAGCAACAAAGGATTGTATGGAACGACCCATCTGTTATCGAGATCAGTATTATTTTTTCGTACTTGTGGCAATTTATTAATTTGATTTATTTTTTTAATGTAGTTTTTTCTTAAAAATATAAAATTACATGTGTTCATTATTTCTTTTTCAATAAAGTGTGTATGCATCTTTTCCTTGTATTATTTTTTTTGGAGTACTGTCGTGGGTACTTGAAGCGATATTTTTGGCTCACCATGCATGGGCATTTTGGATTAAGGTTTCCGCATAACATGTGTTTCACGGCAGCTTCATGCAGCGGGAGATCCATCCTTTTGTTTAGAATTTATGCACTTACATACTTGTAATACTGATCAACATTCATTATTTTATCTTCACTCTTTAAGATTATCAGCATATGAGCATGGGACAATCCTCTTTTCTAGAGCTTTATATGAGCACGGGGGCTGGCGGGCCAACACGTTTAGCCCTGAACCATGCACGCTTAGGTTCATGTATATAGTGGCCCATTTAAAATCGGGCCTTTTTGGCCCGGATCAGTTAGCCCGCGGGCTAAATAGGTTAGCCCATCGGTTTACAGGGCTGGCCCAGTAAGCCCATAAGTTTTTTAATTAATTCCCCTACCTTATTACGCAGAGAATGAGAGAACAAAGCAAGAACATTCAATTCCCTATACTTCATTTATATTCTTTCCAATTAGGGTTTAGTTCACTGTTGTTGGTTACTGTCGGCCCACCGCTCTCACAGCCGTCGGCCCGCCGCCTAGTTCTCTGTCGCTGCTCTCAAGCCTAGGCGCTTCCACTGCTTTCAAATCGTATGACCTAGGCGCTCCCAGTTCTCCATCGCCGCTGCCCAGAGCTGTTCTACGGTTTGTGATGATTTTATCATGGTTCCTTTAAAAATTTTTTAATCATTAATACACGTGGATATTCAATCAATGAACGAACCACCCTCAACCTTATATTATGTTCAAAAAGTTATGATGTCGAAACCACTTGCTAGTTGCTAAGGTAAAAATAAAGATTCATACTTAAAAAAGGTACCAGAAAAAAAAATCATGTGGAGGTCACAGTAATGTCTTGTGGATCCAAAATTCCAAATTAAAGTATATGTACACACAATCTTGATTTGAATTTTTTTTAAAATTAATTGATGAATTTTGGTATGTTTCACATGAGACAATTTTTTGAACGATCATTTCATTTTTTATGTCTGAACATAAAATTAATGTCATAGTGATGTGTTGCATCTAAACATAGAAATTATCTTGTTAATGGTTATTTGGATATAATTACTTGTTAACGAATATTGGGATTAAATTTATATTGCAGCATGGAGTCTAATAGTCAAGCATTTGACGATGATGTGGAGATTTTAGAATCTAGAGTTCCTACTGAGACCATAGATGATAAAGGTGATTGATTAGACGTGAAATTGTGATGTTTTGATGCTCATTTAGTCCACATATTGAGTGTTTTTGTGAGTTTTTAGAGTTAATCGTGTATTATTTTCATAAACTCATCAATTTTCATATTTGGTGTGCATTTTAGGAAAGAGGGCGGAAAATAGAGTTCGTAGGACGTTGAATCGACCCAAACGGACTCTCATATGAGAAGATATGAAGGATTTACGAAAAGTATTAGTTCGGGTGAAGAAAAGTATCACCTGGCAAAAAGAATGGGAGAAGCGCTCGACCAAGCCTTATGATCGAGCACGAACCGCTCGACCAGGGCATGTCGAGCGCCAATTAAACGCTGGAAAGAAAGGGCCGCTCGAGCTAGTGGTCGAGCACAAGCCACTTGACTATGTGTGATCGTGCGCCAATGGATCGCTGGAGGAACAGGCCACTCGACCAAGGCCAGATCGAGCGCCAGGCGCTCGACCACGATGCCTGATCGAGCGGCTTCGCAGAGCAATTTTTTAAAATGTATAAAAACATTCCCAAACCCTATTTTTATAGATCGAGACTCGATGTTCGAAGGGGAAGCAGCTGGGAATGTGATTTTGAAGCTTTGGAAAGGTTTTTTAGAGGATAAACGAGATTTACAACACATGTGATTCACAAAATGATTATTACTTTCAACGATTTAGTTTTCATCTTTTGTTTTTTATACTTTTAGAGACGTTAACACGAATGATGGTGATAAATCCAAAAATCTCTCACAATAAATCCAAAAATCTCTCACAAACATTTAGCATTGCAGCATACATGGACACTAAAAAAGATCATTTTATACGACATTAATAAAAATACAGTTCCTATAAAAATCAATTTAATGAATTCAAGGCAATCACTAAAAATAGATAAGAAATCTCAAAAGGTAGTATCCATTTATGTAGGTGAATCAATGCTAAGAACTTAAGAGTAGTACCCACGGAAGATTACATGAAAATCACCCCAACATAGCATAAATAATGTAACCGGAAGTACACCAAGGTGCATGATTTGATATATCGATCAGTCCGTATTAATATAAAGTTAACGACATTAACGATTACTCAATTCAGGGCAACTCATCAACTGCTTTCAAGTACAAAATGAAATAAACGATAAATATACTAAGTGGATTTACAATTTGAAACAAAAATTCCAAATCAATCAGGCCAAAATTAATCAAATAATGTCAATATGTTAAGCCCATCAGATTTAATACAAAATATAGGATGGACATACAACACAAATACAATTTCAATTAAAAAAAAATCCCCAATTTTTCTGAATTAATTGTCCGAATAGAAAACAACAAAGAGTTGAATAAGTCACGTATATATACTTTGTCAATGAACATATATTTTATTTTAAGACAAATTACAATTTTTAATGTGATTTGTTCTAATTATGAAAATATTTACTATTTGATTTTTGAATAAATAAATCACTCATACAAATATATAAATGTCTCTCTATTAGTCTGAAACATGTAAAAAAATTCATTTAGTGTATTTTCTAATATCAATATTAATTGTAGATTTGACATAAAAGAATATATAAATCGAAATTTTTATCCCAAAAATTTGAATATTTGGTCCTAAAAATTAATAGATGGGACCAAACTTGTAAAAAAAAAAGGACCAAAAAAGAACGTGGGACCAAAATTGTTATTGAAAAATTTTCACGGGACTAAATTTGCAATTTTCCCCTAAAAAAATAAAGTTACAGATTTATTAAAAATTAATACATCTATACAACTCTACAGAAATATGATCAACTGGATGAACACGAAAATACATGAACACACGAAGAGCAGTCCAATCAAAACAGTCAACCAATCAACAACATTCGAGAAACACACAAACTCGAACACAATAGAACACAACGGGATGCAGACAGGAAGCCCCACAAAACAAACAAGACATAATTCATACATAAATTACGAAATGACACAAATAATTAATGTTATCCACCACAAACAACTAATACACCGACTTCTCTATTAGGGCAATTATAATGCAATAAAACCAAGGCCTATAGTAAATATATTTGATATCGATCCTTCAACAATTTTATTAGCAATTCCAAAAGTTAAAGGACCAAACCACAACAAGCATAAGATTTTCAACGTGAACGAACTTCATGAAAAGTAAATAAAAAATATAAAAATCAAACGCCAAATTTCCACACTTATCATGATAAACATAGAAAGTTCGGCATGGATTTTTAAGTATTTGTATAAGTTATTGGACCAAATTATAGAATGTGTAATTCTCATAAGGACATGCATCAATAGTTTTGTAACTTAGATTACAAACAAAATCAGATTAAACATTTTTTTCCAATATATTTTCAAGCACTATTAGGTTACACATGTTCAAAGAAATAACCTTTATAATTTCACAAATACCAAGACTAATTAAATTTTTTTAATAATGAAATATATAAAATATCATGAGGTTAAAATCAATATACCCCACACTAACAAGATCAATATGAATTGAAATCTGTAATCCTAATATTAAACAGTTCCTTCATATATTTGATGGAGCAATATGCAGCATCATTCTCAGCTTCCGAAAAAGTACTAAAAAGATCACCATCAATGACATGAACATCACTAATACGGTCAAGATAAACAGTGGTCTTGAAAATAGGGGCACAATGTGTTCCTATATCTTCAGTCATGTAAAGAGCTTCTGGAAGATCCAACCTCAAAAGTAATTTATCCAAAAGAACCATAAAATTGAGGATAAGCACAATTTGGTCCATATTAATAGTACTGCATAAACACAAAGAGATTAAAATAGAGGACTATGGTTTAAAAAGAATTAAAAACAAATCATAACTGAAAAGAGATGATGAATCATAAATTAAAATAAAAAATAGAAATTAGACAAAGAAAATAGCAGAACACGTCTCGAAGGAGAAGAGAATAAACTACACCGAAACACCTCTCAATAAACTAAAATTTATAGAAACTACAAAACCAAACAAATATAAAAAGTAAAACGATTAAAGGAAAGTAAAAAAAATTAAAAAATAATAAGAATGACTCGAAACTTGGCTAAGTCATATGGCAAGATTAATTCCACAAAACGTGATTTTATTTGGTTAAGTCATATGACATATAGATATTAATCAATAATAACTTATGATACACTTTCAACAGAATGTTAATCTCAACATACACCCGCGCGTACTATCCCTGTAGGATATAAATGGGTTTTTGTACGAAAACAAAATGAGAACAATACTGTGGAGAGGTATAAAGCGAGGCTGGTAGCTCAAGGGTTTTCGTAGAGACCCGGTATTGATTTCGATCAAACCTATTCTCCCTAATGGACGCAATAACATTCCGCTACTTAATATTTTTTACAGTTAAATTGAATCTCCATATGAGATTAATGGACATAGTAACCACATATTTATACGGATCACTTGATGCCGACATCTATATGAAAATCCCCGATGGATTCGAGATTCCCTAGATGAGGAATGGTGAAAATCGCAGTATGTATAGCATAAACTGCAGAATTCGTTATACGACCTGAGGCAATCAGGTCTCATGTGGTACAATCGACTTAATGAATTCCTCCAGAAGAACGGATACACATGTGATATAGCTTTCCCATGCGTATTCATGAAGAAATCACAAGGTGGTTTTTGAATCATATCCGTGTATGTTGATGATCTAAACATAATCGGAACATGCAAAGAGATTGAAGAAGCCAGTTCAATCTTGAAAGCTGAATTTGAAATGAAAGTCTTGGGTAAAACCAAGTATTGCCTCGCCCTGCAGACCGAGCATCTCCCAGAAGGGATTCTTATACATCAGTCAACCTACGTGAAGAAGGTATTGGAGAGATTTCATATGAATAAATCTCATCCACTAAGCACACCTATGGTTGTCCGATCCCTCGAAGTGGATAAGGACCCATTTAGACCAAGAGAAGATTCAGAAGAAATTCTGGGGCCAAAAGTTCCTTATCTTAACGCTGTTGGAGCATTACTCTATCTCGCAAATTGCACTAGACCGGACATTGCATTTGCAATTAATTTGCTTGCGAGATATAGCGCTTCTCCTACAAGGAGACATTGGAATGATGTCAAGCATGTTCTACGGTACCTCCAAGGGTCTCAAGATTTTGGACTGTTTTACCGTGAGAACCAAGACAAAACCTTGGTAGGTTATACGGATGCTGGCTATTTGTCTGATCCCCACAATGCCATATCCCAGACTGGTTACGTTTTTCTCTGTGGTAGTACCGCGATCTCATGGAGATCGGTTAAACAAACCATGGTTACCACGTCTTCAAACCACTCAGAGATAATATCTTTGTTTGAAGCCGCACGAGAATGTGTTTGGTTGAAATTCTTGGTAAAACACATTGGTAACTCGTGTGGTATCGCTAAAGGCGATACATCCCCCACTGTTATATTTAAAGACAATGCAGCTTGCATCGCACAAATGAGTAATGTGTACGTTAAGGGAAACATGACGAAACATATTTCACCTAAGTTTTTCTACCCATACGAACTCCAGAAGAGTGGCGTGATTACCATTCAAAAGGTGCAATCTAGTGACAATCTAGCAGATCTGTTCACTAAATCCTTGCCTACATCTACTTTTGAAAAGTACGTTCAAGGTATTGGGATGCATGGTATTAATTAAAGTAATATGGGGTTGCACTGTAGGATATACATGACCAAAAGCAAGATGAGTATTTAATTAGTAAAAGGACGGTAACATGAATAATGACATTAAATCCAAATAACCTTCATAATAATGCATAATACCAAACTTACAATCAAATACAAAGAAAGGGGCAAATATTTAGCACCGCAGCATCATTAGCGACATTAATAACTACAGAGCAACATTAATAAAAATTCAGTCTCTATATAAAATGTATTCAATGAATTCAGGGCAATCACAAAAAATAGATAAGAAAATCTAAAAGGTAACATACATTAATATAGGCGAATTAAAGCTAAGAATTTAAGGGCAAATTTTGTGGAATAGCCACTAAAGTGGATCATAAACCGCCATAGAATATTACATCAAAATCACCTAAAAATAGAAGCAAGCACAATTTTTTATCCCGCAATTCCCAATTTAAATGCCTCAATGTAATTGCAAGCATACCAAGCCGAATGCATTTAACACTGAAGCATCATTAGCGACAATAATAACAACAGGGCAACATTAATAAAAATTCACTCTCTATAAAAAAAATCAATCCAATCAATCAATACATATTAAAATAGAAGTAAGTACAGTAACCAACAATGGAACAAATGACAAATGTACGCAATGGAGTTACAATCTGAAATAAAACCTCCAAATCAATCGGGCAAAAATTATTCCAATAATGAATGACAATCTATTAATTCTCTCAGATTTAATATAAAATAAAGGATAGAAACACAACGAAAAAAATACTGATATTGGTACAATATATCTTCCAAAGATACCAAAACACACATATGAAGAAAGATGCGAGAAGAAATATCGACAATCACATCCAAGAAATCGGAGTCCAGGGCACGATCACTTGAAAAAAAAGTTAAGAACCAAAATAGATACGCCACAATATCTCCGGTTTTGGTACACTATCTTCCAAATGTGCTAAATATGTTATTAAAAAAGAAACATCAAATAAAAAATAGCGGAGACCGTAGTACAAGTTATCCCACAAAAAACACAGACATATCGGATTTAGGTGCACCAATTTTACCAACGGTGGTTATGGATAAATTAAAAATTACGCTCGACTTTGATGCAAACACCATATCAGGCAAGCAAGACGCTAGAAAAGTCACAACCATCGGCGACTAATTTAAAAGGATCAAATACAACATCAAAACCAATAAAAATAATTCCAAACTGAGAAAATTATATTAAAAGATAGAAAACACACAAACAAAAAATACAACATACGGAAAAAATTTGGAGAATCTAATCTAGCCGATGTATACATACAATAAGTAAAAGTTCGATTACATATCTATTAAAAAACGTACGCAACTGGATCAACGGGAAAATACACGAACACTTGAGGAAGACCCAATCAAAACAATCGACGAATCAACAACATCCAAAACATCTGGCGAGATAATACGACGGTCGCGAGAAACACACAAATCAATACCCAATAGAATTACACAGGACGAAGCCAAGGGATCCTGCAAAACAAACACGACAACAAAGAAAAGAAGAAGGAAATGGTGAAGATGACAAAAAAATACCAAATTATAGAGACGTGTAAGTAAAATAAACGATCAGGATGAAAGCAGACGATTCAACGAACACGATTAAAATCAGAGGGTTGACTGAATGAGAGGACAAGAAATAAAAAATAAAATAAGGAGAGCTACGTCACATAGGTAGGGATGTAAACGAGCCGAGCCGAACCGAATACTGTCAAGCTCGAGCTCGGCTCATTTGAAATTTTTTAGGCTCGAGCTCAGCTTGAGCTCGAATCGAGCTCTATTAGTTGAGCTCGAGCTCAGCTCGTGTGTAAATTTTTAGCTCGCGAATAGCTCGAGCTCGGCTAAAAAAAAGCTCGTTTTCAATTTAATCAAGCATAATTTGAACTCGAGCTTGAAAGGCTCGGTTCAAAAAGCTCGGCTCAAAAAGCTAATTAAACTTTTAAAAATTATACAAAAATAACACACCTAAACTATGTCTAATTAAAAACATAATTTTCCTTGATAAGAAAAACATCATCCAAGCAAAGATCAACAACTAATTCGGAAGCTAAACAAAGACAATTAATGATTTAAAATAAATTTATCACAAATAACACACTTACATGCTTATGGATAGTTTTTTAAATATTTATATAAAAAAATTAAACGAGTCTGTTCGCGAGCTTATAAATGAGCCTATTCGTGAGCCTATCCGTGAGCTTGTTCGCGAGTCTATTCACGAGCCTGTCCGCGAGCCTATTCGCGAGCTTTCAAGCCGAATACCACCAGGCTCGAGCTCGGCTCGATAAAATAATCGGGCTCGAGCTCGGCTCGTGAAACTTAACAAACAAATTCGAACGAATATTTTTTCGAGCCGAGATCCGAATAGCTTGCAAATGGCTTGGTTTGATTACGTCCCTACACATAGGCAGATTGCGCCTTTACTATATAAAGGTATTGATGGACAGTTAAAGTGTCTTAAACTGAGAATGATCACATGAGTCCATTGGCAAAGATTTTTGGAATGGTCGATGGTGTTGTTAAGTCAACGCAACAAAGAGAAAACTTAAACCCGTTGGTACTAACATGTCTAGATTTAGTTTTCTACTCCATTAGAAAAGTTGTTGAGATTTTTTTAATATAACTATTAATAATTTATAAATAAATTCAAATACTTTTTTTAATTAGTACGATACCGAAATTTTGGATTGGGGATGCCCTACCTTTGAGTGCGGTTTGAACTATTGATTTACGTAATTGGAAGTAACCAATTAGATTTACGACGAAACCTAGAAATCGATCACTGGTCCAATTTGAGTACCTCTACAGGATAGACCTCAACTTTGCGCAGAGTTCTATTACTATTAATGGGTGGCTCCAGGATTTCTTACGGGCACAGGCATACTTTGCTTATTTTTTAGTAGAATATAAGTCGAAGTGTATTGTATAAGAAGGGTTTCATTTATTAAACACGTATCCACATAGCTAGAATATCCGACTTCTCTTTTATTGCCGGTTTTGTTTTTATGACCACAAATTTTTTCTTGATTTTCATGTGTAACATATAGAAATGCCAATTATTATTGTTTAATTAAATTTGTTGCGTTTTATGTTGTTTATGATTGTTAATTTGACACAAAAATTCTCAATAAAAAAACAAATGTCAAGCAATTAGTTGTAAGCTGTTGAGCTATATGCCTTGTTTAGATTTCAATCTATCAAGCTATCTTGTTTAATGTGTAATAGGGTATTCAGTTTAGTACTATTGAACTGATGGTGTGAATTTATCGTGTAATGTGTGTATAAAATATCATCATTGACATTCACTTAAATGATATTTTATGTTAGAATACGAGATAAAACTCTAATTATAATGGAGAACCATTTAAGTTTAACCCAATTTATTTTGTTAAAAATCAGAGGTGTTCCAGTGAGAATTAAAAGGATGCTCTAATTAAAAACAAGCAACATGAGTATTAATAGCCATGAGAGTGTTTCCAATTACAAAAGCCATAAGAGGGTTTCCAATTACTCTAAGTCTAGTGAAAAAAAAAAATGAATGTCAAATGAACTACTGTCATCTTTTCTTATATTGCCCTCAATTTCATCATTTTTTTTAAAGTTTAACGGGCTAGCTAGTGAGACATTGGGTTGGGTAATAAAAGGAAAATGGGTCACATGATCATTAATTAAATCAACTCAACAACTAAATGGAAATGCATGCCATGGTATGAAAAAAATATCATCTTAAATCATACAATTTACATCACATTCCGAGATATATATCTACCAAGAATTAATCAGTATTTAAGATACCTTACTTTTTACTATGTCTCTTAATTTATTTTTAATTAAATAACAATTATTCTGGACCTAATGTTAGTCCCCTCATTTCTCCTACCGTGTATATACATGTATGTTGAGTCTCTAATTCAAGCGTGCTCCTCTAAAAAAATAAGAAATTTTGCGTTTTAAAAATATTAATATAAACCTTACTTGGAAAATGGATTTTCTCGTTCTCCCTCCCCTCCAAAAGTCTGTAATTCTTCCCCTTGTTCGAGATTCGACTGACAATGAGTTATTCGGAAAGAGCAATTCAGTCGGCCCTAAACGATTCACAGAGAGAGTTTTTCAGCCGCCAACAAATGATTCATAGAGAAAGGGGCTGGGTGGAGAAATTTGCATTTCTGAACGACTCAAATACATATGTTCCTTTACTAGTCTCATCCATAGTAGCATGTTCAAATTCATCCCCCGGGGTTATGAGAAATAAGGTGCTATCTTGTAGGCCAGACAAATATTAACCTAGATTTTTAGAGTTATGTGATTTTAGCAAGTTTAAGAAAGAATTATTTTATAGTTTATTACAATGGTTTAGGTCTTATTTGTTTCATTTCCCTGAGCGAAATATAATTATTAAATGATTGTTATTATCCATTATTGTTGTTATTTAATTACTCTCTTTTAAAATTCTTATCCTGGCATATGAGAAATCTCAGATGATGCATTGGGGTAGGGTTAAGTTTAAGCTTGGTTTGGTTGAAATTGGAGATGCTGATAATGTAATTATTCTGTATAAGGCTATGGGTAGGAAAAACTTTGGTCCAAATCATTCAACTGTCAATGTTATTATTAGGTTCCTTTATGATAAGAATGAAATTTCAGCAGCATCCGAAATTTGGTTGATGGCTCTGTTTCTATATCACATGTGTTCAGTGCAGTGACAATTTTAATTTAAATTCGCATTCAATATAACTTGTTTAAACTTGAATATTTTTAACTTATCAAACCAAATCCTAAATCTAGCTCAAACGGTAATCAACTTATCTGTCCGTTGAAGTTCTGTTTCTATGCCTTATTTATTCTGAAATTGATCTTGTCTTGTTGTTCTTAGATCCAAATCATCAACTATCATGATCTTTTTTTTTTATTTTTTTGTTTTTACCTCGAACATCCTATAAATAAGTGATGTATGCTTATTAGAATACTTAAGTATAATGGCTGGTGTGATCTCATAAATATGAGTAGTTTAAGGTATCAATCAATGAGCCTTAACATATGTTTCCTAATTTCAGAATCGAAAACTGTTGCGTGGGTATGCAAATTCCAAACTAAGTTGCACATTATGTTGATGTATTGGTGTCGTAGTTGTTGGAGTTATACGTGAAAGAATGCTTTTACTTTGTATAACTCGTGTATCAAACACTTGTTTATGAGAATAATTCTTTTATCGCATATGCTTTAGATATGATTGAATGTTGAATATTTATTGCAAACAGTTCATAATGGTACGTGTTACATTGTAGTTAATGTGGTGATACCCGATCACGGAAGACAACATTAACAGTTTCCTTGTAACTAAACGTACATTTTCACGACCTAGGTGGAATTGAACAATCCGTCGTAAAAGGTCGATGTGTAAGGCTCAGATTGGTCTGTCTTGACTAAGAGATTGCACTAGCACATTTAGTATGTGTTGAAGAGGACCTACAGCGAGGATAAATTCTTCTGTTCTGAAATGTGAAGAATTAGACCTCAGTGGTTGTTGATTTCTTAATCTCCGTCACTTAAATAGGACCGTGTGTGCTTAATGGTTACTGCTTTGATTCATGTTGGGTGAGAATCATTGTGACTTCGAACCTTGTGCTTTGGACAGTAAAATTAATCATACGACGGTTGCTAAGATTTAATACGGAGAAATGCGTGCGAGTACGGCTCGTGTGATTAGTCCCCTTGGTGGGCTCAGAAGTTTTATCGTACCAAATCTTGCAAGTGAAGAATCAGTTTCTTCGGTACGGATAATAATGTTGAGCTGTCTTTACTCCAAGGTGAAATATATTAATTAATTTAGAGCTATTCAGAAGCTTAATTAATTAATGGACTTGATAATCTTAAACGCGGGAAATAATAACCGGGAGCCCATATTATTGTAATATGGATTAAGATGGATAGTGCAATATTAATTTATTAGTGGTAATAATTAATATTAATGGATTGAATTATATTGGGGCTCAATATTGAAATTCAGAAGTCCATTAGGAGGTCCAATCTTAATTCTCCTTAAAGGCCCCTCAAGTAGCTCATTAAGTAGTCCAATAATGATAAGGTGATTAAAATAAAAAGAATATACGATGCTGATTTTTTCTTGTTTTGTTCGAAAATTAGAGATCAAGGAGAGAGAAGATTTTGTTGATTTTCTTGGAAAGATATTATGGAAGATATGTATTCTTGGAATACAAGAATATCTCATATATTCAAGAAGATCCAAATCTTGGGAATTCTTCTTGAAATTTTCGAAAATTACTAGTTTATAAGGAGAGTGAGATTTTTGTGGAATATTTTATTATGGAGAAAAGAATATATGAGATATATTCAAGATTTCTTAGAGACTAAGAAAAGATTTTTTCCAAGCCCAATTCCACATGATATTTTCGGTCACTTACAATTATAAATAGGGGATGATTATTTCATCCCCAAGTACATAATTTCATGTGTTGGAAAAATCAAGAGCATAGATATTTTTCTTTTTCCTTAGTTATTTAAATTATTCGAAAGCATCTCCCACCAGTGATCGAATAAGGCGAAAGGGAAATACTTGAGAAGGTTTTTGGGTTGATAAAGCGCGTACGTGTTTGTCACGTTTTATTCAAAGGCCAAGTTCTACGAGAGGTACGTAAATCACATATTATCTTGTTTATTCCGCCATAGATTATATGTGAATTAATTCAACATGCATGATTTTAAATTGATTGTTGGAATTATTATTTGAATTAATTAGGATTAATTCATGCTAGTAATAATTGTATTTAAATTCGTTTTTAAATTTCATCCCGAATAGATTCCGGGCACCCTATTTTCCCAACAACTGGTATCAGAGCCACGGTTTCGGGCTCTGATCTTTAAATTGGAATTTAAATTGTTTAGACATTAAATTGAAATTGGATAGTAGAATTGTTAGATCTTTTTTGTAGGTATCCAATTGTCATGGTTTTAATGTTGTTAATTTTTCATGCGTGTGAATTAATTGTTTTTAATTCGATTCGTTCGAATTCATTTTTCTCGTGAGAAAATCCACGAGTAGATCAGTTGTTTTTATTTTAATTCGATCATTGTAATAGACTAGTCTAGATCTAGTATTTATTTTTTTTAAAATAAATTATAACCGGATCGTGACGAAGAACAAAGAATTAAAGACCGCGTACCCGGACGATGCATGCATGCGTGGCGCGTGCATGGACGTAAAATCGAGCATGGGGTGAAGAAAACGAGAACGAACGGCGAAACCCGGTGCACGGGGTGCGTAAGGCGCACGACCCGCACGCGATGGATGCCCGACGCCGCACGGGCGCGTGCGAGAGGATCGGCCTCTCGGCGCTCGGCACCTCGGCGCTCGACAGTCAGCGCTTCGGCGCTTCGGCTGCTTGGCCGAGAGGCGCGCGGGCCCACTCCGTGGGCTGACGCGCGCCGTATCTCGGGCCGTGGAATTTATTTTAAAAATTAATTCCAGTTCTGCATTTTTTTGTGTGATCTTAAACGTCGTCCCGAACCCCAAACGATTTTGGTTTTTTGATGAAGTGTTGTTGTTCGAGTGGGAGCGTGTCGAGACGAACGACGAAAAACAACAAGGACGATTTTTCGCATCAAGATGTGAAGAAATTAAACCGTGACAATTGGATTTGAGTGCTCCAATGTGTTTAATTTGGTTTTGATGGATGTTTTATTTCGTGCAATTATTATTAATTGTTAATATGTGTTTGCATGAATTTAATTGTCCAAGAAAAACCTTACTTTCGAAAATTACTAAGTATGTTTATTTAATCGCAATTTTATTCCGGATATTAAAATTGGATTAATTTGGCCTCCATAATTTATTTATTTGTGAAGTTCTTTTGGAATACATTTCTCCCTCGGATCGGCCAAAAGAACGGATTTCACATGAATAAATTCCGAAAGGATCATTACTAGTGGCGGTATTGACCCTCACCACGAGTGGCTTGCTCAAAGCGAAATAATAATTTTTTATTTAATTATGGTTATTACTTAGGCATAGGAAATTGATATTAACTTACTCCTCTCGGAGTCCCTGTCAATTTCTATGAGGTCAAAGTGGGAGCCAACTATTAATTTTGAATTAAGGATTTGTAACTTTTAAGTTTGTGATCCGCTTGAATGTATTTAAATGTATAGACCACCCCTCGTGGCGCATTTAAATTGTTTCGAGATTTTGGCTGATGCATGATTATATTGTTTTAAGGTTTCAATATAATTAATGTGATCGAATTATGTAATAATTTAGTATTTTTCTAGATATTGATATGAATGTATATTTTATTCTCAGTCCATCATGTCGCAACCTTTTAATCCACTGTTTAGTATACTTAAAGATAACAAACTTGTTGGTGAGAACTATGTTGATTGGAAACGTAACCTTGATATTGTCCTAACCGCTCAACACCACAAATGGGTACTTACTAATCCTAAGCCCTAAGAGCCTACCGAAGATGCGAGCAAGGCGGTCAAGAAAGAGCATAAGAGTTGGTTTGACTCCGATGAGATGGCTAGGTGTACTATTCTGGCTTCAATGTCAGATGTGTTGCAACACCAACACCAACACATGGAGACCGCCTCTGAGATAATGCTCAATCTTGAAGCGATGTTTAAACATCAGAACCGTACAACTAGGTAAATCACCATGCGAAAGATGCTTTCGTTGAAGATGGTGGAAGGTACGCCCGTAAGAGATCACGTTATCGAGATGATGGGTTATCTCAACAAGTTGGAAGTACTTGGTGCGAAATTTGACCTCCCTACTAAGGTCGATTTCATTCTCCATTCTCTGCCTAAGAGCTTTGAGCAGTTTCAGTTGAACTATCAAATGAATGACCGGACAAATAGTTTGCCCGAGCTCTTGCAAGCTTTGGTATCGGCGGAGACGTTAATGGATCATCAAACTGTTGCTATGGTGGCGAACGGTCCGTCTGCCTCTTCGGGTCCCAAGGGAGGGAAGAAGAGAAAGAGGACAAAAGGCCAGACCCAAGCAAATCCAACTGTTGCGAAACCCAAGGCAAAGGGAGAAGGAGGTGGAAAGAAAACTGCTAAGGGTAAGTGCTTCAATTGTGGTGAAAAGGGACATTGGAGGGCGACCTGTTCTAAGCCTAAGAAGGCGGTAAAGAAAGGTAAGTCTCATGCTTTAGTCGTTGAAACATATGTTGCGGCGTATGCTGCCCACGTTTGGGTAGTCGATACCGGGACAACTGATCATATTTGTTTCACTCTTCAGGGGTTCCAGCTAACCCGACGACTTAGCAAGAATGAGATCACCATCACTTTGGGCGATGCTACGAGAGTGGCAGCCGAAGCAGTGGGAGTCGTGCACCTATCTTTTGAAGATAGAGTTTTAATTTTAAGAGATGTTTTATACGTTCCGAACTTTAGGAAGAATTTAATTTCAGTTTCTAAGTTGTTTTTTATGGATATTCAGTTACTTTTAATAAAGTTGTTACTGTTTCTTTTAAGAATGATATTATCTGTCATGGAACGTTGGTAAACAATCTCTATACGATTAAGTGTGCACACCACTCAAATAATGAATCTAATAACACGTCGATCATTTCGAGAAATAAAAGAAAGCGTTCTTCAGAGATGAACGAAACACTTCTATGGCATCTTAGACTAGGTCATATTAATCTAAAGCGGATAGAGAGATTGGTGAAAGACGGATCATTGGAATCATTCCAAGTCGAACCGTTTCCAACTTGTGAATCCTGTTTAGAGGGTAAGATGACCAAGAGGGCATTTGGAGCCAAGGGGAGTAGAGCCACGGAAGTGTTAGAACTCGTTCATACCGATGTGTGTGGTCCAGTGACGATCAAAGCGAGAATAGGGTATGAGTATTTCGTCACCTTCATTGATGATTACTCAAGATATGGGTACATTTACCTTATGAGGCATAAGTCTGAAACTTTTGGTAAGTTCAAGGAGTTTAAGGCCGAAGCCGAGAAACATAGGGAAAAGAGTATCAAGTTTCTACGATCAGATCGTGGAGGCGAATACCTCAGCGATGAATTCTTGAACTACTTATCGGACGAAGGGATCGTATCCCAGTTAACCGTACTGGGAACCCCTCAACAGAACGGTGTGGTGGAACGAAGAAACCGAACTCTTTTAGAGATGGTCAGATCCATGATGAGTTATTCGGATTTACCCAAGTCGTTTTGGGGTAATGCCTTGGAAACGGCGGCTTACATTCTAAACTTGGTGCCATCCAAATCGGTTCCTAAAACCCCAATGGAATTGTGGACCGGGCGCAAGCCCGGTCTAAGACATTTGCGGATTTGGGATTGTCCGGCATACGTGCTAGACAATGAAGTCGGTAAGTTGGATCCACGTTCGGAATTAAGGTTGTTTATAGGATACCCTGCGGGAACGAAAGGGTATATGTTCTATAGTCCCAAGGATCAAAAGACCGTGATTAGTACACACTTTAAATTCTTGGAGGAAGACTATATGAACAATCGAAAACCTAAAATTGAAATTACCTTAGAAGAATTGAGAGGTCAAACCTCGATACCAAGTATACAAGATGATGTACCACACGTCACATCTTCATAACCAGAACCCCGTCGTAGTGGGAGGATTGCTAGGCAACCCGAGAGATTCATGGGGATAGGAGAATCTTCGAATTTGGTTCCCGGTGATGAATCAGACCCATGGACATACGACGAGGCAATCCAAGACAAAGACGTGGAGTCGTGGCAAACGGCAATGGAAACCGAGATGGGTTCGATGGATCATAATCAAGTGTGGGAGTTGGTCGAACCACCCAATGGGGTAGAACCCATTGGATGCAAGTGGGTGTACAAGAGAAAAAGAGGACCGGACGGAAGGGTTGAGACCTTCAAAGCAAGGCTTGTGGCCAAAGGATATACTCAGAAAGAAGGGATCGATTATGAGGAAATCTTTTCGCTTGTGGCTATGCTTAAGTCTATCCGTATTCTCTTGTCGATTGCTGCGCACCTAGATTACGAGATCTGGCAAATGGATGTCAAGACAGCTTTCCTTAACGGAAGTCTTGACGGGATAGATATCTATATGCAACAGCCCAAAGGTTTCATTGAAAAAGGCCAAGAGAATCTCGTATGCAAGCTTAAGAGATCCATTTATGGACTTAAGCAAGCATCGCGTACTTGGAACCAGTGTTTTGATCAAGTGATTAAGTCTTATGGGTTTGATCAAAGCGAGTTCAAAAGTTGTGTGTATAAGAAGCGTGACGGAACTGCGGTGGTATTCTTAGTATTATACGTAGACGATATTCTGCTCATTGGAAACAATGTAAAGGTATTGTCAGACGTAAAGGTATGGCTGTCAAAACAATTTGATATGAATGACTTAGGGGAAGCCGGTCACATCCTTGGGATCAAGATCACTCACGATCGCAAGAAGAGGATGTTGGGCTTATCGAAAGCTTCATACATTGACACTGTTTTGAAGCGTTTCAGCATGCAAGATTCCAAGAAAGGTTTTGTACCTTTTAGGCACGAAATCCATCTATCGAAAGAAATGAGCCCTAAGACGCAAGCAGAGATAGATGACATGAAAGGTGTTCCGTACGCTTCGGCTGTAGGAAGCCTTATGTATGCAATGCTGTGTACGAGACCGGATATCTGCTTTGCCGTGGGCATGGTGGCAAGATATCAAAGTAATCCCGGGAAAGACCATTGGACTGCCGTAAAGTGCATCTTGAGGTATCTGAAAAGAACTCGTGAGCGGATGCTGATTTACTAGTCAGATAGTCTTGTTCCCGTGGGATACACGGACTCGGATTTCCAATCAGACATAGACTCAAGAAAGTCAACCTCGGGTAATGTGTTTTGCGTGGGAGGAGGAGCCATTTCATGGAGAAGTGTTAAGCAGAAATGCATCACCGATTCGACCATGGAAGCCGAGTATGTAGCTGCTTGTGAAGCAGCGAAAGAGGCAGTTTGGCTCAAGAACTTCTTAGTGGACTTGGACGTTGTTCCGAATTTGCCCGACAAGATAACTGTCTTTTGTGACAATGCCGGAGCAGTTGCAAATTCAAAGGAACCGAGAGCCCACAAGGCCAGCAAACACATAGAAAGAAAATACCATCTTATACGAGAAATCGTTAAGAGAGGAGATATAGAGGTGGCAAAGATAGCGTCGGGTGACAACCTAGCAGATCCATTCACAAAGGGTCTGTCTCAGAGTACATTCGAGAGACATGTGGATGAAATGGGAGTCAAGACTATTGCCAATCTGCTTTAAGTATAAGTGGGAGGAATTATTAGGTTAGTGTAGGTTGACATGAGATGTCACGTAGAGCTACTACACTAAGACATGCGTGATGTATACTAAAAGCAGACTTTAAGTATAAGTGGGAGATTGTTGGAGTTATACGTGAAAGTATACTTTTACTTTGTATAACTCGTGTATCAAACACTTGTTTATGAGAATAATTCTTTTATCGCATATGCTTTAGATATGATTGAATGTTGAATATTTATTGCAAACAATTCATAATGGTATGTGTTACATTGTAGTTAATGTGGTGATACCCGATCACGGAAGACAACATTAACAGTTTCCTTATAACTAAACGTACATTTCACGACCTAGGTGGAATTGAACAATCCACCATGAAAGGTCGATGTGTAAGGCTCAGATTGGTCTGTCTTGACTAAGAGATTGCACTAGCACATTTAGTATGTGTTGAAGAGGACCTACAGCGAGGATAAATTCTTCTGTTCTGAAATGTGAAGAATTAGACCTCAGTGGTTGTTGATTTCTTAATCTCCGTCACTTAAATAGGACCGTGTGTGCTTAATGGTTACTGCTTTGATTCATGTTGGGTGAGAATCATTGTGACTTCGAACCTTGTGCTTTGGGCAGTAATATTAATCATACGACGGTTGCTAAGATTTAATACGGAGAAATGCGTGCGAGTACGGCTCGTGTGATTAGTCCCCTTGGTGGGCTCAGAAGTTTTATCGTACCAAATCTTGCAAGGGAAGAATCAGTTTCTTCGGTACGGATAATAATGTTGAGCTGTCTTTACTCCAAGGTGAAATATATTAATTAATTTAGAGCTATTCAGAAGCTTAATTAATTAATGGACTTGATAATCTTAAACGCAGGAAATAATAACCGGGAGACCATATTATTGTAATATGGATTAAGATGGATAGTGCAATATTAATTTATTAGTGGTAATAATTAATATTAATGGATTGAATTATATTGGGGCTCAATATTGAAATTCAGAAGTCCATTAGGAGGTCCAATCTTAATTCTCCTTAAAGGCCCCTCAAGTAGCCCATTAAGTAGCCCAATAATGATAAGGTGATTAAAATAAAAAGAATATATGATGCTGATTTTTTCTTGTTTTGTTCGAAAATTAGAGATCAAGGAGAGAGAAGATTTTGTTGATTTTCTTGGAAAGATATTATGGAAGATATGTATTCTTGGAATACAAGAATATCTAATATATTCAAGAAGATCCAAATCTTGGGAATTCTTCTTGAAATTTTCGAAAATTACTAGTTTATAAGGAGAGTGAGATTTTTGTGGAATATTTTATTATGGAGAAAAGAATATATGAGATATATTTAAGATTTCTTAGAGACTAAGAAAAGATTTTCTCCAAGCCCAATTCCACATGATATTTTCGGTCACTTACAATTATAAATAGGGGATGATTATTTCATCCTCAAGTACATAATTCCATGTGTTGGAAAAATCAAGAGCATATATATTTTTCTTTTTCCTTAGTTATTTAAATTATTCGAAAGCATCTCTCACCGGTGATCGAATAAGGCGAAAGGGAAATACTTGAGAAGATTTTTGGGTTGATAAAGCGCGTATGTCCCGTTTTATTCAAAGGCCAAGTTCTACGAGAGGTACGTAAATCACATATTATCTTGTTTATTCCGCCATAGATTATATTGAATTAATTCAACATGCATGATGTTAAATTGGTTGTTGGAATTATTATTTGAATTAATTAGGATTAATTCATGCTAGTAATAATTGTATTTAAATTCGTATTTAAATTTTATCCCAAATAGATTCCGGGCACCCTATTTTCCCATCAGTAGTATATACCTCTGATTTTTGCATATAATACTTTTATAAAATCAATGAATTTGTAAAATGTGTTAGAACTGCAAAGATTCATGCTTACATAATTAGCTAGCTCAAAAAAGAGATGCCAACAATGGGAAAAGCTAAAGCTCATAAATGACTTATGGATAAACTCGGAAGCATATTCGAAAAGGTAAGTAGACTTTCCAGATGTGGAGCACTTCAAGACGGTCTCGAGTCGTTATAACATTGATGATTTCAAGAAGTTGAAGCTCAAGATGATTCAGGTTGTTGATGACATGTTTGGGATTGACATCCCAAACCTACTGAATAATTTCAGGAATATGTACAACTAAATTTCTTTTAATAAAATATATAGACTTGTATTTCAATAGTGTGTTTTTTTTAACACGAAAAAATACCATGGATCTATTCGGGTGTAATTTAAATATGAATTATCATAAATCCATCAAGCATGAATCAAAATAATTTATATAAATTGTATTCATGCAATTCATGTATTGAATATGATAAATCATAAAAATCCCTAAACATGCGGAACTAAGGGATATCACGTTTACCGTTTAATCGGAGAGACGCCGTTGAGAAAATTAATTCTTTCAATCCAAACACCTTCTTGAGTATTCCCTAAGCCCAAGCTCGAAGATCCGGTGGAAAATCTTCCCAAACTTTTAAATCCTCAAGGAAAATTAATATTCTCTTTTGTTGCTCTAATTTTCAAATCCTAGCACATGATTATGCATGCTTGGGATGAAAAATTAACTCCTACTTATAACTGCAGAAGATGAAAATTATATGACTTCTTGTACCAAGAAATCTCAAGATTATATTGTTGGATCTCAAGAAATCCAATATATAGAAAGATTTAATTATCCAGATATATTTCATATATATCTCCAAATATATATTTCCCATATATTATTTATTTTCCAATATAATAATTCTTTTCTTACAACAAAATTAATTCTTATATTTTAACCACTTTAGTTAATGGGCTTTTAATGGGCTACTCAAGGGGCCTTTAGGAGAGTTAGGATTGAACCTTCCAATTGACCTAGAAACCAATATTGAGCAACAATATTATTCTAGATCATTAATATTAATTCACTCCACTATAGAATTAATATTGCATTATCCATCCTAACCCCTATTATGAAATATGGCTCCCGATTATTATTTTCAGTGTTTAAGATATCAATGTCCATTAATTAATTTAAGCCACTGAACGCTACCATTAATTAATATCTTTTATTCATTGGGAAATGACAGCTCAATATTATTATCATACCGGAAATTAATCCGCTGGCCAGATTTGATTTGGTAAACTTTTCGAGCCCACCAATGGAACATAATCAACTTGTCATTCCAAGACACGGTTTTCTGTATTAATTTAACAATTTTTATAAATTAATAATATTGCGCATAATACAAAGTATTGAGTCTCATTGACTCTCAACCCATAATAAATCAAAGCAATATCTATTAACTATATACAATCCTTATAAAGTGACAGAAATTAAGAAATAATTAACCACTGAGATCTAATTTTTCTTTCCAAGTCAGTCTAGAAAAATAATCTCGCTTTAGGTCATATTTTGTGCATCAAATGCACTAATGTAATCTCTTGGTCAAGATAAACCAACCCTAACCTTACACATGAACTTTTATCAATGGATTGTTCAAGTCCATCTAAATTGTGAATTCGTTTATACTTATTACAAGGAACTGGCAATGTGTTCTTCTATGATCTACTACACACTACATTTGTCTACAATGTAAAGTATTTGAACAATTTTTTGCAATAAAGAAATAACATTCATAATATTTAGAGCAAACAGTGATAAAAGATTTATTCTCATAAATAAGAGTGCAAGAACCAGTTAAATATACAAAGTAGCACTAAAATATATTTTTCAGTACATCTCTAACAGTTTTTTCATATGTTGTTTGGTACAAGTTATTTCTCCCGTTCCTCATGGGTATGATAATTGTCTTTACCGGAACGGTAGCAAGCGCTTGGTGCTGTTACTTTAGATCAATGTAGGCAAATAAGTTCAACAATTTTTTGTATGGCTGAATATTCTCTCAACTCAACTTGAATCCTTGAAGACACCAAAGAATATTGATTTTGCCATTTTCATATGAAATCTGGTGTAAAGGAATTGTATGGAACTGGATCAAAACAAATATTGAGTAAAGGAATGCCCAATTCGCCGAACTGAAAAAGAAGTGTTTGGAAACGCAATGCCCCTATCAGGTCTGTTATGTATTTGGAGTAATGGATTTTATCCAATCTAGTTAACCTGCATAAAGTCTTAGTTCGAAAGGAAATGTACCTAGAAAAAAAAGATTAATTCTTTTGCATAACAATATACCTATAAGAAAAAAAATTTAAGTAGCTTATAACTTGCTAAAGTGTTTGGCTAGTACAACTTATAAGATTTTTAAGAATTTATATATTTTTTTAAATTATAATTAATATAATTTTTTTTTATGTTGAGGTAGGTGGGAGCAGGAGAGGAGGAGGTGGTGGTGGTTCCAATGTGAGGGGGTGGTTGAGGGTGGAGGTGGATAGAAAAATAAGTTGGAAAAATCCAACTTATTCTTTTATAGCATATAAGTTGTTAAAAGCTTCTTTTATGATCTTATAAGCGGTTAAACATCTTATTTTGCCAAACAAATTGTAAGTAATTTATGCTCATAAAAAACTTATAAGTTGTTTTAAAGAGCTTCTAAGCTCAGTCAAACATCCTCTTAATCTAAAATTTAAACTTCCATCTATTTTCGCTCAGCATGCTTGTAATGCATATTAATAAGATTGACAGAATCTAGAGTTCCAACAAGGAGAAGATTATAAAAAACCATTTATACAGTGGGGAGTTTACAATGAATTTGTAAACTATTCTATTTTTTCACCCCAAGATTTTCCCATCTTCTGTAGGGTTGTAGTGGTGGTTTCTGCTAGAGACATTCCATAAAGCAATCTATGATCTAGCTGTCAAAATCTTACTAACGTTTCTGCACAAAATCATACAACAAATATTTGTAAACTTGATGGATTTAGCATATCTAAACCACTTAGTTTAATACTAATGATAATATAGTCGATTCTCTAAGATAATAACCAGCGCAAAATAAAAATCTTATAAGTTAGATTACTCAACACTAGAGCCACTGAGTTTAAGGAAAAAAAGTTGTTGATGGAACACGCAATCCCTTTATCCGATCTAGTCATCATGTGAAAATCACGGATAAAGTGCAACACGTGTTAAAAATCGATGAATTTTTATTTAGAAAAAAAGGGATAAAGTCTTGCAAAAGGACTGTGGAAAGTCCGTCGACCCAAGCAGGTTTTTTTAGCTTAGGTTTGGCGCTTACGCTTCTTGGAAGAGCACCATCTTCCAAATCATCTTTATCAACTTTAAGCACTTCTTCGGCAACTATGTTCTTTTCAGCTCTTTGCCCCGTGTTTTTATTATCCATCTTCACCAAGAATCTAAAGTTTTTGTCTTCGCTTTCAATTAGCTTCTTGTAGTTGGCATAGTGGTTCTTCTCCTGATCCTAAATTATAATACGCGATTAATTTTTTAAAATAAAATTGCTGGTACATCTTATTCGTGGGTTTTATTACAAAAGGAAAATATTTTCAAATATAAAATTGATAAAATTTAAAGAGATCTTACCTATTAAAGATGGTCTGCGAAGGAAGTTACAGAACATCCAATAAGGGCTTCGTTTGCTTCGAATAGAGTGACATAAGCTTCTCCCCTCCGATAGTTTACAAATAACCTTAATATGTAGTATCTTGAAAAAGTGCAGCTATTGTTCTTGCAGTTGGAGCACTCCGTTGTTTTGTTGCTTCCCAAAGGGTCCACATGTGTATTGCAAGTGTTGCACTTTTCATACCACGGATTGTTTTTGTTCAAAACATTTACAACCCTTTTGACAAATGTGCAATAGGCTGATTCCACTTAGTTAGCTATTACGTTTGTTAAACTAGCTTCCTTTGCTTCCACCATTCTTTTGGACGAGCCATTTAGTTTATTCATTCATTCTCCAACATTGTTGAATTCCTCAAAACTATTTTGACGAAGATGTATTTGCTTTTATGGGGAGATTTATTTATATTTGAAATGATTGATCTTATTTTCAAAATTAAATAAAGTTTGTTACATTTGCTTAAATTCCTCGCTATCTTCGTACTCTGAATTAATGTCAATAACGACAAATGATGTTGATAATTTGGTTTCATCTGCTTTTGAAGATTTAGTTAATAAATTAGCAGTGTAATTTTCTTTGTACGAGAAAAATGTAGTACCTCCGAACTTGTTCAAATTCACATTGAAAGTTGCTATAATTGGCTTCAGTGACACCTGAGACTCTAATATATGCCCCTCATCTAGTGTCAAATCTCCCTAGAGTTCCATTGTCATTGCGTTGGGCCTGTATGTTTAAAAGGGAGATAATTCCAGCTAGGGCAAGATTTCTATATTTTGTAAGCATGCAAGCAAATAAGATGTATTTAATGGTGAAGTTAGAGGTTTTAAATTTGCCTTCAAATAACATTTGTTTTAAAAATTTATGATTTAGCATCAACAAAGAAAATACACTGGTGAACGAAAGCATTGACTAAGAATCAAGCTCTAGGCTAACAATTTGTGAAGCCATAAGCAACGTCAAAATGCGTTCTTATATAAGGTGTAAGCTATTTAGGGATTAAATTGCTCCATACGGTTCATCCAAAGGTATTAAAGCTAAGAGAAGAAAGGGAAAATAAAAAAACAGCTCATAAGAGTAAACTAGATTAATCACACTGCTTATAACTACAGCCACACAGGGAGTCCTCAATCTTGTCTAATCAAATGCCAGTACTTGTCAAATAGACAACAAAAACCATACTCAACAATTTCAAATTATCTACTAAAATATAAAATACAACTTCAATCATAATGTATAACTAAAAATAACATCTTGCTGACAGAATTCCAATGATCGTCTAAATTACCGGATTAGAATATCTTGCATCACTTTATCATAAGCATCATAAAGATCTGAGTGGTTATATATTTGTAATTTTTTTGTGGCCACTTTTTTATTTGAAACCTATCATTACAAAAAACAATCATAAAAAATTAGCAAGTACAAGAGGTGAATATGGTTGTTATTACAATCCAAAAATATAAAAAGCTATCGTACATTACGCTAGAGATTCAGATATCAAAAGAATTCAAGATTTAAAAACCATTATCAAGTCTCTTATAACTTTCATACTACTTAAACAATGCTTGAATGATGCCCAAAATTTTATTTTATCCACACATCTTCGTATTTTAACCCCATGAAGCTAGAATTGGTTGAGAAAATTCAAGTGGATTTGAAATTGTAATTAAGAAAGAGCTAAATAGTGAAAATATGAAATAAAAGACAATTTCAACACTACCACTCCATGAATAAAAAATATATATTAGGTTCATCATAGGCTAAGAAAATCTCTCAATATATACAACCTATTACATAGATTATATAAAATATGCTTCAACAAAAATGTATGTAAGATAAATTTCTACGATAATTTTTTAAAACGTAGAAAACTCTTTTACTATTGAACATGGAAAGAGGTTTGTAGTTGTTTAATTCTTACTAATGATCCATTAAAGAGATTTCACGTTTCTGCGTGAATTTGTCGAGTTGCTTTCATTTGATAATATAAGTTGGCCTTACTTTGACTACCATTCCAACAACATCTACACATTTTAAGAAGTTAACATAATTAGAATAAACTTTGAAAAAGGGTAAAAAGTTTAGTTACCATTCATTCTCTGTGTCTTAGAAACTTTTTTTTACCTCGATGACTAGGACAAAAGGAGACCTTCTCTTGAAATGGATATCCTCAGTAGTTACTTCAACTTCTATTTTGGAAGTGAAGTCAATTTCAATTTTTTCATTCACGTTATCATATTTTTTATTCACTGGCTTAACGGTTCCCCTGCGGATGACATAAGATTTTCCGCTTTCAAGTATCTTAGTGAACTTGTAAATGAGTTCATCGTACAATATTGCCTGAATTGTTGTTCCCTAATTATATAAAAAAAATTAGGGGATGTCAATTGAAGGTTTAAAAAGTAATCCAGACTAAACAAACCTCCCTGTCATTTAGGAAGATCTTCACATCGTCGTTGTTTTATTTGCGCTATAAAATGTATCCCTCCTAGTCTTTCGGGCAACCAATACTGTTATGGACCAGTCCTCCTCAAAAGCTATTAGTTACCTTATTGTTTTGCTCTCCATTTGCTGAATATTTAAAGGCACCACTATTCCCCCACATAAAAATGCTTTGTTCACCCACCTTTTTTTTTTTACAAAGATATGTTTAATAAAAATACTAATATAACATTTATAAAAAATAAACATTAAATTTATTAAGCACTCATGCTTTCAACACTCACCCAAAATCTCAAAATTTACACAATTTTTTCTACTCTTTCACACACAGTTGCACCATTAAAGAAGAAAGGGGAAAAAAAAGGATATAATCATAAAAGTATAAATCATAGAGACACAATTTAAATGAGATTAAAATATATTTTTCTATAAATTGGTACACCATAAAAATAAAAAGAGTTGGGAGTTTTTTTCAAACAGTTAGGAAGGGGGTCATGCAAAAGAGGGGAAAAGTAGGGTATGCTAGTTAATTTTGGGGAGGAGTGGGTTGGACTAGAGGGCATAAATATGGGGGTGTACTAGTTGGTTGGGGGTGCTTTGCATAAAATAAAAGAAAGGAAAACAGAGAGGCATAATGATGGTTTCAATCTTGCAAGGTTTGGGAGGAGCCTGATAAAAGAAGGAAGAACATGGGGGAGGGGTGATGGTGGTTCTGTAAAAAAAAGAGTTGGTGTGCTATTTTTTTAATTTCAAATAGATAGGTGTGTATATTTAGTGAATGATGTAAATATTATAGTAAGGTTATAGTTGTAAATTTTAAGGGAGTACATTAAGAAAAATAAAAGAATAAGTAATATATATATGGTGGGTTAACTAAGTAGTGGGTGAACAATGTATTATCGTGGGTGTTAATAGCCGCGCCCACATTTAAAATCAATTAAAGAAATTACTTCAAGATAAATTTACACTCTATTTTAGCAAAGCAGTAGAAAGGTTCAACAGAATCAGAACATGGAAAATAATATACGAAAATATAGCTGAAATGTATATTAAACATGAACCTTATTGTGTAGTTTGTAGTTGATGTAAAGAGTATCAAGTGATTGTAGAGAATTAGAAGGTAGAATTAGAGGTGTAGGATCAAGCGCTTGTCACTAGACTAAAAGTTCGGACTTGTAGTGAGGTGCTACTTTATTTACTTTGACCACATATCCAGTTGCAGCGCCACATGTCGAATAGCCTCCGCCGGACTTGGCGCACCGGGTCATTACTGCGCCCGGCTCAGCTGGAGGATGCTGGACTCCACGCCCAACAACCCCCCTGACTTGAAGCGAATATACTAACTTCTACTAGTAGCTTCCCCGCAAGAGTACGGGTTCACTGTAGTATGGGCAAGTATAGGGACCAAGTATTATCGAACCCAAGGGAAGGTATGTATGCGAATAGATCCCTGAAGATCTACGCGTCGTAGTTAATATGAGTGTATGTTTGGGGATTGAAAATTATTAAATCTAAACTATTCTACTCTACTAATGCAAAATAAAGAAATGAGTTAATTATCTAAGGGTTTTGTCTCAAATATAAAAGGGTGATGCTCGGGATAGGAATTCCTACGTATACTAACGGAGTTGATACGATAATTAAAATAACCGTGACACACAAGAAATAACCTAAGTATAAGAATGCAAGGTGAAAGCTCAAGATTCTAAACCCTAATACTTTACCCTAACACTCGACTTCACTAATCCACTAACAAGTTAATGGCTTGTGCTCAATTAATGAGACTCTAATTTAACTAAGGTGATGCGGTCGTCCTCCTTCGCTAAACCGGTAAATGAATTAACCTCTCCTAAACCCTCTCGTTAAGACTACTAATTGTTATTGAGTGATGCGGTCGTCCTCTCTCTAACACTTTCGTATGAAATTCAAAGGTAGAGTTAAGATTAATTATAAGAATTCATTAATTAAGAGAATTAAAACTAACGTCACGAATTATACTAATTACGTACCCACAACCTACTTCTACGAGTTCATCCTACCCCAAGCATGCAAGGGTTCTAGCCTAACATGGTGGTTTGAATAATAAAAGCAATCACAAGAACAATAATCATATGCATAATTAAATTAACGAAAGAAATCAAGAACATAAACGAAAGAACAAATTAAAGTCTCTAAAGAAATCTATATAAATCTGAAAAACTAGGTTTAATCGTCTCCAAGAGTAAAGAAAGAAAGAATTAATCTAATACGTTCAAAAGAAATACTAAAACGAAGAATTCGTAAATTAAAACCTCGATTACAACGTATAAAACTCTTCCAATCTCCCTCCCAAGCTTTCTCCTCGCTCAAAATATGTAAAAATATGTGTTGGTATCGTTGATATGCTTGGAAAAAGGTATAAATAGGCTTGGGATCGAATTTGGGTGTTCATGGGCCAAAATACGCGTCAAGGTCGAGTAGAGGTCGAGTAAAACTACTCGACCTGTTGCAGCTCGAGTGCACTACTCGAGTGCCCGAGTAGTGACTACTCGAGCGACTCAGCTCGAGTACTTTTCGGTAGTTGTACACATGTTCGTAAAATCTTCATATCTCCTCAACCGGGAGTCCGTTTTGGCCGATTCAAAGTCCTACGAACTCCTCTTTTCACCCTCTATCCATCTATGAAAACCAAAGAGACAAATTCATCAGTTTATAAAAATGATACTCAAATGACTCCAAACTCTCATAAAAAACACTCAAAACATGGGCAAATCGGGCACCAAAACATAACAATTTCACGCCTAATCAACCCCCCCAAACTTACCATGTTGCTTGTCCTCAAGCAACGAAATAATAAGTCAAGTGAAATTGTTAGGAATGAGTCAAAAAATCAAATCATGCAAGCAAATGAACTCGAGCTTCAAAGATCAATCACATGTATACTCACTCACCTTCCTTCATCATACTCATGCAACAACAACAAGAACCACCAAGATCAAACATGGATGTGCACTCAACGATGTGTTTCAATCCCTCTCAAGTGTATAACAATGATCAAGGGACTCACTCAATCAATCAATCACACAAATTGGCAGCCATAGGCTTGTAAGTGCTCTTAACTTCGACCATACTCTAGAAATCAATGCCGAATAAAAAAGGATTTTTCTTAAGGTTGTAATGTAGGCTCTTTGGACAGGTGGGAATCAATATGGTAAAGTGACTCAAGTGAGTGGAGAATAGAAAATCAAACTTCGGTACTTCAAGATTAGGAACAGAATACTTCAAACATTTTCAATCAACACTCTTTCAATTCCACTTTTCTCAACACTTCATTTTTTTTTTCTAACTCTTTTCACTTTTTTTTTTCAATCACTTCACTTTTTTTCTTTTTCGCACAAACACATGAGCTCAATTTTTTTCTTTTGCTCATTCTCAATTTTTTTTCTTTCCCACAACTCAAATCTCATTCACACCCTTATTTTATCACCACTCAACCATCATAATTCCTTGTCTCAACTCAACTCAACTCAATCCCTTCAACATTCACACTTTTCCTATTCTCCACTCAAATTGGGACAAAAAGGCTTAGGAACTTGGAATAGTGTTTAAATGTGCTAGCAAATAAAATAAGCTTTAGGCTCAAAGGGGCTAGCAAGGGATACATGTCATTGGTAAGGAAAATTTTGGCTAAGTGACTCAATAAAAACAAAGATGGCCTAAGATCACATTCGGCATATCAAACTAGACACAATCAAGAAGCAAGAGCACACACAAGTTCTAGCATCCTCTAAGGTGACGATCCACTCACAAACGAAGAGATTAATTAATGCATCAAAATCTAATAAGGCTCAAAAGCTCACGGCTTTCACATCCATGCTAGTCCTAGTGCATTCTCACTCTCATCACACAAGTACTCAAAAGAAAAACTCAT
Source organism: Ballota nigra (assembly GCA_947034835.1). NCBI lineage: Eukaryota > Viridiplantae > Streptophyta > Magnoliopsida > Lamiales > Lamiaceae > Ballota > Ballota nigra. Next base: position 36,891,863 of record OX344720.1, read on the forward strand.
AAGCATACAAGTTCTCTCTCTAATCAGCTCAAACTCAAACACTCACACAAAAGAATTTCTAACTCACCCTTACAACTCACTCTACTCATCAAATCATACTCAAAGATAGCAATCAACAAGCATAAGATGATTGATAGGCATGAAATATGCAATAGCGAGTCAAATCAAAATCACCCCAAGGAGTATCTCAACAAACCAATAATCAATCAAACTCAACTCAAAGATAAGGGCGTGCATGCATGTGCAATGTAATCATAAAACAGATGAAAAACTCCACCCCCCCAAACTTCGACCTTGCTAGAGGTCTAAGTTTAGGGTTGTGGGTTACCTCCACCAAATAATTCAATTTCTCTCAATAGCTTTGCACACTCCCTTGTCTCAAGTTGGTTCCTTCAATCTCCACTCCTTTGGCACTCCTTTACTCTTTTAGAGACAAGCCTACAAAATAAAACTCTCAAGTACGAGGTTATACATACGACTCAACATAACTCCCTAAACTTAAAAAAAAAAATCAAAGCAAATAAAAATAATGGGTTGCCTCCCATTCAGCGCTATTTTTAAGGTCCTCATGCCGGACCAAGCTCAAAGGAGCTTATGGGACATCATACTCAAAAATACCTCTCTTATTATCATAAGAGTGGTGCTTGCATTCCTTTCCTTGATGCCCCACCATCATGAGCTCCTTTGCTTCCTTCCCCACCTCAAGTGGTATAGGTCTCAACTCCTTCTCACTTTTATCTGGAGGCGTCTTACTAAACAATTTCTTGAATTTTGACTTCTTCTTCTTAACTCCTCCTTTTCCTTCCAACTAGATCACGTCCACACTTTTCACTTCTTCATCCTTCAACTTCTTCACTTTATCCATATCATCATAATCACGATCATAATGCACATTGGTTAAATCATCAAGTGAAGGATTATAAAATTCATGAATATGAGAAGGATTAGGGATATGAGGTGTGTCTTTAACACTAGGATCAATGGCATCCATACAATACAAACTCTCATCCTCCTTCGGGTGCTTCATGGCTTCATATAGGGAAATCTTCACTTCTTGATCATCAACCTTCAATGTAATCTTCCCATTTGCCACGTCTAGCACCATCCCCGCCGTAGCTAAGAACGGTCTTCCCAAGATCAGGGGCACGTGCTCATCTTCCTCCATCTCTAGCATTACAAAGTCGGCTGGAAAAATGTGATCTCCAACTTTCACGAGGACGTCTTCAACCACACCTTGAGGTCGAGTAATAGACCGGTCGAAAAGTTGAAGCGTCATCATTGTGGGTTGAAGTTCACCACCTTTCAACTTCTTGAAAAGCGACAAGGGCATCAAATTAATGCTCGCCCCGAGGTCGCACAACGCTCCTTTCTTGATCCCGTTTCCGATATCACAAAGAATAGTGAAGCTCCCGGGATCCTTCAGTTTTGGAGGAAGCGCCTTGTGCACTAATGCACTCACCTCGTGGTTCAACTGCACCAACTTCGGCTCATCTACTCGCCGTCTTTTCGCAATCAAGTCCTTCAAAAACTTTGCATAATGCGGCATCTGTTCCAAAGCATCATAAAAAGGAATGTTAATGTTAAGTTGTTTAAAAACATCAAGAAATTTTGCAAATTTTTCATCAAGCTTATTTTTCATGAAGCGCTGTGGATATGGGACGGGTATCACAGATTTGGGTACCCCCCATTCATCTCTTTCTGTTTCTTTCACTTTTTCCCTTGCTTCATTTGCCTTCTTCCACTTAGGAACTCTCTCAATCTCCTCACTTTCCTTACCCTTCTGGGACTCATCCATATCTTTACTCTTCTTAATGCCTTCATCCTCAACCCCTTTCTCAACTTTCTTCTCCTCAGTCTCAACTTCCCCTTGGGGCGTCTCAGAATCAGCAGGCATCTGAGGACCTTCATAGTTGGTTCCACTTCTAAGCTGGATCGCCTTGCAATGCTCTTTCGGGTTCCCTTCCGGCATTCTATTCACTGACTTTGCAATCTGGCTCATCTGGAGCTCTAAAGAAGTGAACCTTCGATTGTTCTCTTGTTGAGTTCTAGTCCACTCAACATTCATCTTCTGGAGCTCTTGATCACGTTGATCACCCTTCTTATGCAACTCCTTCACATCATACTCTAAGGATGACAACCTCTTACTACCTTCCTCCACCTTCTGAAGGATCGTTCTCAACATCTCTTCGGTTGAGGCACCGCCTTCTCCACCTGGAGGCTTTGAACCTGGATCAACACCTGCAGGAACAGTAATACCAGCTTTTGGGTTAGCATAAGAAAAGTTCTCATTTTTCCTCCATGTGTTTTGAGGAGGCTGCTGGCCTTCTTGAACTCCTTGTGTGTTCCTCCATTGGTTCTGAGGAGGCTGCTGGCCTCCTTGGTACCCAAGTGTGTTCCTCCATTGATTTTGAGGCGGTTGTGGTCCTGGAGGTACAAATGGTTGGCCTTAAGAGGGCCTTCCATATTGGTTACCACCTTGGTAGCCATTCTGATTGTAATAAGGACCTCTCATATAGTTGGCTACCTCTTGCTGTCCAATTGGTTGGTCTACCTTCTCATTCTCTGCTACATTCCCTCCAACCAAGGTCTTCCCCAACTCGAGGTTGTTGATCTTCTTCATCATGGCCATCAATAGCCTTCTCGTTCCTTCACCCTCTTCAACCTGATGCACTCTCTGAAAATCTGCATCCACACCCCAAGCACCGGCATTCGTGACAATGTTGTCCACGATCTCCCTACACCTCTCTATGCCTTGGTTCAGGAATGCTCCACCCGCACAGGCGTCTAGATGGTCTTGCCCCGCCTTGTTGGCACCACTATAGAAGAATGCCATAATGTCTCCGTCGTTGTACCCGTGCTGCGGGCACTCAATCAGCATGTTTGAGTATCTCTCCCACGCTTGGCGTAAATCCTCTCCTGACTTCTGGCGGAAAGAAGATATCTCAATTCTTGCTTTTATCGTCCTCGATGGAGGGTAGAATCGCTCGAGGAACAGACACTCGAGCTCGGCCCAAGTGGTAATACCTTCCCGTGGGAGCGTGTTATCGTACCACTCCTTGGCTATTCCCGTCAATGAGAATGGGAACAGCTTAAGCCTCTTGGCATCTTCAGACATGCCATTATAATTGAATGTGGAGGCTATCATGAGAAAACTTCTTAAATGTGTGTGAGGATTCTCCTTCCCGATCACCCCCTTGAACTGGTTCTCTGTAAGCAGCTTTAAAATTCCCGGGGAAATCGAGAAGTTATTTGCCTCTACTGGGGGCAATGCCACTCCATCATAGTACCGTTGTGGCTGCGCTGCAAACCTCCCTCGAATAGCCATATTTTGATCTAAGTTCTGAGGAACGTGTTGAGGATGAGCAGCTGGTACGGGTACTTGTTGGGGTGGTGGTTGGTAAACAGGTGGTTGATTGAAAACTGGAGGTGGAGGATACGGGTATGGTGGATAAGGATAAGGTGGGTATGTGTAGGGTGGATAAGGTAAGTTGTTTTGTGGTAAGTTAGGATGTGGGTAAGCAAGGTTGTTATGAGGATTATGGACAATGTTATGAGCTGGGCTATTTTGGTTCTGAGTACCCGGATTTTGGCTCTGGCTTTCTCCTAACGGATCTTGATTCTTACTAGTATTGCCATCAGTGCCGTCAACCCGGTTCAATGCCTGATTGAACTCATTCTCGACATCGTCCAACTCATGAGTGATATCCATCGGTTCTTTCCCTCCGGCAGCGTTCATCCTTCTTAAGAAGGCTCGGTTCCTTCTAGCTATCGTCTCAGGGTCTAACGGTATTCTCTCTTCGCTCGTATTGCCTTGTGAGCGTGTTTTCATATACCTGACACACTAGCAGAAGGGTCAAAATGCAACTGTCGAATGAATAAAAATAAAAACAGAAAATTAAAACACCCACTACTAACTACTAAGCTATCGACAAGTCCTATTCAAAAAGCATACAACGCCATCCCCGGCAACGGCGCCATTGACTTGAAGCGAATATACTAACTTCTACTAGTAGCTTCCCCGCAAGAGTACGGGTTCACTGTAGTATGGGCAAGTATAGGGACCAAGTATTATCGAACCCAAGGGAAGGTATGTATGCGAATAGATCCCTGAAGATCTACGCGTCGTAGTTAATATGAGTGTATGTTTGGGGATTGAAAATTATTAAATCTAAACTATTCTACTCTACTAATGCAAAAGAAATAAATGAGTTAATTATCTAAGGGTTTTGTCTCAAATATAAAAGGGTGATGCTCGGGATAGGAATTCCTACGTATACTAACGGAGTTGATACGATAATTAAAATAACCGTGACACACAAGAAATAACCTAAGTATAAGAATGCAAGGTGAAAGCTCAAGATTCTAAACCCTAATACTTTACCCTAACACTCGACTTCACTAATCCACTAACAAGTTAATGGATTGTGCTCAATTAATGAGACTCTAATTTAACTAAGGTGATGCGGTCGTCCTCCTTCGCTAAACCGGTAGATGAATTAACCTCTCCTAAACCCTCTCGTTAAGACTACTAATTGTTATTGAGTGATGCGGTCGTCCTCTCTCTAACACTTTCGTACGAAATTCAAAGGTAGAGTTAAGATTAATTATAAGAATTCATTAATTAAGAGAATTAAAACTAACGTCACGAATTATACTAATTACGTACCCACAACCTACTTCTACGAGTTCATCCTACCCCAAGCATGCAAGGGTTCTAGCCTAACATGGTGGTTTGAATAATAAAAGCAATCACAAGAACAATAATCATATGCATAATTAAATTAACGAAAGAAATCAAGAACATAAACGAAAGAACAAATTAAAGTCTCTAAAGAAATCTATATAAATCTGAAAAACTAGGTTTAATCGTCTCCAAGAGTAAAGAAAGAAAGAATTAATCTAATACGTTCAAAAGAAATACTAAATGAAGAATTCGTAAATTAAAACCTCGATTACAACGTATAAAAATCTTCCAATCTCCCTCCCAAGCTTTCTCCTCGCTCAAAATATGTAAAAATATGTGTTGGTATCGTTGATATGCTTGGAAAAAGGTATAAATAGGCTTGGGATCGAATTTGGGTGTTCATGGGCCAAAATACGCGTCAAGGTCGAGTAGAGGTCGAGTAAAACTACTCGACCTGTTGCAGCTCGAGTGCACTACTCGAGTGCCCGAGTGGTGACTACTCGAGCGACTCAGCTCGAGTACTTTTCGGTAGCTGTACACATGTTCGTAAAATCTTCATATCTCCTCAACCGGGAGTCCGTTTTGGCCGATTCAAAGTCCTACGAAGTCCTCTTTTCACCCTCTATACATCTATGAAAACCAAAGAGACAAATTCATCAGTTTATAAAAATAATACTCAAATGACTCCAAAGTCTCATAAAAAACACTCAAAACATGGGCAAATCGGGCACCAAAACATAACAATTTTACACCTAATCACCCCCCCCCCCCCCAACATCTGCCAGCCCTCTTGGCCAACAAAGGCCTTCCACTGGGATTTGAACATGTGACCTGTGCTCTGATACCAATTGTAGGATACAACGTTTGTCACTAGACTAAAAGTCCGGACTTTTAGTGCGCGCTACTTTATTTCCTTTAACCACATATCTAGCTACAGTGTCACGGGTCGAATAGCCTCCGCCGGACCTAGCGCACCGGGCTATTATCGCGCCCGACTCAGCTGGGAGATGCTGGACTCCGCGCCAACAAGAGGGATTTTATAAGTCTTACAAACTTCTTTAAATAAAAGACAATGAATTGGAAGATAAGAAGCTTGTAATTAAGGTTAATTAAATAAATACATGTATGTATGTAAGTAGTATAAACTACTTAATATGGTAGACATGTAGTTAACCTAGTAATAAGTAGAAGATGTAGTATTAACTTCTTTAGGACATAAGTTTCAAGAATAACAATAACAAGCATACGTTAGAAGAGGCTATTCAAGAAAGACTTTATGGAGTTGAATACAATACTTTCTTCTAAGACATCCAAAAAATTTGTAAATGTCATGGAAACAATTGAATAGGGAGTAGGAGATGAAGTATACCTCTCTATCAAGAAGTATGAGAGTATTTATTTATGGAATGCTTATCCGTGGAATTAAAAGTGTTATATAGTTAGCACTAAAATTTATTAATTAAAACGTATTATGATTGTATGCAAAATTACTTACATTTGAGGAACTAGCAGGTTCTTCAGTTTGCATATGATTCAAAATGTCAGCAATACGTATAGCTGCTTTCCCCAAGGCCCTAACATTTGGTATTACTCTAAAAGAAAACTTCATAACGATCACCACAAAATCATTAAAAAAAAGTAACAGAAATGAAGGCAAAAGCATATTTAGAGACTAAACAATATTTTCAACCAAAAGGCTAATACTCCATTTATCCCACATATATAGGTTTGTTTCCTTTTTTCCGAATGTCACAAATATATAGTCCAGTTTCCATTTATTTAGACCATCTACTAATTATATACCTCAATCTAATATGCATTGTTAATAATTGATTTATTGTTTTTATTTAGTCTTGAAAATATAAATCTTAGTACTTATCAAGTATAGCATGATAGAAAAGTTGACTTATTTTATTGTCTTTCTTAAACTTTGGGAAAACTTCAATCAGCTTATATAAGGATGGAGGAAGTATTTTAAAGCAATTAAGAAATTTAAGTAAAATACATATGCAAATCAATTACACCTCAACATTGTGAATGGCTTTTGCAATATGCCATAGAGAGGTTGGATCTCCATCAACCAAATATTCATGTTATCCTCACAACAATAGACATGATGAAATCAATTTTAGAAGAAAGTGATATTGTCTAGTTAAATTATTAGTCATTTCTAACTTAATGAGAAAATTCCTCTTTTTTTCAGCAAGGTCAAGTTCAAATGATATTATATCATCATCTCTTGAAAGCATGTACAAGGGAAACTCTCTAATGTTCAATAACTCATGTACTCTTTCCACCTCAAGTATATGTCGGCAACCAAACATAACTCTAGTTTAAATTAGTTTTTCATTAACACATACACATATTTTATTCTGTTGCATAACGTTTCTCAATACACGTATAGAAGTGTGAGAACCTAACCCTAAAATATGTATAGTATTGTGTTTGACAAAACCATTTCAAACCATTTAAATTCCAAAAACCTACAGCCGCATACTTGCTTTCTAAAACCTACAACTGTATGGTTTACTTTATTTGAAAAAGTTTTAAAAGTTAGAAGGTCTAATAACCCCCCTCTAGACCTTCTTCACTTGGGACCAACATAAATATATTTTTTAATCGAAATACTTAATGTATTTTTTTTTTCAAGTACTATTTTTTAAGCATGAAATAATGAGACATGCATCAACTTAATAAGTTACATGCAAAAATAATATAATATTATAAATGTATGTTTTGTTGTACGTGATTTCTTGTTGTTGTTAATAATAAAAATATTAAACTTAAAATGCACAAAAAATTATAATATAACTTATATTATAAAGATATTGTGATTATAATATTAATGTTCTCAAATTTATAAATAAAATAAAAGATATCTACTACTTCTATAAAGGGGAAGTTCCGTTAAAATGGCCAGTTTACGGCCCGCTTCCGGTAGCCCAAGCCTGTGTATTTTTACTAACTAAAAAGATAGAAACACTCAAGGTGGGCCAACTTTCAGCTTATACCCGGTAGCCCAAGAAGGTTTGTAGGAGTCTTAGTAGGGTTACGCGTGCATCAAATAAAAAAAAATCTTTATCTCATCTCCTCCTTTATTTCTCAGCGACTCCTGATATTCTTCTACACGATCCAGTCAGGACAGGTAACAAGGTTATGGGTGGCGCAAACCGACTATACATGGCACCGCTTCAGTGACGATATATTTTTCTTCTTTTTTTCTTTCCTGTCTCATTTCTTTTCTTTCTCAATCTTTAGTCATTCTCTTCTCCATTTGGTTCTGCCTATTCATTCGTTCCGCTGCTTTTTAGATTTTGATTTTACTTTTCTATTTGCATCATCTAATTTCTCTTTATTTTCTCTGTGTTTTCCAGGTTTTCCTTCCAACCTCTGTCTTCAGTTTGTCCTAGGTGAACCTCCATCGTCTGTTTGCCTTAGGTGTTTCTTGATTTTCACTTCCAGGTACACAAGAATATTTTATTTTATTTTTAAAACGTTATACAAGAATATCATAAATTCTCTTTTGTCTCTCGTAAATTAATTGGTTTGTGAAAAAATAGTGAGTCTAGAAAAGAAAGGGAAAAAGGAATAAAGATTGATACACAAATTTGGAAATTCTATCATTACTTTAAAAAAAAATCGGTGACTAATATATGGATTTTGATTTCTCTCATTTCTTTGATTTGCTTTATATTTTTTCCACAGAGATTGTGAACATGAAAAGGGGCATATTAGGTGTTGATGACCTTTTCTAACTAAGAAGATTAGTGGCTGTTTTTCATCTAATGAAGATCACCAAACAAGAATCAAGATCATAGAATTTGCCAAATTCTATGATCTTGATTCTTGTTTGGTGATCTTCATTAGATGAAAAACAGCCACTAATCTTCTTAGTTAGAAAAGGTCATCAACATTAGGTTTGACCAATTGGGATATATAGATGCCTATATGTGTAGCGTCTAATATACATAAAAATGAATAGTTAATTAGGTAATCATGCTCTTGATTTTGATTTAGAAACACACTAATCCACTACTAAATCATTGTAGAGTCACAGGCATTAATTCTCAATCTTTTCATGTTAACTATATCTATTTTCGTACTCTATCCTGCTAATTTTATTGTTGTTTATAAATGTTCCATACAAATTCAAAAAATACACATTAAATAGCAATACATTTATGTATAATGTGATTATTCATTTTGTAATTTATGCATCTGGGTGAATCCATGGATGAAACTACTCACTTATAATTAAGTTTTCATTGAAAATAAAAGTGTCAAGAATGAATTCGGTTAGATGATCTTTTACTTGGAGTGATTTGCATTGTACACTTGAAATATGTGGACACCTTGATTGAAAGCATGTGTCTTGTTTGCTTTCATCTTGTTTTGGGCAACTCTTGTTGTTTCTAGTGTTAGTTATTCTTTTACATTTTCGGTGCTAGGTTGAGAGTCTTACTCCTATTAATTAATCAACTTTCTTGTACATTTATATGTTGTCATTTATATGTTCAAAGAGCTCTAACGTTTTGTTATGTACTTTTTTTGTTGTAGCTTTATCATGGACTATATCTATGTTGCTCCTTATCCATACACCATACCCGGGGATTTTTTTTTCCACCGTGAAATGTTCCTCTTTAATGATGTGTGCTGAAATTTTTAGAGCCTTGCATATCTAACTTAGGAGCAATAGTTTTTTGTCGTTCACTGAATATGAATTTTATATTATCACCTTTCCCACACATTTCATTAATATATAGTTTATGTTCTCTAATATCATTTGTCTGTGATAATTAGTTTACAATATTGTTTTGTTTTTTTTTATGATTGATTGAGTGATTATAAATTATTAATGTTGTTGCCTAAGTGAAAGTTGGGATCAGTGGTTCACAAGCTATTTATAAGTTAAATGGTTCTTTGATCTTATTTTACAAAATTCGCTAGTTGCAGTTCTATCATATACAAATTCAATAATTACACCTTGTGCCGCCCCATATAAAGAGAGTTGTGCAAATTTAAATGTGCATTTAGCTTCTTAAATGCTATGCGGCCCATCTCCTTCATTTCATGTAATGTTTTTGTACAGAACACTTTGTCTTATTTTTATACATACTATTCTATAGATCAATGCTACCAAGTAACTAACACATTAAAACCAATATCTTCAACGTTAATACATAAGTTATCTCCCACCGCCACCCCTACATTCTTTCTTTTTTAGCTCAATGGAAAGTAGTTGTACGACACTCGCAAAGTTGGAAACCATATTTTCAAAACTAGTTTATTAATGCTCATGTTGCTGAAAATATCCCTATCTGCTATATGTCGTGGGGAAAACAACAACGACTCGTTTTGGTTGATAAAGAGGTAAACAATTTCAACTTATTAAATAAGATTGTTGCTACTTATCCTGCCTTAATTTTTTTATTATTTCAACAAAATAAAATAATGCAGTGTATTATATATAACCAAGATGTTGCCCGACTGGATGATGTCATTCAGTTATACGAAATGTATTTCATTGGGAATAGGAAAATTAGGGAATTGGCTGCAAACACACCAACCTTAGGAAACTTCAAATACTAAATCATATTGAGCAGAAGCACCAACATCAACCCACTAGCAAGCATGAGGAATTGCCCCTAGACAACATTACCAACTAATACCTTTCATCGAGTAACCTCAATTTGTCGATTTTGATGATAAGCATATCAACTAAGTTATTTTGCAGAACTGCTTATTGTAAATAAATATGTTATGTATCTGACTTTTTTTCCATAGACATTATGAATCTGACTTTAGTTAATAGTAATTTTTATTACCATATATGTTGTGTGGTGTTATACATGTCCTCATCTCACGCTTCATCCAAAAAATTAACAGAACTTTACAAGAATTCGTTATTGTCAACGAAGAGTGAGTCCCTTAGTTTAAACAATAGGCTCTATTACAACATGCTTTTGAAGCTATTTCAATTATTCAAAAGTAAAATTCTGGCTTTCATATGCATGCAGGGCTAGACCTAGCATCTTTACTTTATGGGAGGAATTAATGCAAAGTGAGGGACTTCATTTGATTGAGAATATTCACAAGATGCCCATAAAATTAGGGTTGCGTTTATCCGTGAATACCTAACACGGTGAGAATAAAGTGTCTACCAAGCAATTATCTCAATATATATGTATGACAAAACAGATCAATATATATTAATATAATAAGTTAACTATATTACATAATTTACGTCTGTTAGTCTATAAATGATTTAGCTTTTCTGTGTATTTATATGCTGGAAGGCCTTTGGGCACCATCTATTTAAACTTTCACCTATAAAACTATTACACATGCACTGATTTGTAGTTCCTTTTCAAAGAGGACATACCTTTCTTATGTGATTTATAAAGAACAAGATATCATTACATACGAATTTCTTTGGTTAGGTGTACTGAAAATCATGTTAAGATACACGTTCTTTCTGTAACTAACAAAACTATTATTTGTCGTCAAATGTTAAGCACCACTTGTTGAACCGTGGAATGAGTACCGTATTAATTCTATTAATTAAAGCATTTGGATCAACTAAGGATAACATCTTTAGGTATTTAAATTTTCATTTAATTTGCACTCTCTTAGAAATTGAATTGCATTTTTTATTTTTCTCTCTCACTTTCCAAAATAAGAAAATTGTTTATAGAATTAGGTCAGCCTATAGGCTTAAATAAGAAGGGCGAAAATTTAATATAGCCAACATAAAAATTCAAATACCCAAGTCAGATTTTTTTTAACTCCCACACATTACATAGCACGGTCTTACTGTCAATCTCATAATATGGCATGTGCATGGATGAAGTAATTATGTGTGTTGATGGTTTGTTGTCTTCAGGTTGCTAATTTTATTAAATCAAACTATCTTATAATTTTTATTCTACTTTATTTGCGATGTTGTTGTTAAGTGATAGATTTCGATATGCCAACATGGCATTTGAATAATTTTATTTGAATCTTGAGGAGACTGATGTTAGTTTGTTATCAAGGCATGTGGTGGATTATATGATGTTGATGCTTTAATGGTTTCCCAATAATTTTTCATGCCAAACAAAATGTCAGAATATAAACTAAATGTAAACAAATCATAGACAACGCAACTAGAAATATTGCTCAAAGAAATACTAAATTTATTAGTAGCACATTAATAGTTTATGTAATTATATATAGTTAGAGTTTGTCATCATCTTCATTGGCAAGTCTGTATTCTACAATATGAAAATTAGTACCTAGCCAGCTTTGTATCTATGACTTTTTCCCATTGTCTCATTTCTAAACTTACGATTTTGTCTTTACTGATACAAGTAATCTCTTATTGCAGGGATATCTATTGGGACATTGCCAAGTAGCACTATTTTGTTTGATCCTCCAATACCTCAGACTAGGCAACTCAATTTATGGTAATGCAAAACTGTCTTATCTTAAATGTAACTATAAATGAGAAGTATTGTTAAGCACAATTGACTAGGTGGTTGATTAGGCGTGAAATTATCATGATTCGTCGCTCGAAATGCCCTTGTTTTGATTGATTTATATAAGTATTTAGAGTCATTTGAGTATCATTTTTATAAAGTAACAAATTTGTTTCTTTGATCCTTATAGATGGAAAGAGGGCGAAAATAGGAGTTTGTAGGACTTTGAATCGACTAAAACGGATGCCCGGATGAGAAGATATGGAAGAAATACGAGAAGTATCAGTTCGAGCGAGCAAAAGTGTCACTGGAGTACTCAAGCTGGAGGAGCTCGAGTACTGACTACTCAAGCACTCGAGTAGAGCACTTGAGCCATGCCTGGTCGAGTAGCTACTACTCGAGCACTCGAGCTGAGGCCGGTCGAGTAGAACTACTCGAGCTAAGGAGCTCGAGTACTTTTTGGGTTCTGTAAGTTTTGACTACTCGAGTGAAACTTGCTCGAGTACTTTCTACTCGAGCACTACTCGAGCTTTACGAGAATTTTGGCCCATGCAAGTCCGATTCGACCCGTTGTCTATTTATACCCCTTCCGAACACGTTTTTAGATACCACCACATACCACTTGATACGAGATTACTTTTAGAGTTAGTTTTGGAAAAGAGGAGACGAGTAAGCTTTACTTTACGTTTAATCGAGGTTTTAGTACGAATTCTTAGTTTATTTTCGTTTCTTAGTTTCTTTTCATTAGCTCAATTATGTTAAACACTTTAAACTTCATTTTTATTAATTAAATTTCAGTTCTTTGCAAGTATTTCTTTAAACCCTAGTTGATGTTTGATCTTTTATTTGTTCTAATCATCATGTTTATGTTCGTCATTTCTTCTATTGCTTTTATTATTGTCAAAACCATGTCTATCTAAAACCCTTGCATGCTTAGGGTAGGATGAACTCGTAGAAGTAGGTTGTGGGTACATAATTAGGGTAATTCGTGACGTTAGGGTTTTAATTCTCTTAATTAATGAATTCTTAAAATTAGTCTTAACTTTATTCTTGAATTTCGTTCGAAAAGTGTTAGAGAGAGGACGATCTTATCACTCTTTAACAACGAGTAGACTTAATGAAAGGGTTTAGAAAGGGTTAATTAATCTACCGGTTTATCTAAGGAGGACGACCGCATCACCTTAGTTTAAATTAGGGTCTCGTTAATTAAGCACAATCTATTAACTCGTTAGTGGATTAGTGAAGTCGATTGCTAGGAAAAAGTATTAGGGTATTAAGTCTTGAGCTTTCATCTTGCAATCTTAAACTCAGGTTATTTTTTGTGCGTCACAATTATTTTGATTATGTACCTGCTCCGTCAGTATACGTAGGGATTCCTATCCTTAGCATCACCATCACTAATTTGAATACAACCCTTAGTTAATTCGTCTTCTTCAGTACTTTAGTTTAATTAGTTTATTTTAGTTATAATTAATTCTTCCAAAAAAATCCAAAAACATACATTCATATTAGCTACGACGCGTAGATCTTCAGGGATCTATTCGCATACACTTCATCCTTTGGGTTCGATATACTTGGTCATTATACTTATTTATACTACAGTGAACCCGTACGCTTGCGGGGAATCGACTAGTAAAAGTTTGTATATTCGCTTCAAGTCAATGGCGCCGTTGCCGGGGATGGCGTTGTATGTCTTTTGAATAGGACTTGTAGATAGCTTAGTAGTTAGTAGTGAGTGATTTACTTTTCTGTTTTATTTCGTACGTATTCGGCAGTTGCATTTTTATTCTTTTGTTAGTGTTTCAGGTTTATGAAAACGCGCTCGCAAGGCACTACGAGCGAAGAGAGATTACCGTTGGATCCTGAGACAATAGCAAAAAAAAACCGTGCCTTCTTAAGAAGGATGAACGCTGCCGGAGGGAAAGAACCAATGGACATTACTAATGAGTTGGATGATGTCGAGAATGAGTTTAATCAGACATTGAACCGGGCTGACGGCACTGAAGGCAATTCCAGTAAGAACCAAGATCCGTCAGGGGACAGTCAGAGCCAGAACCCGGGTACACAACATGTGAACAATCCAGCTCGTAATCTTGTCCAACATTCTCAGAACAACCGTGCTTACCCACATCCTAACTTACCACAAAACAACTTGCCTTATCCCTACCCATACCCACCTTATCCATATACACCTTGCTCGTATCCTCCACCTCCTGTTTACAACCAACCACCGGCTTATCAACCACCACTACCCCAACAAGTACCCGTACCACCTGCGAATCCTCAGCACGTTCCTCAGAACGCAGATCAGAACATGGCTATTAGAGGAAGGTTTGCGGCACAACCGCAGAGGTACTATGATGGAGTGGCATTGCCCCCTGTAGAGGCAAATAACTTCTCGATTTCCCCAGGAATTCTTAAGCTGCTTACCGAGAATCAATTCAAGGGGGAGGTTGGGAAGGAGAATCCTCATACTCATCTGAGGAGTTTTCTGATGATCGCGTCCACATTCAATTATAACGACATGTCTGAAGATGCCAAGAGGCTCAGACTGTTCCCATTCTCTTTGACGGGAATAGCCAATGAGTGGTACGATAACACGTTCCCACGGGGAGGTGTAACCACATGGGCCGAGCTCGAGCGTCTGTTCCTTGAGTGATTCTACCCTCCATCGAGAACGATTAAAGCTAGGATAGAGATCTCTTCCTTCCGCCAGAAGCAACGAGAAGATTTACGTCAGGCTTGGGAGAGATACTCTAACATGTTGATTGAGTGCCCGCAACACGGGTACAATGAGGAGGATATTATGGCATTCTTCTATAGTGGAGCCAGCAAGGCTGGTCAAGCCCATCTTGATGCTTGTGCCAGTTGAGCTTTTATGAACCAAGGAATGGTGAGATGTAGAGAAATCATCGACAACATTATCACGAATGCCGAGGCATGGAATGAGGATCCGAAATTTCAGCGAGTTTGTAAGTTGGAAGAGAATGAGGGTACGAGGAAGCTGTTGATGGCAATGATGGAGAAAATCAGTAACCTCGAGATGGGGCAGAATCTGGTTGGAGGGAATGTAGCAGTGAGTGAGAAAGTGGACCAGCCCACAGTTCAGCAAGAGGTAGCCAATTATATGGGAGGACCTTACTACAATCAAGGTGGGTATCCACAAGGTGGCAATCAGTTTGGGAGACCTTCTTATGGCTAACCATTCGTACCTCTAGGTCCACAGCCTCCTCAAAATCAATGGAGGAACACACAAGGATATCAAGGAGGCCAGCAGCCTCCTCAAAACACATGGAGGAAGAATGAGAATTTTTCATATGCTAATCCGAATGCCGGAATTACAGTTCCTGCAGGTGTGGATCCAGGTTCTAAACTTCCGGGTGGAGAAGGCGGTGCCTCAACTGAGGAGATGTTGAGAGCTATCCTTCAGAAGGTGGAGGAAGGTAGCAAGAGATTGTCCTCTTTGGAGTATGATGTTAAAGAGTTGCACAAGAAAGGTGATCAGCGTGATCAAGAACTCCAGAAGAGAGATGTAGAGCTGAATCGAATTCAGCAAGAGAACAATAGGTGGTTCACTTCGATAGAGTTTCAGATGAGCCAGATCGTAAAATCATTAGGTAGAGAGCCGGGTAAGTATCCTTCTATGCCGGAGGGAAACCCGATAGAGCATTGCAAGGCAATCCAGCTTAGAAGTGGGACCAACTATGAGGGTCCTCAGATGCCTGCTGATTCTGAGACGCCCAAAGGAGAGATTGAGATAGAGAAGATGGAAGTTGAAAAAGGGGTTGAGGGTGAAGGCATTCAGAAGAGTAAAGATGAGGATGAGTCCCATGAGAGCAAAGAACCTGAAGAGGAAGGCATTGAGAAGATTGAGAGAGTTCCTAAGTGGAAGAAGGCAAAGGAAGCAAGGGAGAAAGTGAAAGAGACCGAGCGTGATGAATGGGGGGTACCCAAGTCTGTGATACCTGTCCCGTATCCACAGCGCTTCATGAGGAAAAAGCTTGATGAGAAATTCGCTAAGTTCCTTTATATTTTTAAGAAATTGCATATTAACATTCCTTTTTATGTTGCTTTGGAACAGATGCCGAATTATGCCAAATTCCTGAAGGACTTAATAGCGAAGAGACGGAGAGTAGATGAGCCCAAGTTGGTGCAGCTGGACCATGAGGTGAGTGCATTAGTGCACAAGGTGCTTTCCCCGAAGTTAAAGAATCCCGGGAGTTTCACGATCTTATGTGATATCGGGAATGGAATTAAGAAGGGAGCATTATGCGACCTTGGAGCGAGCATTAATTTGATGTCATTGTCGCTATTCAAGAAGTTGGAAGGTGGAGAACTTCAACCGACAATGATGACGCTTCGAATTGCCGCCCGGTCTATTACTCGACATCAAGGTGTAGTTGAAGACGTCCTCGTGAAAGTGGGAGATCACATTTTTCCAGCCGACTTTGTAGTGCTTGACATGGAGGAAGATGAGCACGTTCCATTGATCTTGGGAAGACCGTTCTTAGCAACGGCCGGGATGGTGCTAGATGTGGCAAATGGGAAGATCACGTTGAAAGTTGACGATCAAGAGATAAAGATTTCCCTATATGAGGCCATGAAGCACCCGAAGGAGGATGAGAGTTGTTATTGCATGGATGTCATTGATCCTTGTGTTGAAGACACACCTCCTATCTCTAATCTTTCTCATATTCATGATTTTGTTAGTCCTTCACTTGATAATTTAACCCATGAGCATTATGATCTTAATGGTTTTGATAGGGATAAAGGGAAGAAGTTGAAGAAGGAAGAAGTGAAAAGTGAGGACGTGGTCCAGTTGGAATGGAAAGGAGGAGTTAAGAAGAAAAAGTCCAAACGCAAGAAATTGCTTAGTAAGACTCCTCCAGATAAAGGTGAGAAGAAGTTGAGACCCCCACCACTTGAGGTGGTGAAGGAAGCAAAGGAGCTCATGATGGAGGGGCATCAAGGAAAGAAATGCAACCACCACTCTTATGAGAGTAAGGGAGGTAATTTTGAGTATCATGTCCCATAAGCTCCTTTGAGCTCGGTCCGGCATGAGGACCTTAAAAATAGCGCTGAATGGGAGGCAGTCCATTTTTTATTTATTTTTCAGTATTTTTATGTTATTAGGGTGTTATTGAGTCGTAAGTTTAACCTCGTACTTGAGAGTTTTATTTTGTAGGCTTGTCTCGAGAGAGTAGAGGAATCATGGAGTTATTCAAAAGGGAGAAACTCAAGCAAGGGAGTGTGCTACGTTGTTAAGAGAAGTTGCATTATTTGGATGAGGTAACCCACAACCCCAAACTTAGACCTCTTCACAAGGTCGAAGTTTGGGGGTGGAGTTTTTTATATGTTGTAGTGTTACATTGCACAGGCGCACACATCTCTTTGAGTTGAGTTTGGTTATTTGAGTCTTGAGATGCTCCTTGAGCTGATAGTGTTTTGATTTGCTACTACATATTTCATGTCTATCAATCATCTTATACTTGTTGATTGCTATATTTGAGTATGATTTAATGAGTGGGGTGAATTGTGAAGTTGAGTTAGGAATTTTCTTGTGTGAGTGTTTGAGTTAGAGTGGATTTGAGAAAGAACTAGAATGCTTGCGAGTTTTCTTTTTGAGTGCTTGTGTGATGAGAGTGAGAATGCACTAGGACTAGCATGGATGTGAAAGCCGTGAGATTTGAGCCTTTTAAGATTTGATGCATAAAATAATCTCTTCGTTTGTGAGTGAGTCGTCACCTTAGAGGATGCTAGAACTTGTGTGTGCTCTTGTTCTTGATTGTGTCTAGTTTGATATGCCGAAGGTGATCTTAGGTCATCTTTGTTTTGATTGAGTCACTTAGCCTAAATTTTCCCTACCATTGACATTTGTACCTTGTTAGCCCCTTTGAGCCTAGAGCTTATTCATTTGCTAGCACATTTAAACACTATTCCAAGTTCCTAAGCCTTTTTGCTCCAATTTGAG
The DNA here is from genome assembly GCA_947034835.1 of Ballota nigra. Lineage (NCBI taxonomy): Eukaryota > Viridiplantae > Streptophyta > Magnoliopsida > Lamiales > Lamiaceae > Ballota > Ballota nigra. The sequence continues at coordinate 36,909,975 of OX344720.1, forward strand.
TGGAGAATAGGAAAAGTGTGAATGTGAAGGGATTGATTTGAGTTGAGAAAAGGAATTATGATGGTTGAGAAGTGATAAAAGAAGGGTGTGATCAAGTTTTGAGTTGTGGGAAAGAAAAAAAAAATTGAGAATGAGCAAAAGAAAAAAAATGAGCTCAAGTGTTTGTGAAAAAAAAAAAGAGAAAAAGAGTGATTGACAAAAGTGAAAAAAAAAAGTGAGAAAGAAAAAAAGTGAAGTGTTGGAATTGAAAGTGTGCTTATTGAATATGTTGAAGTAGTCTGTTCCTAATCTCGAAGTACCGAAGTGTGATTTTCTATTCTCCATTCACTTTAGTCACTTACCTATATTGTTATCCCACCTGTCCAAATAGCCTACATTACAACGTTGAGAAAAGTCCTTTTTGTTTCGGCATTGATTTCTAGAGTATGATCGGAGTTAAAAGTGCTTACAAGCCTATGGCTGCCGATATGGGTGATTGATTATTTGAGTGGGTCCCTTTATCATTGATATACACTTGTGAGGGAGTGAAACACATCGTTGAGTGCACATCCATGTTTGATTTTGGTGATTCTTGCTGTTGTTGCATGAGTATGATGAGGGAAGGTGAGTGAGTATACTTGTGATTAATCTTTGAAGCCCGAGTTCATTCGCTTACATGATTTGATTCTTTGACTCATTCCTAACAATCTCACTTGACTTATTATTTCATTGCTTGAGGACAAGCAATATGTTAAGTTTGGGGGGGTTGATTAGGCGTGAAATTGTCATGATTCGTCGCTCGAAATGCCCTTGTTTTGATTGATTTATATAAGTATTTAGAGTCATTTGAGTATCATTTTCATAAACTAATAAATTTATTTCTTTGATGCTTATAGATGGAAAGAGGGAAAAAAGAGGAGTTCGTAGGACTTTGAATCGACTCAAACGAATGCCCGGATGAGAAGATATGGAAGAAATACGAGAAGTATTAGTTCGAGAGAGCAAAAGTGTCACTGGAGTACTCAAGCTGGAGGAGCTCGAGTAGAGCACTCGAGCCATGTCTGGTCGAGTAGCTACTGCTCGAGAACTCGTGTAGTGCACTCGAGCTGAGGTCGGTCGAGTAGAACTACTCGAGATAAGGAGCTCGAGTACTTTTTGGGTTCTGTAAGTTTTGACTACTCGAGTGAAACTTGCTCGAGTACTTTCTACTCGAGCACTACTCGAGCTTTACGAGAATTTTGGCCCATGCAAGTCTGATTCGACCCGTTGCCTATTTATACCCCTTCCGAACACGTTTTTAGATACCACCACATACCACTTGATACGAGATTACTTTTAGAGTTAGTTTTTGGAAAAGAGGAGACGAGTAAGCTTTACTTTACGTTTAATCGAGGTTTTAGTACGAATTCTTAGTTTATTTTCGTTTCTTAGTTTCTTTTCATTAGTTCGATTACGTTAAACACTTTAAACTTCATTTTTATTAATTAAATTTCAGTTCTTTGCAAGTATTTCTTTAAACCCTAGTTGATGCTTGATCTTTTATTTGTTCTAATCATCATGTTTATGTTCGTCACTTCTTCTATTGCTTTTATTATTGTCAAAACCATGTCTAGCTAAAACCCTTGCATGCTTAGGGTAGGATGAACTCGTAGAAGTAGGTTGTGGGTACGTAATTAGGGTAATTCGTGACGTTAGGGTTTTAATTCTCTTAATTAATGAATTCTTAAAATTAGTTTTAACTTTATTCTTGAATTTCGTTCGAAAAGTGTTAGAGAGAGGACGATCTTATCACTCTTTAACAACGAGTAGACTTAATGAAAGGGTTTAGAAAGGGTTAATTAATCTACCAGTTTATCTAAGGAGGACGACCGCATCACCTTAGTTTAAATTAGGGTCTCGTTAATTAAGCACAATCTATTAACTCGTTAGTAGATTAGTGAAGTCGATTGCTAGGATAAAGTATTAGGCTATTAAGTCTTGAGCTTTCATCTTGCAATCTTAAACTTAGGTTATTTCTTGCACGTCACAATTATTTTGATTATGTACCTGCTCCGTCAGTATACGTAGGGATTCCTATCCTGAGTATCACCATCACTCATTTGAATACAACCCTTAGTTAATTCGTCTTCTTCAGTACTTTAGTTTAATTAGTTTATTTTAGTTATAATTAATTCTTCCAAAAAATCCAAAAACATGCATTCATATTAGCTACGACGCGTAGATCTTCAGGGATCTATTTACATACACTTCATCCTTTGGGTTCGATATACTTGGTCATTATACTTACTTATACTACAGTGAACTCGTACGCTTACGGGGAATCGACTAGTAAAAGTTGGTATATTCGCTTCAAGTCAGTGGTCTTCTAAAATTTTATTCAACACTATTACACTAAAGGAATCACATTACTTGTTTTCTTGTTAATACTTCTTAGTTAAAAACTCTTTTTATGATTATAACACTAAAAATACTAGGTTAATTGTATTTGTGTTGATCTGCTTTTAAACCTCATTCTTACTTGCACCTTCTCAGGTTAAAAGTTAACATAGAATATATGGAAAACATTGTCTCCCAGAAGCTGTATGAGAAACTACACCAACCCATAGACAAACCATTCGACTCACAAATTCAAAAACTCAAGCAAATCCCAGGCCTACCTGAAACGGTAACTCATAATTCATACATGTGATGCTCTTACTTTTATCTAAACTTCGCTTCAGTTAACACTAACATTACCATATCAAATCACAGGTTAAATCTTTCTGGATCAAATCTACATTGCAGGTTATAAAGTCGGGACAAAGATTCTACTTCTTCTGGTGTCCAAGTTGTTCTAGAACTTGCGGAGCAGACTCGAGAGTGGGTTCAAGTGTTATTACTGCGACAAGGACTTTCTCAACCCAAAACCCATGTATATCATTCTTTTACCTCAAAATTTTGAAACCCTAATAAAAATGATATTTAATACATTTAGTAATTATTAACATACGTTTCTCATATATGTACAGGTTACGCTTTGAGGCCGAGTTGTATGATGGAACCAGATGTTTTTGTAGAGCATCGAGAGGCTCAGATGTTGTTAGAAATGTCAACTGAGGATATTATTAAAGCAGAAACAGAGGTATATTTGACCAAAAATCTATTTTCTTCACTATATACTAATTCCTGCATTTTAACATTTCATTATCCTCGTGTATTATAGGAAAACACCCTGAATCTTGATGACCACAATGACAAATTCAAAGACATGCTATTTTTCTTTCATATCAGAAAATTAACCATGGAACAGAGAGGGAGAAAATATATACACCACACAATAAAAATGCTTCCACCCCACCTTTCACACCACAAACCTCTTAAGAGAAGAACTCACTTTCAAACACGCAAAAGCGACCAATGTCAGATATATCAATGTCTGAGACTCATCACACCACTTCCACAGTTCACGAGGATCACCAAGGCTCCACTGCTAAAAATATTCTAAAACATGCTAAGCAAAACAAGGTCATCCATGATGTGTACAATTTTTTATTCTCTTTTATGTTAATTTTTGGAAAGTACTTTAACCAAACAAGACATTCAGCAAGGCTCATTTTGGTAGAATGTAAATGTATGTGTTTTTGTTTACTGCTGACGATAGCTCCACTGCACTTTGTACCTAGCTTTTGACTAGTTTTGTATCAACCAACACTTTTTTAATGTTTCATGTTTTTATTTAAAGTTCTATTTTGATGCATTTTTGTTAACACCATTACTTATAATATTTGTTTTTATTGTAAATTCTATTTGATGCATTCTTGTTAAGACCATTACTTATAACACTAAATTACAAAAGAATTGGGTTAACACCTCAAGCATTGAGGTGTTACAAACACTAGTATAATATAAATATTGAACACAATAACAACCAGTTGATAATAAGTTTATAAATGGAGTACACTATTCAAAATTTTATTTCAACTAGTTGTCTCTCACGCGTGTTGCACGTTGTCTATAAATTTGCAAGAATAGTTGACATGTATTTTTTTTTTAGTTGTACAATAACTTGTATAATGAAAAGAAAAAGAAACACATAAAAGAACTTAAGATATAATTTGAATAGTCAACATATAACATACCCTAGAGTACGTATAGAGTGAAATTTGTTCATACATGAATCACTATAATGTATTAGTTGTTTTCACTAAAGAGTATTAATTTTTTTCACTGAACAACTTCAATGAAAACAACTATTACTCTTCACTCGAAACAACTGATACTCTTTAGTGAAACTAACAAATACCCTCCAATGATTCATATATGAATCATTTTCACTTTATACTTGGTCCGCACCTAATACAATTCTTGCATTCGGCTTTTTAAACGATTCAATTTTAAAGCGGCAACAATGAACAAAATTGCTCAAACTAACCAATTTCCGATGAAAAAACAATAATCTGAATTGGAACAAATTGCAACTAAATTCAATTGACTCAAATATTGTGAAATAAAACAAAGAAATTTTGTGAAATAATATCTATCAATTTGGGGCGAAGCAACTGATTTGCGATGTCATTGGTTTACATGTTAATGAGAAATAAAATAACCCTTGAAGAAATGGCATGAGTTAAATGTTATCGGGCAAAACATTTAATCTAAATGTCATGGGTTAATTGCTAATTAAAAATAACTCTTAGAATAAGAAATTACGTGAGTTGAGATTACAAATTAGATAATATAGCAAAAGTAAGAGAATTACATAGTAAGGATAAAATGAAATTAAGAAAAATAATTAAGGGCAAAATCATCCAAAAATATTTCTTATTATCAAGCCGTTTTTATAATAGTATTGACACAAATTCTAGCATGCACTCAAATGCATATTATGCACTTGGATTTTAAGCTCAATTTTGACTTCAATTTTAATTTTTTTTAAAGACACACACAAACACACTGAACTGTGTATTTCTTTGCAATTGGGGTATTACCGATTACTTCTTGGGGTGTTATTAATGCCTTCCTGGGGTATTATTGATTATTTCTTGGGGTATTGCTAGTTTCTGCTTGAATTTTTTTTTCTTTTCAAAATTTAAGTGCGTACCATACACTCAAGTCCACACTAGAACTAATCTAAGTATAGATACTTCATTTAGGCAATGTTTACTTCAAAAATAAGGATTACATGAAATATGATTAGATGGAATGAAATTTGGGGTTAAAGATTAATTTTCTTATCCAATCACTCGTTTACTTTAATAATGATACAACTCAATTCATTATTTCATTTTATTTAATATTATATGTATTTAAAGAAAATTAATATTTTACAAAATTACCCCGAAACGTAAGTTAGAACAAAAGACTGAATATGGAGAACGTGGTTGTTTATGAAGCAATGAAGATTGGGGAGTAAATGAGAATGGTGGATTGAGGAGGCACATGCGGAGGAAAGAGGTTAACTTGTTTATATATTTTGCCATAAAGGTACAACTTTGTTATTGAAAATTCTGTGCAACTTCCGATTGAATTTTAATATGCTATGATTTCCCATAAAAAAAAAAAAAAAGACAAACTGCTATGATTCATCCATTCACTTGGTATGCAATCTTATGCAGGAGCCTTTTTGCTTAGTGATTATCCCATAGGATACTCTCGCCAATTTATGCTGAAACAGTAGTTGCATTTTGAGCAACCATTAATTTGAAACCGCAATTAGAACTTCAAAGAAGAAGACGTGTTCTTAATTATTTGAGAAGAGTAGGTCTTATATGAGGGGATTAGTTAGGACACTATTCATACAATAGAAAGAAAATAAGAAAAAATAAGGGGAATAAAGGACATTTTAGTGATTACATATCTTATCCCCAAATTAAATTAATTATCACACCAATTTTGGTGTGATTTTATATCCATACATTTATTAAAAATATCCGGATTATCCTCGAGTCAAGGTATTAAAAGAAAATTTTCATCATTCAAAGTAAATGAGTAATAAGGTTAGATGATTAATTATTATCCAACATTATCCCTCAAAGTAAACGCACTCTTAAAGTATCATGAGAGTAATCCATACTCCATTTTGGAGTAAAACTCCATTATGCATGGAGTGTCCATTTTGGAATCCGTTGTTACTATTAATTTTGTTTAATTTAAGTATAGATACTTCATTTAGAGTATCCATGGGAGTAATTCATCCTCCATTTTGGAGTAAAACTTCATTATGCATGGAGTGTCCATTTTGGAATCGTTGTTACTATTAATTTTGTTTATTCGGGCTTTTTTTAATTTGAAAGAGTTTGTCCCCTTAAAATTGAAATTATATGGGATATAATAGTAGGAAGATTTTTTATTCCTCTTGAAGTGGAATTATATATTCGTCCCTAGCTTTGTTCTATGCTTAATGACTTGAACCGAAAATACTAGTTTTCTACTAGTAGTTTCTCCGTAAACGGACGGGTTCACTGTAGTATGGGCAAGTATAGAGACTAAGTATTATCGAACCCAAGTGATGAAGCGTATGCGAATAGATCCCTGAAGATCTACGCGTCGTAGCTAATATGAATGTATGTTTTTGGATTTTTTTAAAGAATTAAATCTAAGCTAAAATAAACTAATTAAACTAAATAACAAAAGAAACAAATTAACTAAGGTTTGTATTCAAATAAGTGATGGTGATGCTTAGGATAGGAATCCCTACGTATACTAACGGAGCAAGTACATAATCAAGATAATCGTGACACGCAAGAAATAACCTAAGTAAAAGATTGCAAGACGAAAGCTCAAGAATTAAAACCCTAATACTTTATCCTAACAATCGACTTCACTAATCTACGAACAAGTTAATAGATAGTGCTTAATTAACGAGGCCCTAATTTAAACTAAGGTGATGCGGTCATCCTCCCTAGATAAACCGGTAGATTAATTATCCCTTTCTAAACCCTCTTATTAAGTCTACTCGTTATTAAAGAGTGATACGGTCGTCCTCTCTCTAACACTTTTCGAACTTTATTCAAGAATAAAGTCAAGATTGATTTTAAGAATTCAGTAATTAAGAGAATTAAAACCCTAACGTCACAAATTATCATAATTACATACCCACAACATACTTCTACGAGTTCATCCTACCCCAAGCATGCAAGGGTTTTAGCTAGACATGGTTTTTACAATAATAAAAGTAATAGAAGAAGTGACGAACATAAACATAATGATTTGAACGAATAAAAGATCAAACATAAACTAGGGTTTAAAGAAAAACTTGCAAAGATCTGAAATTTAATTAATAAAAACAAAGTTTAAAGTGTTTAACGTAATTGAACTAATGAAAAGAAACTAAAAAACAAAAATAAACTAAGAATTCGTACTAAAACCTCGATTAAACGTAAAGTAAAGCTTGCTCGTCTCCTCTTCTCCAAAAACTAACTCTAAAAGTAATGTGGTATCAAGTGGTAAGTGGTAGTCCATAAAAATGAGCTCGGGACAAGTATATGTAAGCATCGGGCCGAATCGGGAACTCGTGGGCCGAAAAAACGCATCCGGAAGCACAAAATTTGGAGGTGCTCGAGCAAACATGCTCGAGCGGTGGCGCTCGAGCAGTGTAGCTCGAATGATGCAATCGCTCGAGCGGTGGCGCTCGAGCTGCTCGAGTGCAAGAAATCTTCTGTATGTTTTTGGCGCTCGAGCAACGTGCTCGAGCGCTAGTGCTCGACCTGAGCCACTCGAGTGACTCCAGAATTTCCCAAAGTAATACTTTTCTTCTTCCGCACTAATACCAATCGTATTTCTTCGATATCTTCTCATCCGGGCATCCGTTTGAGTCGATTCAAAGTCCTACGAACTCCGTTTTTCATCCTCGATTCACCTATGAGCATCAAAGAGACAAATTCATCAATGTATAGAAATAATGCTCAATTAACTCTAAATACTCGACAAAACCGACAAAAACTAGGGTATTTCTAACGACGAATCTTGACAATTTCACACCTAATCAACCCCCCCAAACTTACCATATTGCTTGTCCTCAAGCAATGAAATAATAAGTCAAGTGAAATTGTTAGGAATGAGTCAACGAATCAAATCATGTAAGCGAATGAACTAGGGCTTCAAAGATCAATCACAAGTATACTCTCTCACCTTCCCTCATCATACTCATGCAACAACAACAAGAATCACCAAAACCAAACATGGATGTGCACTCAACGATGTGTTTCACTCCCTCACAAGTGTATATCAATGATAAAGGGACTCACTCAAATAATCAATCACACATATCGGCAGCCATAGGCTTGTAAGCACTCTCAACTCCGACCATACTCTAGAAATCAATGCCGAATCAAAAATGACTTTTCTCAAGGTTGTAATGTAGGCTCTTTGTACAGGTGGGATAACAATTTGGGTAAGTGACTTAAGTGCATGGAGAATAGAAAGTCAAACTTCGGTACTTCGAGATTAGGAACAAACTACTTCAAACATATTCAATAAACACACTTTCAATTCCAACACTCTCAACACTTCAAAAAAAAATTTCTTTCTCACTTTTTTCACTTTTCTCAATCACTTCACTTTTTTTTTTTTCACAAACACATGAATTTTTTTTTCTTTTGCTCATTCTCAATTTTTTTCTTTTCCCACAACTCAAAACTTCATCACACCTTCTTCTCATACTCACTCAAGCAATCACATTTTCCTCTTTCAACTCAACTCAATCCCTTCACGTTCACACTTTTCCTATTCTCCACTCAAATTGGGACAAAAAGGCTTAGGAACTTGGAATAGTGTTTAAATATGCTAGCAAATGAAATAAGCTCTAGGCTCAAATGGGCTAACAAGGGACAAATGTCAATGGTAGGGAAAATTTAGGCTAAGTGACTCAATCAAAACAAAGATGGCCTAAGATCACCTTCGACATATCAAACTAGACACAATCAAGAAGCAAGAGCACACACAAGTTCTAGCATCCTCTAAGGTGACGATCCACTCACAAACGAAGAGATTAAGTTATGCATCAAAATCTCAAAAGGCTCAAATCTCACGGCTTTCACATCCATGCTAGTCCCAGTGAATTCTCACTCTCATCACACAAGTACTCAAAAGTAAAACTCGCAAGCATACTAGTTCTTTCTCAATTCCACTCTAACTCAAGCACTCACACAACAAAACTCATAACTCAACCTCACAATTCACCCTACTCATCAAATCATACTCAAATATAGCAATCAACAAGCATAAGATGATTGATAGGCATGAAATATGTAGTAGCAAATCAAATCAATAACAGCTCAAGGAGCATCTCAAGATACCAAATAACCAAACTCACTCAAGAGAGGGTGTGCACCTGTGCAATGTCACCCTAAAATAAATAAAAAAACTCCACCCCCCCCCCCAAACTTCGACCTTGTGAAGAGGTCTAAGTTTGGGGTTGTGGGTTACCTCATCCAAATAGTTTAAGTTTCTCAACAACGTGTCACACTCCTTGGTCTCGAGTTGGTTCCGTCAATCTGAATAACTCCATGATACCTTTACTACTTCGAGACAAGCCTACAAAATAAACTCTCAAGTACGAGGTTAAAACTTACGATTCAACAATATCTAATAACATAAAACACTCAAAAGCAAATAAAAATGGGTTGCCTCCCATTCAGCGCTATTTTTAAGGTCCTAATGCCGGACCGAGCTCAAAGGAGCTTATGAGACATGATACTCAAAATTACCTCCCTTACTCTCATAAGAGTGGTGGTTGAATTCCTTTCCTTGATGCTCCTCCATCATGAGTTCCTTTGCTTCCTTCTCCACCTCAAGTGTTATGGGTCTCAACTTCTTCTCACCTTTATCTGGAGGAGTCTTACTAAGCAATTTCTTGAGTCTGGACTTTTTTTTCTTAACTCCCCATTTCCTCTCCAACTGGACCACGTCCACATTTTTCACTTCTTCCCTTTATCCCTATCAAAACCATCAAGATCATAATGCTCATGGGTTAAATCATCAAGTGAAGGACTATCGAAATCATGAATATGAGAAAGGTTAGAGATAGGAGGTGTGTCTTCAACACAAGGATCAATGGCATCCATGCAATAACAGCTCTCATCCTCCTTCAGGTGCTTCATGGCTTCATATAGGGAAATCTTCACTTCTTGATCATCAACTTTCAACATGATCTTCCCATTTGCCACATCTAACACCATCCCGGCCGTAGCTAAGAAAGATCTTCCCAAGATCAAAGGTACGTGCTCGTCTTCCTCCATCTCTAGGACCACGAAATCTGCTGGTAAAATGTGATCTCCAACTTTCACGAGGACGTCTTCAACCACACCTTGAGGTCGAGTAATAGACCGGTCGGCAAGTTGAAGCGTCATCATTGTTGGCTGAAGTTCTCCACCCTCCAACTTCTTGAATAGTGACAAAGGCATAAGATTGATGCTCGCCCCAAGGTCGCACAATGCTTCCTTCTTGACTCCATTCCCGATATCACATAAGATCGTGAAACTCCCGGAATCCTTCAACTTTGGTGGAAGCGCTTTCTGCACTAATGCACTCATCTCATGGTTCAACTGCACCAACTTGGGCTCATCAACTCTCCGTCTCTTCGCTATCAAGTCCTTCAGGAACTTGGCATAATTCGGCATCTGTTCCAAAGCATCATAAAAAGGAATGTTAATATGTAATTTCTTAAAAACATCAAGGAAATTAGCGAATTTCTCATCAAGCTTCTTTTTCATGAAGCGCTGTGGATATGGGACGGGTATCACAGATTTGGGTACCCCCCATTCATCACGCTCGGTCTTTTTCACTTTCTCTCTTGCTTCCTTTGCCTTCTTCCACTTAAGAACTCTTTCAATCTTCTCAATGCCTTCCTATTCAGGCTCTTTACTCGCATCCTTATCTTTACTCTTCTGAGTGCCTTCACCCTCAACCCCTTTCTCAACTTCCATCTCCTCAATCTTAATCTCTCATTTGGGCATCTCAGAATCAGCTGGCATCTGAGGACCCTCATAGTTGGTCCCACTTCTAAGTTGGATCGCCTTGCAATGCTCCTTCGGGTTTCCCTTCGGCATAGAAGGATACTTACCCGGCTCTCTACCCAATAATTTCACGATCTGGCTTATCTGAAACTCTATCGAAGTGAACCGCCTATTGTTCTCTTACTGAATTCGATTCAGCTCTACATCTCTCTTCTGGAGTTCTTGATCACGCAGATCGTCTATTTTATGCAACTCATTTACATCGTACTCCAAAGAGGATAATCTCTTGCTACCTTCCTCTACCTTCTGAAGGATAGCTCTCAACATCTCCTCAGCCGCCTTCTCCACCCGGGGGTTTCGAACCTGGATCAACACATGGAGGAACTATAATTCCGGCATTCAGATTAGTATATGAAAATTCTCATTTTTCCTCCATGTGTTTTGAGAGGACTGCTATCCTCCTTGATATCCTTGTGTGTTCCTCCATTGATTTTGAGGCGGCTGAGGACCTGGAGGTACAAATGGTTGGTCATAATAAGGCCTTCCAAACTGATTGACACCTTGTGGATACCCCCCTTGTGGATAATTAGGCCTTCCCATATAGTTAGCCTCTTATTGCTGGCTCGTGGGTGGGTCCACTTTCTCGCTCAATGCTACTTTTCCTCCAACCAGATTCTGCCCCATCTCAAGGTTGCTGATCTTCTCCATCATAGCCATCAACAGTTTCCTCGTACCCTCATTCTCCTACAACTTGCAAGATCGTGAAATTTCGGATTCTCATTCCATGCCCCGGCATTCGTGACAATGTTGTCAATGATTTCTCTACATCTCGCTATCCCTGGTTCAGAAAAGCTCCACTGGCACACGCATCGAGATGGGCTTGCCCAGCCTTGCTGGCTCCACTATAGAAGAATGCCATGATATCTCCCTCATTGTACCCATGCTGCGGGCACTCAATCAACATATTCGAGTATCTCTCCCACGCCTGACATAAATCCTCTCTTGGCTTCTGGCGGAAGGAAGAAATCTCTATCCTCGCTTTAATCGTTCTTGATGGAGGGTAGAATCGCTCGAGGAGCAGACACTCGAACTCGGCCCATATGGTTACACCTCCCCGTGGGAGCGTGTTATCGTACTGATTAGGCGTGAAATTGTCATGATTCGTCACTCGAAATGCCCATATTTTGGTTGATTTATATGAGTATTTAGAGTCAATTTAGTATCATTTTCATAAACTAATGAATTTGTCTCTTTAATGCTCATAGATGGATAGGGGGCGAAAAGAGGATTTTGTAATACTTTGAATCGACTCAAACGGACGCCCGGATGAGAAGATATCGAAGAAATACGAAAAGTATTAGTTCAGGAGAGCAAACGTATCATTGGAGTGCACAAGCAAGGAGTACTCGTGCACCCCTGCACGAGCAGTCGTGTATATTGCACGAGTAGGTGTAGGTCGTGCACTAGTGCACGAGCACTCGTACACTGTGCACAAGCAGAAGCAGGTCGTGCACTAGTGCACGAGCACTCGTGCACTGTGCACAAGCAGAAGCAGGTCGTGCACTAGTGCACGAGCACTCGTGCAGGGTGCACGAGCAAAAGCAGCTCGTGCACTAGTGCACGAGCAAAGGGGGTCGTACAGTTTTTTCTCTCTGGATAATTTGGGGTGCTCGAGTGGAATGAGCTTGTGCACTAGTGCACGAGTAGTGCACGAGCATACGTGAATTTTGGCCCATTAACTCCCGATTCGACCCGTTGCCTATTTATACCCCTTCCAAGCACATTTTTACAGATAACTTGAAACCACCACACACCACTTGATAGATTTTGATTTTTTAGAGTTAGTTTTTGGAGAGGAAGGAACGAGCAAGCTTTACTTTTATGTTTTTTAGGTTTTTCTTTACGAATTCACATCACGGTTTTACTTTTTAGTTTCGTTTCTTCAGATCTTTGTTATTGAACACTTTAGACTTCGTTTTATTAATCTAATTTCAGTTCTTAGAATAATTTTCTTTCAAAACCCTAGTTCATGCTTTTTAGTTTTTCATTTCAATTCATCATGTTTATGTTCGTTACTTTGTCAATTGCTTTTGTTATCGTTATAACCATGTCTGGCTAAAACCCTTGCATGCTTGGGGTAGGATGAACTCGTAGAAGTAGGTTGTGGGTACGTAATTAGGGTAATTCGTGACGTTAGGTTTTAATTCTCTTATTAATGAATTCTTAAAATCAATCTTAACTTTTCCTTTGAATTTCGTACGAACGTGTTAGGGAGAGGACGACCGCATCACTCTTTAACAACTAGTAGACTTAACTAGAGGGTTTAGAAGGGGTTGATTAATTTGCCGGTTTAGCTATGGAGGACGGCCGCATCACCATTAGTTAAATGAGGGTCTCATTAATTAAGCACAATCTATTAACTTGTTAGTGGATTAGTGAAGTTGATTGTTAGGATAAAGTATTAGGGTTAAAATCTTGAGCTTTCATCTTGCATTCTTTTACTTAGGTTATTTCTTGCGCGTCACGGTTATTTTGATTATGTACTTGCTCCGTTAGTATACGTAGGAATTCCTATCCTGAGCATCACCATCTCTTATTTGAAAACACAGCTTAAATTCTTAGTTTAATTTTTTGTTTGCATTCGTAGGATAGTTTAGTTTATTTTAATTAATTCTCTCAAAAATCCAAATAAAATTCACTCATATTAACTACGACGCGTAGATCTTCAGGGATCTATTCGCATACATACCTTCCCTTGGGTTCGATAATACTTGGTCCCTATACTTGCTCATACTACTGTGATCCCATACTCTTGTGGGGTAACTACTAGTATAGCTAGTATTTTCGATTCAAGTCAATGGCTCTGTTGCCGGGGATGGCGATGTATGTCCATTGAGTAGGACTTGGAAATAGTTTAGTAGTTAGTAGTGAGTATTTTTATTTTTATTTTGAGTTTAGTATTTCTCTATTGTTTGCCTGGTTGCGTTTGATATTTCTTGTTGAGTACTCAGGTATATGAATACACGCTAAAAGGGAAAAACGAGCGAAGATCGAACAAAGTTAGACCCTGAGACTATAGCCAGAAGGAATCGAGCCTTCCAGAGAAGGATGAGTACCACAGGAGGTGATGGCATGAATTTGGATTTAGGCGGAGATTTGGGTCTTGAGACAGAAGGGCTTAATCAGAATGTGAAGAGGGTTGAGGGAACTGAGGGAGTCAATAATCCAAAGCTAGCACCCCAAGGGGAAAGATACAACCAAAACCCAAACCCACATAACCAGAGCAATCTCGCTGAAAACCAGAATCAAGTCATCCACCAAAACCCACAAAACCCATTTAACAACCCTGTCTACCAACACAATAACCCATACCACCCATACCCATACCCACCATATCCTTATCCACCATACCCGTACCCTCCACCTCCAGTTTACAACCAACCGCCAGTCTATCAACCACCACCAGTCCAACAAGTACCCGTACCACCTGTTATTTCTCAGCCCGTTCCTCAGAACGCCGATCAGAACATGACCATTAGAGGAAGGTTTGCGGCACAACCGCAACTGTACTATGATGGAGTGGCATTGCCCCTTGTTGAGGCAGATAATTTCTCAATTTCCCCAGGAATTCTTAAGCTGCTTACCGAGAATCAATTCAAGTGGGAGGTTGGGAAGGAGAATCCTCATACTCATTTGAGGAGTTTTCTAATGATAGCCTCCACTTTCAATTACAATGGCATGTCTGAAGATGCCAAGAGGCTTAGGTTGTTCCCATTCTCATTGACGGGAATAGCTAAAGAGTGGTGCGATAATACGCTTCCATGGGGAGGTATTACCACTTGGGCCGAGCTCGAGCGTCTGTTCCTCGAGCGATTCTACCATCCATCCAGAACGATCAAAGCAAGGATTGAGATCTCTTTCTTCCGCCAGAAGCAAGGAGAGGACCTACGTCAAGCTTGGGAGAGATACTCAAACATGTTGATAGAGTGCCCGCAGCACGGGTACAATGAGGGAGATGTCATGGCATTTTTCTATAGTGGTGCCAACAAGGCTGGGCAAGACCATCTAGACGCATGTGCTAGTGGATCATTCCTGAATCAAGGAATAGTGAGGTGCAGAGAGATCGTGGACAACATTGTAATAAATGCCGGGGCTTGGAATGTGGACGCAGATTTCCAGAGAGTTCATCAGGTTGAGGAAGGTGAAGGAACGAGAAGGCTGTTGATGGCCATGATGGAAAAGATTAACAACCTTGAGTTGGGGAAGAATATGGTTGGAGGGAATGCAGCAGAGAATGAGCAAGAGGACAAGCCCACAATTCAACAAGAAGTAGTAAATTATATGGGAGGTCCTTATTACAATCAGAATGGGTATCCACAAGGGGGAAATTTTCAAGGAAGGCCTTCTTATGGCCAACCATTTGTACCTCCAGGTCCACAGCCGCCTCAAAATCAATGGAGGAACACACAAGGGTACCAAGGAGGCCAACAGCTTCCTCAGAACCAATGGAGGAAGAACGAGAATTTTTCATATGCTAACCCGAAGGCGGGTATTACAGTTTCCCCAGGTGTTGGTCCAGGTTCGAAAC
Source organism: Ballota nigra (assembly GCA_947034835.1). Taxonomy (NCBI): domain Eukaryota; kingdom Viridiplantae; phylum Streptophyta; class Magnoliopsida; order Lamiales; family Lamiaceae; genus Ballota; species Ballota nigra. Next base: position 36,925,476 of record OX344720.1, read on the forward strand.
CTCCTGGTGGAGAAGGCGGTGCCTCAACGGAGGAGATGTTGAGAGCTATCCTACAGAAGGTGGAGGAAGGAAGCAAACGTTTATCATCTTTGGAGTATGATGTGAAAGATTTGCATAAGAAAGTTGATCAGTGTAATACCCTAGACTTTCATAATCTTATCTGCTTTACTAAATGCTTTATAATTCTATATGAATCTATGTGATACATTTACATCCAAAATTCATGTCAAGGCACGTTTATGTGTTTTATTTACTGGATACTTACAATTAATATTATTTGCTCAATACATGCTTATTCTTGAGACTTTATAATTTTTATATGCTCTTTATTTTATGTCTTAAAGTATTTGATATAGAAAATAATATAATCCTTAAGTATAGTAATTTATTTCATAAGTTATAAGTTGAAAAATGAACGTTTCTTTAAGAAACGAATTACGTATCGATTACTCGATATATTTTTATGATTAGTATATAGACTTTATAATTATTTAGAGCCTTAGAAGAGTTTTAATTTTATTTCATAAGATAGTATAAGTAAATTTAATTAGAATTATCCTATAATTACAATTTCTACTTATTAAATTCATAGTATATATGTGTTATTTCTATAAAATACATGACTACTCTTATACTTCTTGTAATTTTCGAAATTTTAGGATAAAGTTAGGAGAATTAGAGAAGCTTCAAGACTAAGATTAAGATAAGATAAGATAAGATAAAATAATTAGGAAGAAAAGTCAAAATTAACTACTAACCTAAAAGTGTCATGTGTTTAACTTACTTAACCTCCAAGATTATCCAAATTTCTCCACAAGCTTCCTAAAGTGGAGGTCAAGAGGAGGTTTTGAGTAGCCTCCAAGCACATCTTCCCTTATAAATACATAAGCTTGCATGCAAAAATAAGCATAAGAAAAAGTTTAAAGAAAATTTCACAAATACTACTACTCTTATACTTAGAAGTTGAGAAAGGAGAAGAAGAGATTTCTTGTAGCTACCTATCTCTAAGTAAGCTTCTCTTCTTGATTGAGTAATTATTTAAGTGGTAGTATGAAATTTATGCATGATATGTGAATTAATTGATAGGAAAATGAGTTTTGATGAGTAATTTGCATGTTATCCATGTTTTACTTCATGTTTGAATGTTTAATTCAATTTCTTCATAAGTTATGATCAAAATCATATTTATTATTTGATTATATATTCATTAGAAGTAGAAATCATGAAATTATATGGTTTAAAGTGAGTTTAAGATGATATGTTCTCCATGTATGCATAAAACCGAATTTCTGGACCAACTTTGGGGTAAATTTCGTTTTTGATCCAATTTGTCGGTGGAAAATTCTGAAATTTTTGTATGTGAAAATAGACTTGTGAAGGAACTTAGTTTTCAAATTTCATAATTTTTGGACTGGTATTCAATTCGTGGTAATTTTTCGAAGTAGAGCTAGGGTTTTGGACGTAATTACAGGAACAGTAGACGTTTTCTTTGATATGAGAATAATTGGTTAGGTTTTTATAGAAAACCAAAGTATGTTGATAAATTTCATGAAGTTAGGAGTTCATTGATAAAATTTCATGAGTATTGGACATGTGGTTGATTTATGGTGAATTTTTAAATTTAAGTGACCAGAATCTGTTACTGTGTGTTTATTACGAAATATTTGATGTTTGGTAAAGAGTTTGAGAAATCTGAAAATATTATGATAAACTTTATTAAGTTGGAAATATACTGTTAAAATTTCATAATATTTGGACGTATGAATAATTTAATATGAATTTACAAAATTAGGTGTGTAAATCTGCCAAATTCAAAATTTTGTATGAAAGGTTCGAAATGGTCCGGTGATATTTTTACAGTCGATATTTATTTATAACTTGTTATTTGATGATTTTATACACTTAATTGATATTTGTGTGTTAGTATACAATATTTGAATATGTATTGAAATTGAATTCAAGTCTTACAATTTACAAAAGTGAAGGGATAAGTAACAATGTTTCTATTTTAAAAATTTTACTTGTAGGTACAAACCTGCAAGGTGGGGAATCACTTCGCTCTTCACCGAGTGTTCTATTATTATTTAATTGCACTTATTAAATATTGAATGTTAAATTTTGAGTTTGGCCCGCTATCGACTCGCCCCACATATAAGTCTAACTTTATGTTGGCAAGCATATAGTTCGGTCATTCCGGCACCACGGGTTGGTCACGCCACCCAAGCATATACTCGGTGAAATTCCGGGGGCTCACATATTATAAACAATTGGTGTTTAGTTTGTGCAATTAACAAGAGATTTCCCACTAAGTGTTTTCAAGCACTTATCCCTTCCACTTTTAAATTTTTACAGATGCTATGGATTCGGACGTGAGCGAATGAACTCGGCCGGCTGTGAAAATTTCTAAAAGACTTTATATTTACAAGAATAATAATTTAGATTTTGAGTTTGTAAACTAAGCTACGAGCATACTTAATTACTACTTCCGCTGTGTAGATGTGTGGCGTGCGTATATTTTAATACAAAGTACTATTTTAGTGTCGTTCCTACTTGTGCCACATCATATTTTCCGTACTATATTAAGTGGGGATGTCATAATCAGCGTGATCAAGACCTCCAGAAGAGAGATGTAGAGCTGAATCGAATTCAGCAAGAGAACAACAGAAGGTTCACTTCTATAGAGTTCCAGATGAGCCAGATTGCAAAGTCATTGAATAGAGAGCCTGACAAATACCCTTCAATGCCTGAGGGTAATACTAAAGAGCATTGTAAGGCTATCCAGCTTAGAAGTGGAACCAATTATGAAGGTCCCCAGATGCCTGCTGATTCTGAAACGCCCCAAGGAGATGTTGAGATAAAGGGGAAAGAACATAAGAAAGATGGAGATGAGAGTGGGGAGGTAGGAGTTGAGAAGAAGGTTGAGGGTGAAAGCACTCAAGCGAGCAAAGAGCTTGAAGAGAAAGGCATTGAGAAGGTTGAGAGAGTTCCTAAGTGGAAGAAGGCAAAGGAAGCAAGGGGGAAAGTGAAAGAGACCGAGAGAGATGAATGGGGGGTACCCAAATCTGTGATACCCGTCCCATATCCACAACACTTCATGAAAAAGAAGCTTGATGAGAAATTCACTGAATTCCTTAATGTGTTTAAACAATTGTATATTAACATTCCTTTTTATGATGCTTTGGAACAGATGCCCAACTATGCAAAGTTTCTGAAGGACTTGATCGCAAAAAGACGGCGAGTGGATGAGCCGAAGTTGGTGCAGTTGAACCATGAGATGAGTGCATTAGTGCACAAGGCGCTTCCTCCAAAGCTGAAGGATCCCGGGAGCTTTACCATCTTATGTGACATTGGGAACGAGATCAAGAAAGGAGCGTTATGTGATTTAGGGGCGAGCATAAATCTTATGCCCTTGTCGCTTTTCCAGAAGTTGAAAGGTGGAGAACTTCAACCGACAATGATGACACTTCAACTAGCCGACCGATCTATTACTCGACCTCAAGGTGTGGTTGAAGACATCCTCGTGAAAGTTGGAGATCACATTTTTTTTCTAGCCGACTTTGTAGTGCTTGAAATGGAGGAAGATGAGCACGTGCCCTGATCTTGGGAAGACCGTTCTTAGCGACGGTGGGGATGGTGCTAGACGTGGCAAATGGGAAGATTACGTTGAAAGTTGATGATCAAGAAGTGAAGATTTCTCTATATGAGGCTATGAAGTACCCGAAGGAGGATGAGAGTTTGTATTGCATGGATGCCATTGATCCTAGTGTTGAAGACACACCTCCTATCCCTAATCCCTCTTTTATTTATGAGTTTTATAATCCTTCACCTGTTGATTTAACCCAAGAGCATTATGATCTGACTTATTTTGATAGGGGTAAAGAGAGGAAATTGAAGGATGGAGAAGTGAAAAAGGAGGATGTGGTCCAGCTCGAGAGAAAAGGAGGAGTTAAGAAGAAAAAGTCCAAATTCAAGAACCTGTTTGGTAAGACTCCTCCTGGAAAGAGTGAGAAGGAATCAAGACGCCCACCGTCTGAGGTGAAAAAGAAAGATGGGAATAGAGCAAAGAACTTAGACACATTCTCTTATGAGAGTAAGGGAGGTATTTTTTAGTATCATGTCCCATAAGCTCCTATGAGCTTGGTCCGGCACTAGGACCTTAAAAATAGCGCTGAATGGGAGGCAACCCATTTTTATTTGCTTTTGAGTGTTGTTAGTTATTTGAGTTTTATGTTATTAGGGTGTTGTTGAATCGTACATTTAACCTCGTACTTGAGAGTTTATTTTGTAGGCTTGTCTCGAAGGAGTGCCAAATAAGTGGAGATTGAAGGAACTCAAGCAAGGGAGTGTGCAACGTTGTTGAGAGAAACTAAATTGTTTGGTTGAGATAACCCACAACCCCAAACTTAGACCTCTTCGCAAGGTCAAAGTTTGGGGGGGTGGAGTTTTTTATGTTTCTTGTTACATTACACCGGAGTATCCCTTATCTTTGAGTTTGTTTGGTTATTTAGTGCCTTGAGATGCTCCTTGGGGTGATTTTGATCTAATTCGCTGTTGCTTATTTCATGCCTATCAATCAGCTTATGCTTACTTATTGCTATCTTTAAGTATGATTTGATGAGAAGAGTTGAGTTGTGAGGTTGAGTTAAGAATTGTTTTGTGTGAGTGTTTGAGTTAGAGTGGATTTGAGAGAGAACTAATATACTTACAAGTTTTCTTTTTTAGTACTTGTGTGATGAGAGTGAGAATTCACTAGGACTAGCATGGATGTGAAAGCCGTGAGATTTGAGCCTTTTGAGATTTTGATGCATGAATTAATCTCTTTGTTTGTGAGTGGATCGTCACCTTAGAGGATGCTAGAACTTGGGTGTGCTCTTGCTTCTTGACGGTGTCTAGTTTGATATGCCGAATGTGATCTTAGGACATCTTTGTTTTGAATGAGTCACTTAGCCAAAAAAAAAAAAAAATTCCTTACCATTGACATTTGTCCCTTGTTAGCCCCTTTGAGCTTTAAGCTTATTTCATTGGCTAGCACATATGAACACTATTCCAGTTCCTAATTCTTTTGTCCCAATTTGAGTGGAGAATAGGAAAAGTGTGAATGTGAAGGGATTGAGTTGAGTTGAAAAAGGAAAATGTTGTTTGTTGAGTGAGTATGAGAAGAAGGTGTGATGAAGTTTTGAGTTGTGGGAAAAAGAAAAAAAATTGAGAATGAGCAAAAAAAGAAAAAATGAGCTCATGTGTTTGTGCGAAAAAGAGAAAAAAAAAAGTGATTGAAAAAAAAAGTGAAAGGAGTTAGAAAGAAAAAAAAATTGAAGTGTTGAGAGTAGTGGAATTGAAAATGTGTTGATTGAAAATATTTGAAGTATTTTGTTCCTAATCTCGAAGTGCGAAAGTTTGATTTTCTATTCTCCATTCACTTGAGTCACTTACCCATATTGTTATCCCACCTGTCCAAAGAGCCTACATTACAACCTTGAAAAAAGTCCTTTTTGATTCGGCATTGATTTCTAGAGTATGGTCGGAGTTAAGAGTGCTTCAAGTCTATGGCTGCCAATATGTGTGATTGATTGTTTGAGTGAGTCCCTTTATCATGGATATACACTTGTGAGGGAGTGAAACACATCGTAGAGTGCACATCCATGTTTGATTTTGGTGATTCTTGCTGTTGTTGCATGAGTATGATGAGGGAAGGTGAGTGAGTATACTTGTGATTGATCTTTGAAGCTCGAATTCATTTGCTTGCATGACTTATTATTTCGTTGCTTGAGGACAAGCAACATCGTAAGTTTGGGGGGGTTGATTAGGCGTGAAATTATCATGATTCGTCACTCGAAATGCCCGTGTTTTGGTTGATTTATATGAGTATTTAGAGTCAATTAAGTATCATTTTCATAAACTAATGAATTTGTCTCTTTGATGCTCATAGATGGATAGGGGGCGAAAAGTGGAGTTTGTAGGACTTTGAATCGACTCAAACGGACGCCCGGATGAGAAGATATCGAAGAAATACGAAAAGTATTAGTTCGGGGGAGCAAAAGTATAATTGGAGTGCACAAGCAAGGAGTACTCTTGCACCCCTGCACGAGCAGTCGTGTATAGTGCACGAGTAGGTGTAGGTTGTGCACTAGTGCACGAGCACTCGTGCACTGTGCACAAGCAGAAGCAGGTCGTGCACTAGTGCACGAGCACTCGTGCAGGGTGCACGAGCAAAAGCAGCTCGTGCACTAGTGCACGAGCAAAGGAGGTCGTGCAGTTTTTGCTCTCTGGACAATTTGGGGTGCTCGAGTGGAATGAGCTCGTGCACTAGTGCACGAGTAGTGCACGAGCATACGTGAATTTTGGCCCATTAACTCCCGATTCGACTCGTTGCCTATTTATACCCCTTCCGAGCATGTTTTTACAGACAACTTGAAACCACCACACACCACTTGATAGATTTTGATTTTTAGAGTTAGTTTTTGGAGAGGAAGGAACGAGCAAGCTTTACTTTTACGTTTTTTAGGTTTTTCTTTTCGAATTCACATCACGGTTTTACTTTTTAGTTTCGTTTCTTCAGATCTTTGTTATTAAACACTTTAGACTTCGTTTTATTAATCTAATTTCAGTTCTTAGAATTATTTTCTTTCAAAACCCTAGTTCATGCTTTTTAGTTTTTCACTTCAATTCATCATGTTTATGTTCGTTACTTCGTCAATTGCTTTTGTTATCGTTATAACCATGTCCGGCTAAAATCCTTGCATGTTTGGGGTAGGATGAACTCGTAGAAGTAGGTTGTGGGTACGTAATTAGGGTAATTCGTGACGTTAGGTTTTAATTCTCTTAATTAATAAATTCTTAAAATCAATCTTAACTTTTCCTTTGAATTTCGTACGAACTTGTTAGGGAGAGGACGACTGCATCACTCTTTAACAACTAGTAGACTTAACTAGAGGGTTTAGAAGGGGTTGATTAATTTGTCGGTTTAGCTATGGAGGACGGCCGCATCACCATTAGTTAAATGAGAGTCTCATTAATTAAGCACAATCTATTAACTTGTTAGTGGATTAGTGAAGTTGATTGTTAGGATAAAGTATTAGGGTTAAAATCTTGAGCTTTCATCTTGCATTCTTTTACTTAGGTTATTTCTTGCGCGTCACGGTTATTTTGATTATGTACCTGCTCCGTTAGTATACGTAGGGATTCCTATCCTGAGCATCACCATCTCTTATTTGAAAACACAGCTTAAATTCTTAGTTTAATTTTTTGTTTGCATCGTAGGATAGTTTAGTTTATTTTAATTAATTCTCTCAAAAATCCAAAAACATTTCACTCATATTAACTACGACGCGTAGATCTTCAGGGATCTATTCACATACATACCTTCCCTGGGGTTCGATAATACTTGGTCCCTATACTTGCCCATACTAGTGTGATCCCATACTCTTGTGGGGTAACTACTAGTATAGCTAGTATTTCTGATTCAAGTCACGTACCACTCCTTAGCTATTCCCGTCAAAGAGAATGGGAACAGTCTGAGCCTCTTGGCATCTTCAGACATGCCGTTATAATTAAATATGGATGCGATCATCAGAAAACTCCTCAGATGAGTATGAGGATTCTCCTTCCCAACCTCCCCCTTTAATTGATTCTCGGTAAGCAGCTTAAGAATTTCTGGGGAAATCGAGAAGTTATTTACCTATACAGGGGGCAATGCCACTCCATCATAGTACCTCTGCGGTTATACCGCGAACCTTCCTCTAATAGCCATGTTCTAATCTGCGTTCTGAGGAACGTGCTGAGGATTAGCAGCTGGTACGGGTACTTGTTGGGGTGGTGGTGGTTGATAAGCTGGTGGTTGGTTGTAAACAGGTGGTGGAGGATACGGGTATGGTGGATACGGATAAGGTGGGTATGGGTAGGGATAAGGCAAGTTGTTTTGTGGTAAGTTAGGATGTGGGTAAGCAGGGTTGTTCTGAGGATGTTGGACAAGATTATGAGCTGGATTGTTCACGTTCTGTGTACCCGGGTTTTGGCTCTGGCTGTCCCCTGACGGATCTTGGTTCTTACTGGAATTGCCTTCAGTGCCGTCAGCCCGGTTCAATGTCCGATTAAACTCATTCTCGACATCATCCAACTTATTAGTAATGTCCATTGGTTCTTTCCATCCTCCGACAGCGTTCATCCTTCTTAAAAAGGCTCGGTTTCTTCTTGCTATTGTCTCAAGATCTGACTGTAGTCTCTCTTCGCTCGTATTACCTTGCGAGCGTGTTTTCATAAACCTGAAACACTAACCAAAAGAATAAAAACGCACCTGCCGAATATGTACGAAATAAAACAGAAAAGTAAATCACTCACTACTAACTACTAAGCTATCTACAAGTCCTATTCAAAACATACAACGCCATCCCCGGCAACGGCGTCATTGACTTGAACTGAAAATACTAGCTTTCTACTAGTAGTTTCCCCGCAAGCGGATGGGTTCACTGTAGTATGGGCAAGTATAGGGACCAAGTATTATCGAACCCAAGGGATGAAGCGTATAGATCCCTGAAGATCTACGCGTCGCAGCTAATATGAATGTATGTTTTTGGATTTTTTTTAAAGAATTAAATCTAAGCTAAAATAAACTAATTAAACTAAATAACGGAAGAAACAAATTAACTAAGGCGTGTATTCAAATAAGTGATGGTGATGCTTAGGATAGGAATCCCTACGTATACTAACGGAGCAAGTACATAATCAAGATAATCGTGACACGCAAGAAATAACCTAAGTAAAAGATTGCAAGACGAAAGCTCAAGATTTAAAACCCTAATACTTTATCCTAACAATCGACTTCACTAATCTACGAACAAGTTAATAGATAGTGTTTAATTAACGAGGCCCTAATTTAAACTAAGGTGATGCGGTTGTCCTCCTTAGATAAACCGGTAGATTAATTAACCCTTTTTAAACCCTCTTATTAAGTCTACTCGTTATTAAAGAGTGATACGGTCGTCCTCTCTCTAACACTTTTCGAACGAAATTCAAGAATAAAGTCATGATTGATTTTAAGAATTCAGTAATTAAGAGAATTAAAACCCTAACGTCACGAATTATCCTAATTACATACCCACAACCTACTTCTACGAGTTCATCCTACCCTAAGCATGCAAGGGTTTTAGCTAGACATGGTTTTTACAATAATAAAAGCAATAGAAGAAGTGACGAACATAAACATAATGATTTGAACGAATAAAAGATCAAACATAAACTAGGGTTTAAAGAAAAACTTGTAAAGATCTGAAATTTAATTAATAAAAACGAAGTTTAAAGTGTTTAACGTAATTGAACTAATGAAAAGAAACTAAGAAACAAAAATAAACTAAGAATTCGTACTAAAACCTCGATTAAACGTTAAGTAAAGCTTGCTCGTCTCCTCTTCTCCAAAAACTAACTCTAAAAGTAATGTGGTATCAAGTGGTAAGTGGTAGTCCGTAAAAACGAGCTCGGGACAAGTATATATAAGCATCGGGCCGAATCGGGAACTCGTGGGCCGAAAAATGCATCCGGAAGCACAAAATTTGGACGTGCTCGAGCACACATGCTCGAGCGGTGGCGCTCGAGCAGTGTAGCTCGAATGATGCAATCGCTCAAGCGGTGGCGCTCGAGCCGGTCGAGCGCTCGAATTTCTCTGTATGTTTTGGGGCGCTCGAGCAACACGCTCGAGCGGTGGCGCTCGAGCTGCTCGAGCGCAAGAAATCTTCTGTATGTTTTTTGCGCTCGAGCAACGTGCTCAAGCGCTAGTGCTCGACCTGAGCCACTCGAGTGACTCCAGAATTTCCCAAAGTAATACTTTTCTTCTTCCGCACTAATACCAATCGTATTTTTTCGATATCTTCTCATCCGGGCATCCGTTTGAGTCGATTCAAAGTCCTACGAACTCTGTTTTTCGTCCTCGATTCACCTATGAGCATCAAAGAGACAAATTCATCAATGTATAAAAATAATGCTCAATTGACTCTAAATACTCGACAAAACCGACCAAAACTAGGGTATTTCTAACGACGAATCGTGACAATTTCACGCCTAATCACTTAATCTTTTGTTTTATCCATCGCTTTATTATATTTTCTCCGATTCCTAATAAATTTTATATTTTTCTTTTCGAAATGTATCACAATGAATTTCACACTTTAAAAATGAAAATAAAACACTCTCAAAAATTTATTTTATATTAAAATAATTTCCATTTATTGGTTAACAAAAAATTAGCAAAATCTTCCAACCAGTCTGAAAGAATTTCATCTCATCCAAAAGTTCGAATTTATAGAGTGGTGTGCAATCAATTCATTTAATTATTTCTGAAACACTCTCACTCGTTCATGTGTCGAACTCAATTTTTCCTCTTTGGGTAGGTCCAATGAATGGACAATTTAATTAATATGGGTGGAGTTGCTATCAGCAGGAATCGAACTCAAGATCTTTTGTTTGGGCGTGTTTGATACCATTAAAAAAAATTATCTCATTTAAAAATTCGAATTTATAGAAAAATGTAAAATTGATTCATTTAATTATTTCTCTAGCACAATCCTAAGACTGAAAATGACTAATCAAATTCAAAATGCATATCCCATATGATAGGATTGTCAAGAGATTGATAATGACAAACAAACATGATATGGTTGGAATGAGGACTAAACATGGGACAATGACATGACCGGTGTTAGCTCAAAGACAAGGCCCACTTCTTAAGAAAGATTAGGCCCAAAGCAAAATGGACAGGGCAACAGTAATCAAATCAGAGGTGGACAACAAAAGACAGGTTAAAGATGAAGGCCCACCTCTATATTATGTATGGTAAATTACTTGTCGGCCCATTACTGGTTGGATAGCAACCAATTGACAGCCATCATTTTGAACAAGACATTGGATATTTCTCTACACTACAAGACAATGTAGTTTGTATCAAATCTTGATGATTGACACCAAAATCATGTATTGTTTATTTAATTAGTTAACTTGATTTTCTTAAACGAACATTTGTATGGAATTTCATCAATGAATGGAATAACAAACTTAATTTGTTGCTCAAATCACCAACAAATATTAGGGACTCAATCCAAAATGTTGGGCTATTACGATCGATTGGACATTTAAAAAAAATAAAAATAAAAATAAACAAATATAATGATTCAATCGTGATATTTGAATTCTGAGAAAATAATGTATTTGGGGTACTTGAAGCTCATAAAAGACCCAAGTATGTGTCAATATTAGAAGCTCGAGTGAATGCATGAGCAACCTCTACATTGACAATATTTAGAGATATTGCCCGTTCAGGGCATGAAAAGTTACTAAAACTATCATTTAGGATTTGAAATATTTTACATATTGATTCAACACTTGAAAACTAGAAATTGTCAATTTAAGATCTAATAGATAGAATCTGTCAATTTATTACCCTCATAAATGTTAAAATCATATTTAGTACTATACTCTTCATTCCAAATTAAATTCATTTGCTACTTTACTGTTTGTGTTCTAAACTAAATTGAATTTAATTAATAAAAGGTGAATTAGTATGCTTAAACTAATACTATGAGATTGTTTTATATCCTTATTTATTACTCCCTCTGTCCCTTAATAATATTCACATTTACTGTTTTCTCATGTTTTAGCAAGCGAGTTTTTTATTAGTATTTGAAATGATAAAATAATTTTTAAAGTGTTTTATAATAGAGTAGAGATGAATCTATCTTACCCCTTTCTTGAAATCACTTTATCATTTCAAATATTAATAAACAATTCGTTCGCTAAAACACGAGAATAAAGGTAGTGTGAATATTATTAGGGGACGGAGGGAGTACAATACATAATATTTTTGTTATAACAAATGCAATAAAGATATGCAAAACGAGAATAAGAGAACACGGATACGTGTGGTTTATTAATTTTCTATTAATTACGTCCACGATAGGAAGAGATGAACTTGTATTATTATGATCAAATTGGCTTACAAGGTATAGAATGACTTTAGCATGTCGACGGTTAGAAGTGATGGATTTGCATTATTTATGGAGATATATAATTATTTTATTTCTACTTTCTTTTTTTTATTTTTCCACTCACTTAAAATTAATATATTTTTTATTTTTTTGAATTGTCATTTCTAAAATTATTGTAGATTAATTAAAAAGTATAAGATGTCAAACTTGTGTGATTCTTAAATTGGCAAGTCCTATCTTCCATGTCCGTAATTTATAGTTTTGAATTTTTATGTTAGAAACAAAAAATAAGGTTAACTGATAGTTTTACTATTCCTTCCGTTGTGTTCATTTATTTGGGTATAGATTTAAAAAAAAAATAGATAAAGTTAGATAAATTAAGAATATCTTATCTTAATATATTATAAAGACAAAGTTTTGGAATCCTATGTGGCAAGCTCTCAAGCCTCTATTTTAAAAATACTCCTCTCTCATTCACCCAATTCATTGACTTTTAAAACTATTATCAGCCATTGAATCTTAATATCTAATCTAATCTTGACCATTGATTTTTTCACATTTCCTCTATATATACCATGTATCTCACACAACCAAAAATCAATTACAATAATTTCTCTTCTTCAATTTTGCTATGAAGTTTTATATTATTTTCTTTTCGTCTAAATCTTCATATTTTTCTTTTCTTGCAGGATGTTCATCCCAATATATTCAATCTTAATATTTTTTTTTTTTTTTTGCAGGATCTTCATCTTAAGGTATTTACTTTTTGTTTTCTATTTTATTTTATAGATTTGGTGTACGAATTTAATCTTCATATTTTTACAATAATTTCTCTACATCCTATTCCAATTCTTCTTCTTCTTCTTTTTTTCAATTTTGCTATGAAGTTTTATATAGTTTTTCTTTTCGTCTAAATCTTCATATTTTTCTTTTCTTGCAGGATGTTCATCCCAATATATTCAATCTTAATATTTTATTTTTTTTGTAGGATCTTCATCTTAAGGTATTTACTTTTTGTTTTCTATTTTATTTTATAGATTTGGTGTATGAATTTAATCTTCATATTTTGCCTTATCTCCTGTACCAATGATTTTACTCTATTTACATATATGATGTTTGTTTTTATTTTTTTATTAATTATTATTTTATTTTATTCGTATGATAATTTTTATTGTTTGATTTTTTTTAGGATTGAACATCAGCAATGAAGATGAAGTGGATGATCAATTTTTTCATACGAAGATGAAGTGGAATATCAATTTTATTGTGAAGATGTAGAATCATAAATGTTGTTACTATTATTGATATTATTGTAATGTATTAGTTAAATTAAATTATTGGTTACGTCTAATTTTTTTTCAGTTTTATCATTTTAGTTATTGTTTATATATTAGTATGTTAATATATATTCACTTTATGTATAAGTCAAATATTAACAGTACAAAAATAATTAGATATTAGACCATATGAAAATCAAATCGTATGTATCAGTTTGAAAAGATAAATTAATTAAATTTTGGAAACATAGATGAAATCATATATTCAAAATAAACTGACACGAATTTATTTCTATATATATTAAAAATTCAGTTTCGGTCAAAGATTTTTTTTTTTGTTCACATATAAAGCAAGTTTTTGACTTGGTCTAACATTCCAAGATTTATTTTTTGTTCACATTGTATATGTACGCTTATATTATTCCTAATATATAAATTTATATTAATTATTAACTTTACTTATTTAATTGACTTTAAATTTCAATTTAAATATATTAGGAAAGTTGTCATATTTTAAATGATAATTTGCTCAGATAATATATTTGGCAATTTTATATTATCCCACATTTCTAAATTTTAAATTATATTAGGAATAATAAATAAATTTATACTAATTATTAACTTTACTTATTTTATAAGTTTTAAATTTCAATTTAAATATGTTAGGAAAAATCGATTAAATATAAATTATAGTTTTGTTAAATAAATTATTTGTTAATTTTATGTGTATCTCATATTCCTAATCTTTTGGTTAGTGGGAATTTTTTTTTTTTTTTTGGATTGAAGATTCATATTTTGATTGACACTGTATAAAGTAATATACCCACGTTGAATTATTATTTTTTGGGATTGAAAATTCATATTTTGTTTGACACTGTATAAAGTAATATACCCACGTTGTATATGTAGATTATTTGTTAATTTTATGTGTATCTCATATTTCTAAACTCTTGGTTAGTGGGTGTCTAATTAAAACTACGATTTTGTATAAAGTAATTAAAACTACTAAAATTTTATAAAAAAAAAATTGTATTTAATGTTTTTTTTTTTAATATATGCAGGGTACCAGAATATACGCAACAGTGCCATGCATCTTCATATCTAAATATGAAAATTTTATAGAGATCAACATCATATATAGCTTAAAAATTAATTTACTTAAGAACTGTAAATTTTCATAGAGAAGGTATATATAGCTTTCCGTCTGAAACTTTTTTTTTTAATTTTGTCATATTTTAAATGATAATTTTCTCAGATAATATATTTGGCAATTTTATATTATCCCACATTTCTAAATTTTAAATTATATTAGGAATAATAAATAAATTTATACTAATTATTAACTTTACTTATTTTATAAGTTTTAAATTTCAATTTAAATATATTAGGAAAAATCGATTAAATATAAATGATAGTTTTGTTAAATAAATTATTTGTTAATTTTATGTGTATCTCATATTCCTAATCTTTTGGTTAGTGGGATTTTTTTTTTTTTTTGGATTGAAGATTCATATTTTTATTGACACTGTATAAAGTAATATACCCACGTTGAATTATTATTTTTTGGGATTGAAAATTCATATTTTGTTTGACACTGTATAAATTAATATACCCACGTTGTATAGGTAGATTATTTGTTAATTTTATGTGTATCTCATATTCCTAATCTCTTGGTTAGTTGGTGTCTAATTAAAACTACGATTTTGTATAAAGTAATATACCCACGTTGAATTATTATTTTTTGGGATTGAAGATTCATATTTTGATTGACACTGTATAAAATAATATAACCACATGTATTCCTTTATTGTGAAGATGAAGAATCATTGGTTATATGTTAAAAATTAGATTTTTTTTTTAAATATTGTAATGTATTACTTACAATTCAATGTATTATTTACAATTCTATAAATAACTAAGAATTGTTAAAAAACTAAGATATTTTTATTACCTTTAATAAAATTAATTAATATAAAATATTTTTAACAAATCATATGCACACGATCTTTGGTATATATGCACATGATTATTTAAAAAAAAGATTAATATGGTTTTTTGGTATATAAGCACACAATATTTTTTGATATACTTTTTATTATATTAGTAAAAATAAAATATGGTTAACAAACATATTAGTTAGACGGGTTTCTTTTGTATGTATATATGTACACGATTTTTTATTAAAAAAATTTGATATGATTTTTTGTTATGCATGCAAACAATATTTTTTTGTAAATTTTTTTTATATTAAGAAACATTGACTTTTTTTAATAACATGTGAATGAATTAATAAGTCATATATCAATCCATCTATAACTTTCCTAAATATTTACTTGACTTATATAACTCAATTACATGGTTAATTGTAGCTTAATATTATGGCACATTCAATACTGATCATATAATTTAGGAAAAATTGACATGTGTTTATATCATGTGATTTAGTTCACAAGTCATATACCAATCTATATATATGATTATCATTATTAGGATCAAATTTATAGTTGACTATATTTTATTATATCCCATATCATTCAATAAAAATCTTAGTATATTAAGAAAATTTGACTCTTATAAAAAAAGTAGCATTATTATATATTGAGTAATATATAATGAATTTTGAAGTCACCATTGGTGCGTATCTTGAGTCCCCATATTGTAGTAATAATATATCTTATACTCCAAAAAAAATATCTTTTAAAATATTTCGAAAAAAATGTTATGCATAATCCAAAAAAAAAAAAAATTATTTTTTAATTTAAGTAATATATAGTTTATATTAAGATATAATTTTTCTTATTAGAAAAAATACTCTCTTTTTAAAACATGTGGTTTAATTAACATGTTGTGTGGTTTTAAAAAAATTGATTCTTTTTTAATAATATTCATATAGTTTTGATTTTAATGGATGTATATTACATATAATGACATAAATTTTGTTTCTTTTATTCTATATCATGTATATAAATTAAAATGGATTATTATACAAATATAAGTTTCCATATAGAAGATCAAATAAATATTATGTATACATACACAGTATTTTTAACAGGAACTAAATCTTTATAGTGTATTAAGATATATATATATATATATATCATATTTTAGATAGAAACAAAATTCGTATTATATTAGTCCTCTATATACTAATACTAATCTTAATGAATTATATTATGATTTTCAATATATATTTATTACCATGAAAACTAATGTTTACAATTAAAAGTTTGTAAGTTATATATGTCATGAGAATATTATATTTGCTAGAGTTTTTATTTACTAATTGCAGCAAATGTTCACTAAGAGGTAATATGATTCTCATAAGTACGTAATGGTCTACACACTAAATGACATGTAAATTTTAAAATCATAATTTTTAACTTATATTCATTATCATGGAAAATTAATATTTTACAATTAAGAGTTTATAATTTATATAATTAAAAATAATACTATATATGCTAGATTTTTTATCTACTAATTGCTATAAATATTCACTAAGAGATAATATCATTCCTATGAGTACGTTGTGGTCTACACACTAAATAACATTTATAATTTTCAATATATTTTTATTATTATGTAAAGCTAATATTACACAATTAAAAATTTATAATTTATATTTCATGTGTGATTAACTTATTTTTAAGACATGAGATTTTTTATACGATGCATATAAAATAAAAAAAATTAAACTTTATATTAATGTTTGAGGCCTCACACGAAGCTACAAATACATATATCAAGTTAGGTTCTCAATATTTTTACTATATGAGTTTTTTCTAAAGTAAAATTATAGATAAAATTACCTTTTAGTGAACATTTGTAGCAATTAGTAGATAAAAAAAACTCTAGCATATATAATATTCTCATTTATAAATTGTGTTTGATGTTGTTTGCACCAAGATGCATAAGGTAATGTTTTTTAGGCATCTCTAGGTTTAAGGAAGACAAATCTTTGTATTTAGATTTTTTTTTTCATTCAGATAAAATTCAACTTTTAATGGTGTTTATTTGTTATAATATTTTCCTCCTCCGTATTGAATAAGCCTCTTTTTATAACACCCAAGTAAGAAGAGGCATATATTATCTTAATTTAAGTTATTTTTTTAATTATATTTTTGAAATTCTTCTTTTTACAAAATAGTGGGTTAGAAAAAAAGTGTAACGTGAACACTTTTAAAGACACATACTCCACCTGCTTTCATTGAAGTGATGTCTTTTTTATTTGACAACATTTTAGTGTTAAATGTCTTAATTATTATATATAGTTGTACTCAATTCTTATGTTCTAAGATTTTTCAATAAAATATTTTTTCTTAATTTCTTACACTTATTAATACAGCGTATCCAATATAATGAAACTAGGTTGAATAGAGTTATTACAAGTAGCTCTTTTGAAAGATATATTTATTCCTATGAATATGTGGTGATCTGCAAACCAAATGACATGTAAAATTTTAGATCGTGATTTTCAACCTATATTTATTACCATGGAAAACTAATTTTTTGCAATTAAGAGATTATAATTTATATATATCATGTGTGATTGACTTACTTTTAAGACGTGTGATTTTACATATGATGCATATACAATAAACAATTTTTTTTTAATGCTTGAAGCCTCACATGAAGCTATGAATACTTTTCATATGATGCATATACAATATTAAGTTAGGTTCTCGATATTCTTACTATGAATTTTTTCTAAAGTGACATTGTTGAATGTATTTAGAAAACAAATATTACCTTTAAGTGAACATTTTTAGCAATTAGTAGATAAAAAAAAATCTAACATACATATAATATATTTTTCATATAGGAATTGTGCTTGATGTTTTTTTACATCAAAATGTATAAGGTAATATTTTAAGGTTTCTCCATGTATAAGAAGATACATATTTGTATTTAGATATTTTTCAGTTAGATGAACTTCAACTTATAATGGTGTTTATTTATATTTTTCACCTCCCTATTGAGTAAAACTTTATAGAAAAGACTCACATAAGAACAATTTGTCATAATTTAAGCTGTTATTTTTTTAATTAAATTTCTATTTTCCTCTTTAACAAAATAGTGGTTTAGAAAAAAGGTGTATATAATAGCAATTTTAAGGGCAGGCTCCCCTTTCTTTCATTGTAGTGGTACCTTTTTGTTTGACAATCTGTTAGTATTGTAATGCCTTAATTATTATAGATATTTAATGAAATGTTTATAATCTATTTTTTTAATAAATTCTCTTTTCTTAATATCATACTAATACAATACATTTAATATAATAAAGCTAGGTTGAATAGAGTTATGACAAACAACTCCTTTGAAAGATATAATCATTTATAGGAGTATGTGGTGGTCTACAAATCAAATGACACGTGAAATTTCAGATCGTGACTTTCAACCTATATTTATTATCATGAAAAACTAATGTTTTACAATTAAGAGTTTATAATTTATATATTTCATGTGTTGTTGACTTATTTTTAAGAATTGAGATTCTTTGTATGATGCATATAAAACCACTTAATATTGATGAGACCTCCATGTGTAACATAAAGTCGGGGACACATTTGTCCGAACTATTATTGAAGAGAAAGCTTATTATATAGGATGAGGCACCAATGATTAACATATATAACTTTGAAGCTTTGGAGGCTCGAGGGATATTATTAGATCTCCAATTGCAATCATGAATGATATGCCTTTTGGTGGTAAAATCGTTGTGTTTGGAGAAGATTTCAGACAGATACTTCCTGTTATACCAACAGGAAGTCAAGAGGATATTGTGCATTCAACTATTTATGCTTCATATTTGTGGGATCATTGCAAGATATTTTCTGCATCTTTTATTAAATAATAATATTTTTAAAGAATTAATTATTGAAAAACTAAATACATTTAATTTATTTTCAATTTTAAGGTTTTAAGATTGACAAAGAACATGAGAATACGAAGTTCTGATCTCAATACGTCCTCATTTGATGTTGATATAGTTAACTTTTCGAGGTGGATTTTGGAAGTTGGTGATAGAAAAATTGGAAATAGACAAGATTATTTCGCTGAGATTGAGATTCCAGAAGATAATTTGATTTATGATGTCGGTGATCCAATTGCATCTATAATAGAAAGTATTTTCCACCCCTAATTGATATTTAAGGACACGTAAATACTTTGAGGATAGGGCAATACTTGCACCTACGCATTGAGATGTGGAGTGTATAAATGATAAGATTCTACTTATGATTCAAGGTGTGATACTAAAGTATACTTGAGTTCAAATAGTGTTTGTGCCTCTGAATTTCGAGAAGGAGGTAATGGCCAAATTGTTACAATTGAATTTTTAAATTATATTAGGTGTTCCGGAATACCAAATCACCATCTGATCTTGAAAGAATGAATGCCTATAGTGTTATTAAGAAATATTGATTACAAATCTGGTTTGTGCAATGGAACAAAATTGATTGTCACCAAACTTGGCAACCACAATTTCAAGGCTGAAATAATATCTAGAAGGAATATTGAAATAAAGTGTTTATCCCAAGAATGACATTGACAAATTTTGATCCTTCAATGCCGGTGAATTTTACAAGACAATAATTTTCAATTCTATTGTGTTTTGCCATGACAATAAATAAAAGTCAAGGACAACCACTTTCTACTGTTGGATTGTATCCTCCAAAGCCTGTTTTTTACTCATGGTCAACTTAATATTGCAGTATCCAGAGTTGGATCGAGTAGATGATTGAAAATTTATCACTTGATTCTAAAGGAATACCATCCAAATATGCAACAAATATTTTTTATAGGGAGATTTTCCACAATTTATAAGCATTGCTTTCTAAACATTTGGTTAATAATAAATGTCATGAATATATAGTTTATTGTCCTTGCAATAGAATTATTAACTAACATTTTTAAAAATACATTAAAAATATTGAATAAGTAAAATAATAATAGTAACAACATTTATAAAACTAAACAAAAAAATTGATTAATAATTTTACTATAAATTTTATGTATAGCTTCGCGAAAATCGCGGGTTTAGCACTAGTAATAATATATTCTCAAACCTCTCCAAGATGATGTGTCAACACCACTTTATTCTTAAGCTGATGTGGCATGTTTCAAATCTCTCAATTTTGAAATAATGTGCTCTCATTAAAAGTTGGTTAAACTTTTAATCTCGACTCTTTGTTCTATATCATTAAATCTAAACCATTAATTTATATCTGCAAAATTAATGTAAATAGATATTATTTCTATTTTCTTATTTAGTTATTTTTAGAATTTATTATAAATCATATTTTTTTCAAACCTTAATGTAATTAAATATGATCTACTTATTGAATGGATTTAAATTTATCATTTCTAAGTTTGAGTTAGTATATATAGTATAATATAATGTTCGATTATTTTTTCCTAAAATAAAAGGTATATAGTTATATATTCCAAAGAATATTCTTATGTGATATATTCTTATTATGGACAAGATATAATATTGCATTTTTTTTATTATAAATAAGAGTATATTGTATTTCATTTTTTCACATCAAAGCTTCATTTGTTCCACTTTTTTGCTGAGATTTCTCCCATCAATTGTGGGTTAGTTATATATCTATTGTTATTATTATATTTATTTTATAATTAAATTCATCATTTTAAGTGCTCACAATTGGATTAGATTTAAATATCAATATCAATATGAATGTAATAATGATTGTTGATTTATGCTCTACATCGTTCAGTTTAAATATTCTTCATGTGCAAAAATAATAAATTTAACTATACCATGTATTTTTATCTGAATAATTATGATGGTTTAATTGTTGTAATTTAAATCTCATTTTAGATTCAAGAGTATGACACCTCAATTTTCTCTGATTTCTAATATCAAGAGTGAGAGCAAAAAATTGACCGTTAAAGTTAGGATTGAAAAAGTTGGACAATATTTTTTAATGATTTTAATAGAGACAAGTTCTACTTGGAACTCATTTTAATCGATGAACAGATATTTGTAACTTTAAAGTTTATTTCAAATTTTGTATTGTTTCTTATATAAATTAATTTTTTACCGTATACTCCCAATAACTAATAATGTTAATTAATTTATAAATTATTCAATAATGAAATGGAAATTGATTTTTATTAAATTATTAGTCTAAGTAATGTTATTCCATAATTGTTATTAATTTATGTAAATTTTGATGTTTTTTTTAATTATTTAGTTTGTAGGATATACCTATAGAGTTTAGTGAAGGGTACGGGCCACAACTAAACAAACCCCATAATTTATTGTATATACCTCGAAATTTTTTAAACCAAAATACTCTTATATTAAATGTCTATAGAAAATAAATATAATATATTTTTTCAGTACGCGAAATTCGCGTGGGTACACTCTAGTTTTATATATAAAGTGGTTGTTTGTAAGGGTGAAAATAAAATAATTTGTTGTTATAGAAGGAATTAGCACACTGTTGATAGATAAACAAATAAGGAAATTTAACACACTTTTTGTGAACGGATGAATATTTATTAAGTACTTAATTAATAAAACTCATTTTTCATAAGTTCTTTATTTTTTATGTTTTAGATATAATGATGCATTGGGTATTTGTTCAGGATTGTGAGCTTGGAGAAAATAATTATTTAAATTAATTAATTTATCTATGGAGCTTTTCTGGGGTAAAGAACGTATTATATTCGGATCAAATGGGTTGAACTCGTTTAATTCATCTGATCTTTTTGTAATTGTAAAGATATTATATCTACTTTTTGTTAAGAAAATAAGGTTATACATTGTTTAGTTAATTTTGTATGTGATGGAGCATGTATATATGAAGATAGAGTTAATTTATGTAGATTCGAGCCGAATCGAATGCATTGTAGTTCAAATGTATTTGAACGCCCTTAAAAGTGTTACTTATTTTACATATGTAACACTTCATACATATTATGTAATATTTATTGGGTGTTACATAATATCACTTATGCTGTAGTGTTAATTTATCTATGGAGCTTTTCTGGGGTAAAGAACGTATTATATTCGGATCAAATGGGTTGAACTCGTTTAATTCATCTGATCTTTTTGTAATTGTAAAGATGTTATATCTACTTTTTTAAAGAAAATAAGGTTATACATTGTTTAGTTAATTTTGAATGTGATGGAGCATGTATATATGAAGATAGAGTTAATCCATGTAGATTCGAGCCGAATCGAATGCATTGTAGTTCAAACGTATTTGAGATGTTATCGAGTATTCGTTCGAGAAATTTCTATTGCTGACTGACATTCATCAAGCAGACCTCGTGGATTATCCAGTCCCCCCCCCCCCCCCCCCCCCCCCCCAACTACTAAGTGAAATCCAATCCACAAAATAAATTGATATTTGGACATTATTATTATAGTAAAGCCTCATATTTATGAAGAGAGTGAATCTTTATATAAAGGAATATTTTGAACTTGTTTGATAAGTAATTGAGTCAAGTTCAGATGAGCTTTAATCAAGTTAAACACAAGTCGAATTCGAGCATTTTAATATTTTTACTTATCGAACTCTAGTTGTGCTTTAAATTGTACTGAATATAAATATGTGTTTTCAAACAAGTTTGGTATATTTCTAATCTAAGTTTCAAATAGGTTGATTTATTTTCAGCCATAAAAATACATCTCGCATATCATTCACTATAGTAAAACTCATCTTATATAGGCTATTTGTGTACATGTTGTCTCATTGTTTGTCATATTCATTTATTATAGTGAAACTCATCCTATATGTGTGTACATATATGTCGTCTCATTGTCATATCTAGATGTATCTAAATAATTTGCTAATTAATATTCCCATATAATTATTGTTGTTCATTTTACTTAAAAATGAAATAATGAGACAATTGACAATGAATAAAAGCAAAGACAGATGGTGAACTTACTTGTGTTTAGATGGGGCATGTATGCCATACAAATTGTTGGAGAGACACAAGACTAATTGAAAACAGTGCTCAACCACCGTCGATCGCAATCAACTTTCTTTTCATTAATTTATATTGTCTTTCACTGTAAAATCACATTCCACCTTATAATCAATTGATAATATATAATAATAATTGCTTTAAATTATATTTATGATAGAAATGTAAATGAATTAGGTTTTTGTATATAAAATGAAAGTATTAACTCGATCACTATTAATGACACGCTTGGTTTGGTGTAATTATAAAAATAAATATCATTGGAACTATTTTATATATTACTCGAAAATGATCACATATCCACCGGTGGACACATATTTAATATACCCATCACGAATGTGTTAATGACACATAAGCAGGGGGCCCACTATTATATATTAATTGATTGTTTATATCTGCTTATGTGTCATTAACACATTCACGGTGGGTATATTAATATGTGACCACAGGTGGACATGTGATCAATTCCAATATATTACTCTGTCCATTTCTTTATTTGTCTCATTTTTTCCATTCACACAAACCAATTTTCTTATTTATTAGAATATCAAAAGACACTTACACTCTTGTTTATTACCACTATTTATTATAAAATGATGATTAGTTTTACTATTTATTAAGAACACTATTGGAGTGACAATTAAAAGAGACAGTGGAAGGGTGTATTGTATTACAAGTCTACAAGTATATCATACTTATAACGAAAATATTCTCTTAATTTAAAGTTTTATTTTAAAGACTTATTTAACAAAAGCTCATGTTATATTGGTTCTCATAAGAAAGACTCAACTAGCTAGAGCCTAAAGCCCGTTTGTTTTCATTATTATTATTTATTTATTTTTGGAAAAATAAAATCATTAATTTCTGTAGGGAACTTTTTTTCTTTTTATTAAGGGGAAATAGAACCCATATATTACCTACTCAGACGAAATTTGTGATCATTATCGCAGGGATCTTAAAAGAGGTTAGAGTCTTGCTCTTGGAAATAATAATAGTAGTAGTACGTAGGTTAATTTAGGTATAGGTACATATATAGAATCGCATGCATTTTTATCCCAAATGAATTTTGTGTTGCATCAGTTCAAGGTATAATTAATACTATTTGTTATTGTAGGCAATGGAACCGATCATTATCCCCACAAATTAACACGATACTTTAATTTCTTTGCGTGTTTTGTGTCCATTTACCTGCACTCTGAGAACTTTTCAATGGGTCATCCATTGTGAAATTGTTGGCTTCACCTTAGAGTTCTTGTACAATAGACATAAGAAAAGAAAATACATTTATTTCATTTAAAAGTTGGAAGTATGAAATTAATTTATTTATGAGTATTCTTTAATACCTTTTCAACTTTAGGACCTCGTGATCTTTTAATTATCCGAAAGTCCTACCATTTATTATGGTTAGGATTAAACTCACGCACGCAATCACGAAATAGAACACGAAATTTGTTTACCCAATTCGTCTGACTACGTCCGGGGGCGATGTCAAGCCAGGGTTTTTCACTATTTTTCTGATACCGAATACAAGGAGAAAACGTGTATATATAACAAACGAACCCTAACCCTAAAATTAGGGCCGAAGAAAGTGGGCCAAAAAATAGGCCAAAAAATTCGGCTAGCCCCCAAACCCCCGTCCCGGTATTGGGCCCAAGTGTACATTCCATTCAACCTCCACACTCCAACAATCTCCCACTTGGAGACTGAATTCTCCATGTAACCATATCTTCTTGTCTCTCCTCCCTCATCCACCTGGCATCGCCAAGCCTTATCTTCAAGTTTCAAGGCCAATTGAAACTTTGCACAGCTTCAATTTCTCTAAGATCACCACCTTAGTAAACATGTATGCTGGATTCTCACTTCCTAGGATCTTCATAAGCTGCAAGACCTTCTTCTCCAAAAGGTGACGAATGTAGTGATACTTCAACTCAATATGCTTTGTCCTTGAATGAAACGCCGGATTCTTCGCCAAAAATATAGCACTTTGACTATCACAGAAAAGAATGATATTCCCGTGCCCCTTCCCAAGTTCACCCAAGAAATTCTGCAACCACACCATCTCCTTACTTGCCTCCGTCACAGCTACATATTCTGCCTCCGTAGTGGACAACGCAACAATCTTCTGCTACTTAGAAGTCCAAGATATAGCAGTACCACCATAAGTAAAAACATACCCGGTTGTACTTCTTCTTCCATCAAGATCATTTGATGCTAAGTCTGCATCCACATAACCCACCAGCTCCATACTCTTGCCATTGAAACACAAGGCCTTGGTTGATGAAGATTCCTTCAGTGGACTGCTTGACTTGAAGTCCAAGGAAGAAGTTCATTTCTCCCATCATTGACATCTCAAACTTTCCTTTCATCGGTTGAGAGAACTTTTCACAGAGGACTTGGTTTGGAGAACCAAAGATGATATCATCCACATAGATTTGAACTAGCAGGGTGGCCTCTCCTTTTGTGATTCTGAATAGAGTTCTATCAACTCTTCCTTTGATAAAGCCATGATCCAACTGGAACTGAGACAAAGTATCATACCAAGCTCTTGGAGCCTGTTTCAGTCCATATAGAGTTTTCCTCAGTCTATATACTTTGTGGCTTTCTTCAAAACCTGGGGGCTGCTCCACATAGACTTCCTCATTGAGTATTCCATTCAAGAAAGCACTCTTGACATCCATTTGATACACCTTGAATTTTTTGTGAGCAGCATATGCAAGGAATAACCTTATTGCTTCCAATCTGGCCACCGGGGCAAAGGTTTCATCAAAGTCAAAACCTTCAACCTGATAATAGCCTTTTGCTACAAGCCTGACCTTGTTTCTGACTATGACATCATTTTCATCCTTCTTATTCTTGAATACCCACTTGGTTCCAATCACATTGCAATGATATGGTCTGTCCACCAATTCCCACACTTGATTCCTTGTGAATTGGTTGAGCTCTTCTTGCATATCAATGATCCAATTTGAATTTTGAAGTGCTTCTACAATGGAGTCTGGTTCCTGGTTAGATAAGAAACAATAAAACAAAGCACTTTCTCCATGAAAACTTCTAGTTTTGACTCCCGAGGTAGGATCACCTAGGATTTGCTCAACAGGGTGATCTAAGAGCCATGTCCTCCTAAGCTGATGCCCTTCAGTAGAGGTTAACTCTTCTAAAGTTGAGTCACTAGATACAGGAATAAATTCAAATTCAGGAAATAAAACAGAGGGTTGAAGTCCTGAGTCATCATTCAAGGTATTTTCATTCTCAATAATAGTGACATTGGTTCCCCCTTGAATGATGGGCTCATTAGATGTCTCAGCTGTGACCACATCTTCATCGACATTACTAACCTCTTGAACTGGGATGGTGTTCATCAGTTCAGTTGACTGGTCAGAAGAGTTCTCAGTTGAGTTGTCAGAAGTGTTCTTGTTTTGAGTGTCCTCTTTGAACTGTTGATCATTGAGATTATCCCAGGTTGGGATGTATGCATCAACACAATTCTCAGGATAGCCTTTTGACTTGATACTCAGTCTAGTTAGTCTTTTGCTTATTACTTCCTCATTCTCCTTACTCCTGGACTCAAAAGTTGATTCATCAAAGACCACATGAGGTGTTTCTTCCACAACAAGAGTTCTACAGTTGTAAACTCTGAAAGCTCTACTGATTTGGGAATATCCTAAGAAGATTCCTTCATTAGCTTTGCTATCAAAAGCTTTCAGTTGAGTTTTCCCATTGTTGTGAATGAAACACTTGCAACCAAAGATATGAAAGTAGGATACCTGGGGCTTTCTGTCATTTCATAACTCATATGGAGTTTTTCCTTGATGTTTGGGTACTATGGATCTATTCTGAGTGTGGCAGGCAGTATTAATAGCTTCAGCCCAAAATCTTTTAGGAACTTGAGCTTTTGCAAGCATTATCCTTGCTGCCTCCTTAAGAGTCATATTTCTTCTTTCAGCTACTCTATTTTGTTGAGGAGTTCTTGCAGCTGAGGTCTCATGGGCAATACCTAACTCTTTGCAGAAATCAGATATTGTAGAATTAATGAACTCAGTACCCTTATCTGACCTTATTTTCACAATGTTCAGGCTCTTTTCATTGCTAACTTTCTTCAGTAGATCTGGTAGCCTGACTTGTGTTTCCTTCTTGCTTGTAAGGAATACTACTCATGTGTACCTGGAGAAGTCATCAACAACAACAAGTGTATGTTTTCTTCCATTTATACTTACAGGGGTTACTGGACCAAAAAGATTCATATGCAACAGCTGAAGTACTCTGTCAGTTGAGGTAGCTACTTTGCTTTTAAAGGATGTTTTCACTTGCTTTCCCTCTTGACAGGCTTTGCAAATATGATCCTTGTTGTATACTTCATTAGGCATTCCTTCCACCAGTCCATGTCTTGCTATTATGTTCATCATCTTGAAGTTCAGATGACTTAGTCTTTTGTGCCACAGCCAATTAGTATCAGTTGAGCTTTTTGCAATAAGACATGCATTTGGTGTGCAAGACTTCCAATCTGCAAGATAGACATTTTCCTTCCTTGACCCAATCAGTAGTACCTGTTGTGAAGATATATTCTTGACAAAGCACAGGTTACATGAAAATTCAACACTGTATCCTTTATCACAAAACTGACTTATGGACAGAAGATTGTGCTTAAGTCCACTGATAAAGAATACATTGCTTACTCTTACTGAGCTAATTATTAAAGTACCATAACCTTTAGTGGCTCCTTGTGAATTATCACCAAAAGTGACTTGTGGACCTTCTTTCTCAACAAATTCTTTCAGGAGACTTTTATTGCCAATCATATGCCTGGAACATCCACTGTCCAAGTACCAGACTGAAGCTTTAAGAGCTTCTCCTTTGTTGAAGTCCACTGAGCCCTACAATCAAAATCAAGCTTTAGGTACCCATTTTGTGTTGGGTCCTACCAGGTTAGTTGTACATTTCGGAATCCAAATTTGCCTCACTTTTCTAATTACTTTAGAATGGTTAATTTGTCTTCCATAAACATCTACACAGATAGTTACCTCCTTGGGTGCCTTAGGAGTAAACTGTGTATGGGTGTCAGCCTTTGAAGGAACAGGAACCTTCTTAACATTCTTCCTTTTAGGCTTGGGTGCACCTGGTCTTAGTCTTTGTTGATAAAGGTATGGAGAACCTTTTCCTTTAGGCACAAAAGGAATAGGTTTTCTATATGAGTCATTTCTTGAGAAATGCTCATGCCTGGGTGCTCTCAGCTGAGGTTGCTTCATCTGTGAAGACCTCGGCTGATAATACCTCTGCTGAGATCTAGTCTGATTAGTCAACTGAGCATTTCCATTTGGTTTTGGCTGAGTTTGACTTTTCTTTTGATGGACCTTAGCTGGTCTTTTACCTTTATCTAAAATCTATGTTTGAAAGGTCACTGATTTAACAAAAACTCTCTTTGTGCCACTTGAAGAAGCAACACTCAGAGGACCTTCTGAAGGTTTTGGAGCATAACCTATTCCACACTTGTTATTTGGATTGATTTGAAAATTTTGGATCTCCTTTATGGCAAGAGAGGGTTTGTTAAGAGTATCAATCCTTTTTAACAAGGTCTCTTCAGATTTTTGTAAGACATCAATTTTCAGGAGAGAGTCCTTTATTTGGCTTACCAATTTTAAGTTCTCTTCAGTTAACTTTGTCTTAGATTCAGTAAGATCCTTTATCAGTTGATCTTTGCCATTTCCTTGACTCTTGAGGGTTTCCACCTCTTTTGTCAATTCAATGGTAGATTTAGTTGAGTTAAGATCTGCCTGATTCCCAGATTCAATTAACTTAGAGTTTTCACTCAAGAGATTTTTATTTTCATCTTGGAGACAGAAACTTGCTTCTTGCAACCTTGAGAAATCAATCATCAACTGTTCCAAAGCGGACTGAAGATTGAGTTCCTCTGTTGACTCTGAGCTGAGCTAAGGTGAGTGTCCTAAAGAAATGGATGGTTTAGATTGTACATCTGGTTCTTCTCTTGCCATGAGGCACATGTCATCATCACTGCTGTCAGAGAACAGCTCATCAGATGACTCTAGATCTTCATCAACATCCTCAGCCACCATGGCTTTTCTTTCTCCATATATTCTATCTCTCTTGGCTTTCCTTTCTTTTCTTTCCTTCGTGCTCAGTTGAGGACAATCATACTGAAAGTGTCCAACCTTCTTGCATTGAAAACATCTGTTGGCATCATCATTCTTTTCTTCAGTAGACTCTCTAATCTTTGATGATGATCCTTCAGCTCTTGTATAGTTCTTGTATTCTTTCTTCTTCTCCAGCTCAGTGGAGCTTTTCTCTCCTTCTCTGGTGTCCTTTTGTGGATAACTTCTCTCTTCCCTGTTATCCCTGTAAAATCTCTTATACTTGCCAAACCGTCTGTTAAGTTTTTCAAACCTTCTAGCTATTAGGCTGAGTTCCTCTTGCATCTCAGTCTTGCTTTGAGA
Source organism: Ballota nigra (assembly GCA_947034835.1). Taxonomy (NCBI): domain Eukaryota; kingdom Viridiplantae; phylum Streptophyta; class Magnoliopsida; order Lamiales; family Lamiaceae; genus Ballota; species Ballota nigra. Next base: position 36,955,134 of record OX344720.1, read on the forward strand.
TTTTCTTGCCTTTGTACTCTTCTACGGCCTTGGGGATTTGGGCTCAGTCTCCTTAGCTTTGAAGGCAACTCCCTTCTCAGCTGAGGTCTCATCAGGAGCCCTTTTCCTGTTAAGATCAAACTCATAAGCCTTGAGTTCCCAGAGAGTTTATTTCATTCATGATGTCAGTGAACCTCCCATCAAGCTGGTCAATGGTCTTAGTAAACTCCATGGTGAACTGCTCATATTTTTGAACAGCTACTGTAAGCTTGTTCTCTTTAATTTTGTCAGTTCCTTCACACATGAGAGCAAGAGTGTCCCAAAGTTCCTTTGCAGTCTGGCAATGGATCACTCTTCCCATAACTGAGTCTGGAATAGTGGTGTAGAGAATACTCATGGCTATGAAATTGAGGTTGTGTCTCCTCTTCTCATCTGCAGTGAAGTTATCTTCATCCTTGGGCCATTCTTCTCTAGGATCTGCAATAGTGTCAGCTGTAAGGTTAGAATTCATAAAGAGTAATGGACCTTTAGTTATGACTCTCAACATTTCATCATGCACACAGGCAAGATGAGCTCGCATTCTGATCTTCCAGAAATCATAATTTTCCACTGAGAACTGTGGAAGCTTGTGATGGGACATATGGTTCAGGGGATTGACTCCCATGTTGTTCTCTGCTGGTAGTGCTACCCTAGTTGCATTGTCAGCCATAATATCTAAACAAGATTATCAAAAGATCAATTCAGTTGACCAAATATAAAATACCTTTTTACCACAAGGTATAATTAGAACAATGGTCTTTTGAACCACTGCTCTGATACCACTTGTTGGTCCCAAAACGAGTAAAATAGGTGTATGGGGGGGAATACACCTGAGGTTACAAATATAAACTTTTCTTTAAAACTTATCAGGTTACTTAAGACAGTAGATCGTCAGTGGACTTTGAAGTCTGCTGAGATTTACTTATGAAAGCTTACTGAGATATCAGCTCCACTGAAAGTTCAAGACTTTCAGTTGAACTACTATCTAATTAGCTTTCAGATGCGGATTAGTGAGCCCTTATGAAAACCTCGTTTTGCTTTGATAAAATTTGTTTGAATAACACACACTTAAGGAAATAACTGAATGTAAGTACACAAGATATAAAGTGGTTCAGAGAATAATCTCCTACGTCCACTGTCCTGATCAAACAGGAGAATTCCTTTCACTTGGAATTCCTTGTGTTATAGTGTCAAGGTGCACTGATCAAATTAATCCTCTCTTAGGATATTTGATCACTAGGATAATTCCAGGTCCTAGTTCCCAAAACAAACCAGCTTTCAGACTGATATTAACAATCAGCTTACTAACACCACTTAACACTAACTCTCAACCTAACACTGGGTTGGGGTTTTGAGTAGGGTTTGGTTCCAACTGTTGTGAGATAATCCTTACAGTTTAGCTCAAGGTTTAGGATGGATTATCTCTTTCTAAGGTTTGGATATAGCTTTAAGCTCGGTTACAGAAGGCTTAGTAAGCTCACTACAAATGTGAAACACTTGGGAAACAAAAGGTAATTTCGAGTGCTTCGTAGTAAGTTATGTATGTAGATCTTGTGAGTTTCCCGTGCATAAAAAATGAGCACGTCCTTCTATATTTATAGATCATCTTGAAAATCTTCCCGTTGGAGTTTGAATCTTCTCAAGTAAGTCTTCTTGTATCTGATTGGTTCAAACGGCTCTATTTGAAGCTTTAAGTCTTGTCAAGAATCGGCTAAAAGACCATGCCTGTTCAACAACTTTCTGTAGAAGGCTAGGGAAAGACTTTTGGTACTTGTCAGTCTGTGATAGGTCGGCTGTCAGTAGAGTACACCTACGTGTCATCTTCTCATTGGGCCTTTCAGTCTGCTTGCTCAGAATCTTATCTTGCTTTAAGGTGGAACTCTTCTGAGAGAACCTTCTCATTCCTTCATTATATGTAAGCTTCACTGATAATTCGGTTTGCCTTATTCCAACCAGATTAACTAACAGTTTTTAATGTGTTTAGCATTGAATGAGCATTGTTAGTTCACATCAGTGGACCTTGATCCTCTCATGATGGTTTTAGTCTTAGTGTGAATGTACTTAGAAAACATTCAAGACTTAGACTATTTCTCAAATCATTTGTCTTCAGCGGACTTCATTCTTCAATACACTCCAGAAATTACTAATTGTTCTCCAGTTCCTTAACATTTTGAACTGATTATCTAAACTCTATCTCTACTGAATACTTTACTTACAAAAGACTTAGGAGGAACTTTTTGGCATTTTAATCAAAACTTAAGTCTATAAAAATTCCTAACACAAACTAACCGGATTAGAGCGGTACGGAACAAAGCAGAAAAACATATTTTTTACCTATTTTTTTATCATTCTCATTTTTTTAATCAATTTCTTAAAAAAATATATTAATGCAGGCACACTCACACAAATACTACACAACTGATTAGGCGTGAAATTGTCATGATTCGTCACTCGAAATGCCCTAGTTTTGGTTGATTTTGTTGAGTATTTAGAGTCATTTGCGAATTATTTTCATAAACTAATAAATTTTTCTTTTTGATGCTCATAGATGAATAGAGGGCAAAAAGAGGAGTTCATAGGACTTTGAATCGACTCAAACGGATGCCCGGATGAGAAGATATCAAAAAAATACGAAAAGTACTAGTTCGAGGGAGCAAAAGTATCATTGGAGTGCATAAGCAAGGAGTACTCGTGCAAGGGTGCACGAGCGGCCGTGCAAGGCGCACGAGAGGATGCAAGTCGTCCACTAGTGCACGAGCACTCGTGCAGAGTGCACAAGCAAACGCTACTCGTGCACTAGTGCACGAGCAAGAGAAGTCGTGCAGTTTTTGTTCTCTGGATGTTTTGAAGTGCTCGAGTGAATTAGCTCGTGCACTAGTGCACGAGCAAGCACGTTTTTTGGTCCATACGTTCCCGATTCGGCCCGATGCTTATATATATTCGTCCCGAGCACGTTTTGGAGGATTACCACTTACCACCACTAGATTCAAGAGCGTTTTAGAGAGTTAATTTTTGGAGAGGAAGGAACGAGCAAGTTTACTTTATGTTTTTTAGGTTTTCTTACGAATTCACGTCACGATTTTACTTTTAGTTTCGTTTCTTCATATCTTTGTTCTTGAACACGTTGAGACTCGTTTTATTGATTTAATTTAAGTTATTCCTTTATTTCTTGAAACCCTAGTTTATGATTGATCTTTTCATCGTTATAATTATCATGTTCATGTTCGTTACTTATTCAATTGTTCTTGTTTACGTAAAACCCATGTCTAGCTAAAACCCTTGCATGCTTGGGGTAGGATGAACTCGTAGAAGTAGGTTGTGGGAATGTAATTAAGGTAACTCGTGATGTTAGGTTGTAATTCTCTTAATTAATGAATTCTTAAAATTAATCTTAACTTTACTTTTGAATTTTGTTCGAAAAGTGTTAGAGAGAGGACGATTGTATCACTCTTTAACAACGAGTAGACTTAACTAGAGGGTTTAGAAAGGGTTAATTTATCTACCAGTTTAGCGAAGGAGGACGACCGCATCACCTTAGTTAAATTAGGGTCTCATTAATTAAGCACAATCTATTAACTTGCTAGTGGATTAGTGAAGTTGAGTGCTAGGGTAAAGTATTAGGGTTTAGAATCTTGAGCTTTCATCTTGCATTCTTTTACTTAGGTTATTTCTTGCGCGTCACGGTTATTTTGATTATGTACCTGCTCTGTTAGTATACGTAGGGATTCCTATCCTAAGCATCACCATCTCTTACTTGAACACAAACCTTAGTTAATTCATCTTCTTTAGTATTTTAGTTTAATTAGTTTATTTTAGTTTCAATTAATCTTTCCAAAAAAAATCCAAAAATATTTCACTCATATTAACTACGACGCGTAGATCTTCAGGGATCTATTTGCATACACTTCATCCTTTGGGTTCGATATACTTGGTCATTATACTTACTCATACTACAGTGAACTCGTACGCTTGCGAGGAATCTACTAGTAGAAGTTAGTATATTCGTTTCAAGTCAATGGAGCTGTTGCCGGGGATGGCGTTGTATGTCTTTTGAATAGGACTTGTCGATAGCTTAGTAGTTAGTAGTGAGTGATTTTCTTTTCTGTTTTATTTCATATATATTCAGCAGTTGTGTTTTGATTCTTTTGTTAGTGTTTCAGGTTTATGAAAACACGCTCATAAGGCAATACGAGCGAAGAGAGATTACCATTAGATTCTGAGACAATAGCAAGAAGAAACCGAGCCTTCTTAAGAAGGATGAACGCTGCCGGAGGGAAAGAACCAATGGACATTAGTAATGAGTTGGATGATGTCGAGAATGAGTTTAATCAGGCATTGAACCGGGTTGACGGCACTGAAGGGAATACCAGTAAGAACCAAGATCCGTCAGGGGAAAGCCAGAGCCAAAACCCGGGTACTCAGAATCAAAATAGCCCAGCTCATAACATTGTCCAAAATTCTCATAACAACCCTGCTTACCCACATCCTAACTTACCACAAAACAACTTACCTTATCCACCTTACCCATACCCACCTTATCCGTATCCACCATACCCGTATCCTCCACCTCCAGTTTACAATCAACCACCTGTGTACCAACCACCATCCCAACAAGTACCCGTACCAGCTGCTAACCCTCAGCACATTCCTCAGAACGCAGATCAGAATATGGCTATTCGAGGAAGATTTGCAGCGCAGCCACAATGGTACTATGATGGAGTGGCATTGCCTCCTGTTGAGGCAAATAACTTCTCGATTTCCCCGGGAATTCTTAAGATGCTTACCGAGAACCAGTTCAAGGGGGAGGTCGGGAAGGAGAATCCTTATACTCATCTGAGGAGTTTTCTGATGATAGCCTCCACATTCAATTATAACAGCATGTCTGAAGATGCCAAGAGGCTTAGGCTGTTCCCATTCTCATTGACCGGAATAGTAAATGAGTGGTATGATAACACGCTCCCACGGGGAGGTGTAACCACATGGGCCGAGCTCGAGCGTCTGTTCCTCGAGCGATTCTACCCTCCATCGAGAACCATTAAAGCAAGGATTGAGATCTCTTCCTTTCGCCAGAAGTCAGGAGAGGATTTATGCCAAGCGTGGGAGAGATACTCAAATATGTTGATCGAGTGCCCGCAGCATGGGTATAACGAGGGGGATATTATGGCATTCTTATATAGTGGAGCCAGCAAGGCTGGCCAAGCCCATTTAGATGCATGTGCGAGTGGAGCTTTTCTGAACCAAGGGAAAATGAGATGTAGAGAGATCGTGGACAACATTGTCACGAATGCCGGTGCATGGAACGAGGATCCAGAGTTTCAAAGAGTTTGCAAGTTGGAGGAGAATGAGGGTACAAGGAAGCTGTTGATGGCTATGATGGAGAAGATCAGTAATCTTGAGATGAGGCAGAATCTGGTTGGAGGGAATGTAGCGGTGAGCGAGAAAATGAACCCACCCACGAGTCAGCAAGAAGAGGCCAACTATATAGGAAGGTCTAACTATCCACAAGGCGGGTATCCACAAGGGGGCAATCAGTTTGGAAGGCCTTCTTATGGCCAACCATTTGTACCTCCAGGCCCACAGCCGCCTCAAAATCAATGGAGGAACACACAAGGGTATCAAGGAGGCCAGCAGCCTCCTCAAAACACATGGAGGAAAAATGAGAACTTTTCATATGCTAACCCAAAGGCTGGTATTACAGTTCCTCCTGGTGTTGATCCGGGTTCTAAACCTCCTAGTGGAGAAGGCGGTGCCTCAGCTGAGGAGATGTTGAGAGCTATCCTTCAGAAGGTGGAGGAAGGTAGCAAGCGATTGTCCTCTTTGGAGTACGATGTGAAGGAGTTGCATAAGAAAGGTGATCATCGAGATCAAGAACTCCAAAAGAGAGACATAGAGTGGAATCGAGTTCAGCAAGAGAACAACAGAAGATTCACTTCTATCGAGTATCATGTTAGGATAAAAGTTGTTAGTTTTGATGAGTTAAAACAAACCAGAAGATGTAATAGGACCATCTGGACCTGTTAGTCAGATGATGGTTTAGATTAGGACTTAGTCTAGGGGGAACTGCCAGACCATAAGACTTCACCAGAAGAGTCACCAGAAGACCCCACCAGAGGACTCCACCAGAAGACTTCACCAGACGAGACCTGACCAGTGGCAGAGGACCTTTCCCAGACCAGACGATTCCGGACCAGATGACTCTGGTAGAACAAAAGATGCTCAGTTTGATCCTCTGTTTCTACTGAGTATTCTGGTTGTTCACCAGATTAGGACCAGAAGACACCGAGGTTGCCTGGTGTCTGGTCTTGCCTTCTCTAGAGAGAATCAGAGTTAGGCAGAGGAAGCTATTGACCGTTGGTGATTCAAATCTAGTCAACAAGATCAGGATTGGAAAGTATATGAAGATAATCAATCCAAGGATCCCACCAACCCAATCAATCAATTAGGGAATTGATTGATTGAGGCTTCCTTAAATAGAGGATCTTATTGGATTAGCCCTCCAACGGCTATTTCCTAATCCCCTCTATAAATACAAGAGTGCAGTTCAAGAAAAGGCTCTAGAGAGACTCCATACGCGCATAAGTCCATCCAAGCTTTTGATATTCACTCTTAGCACTCTTATTGTTCATAATATATATCTACTCTTAAGGAGTTGTTGAAACCTCAACATGTTCATCTACCAGATAAGGTTGGAGGCTGTTGATCTTTAGATTGAAGTTAAATCTAAAGAGTTTGTAAGAAGGAACTGGTACTTCCCAATTCCAGTGAGTAAGTAAGTGAGTTGGTTGTTAGTGAGACCCCTTGGATAAAAGAGAGAGTGAACGTAGGATATTCAGATCCGAACCACTATATATCCGGTGTTATTTACTGCTTTCATTTACTTATTTTCTTATTTGTTTTTGTGCTCTTGTGAAAGATTTTGTTAAGACATTTAACTTAAGCTTTCGCAATTAATCTAACTAGTGGGACCAACAAGTGGTATCAGAGCAGTGTGTCCAACGACCACTGCTTTGAAAAGCTTTTGGTGGTCACCGGGCAGATCCATTGCTCTTTAGTACTTTTGTTCAAGTTCTTGTTATTTCCCTAATTTTATCAAAAATGTCTGCAAAATCTTCTTTCAAGAGCCGTAAGCTTCCAGAATTCTCTTTCGAGGATTACAGCCACTGGAGCTTCATGATGAGCAATCATCTTGGAGCTATTCACCACCGCATGTTAGATGTGGTAGAAAGTGGACCCATTCAATTTTACTGGACTCCTATTGATAGTGGCAGGTCAGAGTCCAGGGAAGAAACTAGTGAAGCTGCCCAGAAAGCTGCAGAGGATAGAGTCCCCAGGCAAAGAATCCTCAAGAAGAAAGATGAGCTTGACAACGATGAAAGAAAGCTCTACAACTTGGACCAGGTGGCAAGAACAAAGATCATCAACACACTTACTAAAGAGGTGATTGAAAAGGTCAGAACGTGTGCCACTGCCAAGGAGATGTGGGACAAACTTGCACTTCTCTGTGAGGGAACAGAGAAGATTAAAGACAACAAGCTCCAAGTTGTTCAACATTCGTTTGACACTTTCATGATGAAACCAGACGAGACCATTGACCAGCTGGATATGCGTCTCACCAACCTCCTGAACAAGGCTAGTGTCTTAGGTAAGACCTACTCTGAAAAAGAAATTAATAGTAAAATCTTGCGTTCACTAACCAGCAGGTGGAGAATTAAAGTCACTGTGATCAAGGACAACAAGGATCTCAACACTCTGGATCATCATCTTCTGTTGTCTGATCTCAAAGCTTATGAGTATGATCTTCAAGAGGAGGATCAAACAGAAGAGATTTCCTCTTCTGGTCAGAAAGGTGTTGCATTCTCTTCAACTATCAAGCCTGATGTCAAGCCAAAGGAGTCTACTGCAGATGACTTGAGCCTCAAGGAGCAGGTAGCACTTCTAACCCGTAAATTAGATAAAATGAGTTCAAAATATGGCAGGTACAAAAGGCATTGGAAGGAATCTACCAGAGACAGGAAGAGTTCCTTCAAGCCTGCAGAAAAGGAAAAGACATCTGGAGGCTCAAGGGAGACCAGATTCAGAACTCCAGAGAGGAGAAGAGATGACAACCCTGGCAGCTCTGGGAGATCAGATTATCAGAGGAGGGATGGTAGCTCTGGCAGATCATACTACCAGAGGAGAGAAAGTAGTCCAGCCAGATCAGACTACAACCAGAGGAGGAGAGAGCCAAGTCCTAGTCCCAGAGGAGACAATGCCTGCTACACATGCAACAAGATTGGTCATTACAGTTATGATTGTCCTCAACTTACTCCTAGGGAAAGAGAAGAGAAAAGGATCAAGAGAGATAGGAGATATGCAGACAAGAGAGCATTGCTGGCAGAAGCAGAGGAGGAGGATACTAGTTCAAGTTCTTCTTCTTCTGATTTCGGATCAGGTGATGATGTGTGTCTTATGGCAGACATCACTGAGGTAAATGAAACTACCCTATGCTTATCTAATTCCAAATATACTGAATCCTCTAATTCATCTGGTAACTCCAGAGAGTCTGATATGCAACAAATGCTATCAGATCTCCAAAATTGTGTCCAACTTTGTCAAAAACTTGAGAAAGAGAATGGTAGGCTCAGAGCTGAAGTTCAATCTCTCTCTCATGAGCATAAATCCACCAGAGAACTCATGAAAGATCATTCCAAAGAAGTCTCTGAACTTCAGGATAAGATCACAGAAAGAGATACTCTGGTAGATCAACTCATGAAAGAAAAGAACTCTCAAGAAGATGAGATCAATGAACTCAGAGCCAAATACCAGACTCTTATCAAGGGAAAACAAGTTGCTCACAACATAGAGGAGATACCCATGCCCAGAGAAGCTCCTAAGATACCATCTGTTGTATCTATCATATCAGAGTCTTCTCAGCGCATTAATGATAAGAGTGGTTTAGGATATCCTGGAATTACCACTAAAACTCATAAATACCTTTATAATAAAGACAAGTCGGTAAATTGGTAGAAATCTGGGATGATAAAGACTTAACTGGTAATGGTTACAAGGTGGTTCACAATCCTGATTGGAAAAGGAATCACTCTGTTAATCACATAACATATGGTCCAGAAGAGTTGACTGTCCTGGAAGAGAAGATCCTAGAGAATAAGAGTCAACAAGGGGAACCATTGAAGATTGATGGTCCTGTGAACAATGAGTCCCAAGGAGTAGAACTTACTCAAATTGGAGGACCCCAGAGAAATCCTCAAAGGGAACCTAACCAGATTAGGGGACCTCAAAGGAAACACTCAAGAAGGGGGAATACCAATCAGAGTAAGAACTACCAGAGAAGGGACAATGTTCAACAGCACCAGGTACCCCAGAGACGATTTTCTCAGAGGAATTAATTCCAGAATAGGTATACTCAAAGGCACTATAACCACCAGAACAAGTCTACTTTTCAGAACCAGAGGTGGTCTTCCAGACCCATCTATAGAAAACCAACTGATCTGGGAAGTTATGACACCAGAGATGGTTCTTCTAGGATGTACCCTTACAACCAGACCTTTAAGACCATGTCTTTGAGGCAGGCCATTCCCAAGGCCAGATTTGAGAAAAGGTACACCAGACCTGTTTATAGGAAAGGTGTCCTTATCAGACCAGTAGCTCAATATGTCATTGTCAGAGGACATGTTCTGGTAGATAGATTTGGAAGGAAGATAAGATCTCCTCATCCAACAAGGGATGATCTTTATCTATGGATTCCTACAAAACCTGCAACTAACCAATCAGGACCCATCACTAGTAGGGGACCTAATTGATTTCCCTGCAGGTAGATAAGAGCCCATTGGAGAAAGGACTTTCAAGCAACCATGTCTGGTACATTGATAGTGGATGTTCCAAGCACATGACCTTCCAGAAGGATAATCTCCAAGATTTCAAGCCATTAAATGGGCCAAGAGTGATGTTTGGTGACAACAACTATGGAATCACCAGAGGAGTTGGAAAATTGACCTTCAATGGAGTATCTGTAGATGAAGTCTACTATGTAGAAGGACTCAAGCATAATCTGCTTTCAGTATCCCAATTCTGTGACAGGGGATACTCAGTGAAGTTTTCTAGTGATTCTTGCACTGTTTTCTCTTCTGATTATAATGATATCTTGCTAATAGGCTTGAGGAAGGGTAACATTTATCTTGCAGATTTTAGCAGTTGCCCAAGAAATGCTTGCCTGGTTGCAAAAGGATCTGCAGAGAACAGCTGGATTTGGCACAAGAGATTGTGTCATCTTAACTTCAAGACACTGAATAAGATTGCCAGAAAAGGTCTCATTCGAGGTCTTCCTAATGAAGTGTTTAAGAAGGATCAGGTTTGTGGTTCCTGCCAGAAGGGTAAACAACCCAAGACTTCCTTTAAGTTGTCCAGAGCACAACCACAACCAGAGTACTTCAACTACTTCACATGGACCTGTTTAGACCTGTTTCTCCTCTTAGTTTCAGTGGAAGGAAGTACACCTTGGTGATAGTAAATGACTTTTCAAGATACACTTGGGTAGTGTTCTTGTTTAAGAAAAATGAAACTATCACTAAGCTGCCAGAATTCTTCAAGCAGGTCCAGAATGAGCAGAACCAGAGCATAGTCAGAATCAGAAGTGATAAAGGGACAGAGTTTTTGAATTCACACATTGCAGATTACTGCAAGGACCATGGGATTTTTCATGAGACATCTGCTGCCAGAACACCTCAACAAAATGGAGTAGCAGAAAGGAGGAATAGAACTCTCAAAGAAGCTGCAAGAACACTTCTGGCAGAGTACAACACTCCTCAAAGGTTTTGGGCAGAGGCCATTAATACAGCTTGCTACACTCAGAACAGATGTCTAATTGCCCAGAGACATAATAAGACTCCCTATGAGGTATGGAAAGGTAAAACCCCATCTGTTTCATATTTTCATATTTTTGGATGTAAGTGTTTCATCCATGACAATGGGAAATCTAAATTAAGAACTTTTGATGCCAAAGTGGCTGATGGAATATTTTTAGGATATTCCAGCACCAGTAAGGCTTTTAGAGTTTTTAATAAGAATTCACTTTGTGTGGAGGAAACGCCTCATGTTGTTTTTGATGAATCTGCTTTTGAGTGCAAGGTGGACTCTAAGTCCTTTGATGAGACCCAGAATCAGACTATTCCCAGAGTTATCAAAGTCAATCCACATATTCTTGATTCAGATTCAGATGATGACCCATCTCCTGGTTCTCTGAAGCAGAAGCCTTCACAAGGAGCAGAACCAGAAGTGGTTGGGACTCCTGTAGGGGGAAGCTCTTCTGCAGGTGGTGATAATCACCAAGGTACTGCAGAAGATGATCACCCAGGCAAGACCACGGGAAGGAGGACCCTGGTTGATCACCCCAATGACCTGATCTTAGGAGATCCAACTAAGGGTGTCCAGTCTAGGAGAACTCTTAACTTAGCTGTCTTATTCAGTTGCTATGTGTCCTTGATTGAACCCAAGAACATCAAGGAGGCACTGAAAGATTCAAATTGGATTGTTGCTATGCAGGAGGAGTTGAATCAATTCACCAGACAGGATGTTTGGGAGCTGGTAGACAGACCAAGACATCAAAAGGTGATAGGCACTAAGTGGGTTTTCAAGAATAAGAAAGATGAGAATGATGTCATTACTAGGAACAAGGCAAGGCTAGTGGCCCAGGGCTATTCTCAGTCTGAAGGAATAGACTATGATGAGACATTTGCTCCTGTTGCCAGACTAGAAGCCATCAGATTGTTCTTAGCATATGCTGCTCACATGAAGTTCAAAGTATACCAGATGGATGTGAAATCTGTCTTTCTTAATGGGATTCTCATTGAGGAAGTGTATGTGGAACAACCTCCTGGTTTTGAACAAGGTGACAAGGTGTTCAAGCTTAAGAAAGCTCTTTATGGGCTGAAGCAGGCACCCAGAGCATGGTATGACACTCTATCTCAGTTTCTTCTGGACAATGGTTTTTCTAAGGGTAAGATTGATAGGACCTTGTTTAGGAAAGAAGAAGGAAAGGACATCCTTCTGGTCCAAATATATGTTGATGACATTATTTTGGATCCCCTAACAAGAAGCTGTGTGAGAAGTTTGGTGAGCTCATGCAAAGTCAATTTGAGATGTCCATGATGGGTGAAATGAATTACTTTTTAGGTTTGCAGGTAAAGCAATCAGAGAAGGGAATTTTCATAAATCAGGCAAAGTACATCAGAAACATGTTAGAGAAATTTGGAGTAGGATCTAGCAAAGCAGCCAAGATCCCTATGATGACAAATTTCAACATGGATCCAGATGAGTCTGGAGAGAGTGTGGACCAGACTCAGTACAGAGCACTTATTGGTTCTCTTCTGTACCTGACTGCAAGAAGACCAGATATTACTTTTGTTGTAGGAGTGTGTGCCAGATTTCAAGCAAATCCCAAGAAAAGTCATTTGGAAGCAGCTAGGAAGATATTGAAATATCTTAAGGGAACAGTGAATTTAGGATTGTGGTATCCTGCAGATGACAACTTAGAATTTAGTGGTTATTCAGATTCAGACTATGGTGGATGCAGAATAGATAGAAAGTCTACAAGTGGAACATGCCAATTTTTAGGAAATAAATTGGTATCCTGGTTTTCTAAGAAGCAGACTTCAGTTGCTACATCAACAACAAAAGCAGAGTATATGGCTGCAGGGAGCTGTTGTTCACAACTACTCTGGATTAGTCAACAACTTAGGGACTACCAGATTAGAGCCAAGGATATTCCTATTTTCTGTGATAGTAATAGTGCAATTGCAATCACCCAGAATCCAGTTCTTCATACCAGGTGTAAACATGTTGATATAAGGCATCATTTTATCAGAGATCATGTTGAGAATGGAGATATAAGGATGGAAAAGATTGCAACAGAGAAGCAGAGAGCGGATATTTTAACTAAGCCTTTGGCTGAGACCAGATTCAGAGAGTTAGCTTTTGAGTTAGGATTGTTGGATGCAGAGACAGATTTGTTTTAGGGGGAACATCAGAGAAGTATCCTTTATTTAAATCTTACTGCATATTCCTTGTTATTTAAACCTAACATACCTGCAGATTAGATATATCAGAGAAGTTATATCTCCAGATGAGGTATGCACCAGGTGACACTTGTCCTAGATGAGGTGCTGAGTCAGATTCCAAAAAAGTCAAAGTTTTATCTGACCAGAACCAGATGAGTTCCATCAGAGGAGATGTAACACCAGACTAGCTGTGGTATCATCTGGTTACAATATCAGGTGACAGGTATGCTTTTACTTCTCTGGCCTCTGATCATTGGGATACACTTTTCAAATTAGTAAATACACTCAAAACGTTTCAACTTCGGGGTGTATTTAAGACTAGGGTATAGGGCCTAGGCAATCATTTCACTTTTTCTCTTGACTGCCACAAAACCCCTTTATGCCCAGTCCCAATGACCACGCCTACGCACCAGATTAAATCTGTATCTCGCCTTTCATCGTGGCCATCAGATTTAATCGATGTGCAATATGTCAATCAATGCATAAATTGATTTTGTTCCCTAAATTAAATTTGCTATTACACGCGTTCACACTTCATTTATTAATCCAGCCACGCGTATTTCCCTATTTAAACCAAATTTCTTTTCAATTTGTCTTTTCACGCTTCCATATTTTCGAAACCCTAACTTCTTTCTGCAAAGTATTTCTCTCTCTCTCTCTCTCTCTCAGCAATGGCACCCAAGTGCAATTTCGATCCAGACCATGTCTGCAAGAAACTCAAGACAGAAATTGTGGTGGACTTCTATTCCACTAAGAATCCGGCCGCTTTGGAGATTTTGGAGCTTCTCCGACGTTCTGGGCTGGAGGAGTTGATCTCAAAGGTTCCCAAGGATCTGCGTACCTTGGATGGATATGCTGCTCAGTTCCTTATCCGGATGAAGATCCATGAAGACCATATTTCATCCAAGATTGATTCAGAGGATGTTGTTTTCTCGAAGGCAGACTTCTGTAGTCTTTTTGGTAACCTTTCTGCGGAAGGTGTGAACCCACTGAAGTACAAAGAAGGAGAGGCGTTGGAATCCTTCAAGATGTTTGCCAGGAGTTCTTGCCATAATATTACTAAGGGCTTCTTGGACAAGCATCTCAGGCAGAAGTATAAGGTCTTATTTGACATTGTTGTGAAGATTCTAATGTGTGAGAGCCATAGCACAGATGTCATCTTCATTGGCAGGCTCTGTGTTATGAGGGTCATTCTGGATGGTGCCCAATGTAACTGGGCTGAGTTCTTCTGGGGAGTGCTTAGGAAGAACAAGGTGAAAGTCCAGAAGGAAGAATGCCCCCAGTTGCCAGGAGAGCAACAATTTGTGTTCAATGCTAATGTATCATTGGGCACAAAACTCACCCTAATTCTGGATTCGATCCTTCCAGAGAAGAAATGGAGACAATCCTGGTGTAAAGGCTTTCATAAGTCCAAGATTATGTTCTCCAAGGATGGTCCCCTTCATGGCCATCCTGATTCTGATGGTGAGCAAGCCATCCCTGCTCCTCCCCTTCAAGTCATTCCCTCACCTGCTAAGGGGCAGAAGCAGCAGAAGAAGCAGCAGAGTTCGAAGCAGGCTGCTGGAGCAACTGGTTCCTCAACCATTGCATTTTCTGGTTCCTCAGAGGAGGACCAGATTCCCCTTCTTGCCGTGCTTAAGAAGAAGGATGATGATGATAAAGCTGTTAAGAAGGCTGGAGCAGCCAAGAGGAAGAGACCAGAGGAGGCCAAGAAAGGCTCTGCTAAGAAGCATAGAACTAGCAGGAAGGCCAAGAAAACCCTTCTGGTGGATGAGCCATCAGAGGAAGAAGAGGAAGAAGAGGTTGAGCCTCTTAAGAAGAAATCCAAGGCCAAGAGAGCCATTCTTCAAGAGTCAGACTCTGGCTCTGATCTTGGAGATGCCTTGGAGAAGGCTATTGATGAATTTCTCTGATGATGGAGGATGTCTCTGCTCCAGAGCATGTTGTACCTGCTGATGTTGACTCAGCAGAGGTAAACCCTTACATTCCTTCTTCTACCCCTATTAATCTTGTTACCCCCACTACTTCCCCTCCAGACACCCAAACTCAACCATTATCCTCTGCTCCTGGTGTTCCTATATTCACACCATAGCAGACTTTACCAGATACCCCCATATATACTACCTCAACCATTCCTACCCAAACACCTTCTCCCCCAAATTCCCAAACACATCTTCCCACAAACCCCTCTCCCCCAGCTTATGTACCAGAGGTGCCATCAACCTCTTCTGGTACAGAAATTCCCCTTCCAAACACTTCCACTTCACAAACTCCCATCCCATCTTCTGTACCAGAGATCCCATCCTCTTCTGGTGCAGAGCAACCTATCCCCTCCACTTCTACCTCACAAAATCCTACCCCTCCCCAAACCCATACAGACCAAGACCCAACCATTTCTATGGCTCTGGGATTCGTTGCCCCTCCCCTTTCTCCCACCTGTTTAACAAGCGATGATAGTGAAGATGAGGAAGCTTCAATTGAGCCTGCTAACTTAGCACCTTTCTCCTCTGCCTCTGGGCCCAAACCCTTCACTTTCTCATCTGCAGAAATGGGTCCCATTAGGTAGAGTATGAGTGTAAGTGCTCAGCTCTTGCTAAGAGAGCATTTTCCAGTTCTTCTGGAGCACTTACCACTTTTGGCAGAATTGACTGATGCCAAAGTCTGGAGCAAGACCAGACTGGAGGATGTGGAGGATCTTATGATGCTGCTGGAAGAGATGTCCCCCTCCACATTCACTGCTTGGGAGATAGAGCTCAAGCAGAAGCTTAATATTCAAAATCCAGCAGAGCTGGAGACCCCTGGTGCAGCTAAAGTCTTGATTCGCACCCTGCTCATCCAGAGAGGAGTAATGCTCACTCTAGAGGGCCCCACTTACAAGTTTGGACCTCACTTTGTCTTCCCTCCGGAGCTCTACTCTGATGAGGAAGATTTTGACTTGACTCCCGCTGTGCTCCAGAAGATGAAGATTTTCTTCAACGAGCAGATCATGCAGATTGGGCGCTTTTCCAAAGCAATTCAACACATGGCCCCTGCTATGATAGAGCATCAGATCAGGCATGAGAGGAGGGTCTTCCTGAAGCAGATCAAGTCTACTCTGGCTGAGGTTAAAGCTTCTTTCAAGGCCAATGGCCTCTTTGTCAAGCTGGATGTCATGCACAGCCAGAAGCAGCTCCAGGAGCACGTGCTGGAACAGATGAGGCCAGTCTCTGTGCTGAAGGTTGAGATGGCCAGCCAGATGATCCAAACTGCCAAGCTGGAGGATTCCCTCCAGGAGATGTTGGAGAAGCAGGAGAGGCTTGTTGCTGAATCTAAAGCCTACCTGGAGGAGGCAAAGCAGCTTCGTGATCTTCACTCTTCCTCCAACACTGCCTTGCCTGATCTTATAAGGCAGGTAGTGGAGCCTCTCCTTGATGAAGTTAAAAAAGGGGAAGAGAAGGCCAGAACTGATCTGGCGAAGACCACCAATGAAACTCTATTCAGCCATGGAGCACGCCTGGATCTGCTAGAGAACACATTGGCCCAAGCAGAGCTGCAGAAGAAGAAGAAAGAGGAGCTCAAATCTCTTACTATGGCTAAGCAGCTTGCTGCAGAAGAAGAGTCAGAAGCAGAACAGGACCCTATCTCTATCTCTAGACCTGCCAAGAAAAATATCAGAAAAGTCAAGAAAAGCTTCCTAGAAGAAGTTGTGGAGGAATCAGAAAAGAGATATAAGGAAGAGACTCCAGAGGAGAAGCAAGCCAGGATTAGAAAGAACATAGATGAAGAGCAGAGGCTCGGATATGTTAGGAGGCAGAGCAAGAAGGCCAGAGAAGCTGGTGTTCCTTCTGGTGCCAATGGTTCAAGCCAGAAGAAGAAGGCTCCTGTTGAAGTGATGAACATCTTGCCTCTCAGGACAGAAGGGTCCTTTGACTCAACTGTGCATGTGCCTCTGATAGAAAAGTGGAGAGAAGCCAAGACTCTCTGGTTCATTCAACACTATATCCAGAGGCCACCACCAGAGGATGAGGCACTTATCAACAGAACCTTCCATTCATGGATGAAGAGTTTTGATGCAGAGCTCTACAAGCAGCTGATGGATTCAACAATAGAGTTCAACCTGGAGGTCACAGCCCCTGAGTTTCATTATCTCAACACTCCCATGATAGGGGACCAGGTTGATTGGCTTGAGTTGAAGAAATTGTTCAAGACTAAGGTGTTGGTGAATTTCACCCCAACATCCTCTGCAGAGTTGAAGGCCATTCAAGACAGGTTTCTTGACTGGTTCCTGGTGCCCAAGGATAATAGAAGATATGCTTAGAATAGGACCTTGAGCTTCAATGTATCTTGTAATCATTTTGTCCTTATTATTAATGAAAGTATCATATATTCTCTGTTCAAAAGACAACCTCTTGTTGTCTTAATTGTTTGCCTGATAAGATCTATTCTAAGGTCTTATCCTTTACTGTTTTCTTGCTTAAATCTACTTTTTGATCAGTTCTGGTAGTGTTTTAACTCCATCAAAAATGGGGAAATTGTTAGGATAAAAGTTGTTAGTTTTGATGAGTTAAAACAAACCAGAAGATGTAATAGGACCATCTGGACCTGTTAGCCAGATGATGGTTTAGATTAGGACTTAGTCTAGGGAGAACTGCCAGACCAGAAGACTTCACCAGAAGAGTCACCAGAAGACCCCACCAGAGGACTTCACCAGAGGACTCCACCAGAAGACATCACCAGACGAGACCTGACCAGTGGCAGAGGACCTTTCCCAGACCAGACGAGTCCGGACCAGACGACTCTGGTAGAACAAAAGATGCTCAGTTTGATCCCCTGTTTCTACTGAGTATTCTGGTTGTTCACCAGATTAGGACCAAAAGACACCGAGGTTGCCTGGTGTCTGGTCTTGCCTTCTCTGGAGAGAATCAGAGTTAGGCAGAGGAAGCTATTGACCGTTGGTGATTCAAATCTAGTCAACAAGATCAGGATTGGAAAGTATATGAAGATAATCAATCCAAGGATCCCACCAACCCAATCAATCAATTAGGGAATTGATTGATTGAGGCTTCCTTAAATAGAGGATCTTATTGGATTAGCCCTCCAACGGCTATTTCCTAATCCCCTCTATAAATACAAGAGTGTAGTTCAAGAAAAAGCTCTAGAGAGACTCCATACACGCATAAGTCCATCCAAGCATTTGATATTCACTCTTAGCACTCTTATTGTTCATAATATATATCTACTCTTAAGGAGTTATTGAAACCTCAACCTGTTCATCTACCAGATAAGGTTGGAGGCTGTTGATCTTTAGATTGAAGTTAAATCTAAAGAGTTTGTAAGAAGGAACTGGTACTTCCCAATTCCAGTGAGTAAGTAAGTGAGTTGGTTGTTAGTGAGACCCCTTGGATAAAAGGGAGAGTGGACGTAGGATATTCAGATCCGAACCACTATATATCCGGTGTTATTTACTGCTTTCATTTACTTATTTTCTTATTGGTTTTTGTGCTCTTGTGAAAGAATTTGTTAAGACATTTAACTTAAGCTTCCGCAATTAATCTAACTAGTGGGACCAACATATCAAATTAGTCAAATTGCAAAGTCTCAGCCGAGAGAGCCTGGCAAGTATCCTTCAATGCCCTAGGATAACCCAAAGGAACATTGCAAGGCTGTTGAGTTGAGAAGTGGGACCAAGTATGATGGTCCTGAGATGCCTGCTGATCCTGAGATGCCCAAAGGAGAAGTTGAGATAAAAGGAAAAGAGCCTGATGCAGTTAGAGATGAGATTGAGGAGATAGGAGTTGAGAAAGGGATTGAGGGTGAAGGAATTCAGAAGAGTAAAGACATGGATAAGTCCAATGAGAGCAAAGAGCCTGAAGAGGAGATAGAGGAGATTGAGAGAGTTCCAAAGTGGAAGAATGCAAAGGAAGCAAGGAAGAATGTAAAAGAGACTGAGAAAGATGAATGGGGGGTACACAAATCTGTGATACCTGTCCCGTATCCACAGCGCTTCATGAAAAAGAAGCTTGATGAAAAATTTGCTAAATTCCTTGATGTTTTTAAAAAGCTACATATTAACATTCCTTTTTATGATGCCTTGGAACAGATGCCTAACTACGCCAAGTTCCTGAAGGACTTGATAGCGAAGAGACGGAGAGTAGACGGATCTGAGTTAGTGCACTTGAACCACGAGGTGAGTGTGATGGTGCACAAGGCGCTTTCTCCCAAGATGAAGGATCCCGGGAGCTTCACCATTCTTTGTGATATCGGAAACGGGATCAAGAAAGGAGCCTTGTGTGATCTCGGGGCGAGCATTAATTTGATGCCTCTTTCGTTGTTCAAGAAGTTAGAGGTGGGCGAACTTCAACCCACGATGATGACGCTCCAGCTTGCTGATAGGTCCATTACGAGACCTCAAGGAGTAGTGGAGGATGTTCTAGTGACGGTGGAGAATCATGTTTTTCCCGCCGACTTCGTCGTACTCGAGATGGAAGAGGATGAGCATGTTCCGCTGATTTTAGGGAGGCCATTTCTAGCTACCGCCGGGATGGTGTTTGACGTAGCGAATGGGAAGATTACAGTCAAAGTAGATGATCAAGAAGTGAAGATAGCTATTTATGAGGCTATGAAATACCCCATGGGAGATGAGAACTGCCACTTCATTGACATCACGGACACTTGTGTTGAAGACACACTTTTAGACCCTTGTTCTTTCTATGTTCATCAGTTTGATTATCCTATCCTTGACGATCTATCTTATGATTCTTATGATCTTGATTATTTTGACAGCTTGGAAGACAATGAAGATGTCAAGTTCTTGAAGATGAAGAAAGTACAGGATGAGGACGACTTGGAAGCCGAGGAGTCAACTTTCAAGAAGATGTTCGATAAGGCACCACCATTGGAGGCGAAAAAAGAGTTGAAGCCACTTTCCGACCACCTCAAGTACGCCTACTTAGATGAGACCGATAAATATCTGGTAATTGTATCTGCCCTTTTATCTGATGATCAGCTTGAGAGACTTTTAGTGGTGCTTCGTAAGCACAAATTTGCTATAGGATGGTCGATCGTGGATATTAAGGGAATTAGCCTTTCAATTTGCATGCATAGGATTAGATTAGAAGAGGGTAGAAAACCGATAGTGCAAAACCAACGTAGAGTTAATCCGGTGATTCAAGAGGTGATACATAAGGGGGTTTTGAAGTTGTTAGATAGCAACATGATTTTTGCAATTTCTGATAGTCCATGGGTGAGTCTGTTACACGTAGTTGCTAAGAAGGGGGGGTACCACGGTGATTAAGACTGAGTCTAATGAATTGGTAGCCACTAGATTAGTGACGGGATGGCGTGTGTGTGTAGATTATAGAGAGTTGAACAAGGCAACGTGTAAGGATCATTTTCCTCTACCGTTCCTTGATCAAATGATTGATAGATTAGGTGGTTTTGAGTATTACTGTTTCTTAGAAGGGTATTCGGGGTATAATCAGATTATGATAGCCCCCGAGGATCAAGAGAAAACCACCTTCACCTGCTATTATGGAACTTTTGCTTTTAGGAGGATGTCGTTTGGGTTGTGTAATGCACCCGCCACCTTTCAAAGGTGTATGATGGCGATTTTTCATAGTTTGATTGAGAGGATTATGGAGGTTTTCATGGACGACTTCTCCATCTACGGGGAGTCGTTTGATAAATGTCTAATCAATCGTAAAGTTGTGTTGAGCAGGTATGAAGAGACGAACTTAGTGCTTAATTGGGAGAAGTGTCACTTCATGGTGAGAGAGGGCATTGTTCTTGGACATCATGTGTCCTCGAAAGGTATCCAAGTTGACAAGGCAAAAATGATTGCTATTGAGAAGCTTCCACCACCTTCGACCGAGAAGGGGATTCGGTCATTTTTAGGACACGCGGGTTTTTATAGACATTTCATCAAAGACTTTTCACAAATAGCTAAACCACTTTCGCGGCTTCTTGAAAAAGAAGTCGCCTTTGAGTTTACTAATGCGTGTTTAGTGGCTTTTAATAGGTTGAAAGAAGCGTTGGTGAATGCCCAATACTTGTGACACCGGATTGGTCTAGCCCGTTCGTGCTGATGTGTGATGCTAGTGACTATGCGATGGGGATTGCTTTGGGGAAAATTCGTGAGAAGGGTTTTCACGCTATTTACTATGCCTTGAAGATGCTGAATTCTGCTCAAGTGAATTACACTACAACCGAAAATGAGTTGTTGGCGGTCGTGTATGCCTTTGATAAATTTCGACCCTACCTAGTAGGGACGAAAACAATTGTATATACGGACCACGCAGTGATTCGGTATCTTATGAGTAAGAAGGATGCAAAACCCCATCTCATTCAATGGATTTTGCTACTCCAGGAGTTCGATGTAGAGATTCGAGACAAGAAGGGATGTGAGAATGTGATAGCAGATCACCTTTCGAGATTGGAGCTCACAAAGGAGAACACCGTGGAGGATCGAGAGGTGAACGATGAATTTCCGGATGAGAAACTCTTTGGCTTAGGAGACATCCCTGTATATCGAGTTGAAGGGAAGGCGCCTTGGTTTGCAGATTATGCTAATTATTTAGCAAGTGGAGAGTTGCCCATTGAGATAGACTCGGTGCATCGGAAGGCATTTTTGAAGAAAGTTCGGGAGTTTATTTGGGACGATCCCTACTTGTTCAAAAGAGGGATTGATCATGTGTTGAGAAGGTGTGTGCCAAAGGAGGAGTGGAGTAATATCATAAGGCATTGACACGTCTTGCCATGTGGAGGACATTTGGGTAGAGAAAACACCGGAAGGAAGGTGCTTCAATCTGGTTTTTATTGGCCAACTTTGTTGAAAGATTGCATGGAATGGGTTAAGAGGTGTGAGAAATGCCAACGGTTTGGCTCCATTACTAAGAGGGACGAGATGCCTATGCACGTGTTCATGGAAGTCGAGATATTTGACGTATGGGGTATTGATTTCATGGGTCCATTTCCTCCTAGCAATGGATTCTTGAACATTCTCGTATGCGTTGATTACGTCTCGAAGTGGATTGAAGCTGTCCCGACCCGAGTGAATGATTCCCGAGTGGTTATCAAGTTCTTGAGGAAGAACATTTTTGCAAGATATGGAGTTCCAAGAGCTTTGATTAGTGATGGGGGAAGTCACTTCGTGAACAAGTGGATGGAAAAGCTGCTGTCAAAATACGAGGTAAGTCATCGAATCTCTACTGCTTATCATCCTCAATCTAACGGTCTTGCAGAGGTTTCGAATCGTCAAATCAAGGAGATCCTTGAGAAGATGGTGAGCATTAGTAGGAAGGATTGGGCGATGAAGCTTGATGATGCACTTTGGGCTTATATGACAGCTTTCAAAACTCCTCTTGGTATGTCTCCATATCAATTGGTTTTTGGAAAGGCATGTCACTTGCCCGTGGAGTTGGAACATAAGGCATATTGGGCGATCAAGAAGCTAAATTTTGATAGTGCATTGGTTGGTGAGAAGAGATTACTCCAATTGCATGAGTTGGAGAAGTTTCGAGACAGTGCCTACGAGAATTCCCGAATTTTCAAAGAGAAGACTAAGAAGTGGCATGATGCACGATTGAGAAAAAAGGAGTTCAAAGTGGGTGATCAAGTCCTCGTATTCAATTCGAGGATGAAGCTGTTTGGTGGAAAACTTAAGTCCAAGTGGAACGGGCCATATGTTGTGAGAGAAGTGCATAAGAGTGGATTACTCGAAGTCGAGAAGGATGATGGACATAGATTCATGGTGAACGGGCATAAAGTAAAGAAATTCTTTAACTTCTCTTATGAGAATAAGGGAGGTATTTTAGATTCTCAAGCCCGTGAGCTCCTTCGAGCTCGGTCCGGCATTAGGATCTTAAAACTAGCGCTTAATGGGAGGCAACCCATTTTTACTTGTTTTTATGTGTTTCGTTTATTTTGTCGTCTTTGTGAATCGTAAGTGTTAACCTCGTGTGTTAGAGTTTATTTGGTGTAGGCTTGTTTAGTGGTGATTGATAAGAGCAAGAGAGCTTAAGAAAGAAATTCAAGATGTTGAGATGATTCAATCAGTAAAGCATTCGATTTTTGGAGTTCGAGTTAAACCGAACCCCAAACGTAGACCTCTTTACGAAGTCAAAGTTTGGGGGGTGATGTTTCTTTTCGTCCATTACTTTGCATTGATAGTGATTTCAGTTCATGAGAATTTAGTGCACTTACTCGTACGTACTCATTCTTTTCAAACTTTATTATTGCGTTGCAAGAACAAAGTTTGGGGGGTGTGTATTCGTACTCCGAGTTCGTACACGAAATTCTAATGAAAAATTGGTCAAATTTTTCGAAAATATCGGTGCATGAGGGTCGTTGGATCGAATTAAGTGTGAGTGCATAAGTCGACTTGAATTGGATTGGTGAATTGCACGTTTGGAAGAGACCCCAACTCCTCGATCAAATGAGCGACCTAGCTTAAATCGAGGAGTTCTCCAGGTTAGTACCCATTTTGGTCATCATTTCTCGTGTTTCGGTTCGAAAAAGTTTAAATTTGAGTTTGTGTAGTGTAAGTGCTCGAGCAGCACCACTCGTGCACCTAGTGCACGAGTGCTCGTACACTGCGCACGAGTTGAAGCTGGTCGTGCACCCCTGCACGAGTGCCCGTGCAGTGCACTCGAGCAAGGGGGTGCTCGTGCACTTTCTCGGTTCTGGATATGTGGGGCACTCGAGCTATACCTACTCGTGCACTAGTGCACGAGTAGTGCACGAGCGGTCGAATTTTTTTGAGATTTTTAGATCTGGGCCGATTTTTCCACCCTATAAATACCTTCCTTCACATTTTTTTACACACACTTCACGTTTTGGGCGAAATCGGCTGCTCATCCGAAGTATTCCTTCTCTTCAACTTTCAATCTTCAATTTTCGTTCAATTTCATCCGGGTTCTTCAATCAAAAGGTAAGCATTCTTCCATTATCTTCATTCAATTCGTAGTTTAAGCTTGAATTTGGCATGATTTGAGTATAGGAATTAGGGTTCATGAAGGGATACGAAATTTTTGGGGATTTTATGAAAACTTGTTGATTCTTGCTTCTATGATGATAATTGTTGTCTCAATGCTATGGTTTTACGAATTTAAACTTCAATTTTGAAATTGAATGATTGAATTTGGTGAATTTCTAGAGAGAGAAGTAGGAATTGAGATGGGTCTTATGAAATTGGGAATTTTTGGAGAATTGTTGAAATGAATTTGTTGAGGATGAATGATGAATTGAGTCTTGAGCATGTAAATTGCATGATGGTGTAATGTTACTTCATGATAGACTTTAATTTTGGGATTGGTATGAATTGTCATTGAGTATATAAAAAGTGAGTGGATTGTTATCATGTTTTACTTGTTTTTTAGCTTGAAAGGGTGTATGAATTGAGTGAGTTTATCTTTGTTATTCATGAATTTGGTTGGTGAATTGTTGTGATGCTTAGGAAATGACCCCTCCTAAGAAGTATGAGGATACGTTCGTTGAGGGAGATGAGCTGTTAGCTTTGACAGTGGATTTGACTAAGAGGGGATTGATGCCCTCTCGTTGGGAAAATCTGACATACGGTGATAGATGGTTTGCTCACGCTTACCGGTGGAACTTGGTTGCGGGTAAAGTGGAGAAGACGAGAAGGCCATGTGTTGAGTTTATGAGGCAGTTAGGGATTGAGGATGAGATAAAGAGAATCTTCGAGAGGAATAACATGTTGCAGTTCTACGAAATCTTGGTCTCTATGACAATGCACCAAGACTTGGTGGAACGGTTTTTAGCCTCAGTGAAGTTGCAGGGGGATGGCAGTTTCAAGTTCATGATACGGAATGAATGGTACGCCTACGAGATAGGTATGGTGAACACAGCCCTACAATTACCCCAACCAAACGAACGGAACACCAGATCGGGAAGATACAAGGCGGATGCATTTTGGCAGGAGATCACTAGTGGGTTGGTAGGAAAATACTCTGCAAGGACGTCTCGAGCCTCGGTAATCAGAAATCCGGTAATCCGATACCTTGAGCGAATCTTGGGGAATACCATCTATGCGAGGTCTGAGACGGGCACTGTGACATCTAAGGAGCTGTATGGAATGTGGTGCCTACTTCATCGAAGGCATCACGACTTTGGAAAAGACTTTCTTGAGATGCAGGTGGAGGCCCCATACAAGTGTGGGACGAGGACTTCTAGGATACGAGGAGGAGGCCTCATTTGTGCATTCTTGGGGAGTATGGATATCCGGCCCATTGGAGCTCCTTGTGTAGGAAGGGACATCGACTTTGAGTACATGTACAACACTTGGATGTGCGAGCATTGGAGTGGGAAATACTACATGAGGATTAGTGATGACGAGCTATTCCCGATGCCCAATGAGAAGTTGGAGACCCTGAAAAATATGAAGAAGGAGAATATACAAATGGATGGTGCGAACCACAAACGGGAAATGGACAAACTCAAGGCGAGATTAGTGAGTTGTGGATTATGGGATCAGAGGCCGAAGAAGAGGTAGAGAGGTACAGCCAGGACGAGTGCAGCTGGTACGAGCGGGGCCGGATCTAGTGGAGTTCGGGATTTGGATGAAGAAGAGGAAGAAGAATATGAAGAAGGCGGGAACATGCCCGAGGAAGAAGAGGCAGATGTTGGTGATGGAGGTCAAGGACCTCAAGAGATGGAGATGGAGCCACCTTACGTGACCACTCCAGAGCCGTGGTACCCAACCCAGAGTGAGTGGGATGGTATGAGGACCGACATTCGAGATTTGCGAACCGAAGTTATTGATCCTCGTACTACGCAGAACCAGTAGTACACGGAAGCTACGGGTATACGAGGAGAGTTCTAGGAGGTTCGATCGGAAGTTTCTGATTTGAGGAGATGGATGGAGGCACTCTTTGTCTCCCATTTAGGATCGGACCACCCTAGCTATCGCCCACTACCGCCTCCTGATGCTTGAGGGTCATGGGGATTTCCCCCAGTTTCTGCTCCTTTTTCTTATCTTTAGTTTTCTTTCCTTTTCTTATTTTTGCTTTTGAGTGTGAGCTTCATCGTTTGAGTGGTATGAATTGATTATGGGGATTGTGATGGATTGTTATTCAGACTTTCGGGTTGTGATTGTTGCTGAACTCATTGAGCTATCTAATTTATTTTGTGCTTATTAACCCCTTCTACTTGTTAGTTGTTATTCTTGAGCATGATTTGATAAGTAGAGTAGATTTGTGGAATTGAGTTAGGGACACTTTTGTGTGAGTGGTTGAGCTAGAGTTGATTTGAGAAAGAACTTGTATGCTTGTGAATTTTTCTTTTGACTACTTGTGTGATGAGAGTGAGAATTCACTAGGACTAGCATGGATGTGAAAGCTGTGAGATTTGAACCTTATGAGATTTTGATACATGATTTGATCTCTTCGTTTGTGAGTGGATCGTCATCTTAGAGGATGCTAGAACTTGTGTGTGCTATTGCTTCTTGATTGTGTCTAGTTGATATGCTGAATGTGATCTTAGGCCATCTTTGATTTGATTGAGTCACTTAGCCAAAATTTTCCTTACCAATGACATTGACCCCTTGTTAGCCCCTTTGAGCTTTAAGCCTATTTTATTGGCTAGCACATATGAACACTATTCCAATTCCTATGCCTTTTTGTCCCAATTTGAGTGGAGAATAGGAAAAGTGTGAATGTGAAGGGATTGATTTGAGTTGATAAAAGGAATTATGATGGTTGAGTGGTGATAAAATAAGGGTGTGATTGAGTTTTGAGTTGTGGGAAAAAGAAAATAAAATTGAGAATGAGCAAAAAAAGAAAAAAAAAATAGCTCATGTGTTTGTGCGAAAAAGAGAAAAAAAAAGTGATTGAAAAAAAAATGAAAGGAGTTAGAAAGAAAAAAAAATTGAAGTGTTGAGAGTAGTGGAATTGAAAATATGTTGATTGAAAATATTTGAAGTATTCTGTTCCTAATCTCGAAGTGCGAAAGTTTGATTTTCTATTCTCCATTCACTTGAGTCACTTACCCATATTGTTATCCCACCTGTCCAAAGAGCCTACGTTACAACCTTGAGAAAAGTCCTTTTTGATTCGGCATTGATTTCTAGAGTATGGTCGGAGTTAAGAGTGCTTACAAGCCTATGGCTGCCAATATGTGATTGATTGTTTGAGTGAGTCCCTTTATCAATGATATACACTTGTGAGGGAGTGAAACACATCGTTGAGTGCACATCCATATTTGATTTTGGTGATTCTCGATGTTGTTGCATGCGTATGATGAGGGAAGATGAGTGAGTATACTTGTGATTGATCTTTGAAGCTCGAATTCATTTGCTTGCATGATTTGATTCGTTGACTCATTCCTAACAATTTCACTTGACTTATTATTTCGTTGCTTGAGGACAAGCAACATGGTAAGTTTGGGGGGGTTGATTAGTGTTGGAGTTATACTTGAAAGTATGCTTTTACTTTGTATAACTCGTGTATCAAACACTCGTTTTATGAGAATAATTCTTTTATCACATTTGCTTTAGTTATGATTGAATGTTGAATTTCTATTGCAAACCGTTCAATATATAGTACATGTTACATTGTAGTTAATGTGGTGATACCCGATCACGGAAGACAACATTAACAGTTTACTTGTAACTAAACGTACATTTTCACGACCTAGGTGGAATTGAACAATCCGCCGTGAAAGGTCGATGTGTAAGGCTCAAATTGGTCTGTCTTGACTAAGAGATTGCACTAGCACATTTAGTATGTGTTGAAGAGGACCTACAGCGAGGATAAATTCTTCTGTTCTGAAAGGTGAAGAATTAGACCTCAGTGGTTGTTGATTTCTTAATCTCCGTCACTTAAATAGGATCGTGTGTGCTTAATGGTTACTGCTTTGATTCATGTTGGGTGAGAATCATTGTGACTTCGAACTTTGTATCTTGGGCAGTAATATTAATCATACGACGGTTGCTAAGATTTAATACGGAGAAACGCGTGCGAGTACGGCTCGTGTGATTAGTCCCCTTGGTGGGCTCAGAAGTTTTATTGTACCAAATCTTGCAAGTGAAGAATTAGTTTCTTCGGTACGAATAATAATGTTGAGCTGTCTTTACTCCAAGGTGAAATATATTAATTAATTTAGAGCTATTCAGAAGCTTGATTGATTAATGGACTTGATAATCTTAAACGCGGGAAATAATAACCGGGAGCCCATATTATCGTAATATGGATTAAGATGGATAGTGCAATATTAATTTATTAGTAGTAATAATTAATATTAATGGGCTGAATTATATTGGGGCTCAATATTGAAATTCAGAAGTCCATTAGGAGGTCCAATCTTAATTCTCCTTAAAGGCCCCTCAAGTAGCCCATTAAGTAGCCCAATAATGATAAGGTGATTAAAATAAAAAGATAATATTATGCTGGTTTTTTCTTATAATTTTCGAAAATTGGGTATTAGGAAGAGAAAAGATTTTGTTGATTTTCTTGGAAAGATATTATGGAAGATAAGTATTCTTGGAATACAAGATTATCTCATATATTTAAGAAGATCCAAATCTTGTGATTTTCTTCTTAGGATTTTCGAAAATAGCCCCTTAATATGTAGGGTGAGATTTTTGTGGAATATTTTATTTTGGAGAAAAGAATATATGAGATATATTCAAGATTTCTTAAAACCTAAGAAAAGATTTTCTCCAAGCCCAAATAAACCTTAAAATTTCGGCCCCCTCATGTTATAAATAGGGGATGATTATTTCATCCACATGTACATAATTTCATGTGTTGGAAAAATCAAGAGCATAAATATTTTTCTTTTTCCTTAGTTTATTAAATTACTTGAAAGCATCTCCCACCGGTGATCAAGTGAGGTGAAAGGGAAATACTTGAGAAGGTTTTTGAGTCGATAGAGCGAGATCGTGATTGTCCCGTTTATCCAAAGGCCAATTCTACAAGAGGTATGTTAATCACATATTTGCTTGTTTATTCCGCCATAGTTTATATGTGAATTAATTCAACATGCATGATGAAAATTTGTTGTTGGAATTATTATTTGAATTAATTAGGATTAATTCATGCTAGTAATAATTGTATTTAAGATCGTATTTAAATTTCATCCCGAATAGATTTTGGGCACCCCTATTTTCCCAACAATTATGCGTGAAATTGTCATGATTCGTCACTCGAAATGCCCTAGTTTTGGTTGATTTTGTTGAGTATTTAGAGTCATTTGCGTATCATTTTCATAAACTAATGAATTTGTCTCTTTGATGCTCATAGATGAATAGAGGGCGAAAAGAGGAGTTTGTAGGACTTTGAATCGACTCAAACGGATGCCCGGATGAGAAGATATCGAAGAAATATGAAAAGTACTAGTTCGAGGGAGCAAAAGTATCATTGGAGTGCACAAGCAAGGAGTACTCGTGCAAGGGTGCACGAGCGGCCGTGCAAGGCGCACGAGAGGATGCAAGTCGTGCACTAGTGCACGAGCACTCGTGCAGAGTGCACGAGCAAACGCTACTTGTGCACTAGTGCACAAGCAAGGGAAGTCGTGCAGTTTTTGTTCTCTGGATGTTTTGAAGTGCTCGAGTGGATTAGCTCGTGCACTAGTGCACGAGCAAGCGCGTTTTTTGGCCCATACGTTCCCGATTCGGCCCGATGCTTATATATATTCGTCCCGAGCACATTTTGGAGGATTACCACTTTCCACCACTAGATTCAAGAGCGTTTTAGAGAGTTAATTTTTGGAGAGGAAGGAACGAGCAAGTTTACTTTACGTTTTTTAGGTTTTCTTACGAATTCACGTCACGATTTTACTTTTAGTTTCGTTTCTTCATATCTTTGTTCTTGAACACGTTGAGACTCGTTTTATTGATTTAATTTAAGTTATTCCTTTATTTCTTGAAACCCTAGTTTATGATTGATCTTTTCATCGTTATAATTATCATGTTCATGTTCGTTACTTATTCAATTGTTCTTGTTTATGTAAAACCCATGTCTAGCTAAAACCCTTGCATGCTTGGGGTAGGATGAACTCGTAGAAGTAGGTTGTGGGTATGTAATTAAGGTAACTCGTGACGTTAGGTTTTAATTCTCTTAATTAATGAATTCTTAAAATTAATCTTAACTTTACTTTTGAATTTTGTTCGAAAAGTGTTAGAGAGAGGACGACCGTATCACTCTTTAACAACGAGTAGACTTAACTAGAGGGTTTAGAAAGGGTTAATTCATCTACCAGTTTAGCGAAGGAGGACGACCGCGTCACCTTAGTTAAATTAGGGTCTCATTAATTAAGCACAATCTATTAACTTATTAGTGGATTAGTGAAGTTGAGTGCTAGGGTAAAGTATTAGGGTTTAGAATCTTGAGCTTTCATCTTGCATTCTTTTACTTAGGTTATTTCTTGCGTGTCACGGTTATTTTGATTATGTACCTGCTCCGTTAGTATACGTAGGGATTCCTATCCTAAGCATCACCATCTCTTACTTGAACACAAACCTTAGTTAATTCGTCTTCTTTAGTATTTTAGTTTAATTAGTTTATTTTAGTTTCAATTAATCTTTCCAAAAAAATCCAAAAACATTTCACTCATATTAACTACGACGTGTAGATCTTCAGAGATCTATTTGCATACACTTCATCATTTGGGTTCGATATACTTGGTCATATACTTACTCATACTACAGCGAACTCGTACGCTTGCGAGGAATCTACTAGTAGAAGTTAGTATATTCGCTTCAAGTCAACAACTTCAACCACAATCAAACATATATCAT
This sequence comes from Ballota nigra, assembly GCA_947034835.1. Classification (NCBI taxonomy): domain Eukaryota; kingdom Viridiplantae; phylum Streptophyta; class Magnoliopsida; order Lamiales; family Lamiaceae; genus Ballota; species Ballota nigra. The sequence goes on from OX344720.1 coordinate 36,985,935, forward strand.
TATAACCACGAATATAACACATTATATAATAATAAATTTTTAAAAAATTAAGGCAAATCATCATCAATAGAGTATTTAAAATACAATATATAAAATATATATTTAAAAAAATTCTTTTGAATTACCTTGTAAATAGAAAGTGCAATATTAAAATCACGTTGATTGTAATTCCTGACACAGGGTACACCATATCCAAGTTTTTTTTTAGAAATGAATATACATGAAAAATAAAATTAAAAGAATAAAAAATTGATGTAAATCATTTTGATATACACCTAAATATAAGTTAACGTTTTAAGAACTTAATAAGATAAATAATACTCCCTCCGTCCCAAAATTGTTTGCTACAATATCAAGAAAGTATGTCCCATAATCAATTGCTACATCCATTTTTTGCAAAAAATAAAATAAAACAATAATATTTTTTAATATTATATTCTCCATACACTTCTAACTAAAAGCATCTACTTTATCATATTATCATTTTAATTACTAATAAACAATTTTTTTCTTAAAACCTGTGCAAACAGTGATGTATAAAATAACTATGGGACAGCGGGAGTATAGTGTGTGTATTCTGAAAAGGAGGGGAAATGTGATACTCCCTCCGTCCTAGTTTTGTTTTCCCGTTTGACTGTGCGCGGAGTTTAATACAAGAGTTAAATTTTAGTATTTAAATGAATAAAATAGTATTGGGAATGATGAATGGTGAATAAAGTAGTATTGGGAATGATGAATGGTGAATAAAATATTATTTAAATGAATAAAGTAGTTTCCATTTTAGGATGAGAAAACAAAATTGGGACGGACCTTTTTGGCAAATGGAAAAATAAAACTGGGACGGAGGGAGTATCGTATAGTGGTACTTGAATTAATAACATTATAATAATATTTGAAAAATAAAAAATAATTAAATTTAATACATATCTAATTCAGTTATTCATTTCGGTACGGTCACATTTGATTTTTCAGTACGGTTAATTTGGTAATATCCAAATCTGTACCAAAAAATATTTGGTTCAGTTTCGGTAGATTAAAGTAAAAAAAAGTCCATAATTTTTTCGATTTGATTCTTTTCGGTGTGGATTTCGGTATGGGTTCTCTAATCTCCGAACTCCGTGAACAACCCTAGTTCACTATTCATCCCCCACAAGATCTCTAAATTATAACTCAATCTACTAATAGTTATACACAAAAACAATTATTTTTTCATAAAAGATATTTTACTAATTTAAATAATACAAGTCAACTTTTATATTAAAATTCCTAAAAAGTCAAATGTAAAGAATGTTTGGAAATGGAAGTAGTATATGTTTTATTCATTTATTTTTTGTGCCTGGCCTGGAAATAAATTCTGTCTCCGCCCCTGGTTTACAACGCGCTAATTAAACATGAAAATGAGAGGGAGGACAACCAATGGGAGAAGAAGGCCTTCAAGAAACTATGGAAAAATTATGCGCCAAGAAGATATCAAATAATTGTGTGGAAGGTGCTCAAAATAGAGAATGGCGACAAAGGTTAACTTGCAAAGGAGGAATATGTCTCATGATAGTTGAGATTTAACTTGCAAAATGTGTGGAGTTTCGAAGGAAAGTGGTTTCTCATCTCTTTGTGGAACGTATTTTTGCTCGATCAACATATTTGGAATCTATATTATGAGTTGTTGGGGGTGTCTATGGTAGTTCATAGAACTCCGACAATTCATTTTCTTCAACATGGAGATTTGTTTAGATATGGTTAAAAATGTAAAGTGGCATATTGTTTTTGGATTTGCATATTATGGTCCATATGGAAAGGAAGAAATGAACTCATTTTTAATAATGTAGTTCTGAATTCTTTGAGAATGGTTGACGAGATTAGAGCTAGAGTCTAGTCTTGATCAATAATTAGGATGAAATTGAATGTTAATGTTTTTATGGGGGATGGGTTCGTGGATTCTTAGATGTTGTATTGGTGAAATCTAATTGGGAAGGTTGGCATTCTTTTTAAGTGTACTCTTTGAAGTAAGAAATTCTGTAAGGATTGAAGGACCCCCTATTCTCTAATTTATTGAATTTTACCTTTCAAAAAAAAAAGTAAGCTAATGTGTGTATATATATATATATATATATATATATATATTTTTTTTTTTTTTCTTTCAACCCATGTAATACAACTCATTTAAAAGTTTGAATTTGTAGAGAAGAGTAATATTAATTCATTTAATTAATTATTTCCCTTACACTCCTCACTCATGGGCCGAACTCAAGTTTTTCCTCTTTGGGAGGCCGAATGAGTGGACAATATAACAAATATGGGTGGAGTTGCTCTTAGCGGGAATCGAACACAGGATCTTTGTCGGGGCGTAAGCCTTTTGGCTCTGATACCATGAAAGAATTCAATTTCATCTAAAAGTCTAAATTTGTAGAGATGTGTGAAATTAATTTATATAATTATTTCCCTTACCGAACATACATTTATATATATATATATATATAAATTAATAAATATAGTAACCAAATGTGTGAAAATATATATAGATGCACATGGATCCATGAAATGTATGATGTGTGGTGCGTAAAAAATTGAACAATCTAGGGAGGATATATAGATAGAGAATCTTGTTTAAGTATTATATATATTATGGAGATGGGGTACGATGAAGGCGGGTGGGCAGTCAATTGGTCCACCACCCCGACAAACACGGTTCGATTAAAGCAGATAAAACACACACGCACACTTAACGTACAACAAGACGATGGGGTGGGGCTGGGGCTGGGGCTGGGGCTGAGCCTCAGTATGTGTTGTGCGCATCAAACAAGAGAGACACCCACTGCTGCATATAATTCTCATACGTCTATTTACAATTCTTTGAGCTTATGCCCCAAACCACCTCAACTTACGTGTTGGTATTGATATGATATTGTTTGATTTGAGTCCATCTCATAAACCCTTCAAAAGATTTTATACCAATGAAAATACTATTATAAATCGCATGATCATCTTGTATTAATTAGGATGTAGGATTTAATTTGATAGTCCAACAATTATTTAAAATTTGAAATGTATATAGTGAACTAGATGTCTCTTGTGAGTAAATGTAAATACAGAGAAGTAGATTTAATTTCAAAGACAAAGTCTTACATTGTACACAATATAAAAGACCTACTCAATTTCAAAAGTTTGTTCATAATCCAATAATACTTGTAAATTTTACATGGAGGTCGGTGTTCTGATCTTAGTTGTTAAAGGAAAATAATTTAAACAAATTAATTTCACATTTTTTTACAAATTCAAACTTTTAAATGAGATGTAATTCTTTTTAATGATATCTTAACACCCAGATCCTGGGTTCGATTTTGGCATAAAACAACTCTACCCATATTAAGAGCTTCTTTGGCTAAGTTTATTTTGAACATCATATAAGTTGTTTTAAGCGTTTATAAGATGTTACTCACTCTGTCCCTTATTAATTTCCATATGTAGGGTGACACACTTTTAAAGAAAATTATTTTATTGACTTTTTGTACCAATGAATGGAAAACATTATGAAATAAAGTGAATAGTGTGAGAATGTTTTATTTTCATTTTTCGAGTGTGAAAGTTATTGTGGAACGTCCCAAAAAATAAAGTGTGAAGTTTATTAGGGGACGGGGGAGTATTTTTTACTAAAATATGTGATTAATAAAACTAATAAGATCTTTGAAAATTTGTGGAGTATTAATTTTTTTATGTTTTTATATAAAAGTGAAGGTGGGTAAGGGTGGGGAAAGGTTGACGTGCGTCCGAGATGGGGTGGATAGGTAGGGGTTGAGGTAGTGGGACGAATAAGTTGGGATATTTTAACTTATCTTTTTTACAACTTATAAATTATAAGGTGCTTATTTTAAGATCTTATAAGTTGTTAAATATTGGTTTTACAAAACTCTTTGAGAGTGTTTATAAGTTGAGAATTCAGTTCATTCGAGGAGTCCAGGAAATAATATGGTGCGGTTACTAGTTTTTTCTTTTAAATTTTTTCCTCCACTTTTTTTTAATTCAATTTTTCAATATTTCCATTGTTTTCTTTTGTCTCTGATGCAAGGCTTTTTTATTTTTATTTTTTCTGTTTTTAGTTCAATTTTTTCAAGTTTCCGATTATTTTTTCTATTTTCTGCTTTAATTCTTTTATTCATATTTTTTTTTACTATTTTCTGTTTTAAATTTTGTTTACAAATTTTCCAATTTTTTTCTATTTAATTTTATGTTTTTAACTAATACTTATGGTACTAGTCGTAATACCTAAATGATACTATATACCTATATTGCTGAAAAGTATTAGACGTAATACTAAAGACCATCACTAAAATAATTAAAAGATATTAGTTGCAATACATACGAAAGGTGTTACCTAAACTATTGAATGATATTACTTGTAATATCAAAGGGTATTGTTTTAATCTACTGAAAGAAGATGAATTCGGAGAAGAATTTGACATAGCGGATATTTAATTAAGTGGCGCTTGCGCTTTGGTTTGGAAATTTTTCAATGAAAATGAGAACAAGAATAAATATATGTTAATTATATCAGTTAATGAGAAAAAAATGATCTACAACACTATTTTGTTATCCTAAATAAAATAATCATTACTTTCATTTCATTATTTTTCTTCTTCTTATAACCATCTCCCTCAATCATATTTCATTGTGACACAATCAACAACTTTTTGTAATCTACTTATAAAATTAGAGTACAACGTTAATGATGTAACTCGTATCGAAAAAATCAAAATAAACGCCTTATTAATATAAGGATTAGATTTGTTTTGTTTGTTTCTTAAGACGAAAAAAATGAAGATGAGTTACGGTTAAATTTGATCAAATAGTTGCTGCGTTTTTTTTATTACAAATTTTAATGCTTCAACTAAAAGAGATTTGGATTATATTTTATTTATTATTTTTTTTAATTAGAATTTATTTAAAATTTTATAATTATTTAGATCTTATAATAATGTTAGTAAAATTTATAATAATATTTATATATTTTAATTGTATTATCATAACTTCTTTTTCTTATGACTTAGTATTCGACCCAAGAATTGATTAATTTAGAGGTCAACAGTCCACTGTTTACTAGTAGGGGGGTCCATTTCAAGTCAGAATATTTTTGTTCTGTATAGACTGACCCATTAGGAGTTGATTACTATAATTGTTAAGAATTTTTTTTTAGTTTTTTCAAAAACTATTCAGATTTTCTGGTATAAATTTTAGAATTTACTTATCAATCTTTTGGAACTTAATTTATTTCGAATTATATAATTACTCATACTTGATAATAATATTATAATTTAAAATAATATTCTTGTATTTTAATTCTATTACCATAAGTTTAGAGTTTTTTTTAGATTTTTAGTTAAACTATTAAAAAAAATTGTATAAGTTTTAGATTTTATTTATCAATTTGTAAATCATATATTTTTCCGTATTTTATAATAATGTTTTATCATAATTTATAGATTCTTTCTTTTATAAATTTTTACTCCAAGTGCTGCATTTAGGAATGGCAATATTAACTCGTCACATCCTGACCTGCCCCGCCCCGTGCCCCATGGTGGAATGGATCGGGTTTGGGTATCACTCAATACCCATGCCCCAGATCCGTGCCCCATATTATATATTAAATTTTAATATATATATTATAGAAATACATATAAATATATATAAATATGATATACTTTTTATATCTATTAACATATATTATATATAAATAACCAAAATTCAAATTTATAAACATTTTTTATATTATATATTTGTAATTATTTATATATTTTATTTTTAAAATAACAAAAATTCTATTTAAAATGAGTCGCCCCGCTCGTCCCGTGACCCGCCCTGAGGGCCGTGTGGGTCTGGGTATCTGTGTACCCACCCCGACCCAGCCCATTGCCACCAGAAGTTTTCCAACTTTTCATTATGGGTGTTTTACACCAAAAACTTCGCATTCCTTTTCTTTTTATTTTATTTAGAGAACCTTTTATTTTTAGTGTGTTTTTTTCATAATGATGTGGACCTTATTTATTAAATTGGAATATCAAACCAGTACTATAGTCGAAGCAGGACCAATTTTGGGACCCCACTTAACCTGCACATGTTAATTCCAAGTGTTTTTTAAAATATCTATCGGAAAGAACCTGCTCTAAAGACCATAATTTTAGAATTTAAGAAGATAAAGGATCAAATCTGGATTCGGAGAAATCAACATGACCCTTTGTGACATTTTCTCTCTATTATGTGTTAAGTTTTACATTTTTTCTTGCTTTAAAAATAATTGTACCTTTGTTCTGATCTCCTCCTTTATCACTGAATTTTTTTATGATCCATACCCAAATACCAAACATTTGTTACCGATTTCATACTGAAATTTTCGATACATATGGATGCTCGGATTTTAACTATTCAAATTTCAGTAGGGTAAAAAATATTTTCAAATATCTGTTTTGGTTCGTACCGTGCACAATTATATCATATTTTCTTTGATTTTATTATTTTTAAAGCGAAAAATTTGTGTCTTAATTACCATTATACAATTTTGACTCATTTTAATGGGTTAAAGACCAAAAAAATATTAAAAGTATTTGCTTATATAAATAAAAACATAAATTTTTATGTTGAACTATATCAATACTTTTCAGTATACGAATTGCTTCCGCAAAAATTAATAAAATTGTTTAGTTGAAAAATTATAGGTCAAAATTACACCAGTTGCACATTGCAACTGGTTTTGCCAAAATGTTACTCTATTTTAAACCGTATAAAATAAATTATAACATGTATTTTGAAGTCTTTTTATTAGCAAAGTGCAAAATAGACATGTGTACATAATTGTTGATTGGTTTTAGAGGCACCTCTTATGTAATATTTGCCCATTTAAGGAAGGGAATATAAACCTATTGGATATTTTGTAGGGTAATTTGATTAAATTGGATCTTTCAAAAACATCACACAAAGACAAAATGAATACTATGCTTCTAGATATGGGTTACTATAAGTACAGGTAAGTGTTATTTGTCCTTATAATAATACATACTTATTCCCAGCGTAGCACATGTAAGAGTTAAAAAATGTGTTTTTATGAGTGTAAATATGTTATTGCATGGGAAAAAATGTGATTCTAAATTAATTAAACCAGTACAAAATACAAAAAAAAAAAATAGTAGATTTATTGATATCTATATATATATACTTCCTCCGTCCCAGTTGTGTTTTCCCATTTGCCAAAAAGGTCCGTCCCAATTTTATTTTCTCATCCCTAAAATGGAAACTAATTTATTCATTTAAATAATACTTTATTCACCCTTCACCATTTTCAATACTACTTTATTCACCATTCATCATTCACAATACTACTTTATTCATTTAAATACTAAAATTTAACCCTCGCATTAAACTCCGCGCACAGTCAAACGGGAAAATAAAATTGGGACGGAGGGAGTATAAAAGTAGAAGTGAGGAGAGAGAAAAAGTTGTTATTATTGGAGCAAGTGAAGTCCACTTGCTTTGTAGTGCAATGGTGAGTCTCACTCTCCATTAAATAGAGTGGATTAACTTTATTATTTTCTTTTTTGTTTTGTTTTGCACCAATAATTTCAAAAAGAATTAAGCTATTAATTTTAAATATATTTTCAACATATTATATATCAACAAAATTATCTTTTAAATATTTTTAATTTAACATATATACTACACATATAAAAAGAAAAAACATATATAAAATATTTATTTTATTATTTTTAAAGTGTTTTTTATTGACTTTAACTATATATGATGGATTAAATTTAAATAATTTTTTTAGACTATAAGTTTTGCTAAATATTAAAATTATTTTATGAATTTAATACATAATTGAAAATTGTATTATTATTAATTAAATACTTGTAATACTCACATAATATACAATATAAATTTTTCGTACTAATTGGTTTATAAAAGAAAACACAAACAAGCAAACAAAAGCAGATGTAATTGAAGTGTAAGATCAGAAGCACTAAACAATCTAAAAACATGAAAAAGAAAACGTTCGACAAAGAAGATAAAAATGTGGTGGGAGAAGAAGAGAGAAATATTTCAAAATATATTGCATGAATCTTGATTTTTACAATGATACATATTACATATAAGAGTCTGTCTTGATTTTATAAGTGGGTGCTGTGCACATTGTGTGTAGTATAGGGCTGATGCATATATTTATTTTGAAACGAATCAACCAAGTAGATATTCAGATTTAAATTATTGTCTAATTTAGTCTCGATCTTATTTTAGAAACATTGATTCCATGACAAGTCCAAACACTTTTGTACTTTCTATCCCCTCCAAAATGAATTTTGTTCTTTAAATACCCTTTTGTAATGAATATGGAAGTCTTGTTACAGCATTATATATTAACTTAAAAAAGTTATACTGATAATGTATTAAATTGTGGTTGCAATTTGCAATTACCACTACGCCCCCACCAAATAATATGGAGAAGTTGAGAACAGGAGTCCCACCCAATTCCCCGATTTAAAAGAGAAGTATAGATCTTATTAATTCTATATTTTACTCAAACCAGACCAAGAGGCTAAAATTGTCATTGTTTTAGTGGTTCAAGTCTTCTGTTATACAATAATTCAATATCTTTTGTTAAACCATTTTAAATTAATGATACATACAAATTTATTGATTAAATATTATATAATAATACAACTAATGAGTATCATACATTTGTAATGATGGTGTAATAAAACCATTTTGTATTAGGAGATCTGAGCAACTTATTTTATATTGAAATTGTGTGGTGGTTTAATCAAGTGAAGGCATTTATTTCATCTACCATCATTAAAAGAAAAGGGAAAGTGATTGATGGAAAATGATGTATTAATTGCACGTATATTCCTAATAACGATGGTACGCTGCATTCACCCAAACACTCTGAAATATAAAATAATTGATCGTCATAAAAATGTACATGTGTGTATCTCTATGCATTTATCTCAAAAATTCTCAATTCTCTTAAAAAGTTTATGCCACTGCATGTTAATTTTTTAGAATCCCTGTGCAACATGTTATCCTCTAAATTTTTTATAGATGAGTTAGTAGTTTTTTAATATTTAAGTAGTATATTATTTTGATAATTTTAACAACTCATATTTGCACAATAAATATATTTCTAATTGATATATTAAAAATATATAATTATTATTTTTTAAATAAATTTTAACTATATAACTTTAAATATTTATTTATTTAAATATTAATGTATACATGCATTAAACGTATATATCATTATATATGAATCTAAAAAAATTAGAATATTAAAATATATGTTAAAATCAAATTAATGTATATAATAGTTAAAATAAATCTTATAATACAGTCCCTGTGTAATACACGGGGTGAGGATTCAACTGTTAATATATGTATTTTTTGAAAAAAAAAATAATAATAATAATAATACTGATATACTAATATTACTGATGAAATAATTGACTTTAAGTTAGAATTTATGTAAATTAAATTTTCAATTAACAACGAAGAAATTCATTTATAAAGTCATAAATTTATTTATATTTATGTACTAGTATATTAAACTTTTTTATACTCTTTCCGTCCCCTGTTAAACTTTACGGGTGGTTGAACACACCTTTTGAGAAAAATTGCTGAAAAATAATTTTTAAGTTTTTAACAATTTTATTTTAATATAAAATGATATTGTGAGAAAATATTATTTTTATTTTAATAGTGTAAAGATTATTGAGGACTGGAAGAAAAAAAGAAAGTGTAAAATTTATTGAGGGACCGATGGATTAATTTTTAATTGCCAACAAATATTCTATTAATAAATTTAATTGTTGCATTATTAATAGTTCAGACGACTATTTACAACCACTACTTGAATCAATTTCTGAATTTGTATATAGGATAACAATGCACTCAGTCTTAAATGACCAAAATGTTTATAATTCATATAATACTAGAATAAAACCCGAGTATTACGCGGGTCGAAAATAAATTGTGTACTAATTTTAATATAAATATTTTAATCAATAGAATATTATTGTATATTTAAAAAAAAATGAATTTATAACAATTTTTATTCATCATATAATTCTCAAAAATGTTATAGATAGATTCATATTAAATTTGAAATAAATATTTTTCTTGATTCATATTCACAAATTTAATGAATAATAACTTTTAAATTTTCACACTGGGGAGTCAATCAGTCAATTGAGAAAAATCAATTGTATTTGGGGTACATGTATAGGGTGAAATTATTTCATACATGAATAATTGAAAAATATTAGTTGTTTTTTCACTTAAGAGTGTTAGTTTATTCAATAAAAACTAATATTTTTCAGTGAAAACAACTAATATCATTTAATAAAAATAATTAATAGTTCTCTTTAGTGGAAATAACTAATATTTTTCAGTGGTTTATGTATAAAGCATTCATGATAGACTTATCATGAAACAATTTTAAATTATCAAATATTTTATCATTAGTATAAAAAATATCATCAGGATTATTATTAATCTAGTCAGTGATATTATAGTGTAATTGTTGTAAACTTTCTTGAACTCAGATTAATAATACTACTAATGAAATTTTTGATACTCTTGATTAAATATTCAATACTTTAAAATAGTTTTATGATAAGCTTATCATGAACTATTTTCATATAAAATCTACACAAATTTATATAGACCAAATACTTTAAAAAAATTCAATTATATGAAAAGCTATTTACTTTCTTTTTTCTTTTAAAATATTTCTAATTAATCGGGTTAAATTTACAAACTTTGAAAGTAAAAAGTTTAATTACGTGTATCTCATTAAATTATAAAAATAATTTACTTATATTCTAAAAATCATGTATAAAGATGTACTCCCGTATACATGTAATATATAAAATAATAGTGTTAAACCCCGCGAATTTCGCGGGTATCAAGAAATATTGTTAGATATTTCTTTTAATAATACAATAAAAATATGTTGGATCAAATAATGCCCGACTATGATATGCACAGATAGCCGTATTTTATAAAATTTGGCATAAATTGACCAAAATTAAAACATAGTGTCCTAGTTTTGCAAGTTTATAAAGATAATGTCCTAATTTTGCAAGTTCGTAAAGATATGTCTCAATCTTGCAAGCCCGTAAAGATAGTGTCCTAATTTTACAAACATTCATAAGATAGTCTCCTAAAATAACAAAATTTCCCTTACAACCAATTTAGTTAATGGTAACGAAGAGTACTAATTGTTTATTTAAAGAACATTAATTGGTTAAAGTAAAGTGAGTCTAAAAATAATTATAAAGCGGTTTGTATATGAAACAACCTAATTTTAAAACATACTTTAATATTACTCCCTTCGTCCCACCATTATTTGCACACTTTCATTTTTCGTCCGTCCCAAGATTATTTGCACACTCTAAAAAAGGAAACATTGATTTGTGTGCACACTTACAATAATATACACATATTTACCCATATGTCACTACCTTACTTAAAAAGTAACTTTTTCTATGTTTTCCCATCTTTGTGTGCAAAAAATGCTGAGACGGAGGTAGTAATATTTTATGATTACAATATATAATACCACAATGAGGTTAACCATGTTTCTAATCTATCATTAATATTGTCTTAACTTCGAATTGATATGTATACATTAAGTTATATTTTATAATATATCACAAAATTAACTCATATACACAAGAAACAATTACTCCCTCCGTCCCAACTCTTTCTTCACATTTTCTTTTTTAGGACGTCTCAACTCTTTTTTCACACCCTTAAAATGGAAATTATTAAAACTCATAAAAGTCAATAAAGCATATTTTTTTTAACTTCATACTCACACAACCATTTTAAAAAAAAAAATGTGCCATGAACCGCTACATTTTTTTTATTTTATTATTTAACTTACACTCACTCACATACGGATGTAGTATTTTTTTAGGACATTATTTATGAGTTTCTGCAACATTAGGGCACTATCTTTTCGGGGTTACAAATTTAGGAAACTATCTTCATGAACTTATAAAATTAGAATATTATCTTTACAATCTTGCAAAATAAAGACACTATCTTTTATGTTGAGAGAATTTAGGCCAAATTTAATAAAATATAGATCAAATAAATCTTGATTATGATATGTCCAGTTGGTCGTATTTCATAATTTTTTTTTAATTTTAAATAAACCTTTAATATGTGAAAATTATTTTCAAGTTAATTATCTACGTTTGTTGTAGAGTTGTTATTTACGACCTCATCTCCCATTTAAATAGAATTTAGGCCAAATTTTATAAAATATGGGTCAAATAAAGCCCAATTATGTGATGCTTATATAGCCGTATTTTATAAAATTTAGCATAAATTTACCAAAATTTAAAGATAGTGTCCTAGTTTTGCAAGTTTGTAAAGATAATGTCATAATTTTACAAGTTCATACAGATATGTCTCAATTTTGCAAGCTCGTAATAGTGTCCTAATTTTACAAACACTGATAAGATAGTAACCTAAAATAACAAATTTTCTCTTACAAAATTTAGTTAATGGTAATGGAGAGTATTAATTGTTTATTTAAAAAAATATTAATTGGTTAAAGTAAATTGTATCTAAAAATAATTATAAAGTGGTTCATATATGAAACAATTTAATTTTAAAACATACTTTCAATAGTAATATTTTATGATTATAATGTGTAATGTCACAATGAGGTTAACTATGTTTCTAACTGAACCTCTAAATTGATTAAGTACAAAAAAAAAACAAAAAAAAAAACTTAATGAGAGACTTGCATGAGATGATTTTATATACGAGTCTGAATTGCAGGCTATAGGTGAATCATTTTTTTAACATATAATTGGATTGAGTCTTTATAAACTCATGAATAATGAAGTATGACTTTCATATAAGGTTTTGTCTAAATTTTATACTTAATGGAGAGTTGTTTAATACAATGGTTACTAAAATTAGGTCTTGAATTTCACGAATTATTGAGGTTTATTAGTCCTGCTTAAAGTATAGAGAGTGGGCAAATTAATTATTTCCTGTTGAAATAGGGACATAGAGCTTTGACAAATCCCATCTCTCCCGCAGCTTATAAACTATATTAGAAATATTATAAAAAATGCAAAAAGGACTTCTAGTTAATTTATTAAACAAATTGCACTACCTTGTTCATATTGAATTTTGCATTTATAATTGCATATTTTGTATTTTATCCCAGTATTAATACATGTTTTTATGATTTCTGTCCAAACGCATTTAAGTAAAGATTATGTTTTATATAAGAGTAGTTCATAATATTAACCACTATTTAATAACATGAATCCTTTTGTATTAACTTATTGATACTTTTGGTTAAACACTTGATACTTTTAATTAAATATTTGATAATTTGCATGTTTATTTTAAATATAAATATTATAATGTTGTGTTTTTTAATATTAAATATGAATAATATTTTAAATAGAAAAATAAATACCTAATCCAGATTCTTAATACTTCTAATGTAATTTCTAATACTCTGGATCTTATACTTGATATTTTAAACTCTTCAAAAAAAATTCATGATAAACATTTTTATATTAAACCTTTCCTTGAATAAATTGATAAATAGTAGTAATAATTAACGCCTTAAATTAGCTGTTGAGTCTTACACAAATTAAAGGATCCTAATATTGTCATAAAGCCCAAAGATGGTCCCTATAACAGCAATAAAATGATCATCAATTAGATTTAGACACTTTAGTTTGTTTTTGGATGAGATTGCACAAAAGAGAAATAAAAATGATGTGGAAGTTCCAATTGTAAGATTTTATTAAGAGTCATTTTACGTTTGATTCTATTTTCAAATAAATCTCTAAATTTTCACCATTTTTTATAGTTCGCCATGTGCCTTCTAGTTCATTTCCATATTACTACATGTTTATGTATTTTCTCCCAAAATTAATCCCAAAATGAATGCTGTGATCATTTAATCCCTAAATCACATAAATAAATAATTAATTCAATTATATTTTTATATCAATATGAAAATACATAATTCAAATAGTAGGTTTTATATGAAATGGTTCACGATAAGTTTATCATGAAACTGTTTTAAAGTATTCAATATTTGATCAGGAGTATCATTAATTTGAATTCAAATTTTTTTACAATTACAATATAACACCACTGGCTCAAATTAATGATACTCCTGATAAAATTAATGATACTTTAAACTGTTTCATGATAAACTTATCATGAACTATTTTCACATAAATAATTTGCTTAATTCAAAATTGTGTACCGCAAATGAAAATATAAAAATAGATTGAAAATGAAGTCATACTTACCACCAACATTACCACCAATTAGAACATCAATATATAAATTAGAGGAGGATTTTATTTTTTTACCAAATGAAAGAGGATGAAAGAACAAACCTTATTGGTAGTCCATGTACATAAAATAATCAAATCAATTTGGTAAATGTTTCGATTATTAAGAAAGAAAAAAAAGATAAGCAATCACAATAAAATTAGGAGAATATATGCTGACCAATATTTTAGGAAAAAAAAAAGAGTTTTGACGAATTTGATTAATTTTCAAAGATTAGCATATAGGAAATCATCAAATCAAAAGCTATATATTTTAGAAAAAAACTCAATGAGTAAGTTCAAGATAGGCAATTTCAAGATATGCAAGATCAAGAGGATAAAAATAAAAATACCCCAAATACACCAGGTCAAACTTATCTAAAATATGAAAAGTATTTTAAATTAAATATTAATTCTATACACTAAAAAATCAGTAGCATTAAAAAATTCAGTTTAATTATGGAATAAATAAATAAAATTATTAGGAGATTATATGTTGACCAATTCAATTAAATTCACACGGTTAGCGTGGATCATGGAAACGCAACATATTTTAGGATAACTTTTAATCTATTAAATAATTAATAATAAAGCATTTAAATCACAATAATTACTTTCTTCAGATACTATATTGCAAGATAGTGGAAAGTGGACCAAGATTGGATACAATTAAGGTGGGTGGACCAAACGTAATTAAGTGAAAATTAAAAAAAAAAAAAAAAACAGAACCGATTATTAGAAAAAAAAAAAAAACTGTGATTTTTGTATTTTAAAAAATATAATCATTTTCCACAATTAAGAAAACGTTACCTTCGAACTAAAATTGCGAAATTAATTAAGAATCTAAATATTATGAACTAATAATAGGATTTATTATTTAAAAAGTGTAATGTTTAAATTAGATATTATATATCTTATTCAAAAATCAAGAAAGGATCCTAAACAACCCACTCCATTTTCCATAATTAAGAACACGTTAACTTTGATCAATAATAATTAAATTAATTAAGAATTTATATCACAATATAAATAATTTCGGTGAAGAAAAAAAATACCAAATTAAAACCAACTTAAATTAGAAACGTTCATGTCGTACAAGTTAATGGATGGATTGGTGATTGGATTGTGACCAATATTAAGATTTATTGTGTCTCTGATGCTGTTAGGCAGGGCTAATATCTTAAATTGGTGAAGAAAAAATCAACACAAACAACTATCAAGGTTACGAATAATCTTAATAATATTGATAGGCATATAATATATCCAGAAAAGAAAGTACATATCATCAAAAAATGGATGATTTGTTCATGCCAACAATTACACCATAAAATAAAAAAGAAAATCCTATACATTATTATTACATATGAAGAATCATCCCTAGAATCAAACAACCAAATAAAAAATCAAAGACTCTACTCCAAGATTATTGGTTGTGGACGAACAAAAGAAGAGCCCGAAGTTTCGATAGTCTAACGCACCTTCAAAGAAGGACAAAAACAACAACGATCGCCCGCATGGGCGTAGCTCAGCTGGTTTCTGGGTGGCAGATTGCTACAAGGACGCAGGATCGAGCCCTGGCAGCCGCAGTGTGGGAGTTTTATCCCTCCAATGTGGGGGATAGCTCCTTGTGGGCACCAGGCACTGGTCCTCCCACCTAATGGGCCGCTGAGTCACCATGATTTACCTCCTCCACCCAATCCTGTCGGGCCAGGGGGTGGGGGCCCTGGGGGCGAGGGTTTCGCCTTTTGCTACAAAAACAACAACGATCAAATTAGCAAAAAGAGATTATATGACAAGGGAAGAAATATTTTCTAGCTAGAAGAAATGATTGAGAAAATGAGAGATGGAAGATGCCAATTTATAGATGAGAGAAATAAAGAATGGACGAACACGGTCGAATAGAAAAAAAATAAAAGGATGAGATCACTTTGCAATAAATGATCAAATGAGAGAGGATCATTCTTGAAAAGAAGACATCCAAGCCATGCCACATAGGCAAGGAGAGGTTTGCCTATATAAAGGTTATGATTATCTACTATAGATATATGTAGATTGCTAAATCCACCATGCAATAGTAAGAAAGAAATCAAACATGTGTTACAGATTAGATTACTCAAACACTTTACATGGATATTAGATTAGACGACCACTTTGTACGGATAAGAGGACGCACAAAAATGGATAGAATTATAAAAAGAGAAGCTCAGCAACCAAAAAAAAAAAAAACATTCAGAAAAAAACCAGTTATCCATAAATTTTCTCTAGAAAAGAAAAAAAAATTGATAGACTAAGACAACAAATGTCTTGAGAAAATATATATATATATATATATATATATATATATATATTATAGGAGAAATTTTCAGAAATAATCTTTAATAAAATAGGAACACCTTATCCCCATTAAAAATTTATTCCAGCAATATTAGAGTCAACATTACTTCTTTTATAAATTAAAAGCAATTATTTCACATCATTAATTAATATCTCAAACTCAATATTTACATATCATGTAATCACTCGTAAATCTTAAACTCCTTAAAAGACAATACAAGACTCAAATAAATTTTAAGACAACACGTCAGCAAAATCAAATATCTATTGGGTGATTTGTGGAATCTTGTTAAACGGGTTTCAAAATATAAGTTCAACACAAATTAAATTAATAATAAAAAAGACTCTTATATTTAATTCATTTTTAAAAATCTAGATTAGTTTCATTTAATAAATAGATTAAAAGTTAAGCTAGATTATTTTACAATAGGAAATGAACTCTAAAAAGTACTATATTAATGTTCAACATGCTCTTTATCTGCATGTTTGTAACGCACATAAAGAGGATTGTATGCATCAAGTCAACATCCTAGCTTTCGAACTGTAGTGCCGGCAAAAATTCTAACAATGAGTGTATATATCAAAATTCGAAGATAAATTCTTAATATACAACAATTGCAATGCGCAATTAATGTGTATTTTTAAATAATATCAATTATTTTTACTAAACAATATAATTATTTTTATTTAACAATATTAATTGATTAATATTAGTTATTTTCAATGAACAATATTAGTTGTCTCTATTAAACAATATTAGTTTTGTATCAATTGCATAGTACAACTGATGCAGTAGCAAGTGTTAGATTCTAATTAATCATGAAATGTAATTCAAAGCATTCATGCACTCTAAATACGGCAAGTGTAATATTTTATTAGGCACAATTAATATGTAATGGTGTATATGATTTAAAGATCGACATGTATACATACACAGATACATTACATTTATAATTGGGACAAACTTTTTTTTACCCAAAATTTAATATACAAATTTTCTTTTACCCAAAAATTTATAAAATTTCTTTTTTACCCATTTTACAAATAAACTATTTCATATACCCTTTAATTTTTATTCCTACTCTTTTATTCATTTTCTTCTTCCCACTCCTATTCCTTTCCTTATATCACATTCCTATACAAAATAATATACTAATTCCAAAAAGGAAAAATTTGGGTATATAATATTAGACAAAGTATAGAGTGAAACTAGTTTATACATAAATCCGTGAAGGGTATTAGTTGTTTTCACTGAAGAGTATTAGTTGTTTTTACTGAAGAGTATTACTGATTTACACTAAAGAGTCTTAGTTGTTCGGTGAAAATGAACTAAGACTCTTCAGTGTAAACCAGTAATACTCTTCAATAAAAACAACTAATACTCTTCAGTGAAAACAACTAATATCCTTCAATGATTCATATATAAACCAATTTCACTCTATACATACTCATAATATTATATAATTTTACCATTTACAATGGAAAAAAAAAAAATCAATATATAGATTTTGCAATAAATATCAATTATTAATATTTTTACGAAATATATGATTATTATTTTTATTATAATATAGTAAAATATTTTTCGTGTCATTATAAAACACCGACCAAAAACACTTTATATTTTTAATATTAATTAATAAATTAATCGGTGTTTTATAATGACGCGAAGAATATTTTATTTTATTATAATAAAAATAATAATCATATATTTCATAAAAATATTAATAATTAATATTTATTCCGAAACATATATATTGAAAAAAATTTATTTTCATTGTCAATGGTAAAATTATATAAAATTATATTCCTAAATTTTCCTTTTTGGAATTAATATATTATTTTATATAGGAATGAGATATAATAAGAAAAGAAATAGGATTGAGAATAGAAAAAGCAATAAAAGAGTAGGAATAGGAACTAAAGGGTACATGAGACATTTCAATTGTAAAATGGATAAAAAGGAGTTTTTATAAATTTTTGGGTAAACAAGAGTTTGTATGTAAAATAATGAGTATTTTTAATAATTTTCTGTTTATAATTAGGTGACATGTGACAATTGATGCACAAATAATTGACATATGATAGCGAGTACAAAGAAAACTACACATACCGAATTTGGAGTTATAAATAATTTATTAAAGATATATAAGTATTGGATATAAAATCAAGAAGTGTTAAGTGAAATAAATATTCAAAATAACATAAAGATTTATAGATTAATTTAGCTGCAATTATTATTCACGAGGTGCAATGTTGAAATTCATGTATAAAATAATTTAAAAAGCTCAACATTAAGAGGTCACGTGTCCTTATTACATGTGATAACACATAATAATTATATATTATCATATCGGTAAAGATGGATGTCCAGATTGTGGACATCCAGAATCTTAAAAGTTAATTAATTAATTATTACCCTAATTACCTTTTTACATTAGTGCCCTTTTATATTTTTTGTCTCCAAGAGCTCTAGGTTTTGGCTCCAATGCTCCCGTCTGTTGTAATAATGGCCGCCCGCCTTTTTTTTTTTGGTTTCCTAAATCTAGAGCGGCGCACGCCTCTTGGAAAATGAAAACTCTTGATTGTATCTCTTCAAATAGTAATATTTCTTGTTAAAAAAAAAAGAACATAAATCTTGTAAAAAAATTCAAGCAATTTGTATTCATATTAAAGGATATTCATATTCATATTCAAGTTGGATTCAAGTTATCAGTCAGCTTCAACCATGCTTAGGGGAGCATCTTCTTCTCTAATGCAAGATTTATTTGGAGACGATTCTGACGACGATCAAATTCCATCTAATTCATCCGGTGGCCAAACAGAAAATACCATAGAAATTCCATATAATTCATCTAATGGCCAAATGGAGAATATTATAGTTGATGCGAATGAAATTCCAGCTAATCATTTGATGGCCGAACAAAACTTAACGTAGCGGATGCGGATGAAATTCCAGAAAATACATCAGTCAATGTGGATGAAGTCAATGCGCTTGAACCTGGTATGCAGTTTAGTAATGTTGATGACTTATTTAATGCTTATCAAGAACATGCAAGGCTTAAGAATTTTGTTGTTGTTAAAATGACCTTCAATCATAAGTATGGTCGCATGATATTGATTAGGCGTGAAATTGTGGTATTTTGATGCTCATTTAGGCCACATTATGAGTGCTTTTAGTGTGATTTTAGAGTTATTTACATACTATTTTTATAAACTCATCAACTTGTCTTTTTGGTTTGCATAACAGGAAAGAGGGCAAAAAACGGAGCTCGTAGAACTTTAAAGCGACTAAAATAGACTCCCGGTTGAGAAGATATGCAGGTTTTTCAAAAAGTATTAGTTCAAGCGAATCCGCTCGACCTGGGAGTATGATCGAGCACCATCCGCTCGACCAAAAGTGGTTGAGCGCCATTTAATCTCGGGAAAAAAGGGCACTTGAGGTGTTGGTCGAGCAGAATTCGCTCGACCAGAGGCATTGGTCAAGCGCGACATAGTGCAAAAGGAGAAGGGTTACGCGACTTCAGGCAGGTGCTCGACCAGAGGTAGTGGTCGAGCGCCTGGTGCTCGACCAAGTAGCGTGGTCGAGTGGATCCGGAAGCTGATTTGCAAATCCGTATAAATTAGAAAAAAAAACCCTATTTTTTAGGGGGACTCGGAAATTTAGAGATTGGAAGCTTAGAATAGATATTAGGGTACTTTTGAAAGCTTGGAAGGGAAGCTTAGAATAGATATTAGGGTAATTTTGAAGGTTTGGAAGGGAAGATTAGAATAATTGAAACACCACAAGAAACACAATACGATCGTTGATTTTACGGTTTATTTTTGTTCTTCGTTATTATTTTTTAAAGATTGTTAGAGATTGGTTTTCTTCATTAATTACATACTTAGGGTAAAAGTTTTGGATTCTTAATTGTAATTAATATTGATTGTTCGTCTTATGTTATTGAATTTCTTGTTGATATTGATTATGTCTTTAATTATCCTATCTATTGCTTTTGAATCGGCCATCAACATGATTGGCTAAATTCGTGTATGCATATGGTAGGATGAACTCATAGAAATTAGGAAGTTGGTGGGCGATTAGGATAATCTATGATGTGGTGAGTTTTATTTCTCTTAATTACTGAATATTTCTAACAAACTCTAGAATAATCATAGAATTAAGTACGAAAAGTGTTAAGAAGAGGACCACTGAATCACTCTTTTTCAACGAATAGGCTTAAGGAGAGGTTTTTGAAGGGGTTTGTAATTAACCGATTTATCTAGGGAGGACGGCTGAATCACCCTATTTGAATTAGGGCCTCAGTCATTAAGCACAATCTATATAATTTGATTAATGGGTTAGTGAAGTTAAGTCTCGTAAGAGTCGAGTATTGGAGTAAGTATTCATAGGGAAGCTGATTGCCTAGTTTTATGCACACTTAGGATTATCCTTTGAACACCACGATTATCTTAGTTGTCGAATAAATTCTGTTAGTATACGTAGGGATTTATATCCAAAGCATCGTTCCTCTTTCTTGCACTTCAACCGAAGTTAGTTTAGTTTTGTTCTTTGTTTGCTGGATAGTAATATTATAGAATTGAATTTTAAATATTTTTCATTTTACCCAAATCGCATTCATATTAGCTACGACACAAAAATTTCCAGGGATTTACGCGCATACTAATCCTCATACGAGTTGGATACTATTTAGTCCTATACTTGTTTATGCTACAGTGGTACCATACTCTTGTGGGGTAACTGCTAGTTAAAAACTAGTGTTTTACGGTCAAGTCAGATATATGATAGAGCTGGAACTTCTAAGGCACAAAAGCGTTTGAAAATAATATATTGTAAAACACGGTTAAATGCTAAAAGATTAGACTATGTAAGTCATCGATGGCGAATGAACATAATCATGAAATTGATTTGGTTTGCTCTACACTAATGGCCGCTCATAGGCAGTTGAGCTTGAACATGAAATGACAGTTAGAAGCTAATGACATTGCAGGATTAAAGCCATGAAAAAATATAAGACTATATGAGGTGCAAAGTGGGGGACCTCAAAATTTAGGTGTACTCCTAAACACTGTAGAAATTTCATTGAGAAGAGAAGAAGATTGAGGCTAGGTGAAGGGGATGCAGAAGCAATTCAAAATATGTTTGCTAAAGCCCAACTGAAAGATAGGAACTTCTTTTATTTGATGGATGTGGATTCAAAGGGTAGGTTATGCAGCGTTATGTGGATTCATCTAAGAAGCAAAGCTGTATACGAAGAATTTCATGATGTTGTGAGTTTTGACACAACATACCTCGTCAATAGGAACAATTTTTTTTATTAATATTATGTATATTTAAAAAAAAAAAATTATCTAGGGTCTCATAGAATAATTAGATAGAAATGGTGCTTAACTTCTTGGTTTATCGAGTTGCCATCCTCTTTTTTTTATATATTTACGTCTTAGCTAGATAGAGACTTTTTTATTTAAAGTTCTTCTTGCTCAACTATTTTACTATATTATATTAATATTCTTATGTACAAATGTCTTTTGCATCGGTGGTTGGCGTTATTCACCACAAACATTCGATATTGATGTATCTTAGTGACGCACGAAGATGCAGATTCATTTAGATGGGTTTTTTTTTCAAGTTGGCTACGTGCAATGGATGACATTCATTCTACTGTCATAATCACAGATCAATGTGAAAGTATCAAGATAGCAAAAGGAGAGTTGATGTCCAACACTATCCATAAGTTCTTCATATGGCATATTTTGTCTAAATTACCACAAAAGTTCATAGGGGTGGATAATTATCACAGATACACTGTTGAACTCGAAGGAATTGTGTATGATAGTCTTACCATCTAGACCTTTGAGATGAAGGGGGCTGAGTTTTTGACAAAATATAGTTTGAAAAATAATGAGTGGTTGAAAGACTTGTATAATCAAAGGGAAAGTTGGGTTCCAGTTTACTTACACCACACATGTTGGGTTGGAATGATTTCTACACAAAGAAGTGAGGGGATGCATGCATATTTTGATGAGTTCGTCCACTCTGGGAGCACTCTAAAACAATTCATGGAACAATACAATATGACTATTAGTAATAAGACACAGAAGAAATTCATGACTGATTTTCAGCAAGAACAAAGACATAAAATGCACGACTCAGATTCCATGGGAAAAGCAATTCCAGAAGGTATATACTAATTTAATTTTTAGGCTTGTTCATAAAGAAGTCCAACGCATGTTGTATTGACATATTGTTCCACCAACCGAAGATGAGGTACTTGAAGATTTGGTGGAAGATGTTGGAATTGAAAATTTTAGGGTTCTGGAAAGAAGCATTGTGAATAATTTCTTCTGCAAAGAATTCACTTATACGGTTACATGGAGACTGAATGGAGCTTACATCAACTGCAACTACGGTAAATTTTAATTTAAGGGAATATTGTGTTGTCATATTATGGAAGTGTTGTCTCAAAAGAACATATGGACCGTGAATGAAAGGTTTTTGTTACGTAGGTGGAGAAAAGATGTATATCAACGACATTCCAACATTTTCTTTGCAGGAAGTTATCCTCACTTAACCGAGGAATACAAAAGATTCCAAGAGGTTGAAAAATATTTCCAAGAGTGTACTGATATGGCAATGGACAGTGTAGAGAAGATGGACTTTATTAAACAAGGATGCATTGTGATGAAGAATGAACTCTCAAATTGGATCCCTATGCCTATTGATCAAAATGTTGAATATGTAATTGGAGATGTTTAGAGTGCTGAAACGAATGTTAGAGATTCAAGGGTGTTAGATCCTAATGTTGCAAGGTTTAGTGAAAGACCTAGAGAAAATCATTTTCTGTCAGCTTTGGAACGTGTTAGCGGACGAGGAGGTGGTAGAGGTTCACGAGGTAGTAGAGGTTCACCAGGTGGTAGAGTTCATGGGGGAAGAGCACCCTCACATGGTGGTAGAGGTTTAGGCCTGATTGACTTGAATGATGAATTTTCTCAAGCGAGTTTTATTTTTTAATCTCTAGCGAGTTTAGTCTTTTAATCATTAGGGAGTTTTATCTTTTAATCTTTGTAAAACAGTGAAATTTTTAATCTTAATTTCAATTTTATAAGTGTTTCCTATTATTAAAGGTGACTTTTTTTTATAAGTCCATGACAATTAATAGGATTGATTTTTTTTAGAAAACTAAAGCAGAATTTTTCGTGATGATCATGCCAAATATCTTGATTATATTAGAGGATTTTTCATGAGACGTGTCAATAAATGGTGCAACGCCTTGAAAATGCTTAAACATCCTTGTTCAGCAGTCAATAAACCATGC
This sequence comes from Ballota nigra, assembly GCA_947034835.1. Classification (NCBI taxonomy): domain Eukaryota; kingdom Viridiplantae; phylum Streptophyta; class Magnoliopsida; order Lamiales; family Lamiaceae; genus Ballota; species Ballota nigra. The sequence continues at coordinate 37,009,954 of OX344720.1, forward strand.
CAATGCAGAGAAATTATGAAGAACCATCATTCTAAGTTGCACGCATTGGTAAATGGTATGGAAAAAGTAATTATTGTTGAAGAACCCTAATACTAGCAGAAACTGTTAGTAATGCTAGCAACAATTACTATTAATATTTGTAAAATGTATTAGTTATACTAGAAAAAATCTATTAGTAATACTATCAAAACCCTAATGGCACTATTAATGGAATATCGATATTAGTAATTCTAGAAAAAAAAACACTAATTTGGCACTATCAATGGAATATCGATATTAGTAATAAGAATTGATCATTTTACACCATTTATCCATCTTTAAATCTTTTTACATCATATAATTATATGAAAAACCTAATTCATAATATGCATAGGCTTTTTTAAGTTTGAATACTACAATTTCATAATACTCCAAGCAATATGTAAAATAAAACATAGCAACTTAACAAGCAATATGTAAAAAAAAAAGAATTTAATTAAAGCACTGCTGGAAATTAAAATTGAAACTTTCAAATCTAATGTTCATAATCCTGATAAAAAAAATACTGCTAAAAATATAATAACAGATTAGTTCAAAGGTAAGTGTTCGACCCATCATCCTCCTTAATCTTGATGGTCTTGTCGTGTCGGTCAACGAAATGTGAAAAAAGGCTCGGATCAGCAGAACACTTTAAATAGAGAATATCACCTTGGTACAACTTTATTTCGTCAATGAAAGTTGTCCAACCATACAATAGACGCCCAAACCCTCTCCTTGTCTTATCGATCTGGTGATATTTGTACCAAAACCTAACCCGACACCTTCTTCCCAGCGACATATGAGGACAGTTGGATGAGCTTTGAACTAGTGCCAAATACATCCACGACAAGGACCGGAAGGTTCTACAATTAAAAAATAAATAACTAGATTGGAGAGAGATACAAAAGGGAGGGGGTGAACAAAGAATGGTAGAAAATTTGAATCAAACCAAACGACCATGAAACTCGGTGGTCCTGCACACCACCGAGAAGTCATGGGATGGTATGGTCGGATCCTCGTTCTTCTTCGAAACCCTATGCAAAGTGAAGGTTAACCTCTTCACTTCAGATCGTGTTCTCACCATTGTTGCTACACTAGAGAGAGAGATGGAGGGTTAGGAAGTGAGAGATAGAGAGAGAATGAGGTATGGAAAGAAAATGAAAAGATTTATTGGAGATTGAAAATGATGCTAGTTATTTGTACTGGTTGTATTGGATTGGTTGAGATGGACGACCACTAGTTATTCGGTCCAAATTCTGTGGGCTTTAATTATGGTAATTGATCGCCATTCTGTAATTGATTATCATTTTCGACGTTCCACTCCCAACCCCAAACAGTAATTAGTCGTGGGAATCTTCTCATATCCTTTTTTTTTCTAAAACATATCCCCTCAATAGAATCAGTTCAAACACTAGCAAACATTAATACTAACAAAAATAGTTGGTAATACTAGAAAAAACTCTTGGTAATACTAGAAAATCCTATTAGTAATACTAGAAAAAAATTATTAGTAATACTGGAAAATCTTATTAGTAATATTAAAAAAAACTATTAGTAATACTAGAAAATCCTATTTGTAATATTAGAAAAAACTATTAGTAATACTAGAAAAAACTATTGGTAATACTAGAAAAACTATTAACAATACTAGAAAATTCTAGTATTAATACTAGAAAATCCTATTAGTAATACTTGAAAAAACTATTTGTAATACTAGAAAAACCCTAAACACCAACAGTAGTAGCACCAAAAACCTAAAACATTAACACTATCACCATAAAAATTGATTTCACACCCAATTAACCTAAATTTGTCTAGATTAGGTTGAGAGATATGATAATTTGTGTGGTTTTTATTTCAGATTCGCAACGGAGCAGTGAAACTGTCAAAAAATCCTAAACACCAACAGTAGTAGCACCGAAAACCTAAAACACTAACACTATCACCATAAAAAAATGATTTTGCACCCAATTAACCTAAATTTTTCTAGTTTAGGTTTAGATATATCATAATTTGTGTTTTTTGTGTTATAGATTCACTACAGAGCGGTGAAACGATAAAAAAACCCTATACACCAACAGTAGTAGCATCGAAATCCTAAAACACTAGCACTATCACCATAAAAAAAATTGATTTCGCACCCAATTAACCTAAATTTGTCTAGATTAGATTGAGAGATATCATAATTTTTGTGGTTTGTATTTCGGATTGGCAATGGAGCGGTGAAACTATCGAAAAATCCTAAACACCAACAGTAGTAACACGGAAAACCAAAAACACTAACACTATCACCATAAAAATTGATTTCGCACCCAATTAACCTAAATTTTTCTATATTAGGTTGAGAGATATCATGATTTGTGTGGTTTATATTTCGGATTGGCAACGGAGCGGTGAAACGGTCGAAAAAACCTAAACACCAACAATAGTAGCACCAAAAATCTAAAATACTAACACTATCACAATAAAAAATTGATTTCACACCAAATTAATCTAAATTTATCTAGATTAGGTTGAGAGATATCCTAATTTTTGTGGTTTGTGTTTCGGATTCGCAATGGAGCGGTGAAACGGTCGAAAAACCCTACACACCAACAGTAGTAGCACCGTAAACCTAAAACACTAACACTAATACCATAAAAATTGATTTTGCACCCAATTAACCTAAATTTGTCTAGATTAGGTTGAGAGATATCTTATTTTTTATGGTTTGTGTTTTGAATTCGCAACAGAGCGGTGAAACGGTCGAAAAACCCTAAGCACCAAACAGTAGTAGCACTGAAAACCTAAAACACTAACATTATCACCATAAAAAAACTAATTTCGCACCCAATTAACCTAAATTTATCTAGATTAGTTTGAGAGATATCATAATTTGTGTGGTTTGTATTTTGGATTTGCAACAGAGTGGTGAAACGGTTGAAAACCCCTAAACACCAACAGTAGTAGACCCAAAAACCTAAAACACTAACACTATCACCATAAACAAAATTGATTTTGCACCCAATTAACCTAAATTTTTCTAGATTAGGTTTAGAGATATCACAATTTGTGTGGTTTGTGTTTCGAATTCGCAATGGAGAGGAGAAACGGTTGAAAACCCCTAAACACCAACAGTAATAGCATCGAAAACCTAAATTACAAACACTATCACCATAAAAAAATTGATTTCACACCAAATTAACCTAAATTTGTCTAGATTAGGTTGAGATATATCATAATTTGTGTGTTTTGTGTTTTGGATTCGCATAGGAGCGGTGAAACGGTAAAAAAACCCTAAACACCAACAGTAGTAGCACCGAAAACCTAAAACACTAACAATATCACCATAAAAAATTGATTTCGCACACAATTAATCTAAAATTTGATTTCGGACCCAATTAGTGTTGGGGAAATCAGGGTGCTCGGATCTTATTCGGGATGAAATTTAAATACGAATTTAAATCCAATTATTACTAGCATGAATTAATCATAAATTAATTCAAATAATAATTAATCTAACAACAAAAGATCATGCATATGAATATTATCACATAAAATTCTACGGCGGAAAAACTAAAATTTTTACGTGAATACGTACCTCTTGAAGCAACGTCCAACCGAGATAAATGTGACAAGCGTAACGATCCTATCAACCGTAAAAGTCTTCTCAAATATTTCCTCTTCGCCTTATTCGTTTGCCGGTGGAAAGCGCTCGTGAACAATTTAATAATATAAGGGAGGAAGAAAATATTTATTGCTTTCGATTTTTCCAACTCATGGAACTATGAAACTGTAAACTGGAGATGAAATAATCATCCCCTATATATAGGGATGTGGTCGGCCGATTTTTGCTAGGAAATATGGGTAAAAGATTTTTTTTTTCTTGGCCTCCAAGAAATCTTGAATATATCACATATATTCTTTTCTCCATAGTAAAATATTCCACAAAAATCTCACCCTCCTAATATGTGTGATTTTCGAAAATTATAGGGTGAAAATACAAGACTTGGACCTTCTTCAATTTATGAGATAATCTTGTATTCTAAGAATACATATCTTTCATAATATCTTTCCAAGAAAATCAACAAAATCTTTTCTCTCTCCTATAAGCTTATTTTCGAAAATTTAAGGACAAAATCAGCAATAATAATTTTATTTTAATCACCTTATTATTATCGGGCTACTTGAGGGACCTTTAGGAGAATTAAGATTGGACCTCCAATGGGCTACTGAATTACAATATTGAGCCATAATATTATTCAGCCCATTTATATTAATTAATGCCACTATAAAATTAATATTGCATTATCCATCCTAATCCATATTACAATAATATGGGCTCCCGATTATTATTTCCCGTGTTTAAGATTATATAGTCCATTAATTAATTGAGCTTCTAAATTGCTCTAAATTAATTAATATCTTCTAGCTTGGAGTAAAGACAACTCAACATTATTATCCGTACCGAAGAAACTAATTCTTCACTTGCAAGATTTGGTACGATAAAACTTCTGAGCCCACCAAGGGGATAAATCACACGAGTCGTACTCGCACACATTTATCCGTATTAAATCTTAGCAATTGTCGTATGATTAATATTACTATCCAAAACACAAGGTTCGAAGTCACGATGATTCTCACCCAACATGAATCAAAGCAATAACTATTAACCACACATGGTCCTATTTACGTGATGGAGATTAAGAAATCAATAACCACTGAGGTCTAATTCTTCACATTTCAGAATAGAAGAATTTATTCTCGTTGTAGGTCCTCTTCAACACATACTAAATGTGCTAGTGCAATCTCTTGATCAAGACAGATCAATCTGAGATATACACATCGACCTTTTGCGGCGGATTGTTCAATTCCACCTGGGCCGTAAATTTGTACGTTTAGTTACAAGGAACTTGTTAATGTGATCTTCCGTGATCTGATATCACCACATTAACTACAATATAACACATACTATAAATAGAACGGGTTGCAATAAATATTTAACATTTATTCATATCTAAAACAAATGTGATAAAAGAATTATTCTCATAAAACAAGTGTTTAATACATGAATTATACAAAGTAAACGCATACTTTCATGTATTTTTTTTTTGTCAGAAAAAAGCTCCTTTCATTGATAAGGTATAAGATATACCCTATTAAGTTTACATGAAAAGAGATAAGTTTTACAATACTTCCAAAACTAATAAACAACCTTCTGTTGACAAAAAACAACAACTCCTAGAGCCCAACAAATCATTTAGCTTTCCAGCATGCATCTTACGTCTCGCGCCCAGTTCGAGTACGAAACTTTGACACCACTTTTTGTTCGCGTAGTGAGCCAACTCCATACTCTTGATTTTAGTTCTTCCACTTGTTGGGAAAAAAGGGGTGCCCGGAATCTATTCGGGATGAACTTTAAATACGAATTTAAATACAATTATTACTAGCATGAATTAATCCTAATTAATTCAAATAATAATTCCAACAACTAATTATCATCATGCATGTTAAATTAATTTCACATATTTAACTAGGCGGAATTAAACAAGTAAATATGTGATTAACGTACCTCTCGTAGTATTGGCCTTTGGATATACGGGACACTTATAATCTCGTTCTATCAACCCAAAGCCTTCTCAAGTATTTCCCTTTTCACCTCACTTGATCGCCGGTGGGAGACGCTTTCAAGTAATTTAATAACTAAGGAAAAAGAAAAATATATATGCTTCTTGATTTTTCCAACACATGGAATTATGTACATTGAGATGAAATAATCATCTCCTATTTATAAAGGGGGGTGACCGAAATTCGTAGAGATTTTATGGGCATGGAGAAAATCTTTTCTTAATCTCTAAGAAATCTTGAATATATCTCATATATTCTTTTCTCCATAATAAAATATTCCACAAAAATCTCATTCTCCTAATAAATATGAAACTCTCGAAAATTACATAGAAGAAATCCAAGATTTGGATCTTCTTGAATATATGAGATATTCTTGTATTCCTAGAATACATATCTTGCATAATATCTTTCCAAGAAAATCAACAAAATCTTTTTCCTCCTTATCATGCAATTTTCGAAAATAATACTTGAAAAATCAGCATAATTATTTTCTTTTTATTTTAATCACCTTATCATTATTGGGCTACTTAATGGGCTACTTGAGGGGCCTTAAGGAGAATTAAGATTGGACCTCCTAATGGACTTCTGAATTTCAATATTGAGCCCCAATATAATTCAGCCCATTAATATTAATTATTACCACTAATAAATTAATATTGCACTATCCATCTTAATCCATATTACGATAATATGGGCTCCCGGTTATTATTTCCCGCGTTTAAGATTATCAAGTCCATTAATTAATTGAGCTTCTGAATAGCTCTAAATTAATTAATATATTTCACTTTGGAGTAAAGACAGCTCAACATTATTATTCGTACCGAAGAAACTAATTCTTCACTTGCAAGATTTGGTACAATAAAACTTCCGAGCCCACCAAGGGGACTAATCACACGAGCCGTACTCGCACGCGTTTCTCCGTATTAAATCTTAGCAACCGTCGTATGATTAATATTACTGCCCAAGACACAAAGTTCGAAGTCACAATGATTCTCACCCAACATGAATCAAAGCAGTAACTATTAAGCACACACGGTCCTATTTAAGTGACGGAGATTAAGAAATCAACAACCACTGAGGTCTAATTCTTCACCTTTCAGAACAGAAGAATTTATCCTCGCTGTAGGTCCTCTTCAACACATACTAAATGTGCTAGTGCAATCTCTTAGTCAAGACAGACCAATCTGAGCCTTACACATCGACCTTTCACGGCGGATTGTTCAATTCCACCTAGGTCGTGAAATGTACGTTTAGTTACAAGGAAACCGTTAATGTTGTCTTCCGTGATCGGGTATCACCACATTAACTACAATGTAACATGTACTATATATTGAACGGTTTGCAATAAATATTCAACATTCAATCATATCTAAAGCAAATGCGATAAAAGAATTATTCTCATAAACAAGTGTTTGATACACGAGTTATACAAAGTAAAAGCATACTTTCACGTATAACTCCAACACCACTAGCTCATGTAATTCCGGACACTCCGAACGAAATAAAATAACATTCCTTGCTTTCCAGAGTATCCAAATTATACACTCCCATACACACACACACCTAGATTTTTCCCCTCTTTTCCTTTGAGCAATTTACTAAAGAAGAGTAAACTACTCTCCGGATTAGAAGGTAGAGCTGCAGCAGTTCCGAACCATTTGATGCCTTCCATCCAAAGATTATATGCGTATGAACATTCAAATAAAAACATGCCTTACAGATTCGAGCTCGGTTTTGCAAAAAATGCAGTTTTGGTCGGCATTATTTGGTAGTGCTCTTCTCTTATGTAGCTTTGTCGAGGTAGGTATACGCTCCCAGACGACTCTCCAAGCATGAATTTGAATCTTCAATGGCGCTATTTTGTTCCATAACACTTTGAAGACCTCCTTCTCCTCCTCTTTCTCTCGATTCTTAATTTGCCACAGCTTCAAGTAGGCCGCTTTGGTGGAGTAACAACCATCTTGTGCCCATCTCCAATGCCATTGATCTTCAAGGTCCTGAACAAGAGGATACCTGTTAAGAACATTGGTCATATCATCAACTAAAACACTTTCCCTATCTAATAAAGCACGACGTCACTTCCACTCCCAACACCACACCCCATCCCTCCACACCCCTAGCTCACTTATGCTACACGACTTCTCACTACTCAGCCCATATAATCTAGGAAAAAGACTCTTTAACGGACTGGTACCCGCCCATCTATCCTCCCAAAAGAAAGAATTACCCCCATTCCCGACTTCCTTGACTAATCCCGAAAAAAACCAATTATCCTCCTCTTTGACCGCTTTTAGAACCTCTCCCCACCACCCAATAGGTTTGACTCTTCTCGACGAATTCGCCCCGCTCAGACCCTCCCCCCAAGAGAGACCCCATCTCGACTCGACAATCCTAGCCCAAAGACTCTCTCTATTGTTATAGAACCGCCAAACCCATTTTCCTAGTAATGCTTAGTTAAAGCATTCTAGGTCCCTTACCCCAAGACCCCCGTGCATTTTCGAATCGCAAATTATTTCCCAATTTATCCAGGCAATTTTCGACACATTCTCACCACCCCCCAAAAGAAATTTCTCTGTAGCTTTGTAATCTCACTCAAAACCTTTTTTGGAGCTCTATAAGCAGACAAGTAGTATACAGGGAGCGAAGAGAGGACTGCGTTGATCAAGGAGAGCCTTCCTCCAATGGATAGGTTCAGGCCTTCCCATTTTCTCATCCCATTTTTCACCTTTTGGATCACGTACTCCCACTCTGAAATCTGCCTGTGAGTCTTCCCAACTTTAATCCCCAAGTATGTAAACGGAATGGCACCAACTCGACAGCCAAGAAACGATGCAAAGCTGTCCAACATCTCAATTTCAGAATTTAACCCATAAATGCAGCATTTTCCTTTATTTATTCTCAATCCAGAAGCCAACTCTAGGTTAATCAGAAACCTCTTCAAAAAGCGTATATTATCCCATGTACTTTTCCCCAAGAATATGGTATCATCCGCAAATTGCAGATGAGAGATTACGACCTTGTTTTTTCCAACAGTTATTGGCTCAAAAATTCCACCACTCACTGTTTTTTTAACATGAGGCTCAGGCCTTCCGCTACGATAAGAAATAGAAAAGGTGAGAGTGGGTCACCTTGTCTAAGTCCTCTTTCAAGCTGGAATTCCTCCGTCGGACTGCCATTCACGAGAATCGATGCTTTGGCCGATGTAACGCTCTCCATAATCCACCTAATCCATTTCTCGTGGAAGTTGAAACGCTCCATCATAACTTGCAAGAAGCTCCAATCTACCGAGTCGTACGCCTTTGCAAAGTCTATCTTGTATAAGAAACATTTCTTTTTTCTTGCCTTAATATCATCAATAGTTTCATTTAAAGTTACCACCGAGTCGAGTATTTGTCTGCCTCCTATGAATGCACTCTATTGCTCTGATGTAATTGATCCCAAAACCTTGCTAATCCTCGTTGCAAGAATTTTTGCAATGATTTTGTATATGCAGCCAATAAGCGAAATTGGCCTGAACTCCGTGATATCTGTGGCTTCCTCTTTCTTCGGGATAAGGACAATGAATGAGGGGTTTACCCCGCGCACCAACTTGCCGTGAGTATGAAAGTCAGCCATCATCTGCATTAAGTCCTCCTTATAAATTTCCCAAGAATCTTTGAGAAATCCAAAATTAAAACCGTCTGGGCCCCGACTCTTGGAGCTGCCACATGATGAAATTGCTTGTTTTACCTCTTCGATTGAAAAATCTGCTATTAGGAGCGAATTTTCCTCATCGGATACCTTCAAATTACACAAATCTTCGCTCACAGTAGGCCTCAACATCAGCCCCCCTCCAACTTAAACTGTTTTTTAAAGTAATCTGCCACTCCCTTTTTAACCTCTTCCACTTCTTCTATCCAGACCCCATTAATCATAATTCCTGTTATTTCATTCCTCTTTCTCCTCTTGTTTATGATTTTGTGGAAAAAACTAGTGTTGGCATCACCTTCCCCAATCCAATGGATCCTTGCTTTCTGCTGCAATATGCTCCCCTTAAGTTTCAAGTCTCGGAATAAAAGTGCCCTCTCTTCGTTTCTCTTGATTATCTCTTGCTCCTCTAGTCCCAGAACCTCATCTATCATGACTAGCTTGCGAATTTCTTCCTTCCGGCTTTCAATTTTTCTGTCCAATACCCCAAAAGTATCAATGTCCCATCTCTTCAGATCTTGTTTGAGCCTCTTCAGTTTTTCTTTCATAACATAGCAACCCCAGCCTTCTACCTCATAGCTTCTCCACTTTTCAGTCACGAACTCCCGAAATTTGTGGTGCGACCTCCAAGCATTTAGGAAACGAAATGGTTTCGGCCCCCAGTCTCTCGCTTTGATTTATAATATAATCGGACAATGATCTGAAAGTGACCGCCCCAACGCTTTCTGATACGAGCTTGGCCATTGCCCTAACCAATTTGAATTAATGAGGACCCGATCAAGACGGCTCTTACAAGTGCCGTCAGGTTTGTACCATGTAAATAACCGACCATGAAGGGGTAGATCTAATAACCCAGCTGAACGAATAAAATCATCAAAAGCCACTATATCGCTTCTGCAAATTGTGCTGCCACTACCTACTCTCTCGGACTCCCGTCTGATTGAATTAAAATCCCCCACCACGCATATACAGCTAGGATTAGATTGACTCAGCATATTCAAGATTCTATCCCAAAGTTCCTTGCGTTCCGACAACAGACACGGGGCGTACACATTCACCACACAACATTCTACTCTATTTGAACCCCAAACGCCATTAATCACAACTGCTCCACTCATATGCCAACAGCTACGAGCTACGAATACATCCGAAATCCACAGTGAAACAATTCCACCAGACCTACCCTCAGAACCTCTAAAGGCCCATCCACAATTCCCCGACCCCCACAAAGATTTAATAGTGAATTCATCAACAACTTCCTTCTTAGTTTCCTGAATGCACACAAAGTCTATCTTCTGCTTTTTGATTAAGTCTCGTATAACTCCAACAATTTGCACTATCATAATTTGACTAGGTCGAATTAAATTAAAATATCATAATTAAATTAAAATTATTAATTTACGATTTAAATATTAATTAAATATTAATCTGCCTAAATCGCTCCACTTACCCACTACCATTGAAATATGACTTTTCGGATTCTATGGTCTTTGATTCACCCATAAATAAATGGTCTTCAACCTATTTCCATCACTTACTCTCTAAACCCCAACCCTTGAATCTCATTCTCTCTCAATCGCCACACAAGATCAATCTTTCAATCTCCATCGATAATTATTGTTCATACAATTAGTTTTGCTTTTTTCTGGTTAAATTACTCGCTATACATGCATCAAACGAGTTTGCAATGAAATGTTTGGAGGTCAAGCTCCTGGTAACCATTATTTTATTTATAATTTATGCATGTGTATTAAAAATGATATTCGATTCTTATTACTTATGTATGTTTATGTCGCAGTGGGAAAAACTAATGCTCAAGTTGGAAACGGATAAGGCCGAGATGTTGCTTGAAAAGGTGCATGTAACCGAACTAAAGGTCACTTTGCTAGAGATTGAAATTGAAGATGCTGAGGGTGAAGAGTATATATCTCAAGTTTGGAGACCTTCCCATCAAGGCAAAGATGGATTCGGAAGTTGTTGAGTGTGCTTACAAGAAGCAATTTAAGTTTCTCTGAAAAAAAGACATATTTTTAGCTCTTTAAATTTAACTTTCTTTTGTTCTGGTAGTAGTGTTGGATGAAGAAGATCCTTCGCACAAAACATACAATTTTTTTCTTGATGTTGTGAATGAGAAGTAAATTCCGGTAGTGGTGCTCTCTGACTCAAGCCGGCAAAATGAGGGAAATTCATATCCTATCTGACTCAAGCCAGCAAAATAATGTGTATTTGTGTTTGTGTTTTGTTGTGCGTATGTGTTTGTGTTTCATTGTGTGTTTGTGTTTTGTTCCCTTTTGTTGCGTTTTGTATGGAAATGCCGGCAAGTTTGTTCTGTGATGTCAATGTCTATCAATGAAATGTTGTTTTATCTATCAATGAAATGAAATTTGCATTAGTTTCCTTGTTCTTGATGTTCATTTAATATTGTTTTGTTATCTATTTCTAGTTACTTGATATATTTGCTACAAACAAGACAACTAAGTATTATAGTTTGACTAAGCATTTTGCAATACTTACTACATAATGCATATCAAACTATTCATTTTGACGAATCATGCAATCAAACTATTCTTTTTTTTCCAACATATCAAACTATGTACAATATTTATTGAATTTTAGTTATTCATTTTAATGTAGTTTTTAAATAATTATTGAAAATATTATATAGATATTACAGTGATTCAAAATTTGAACAAGATAACTAATAATTTATTTTTTCTGAAATACTTATTTTTCCTAGATCACTTAATTAAATTCTTATTTTAACAAGTAATTTTCCTAAATCACTTAATTTCTTATCTACAATACTTAGTATATAATAATATCAAATCATGTACAATATTTTATTCAATTCTACTTTGACCAAGTATATTTCCTAAAACACTTAATGAAATTTTTATTTATAATACGTAGTATATGTGTATAATATTTATGGAGTTTGATACTTGTTACTTGGATCAAAATCTAATTAATTTTGATATTTTTTTTCTTCTTATAAGGAAAAAAAGAGGTTATTGTTCACAAGAAAAAAAAGTCCCAAAATAATTCAAACACCAAATATCATAAATCATACACAAATACCAAATATTGCATATTGCATTACAATAAACCTAAAATCAACATAACACCAAATATTAGAATTCGAAAATCTCATAAAACATACATATATAGTGCAAAATATCGAATTACAATAAACCCTAAAATCATTTGAACAATGAGAGGACGATTTCTAAAAGGATCCCAGAAATACAACAAAAAAAGAACAATTCCATCCCAATACATCGATGCACATCAATAAAGGAATTAAAACAGGAAAAACCAGGCTCCGCTAGATTTGAATCCATGTTTATTTCTTCTTTCTTCAATTCCTTTCCAAAACAAGTGGCGTATTCAGCATTGGTTTCATCTATATTCCTTTGAAAATAAGATGTATAAGCAACAATAACTTCATCCTCCATCTGAAAAGATTTATAGACGCTTCCTTTGAAACTAAAAACATGTGGTGCACATTCATACCAGCTAACATAGATACTGAACCTTACACCTTTGAAAATAATATAATATTTCGGTGTCATTGTTCAAAAAATCGGATTTTTTTTTTGGATTGACAATTAGGAAGTTGAAAAGAATAGAGAGAGAGAGAGAGAGAGAGAGAGAGAGAAGACAATGAAGATGATGGATGGTGTTAAACCGGTGGGTAAGGTTTGGATGAAAATAATAATTGAATCCTTGGAAGGTGTTTCTTTCGTGAAAATATCAATGAAGAGAGATAATCAAATTTAAATTCGAATTCGAATTTCAAATGAAAACAAAAACTGAATGTACTTACATCTAATTTTCGGATTAGGGGTAAATTAGGCAATTTAATTGAAACTAAACTTTAATATGATGAAATTACCCCTCTCTGGACGTCCACATTTTAGACAATTAGCGTCACCCTTATCACATACATATATTATTGGAGAAACAATTGGACTGTGTTTGGATGGAGGGATTTGGAGTTATGAATTTGCAAATCCACTGTTAAATTCATTATATCGTTTAGATAAAAAAAAGTAAAATCAAAGAATTTATAAATACATGAATTTTGAATTCTAAATATAATATGTAATTGGATGAATTTGTGTTATCTGTGAAATTCATCTCGGTACAAGTACTCCACTCCCCCTCCATTGGTAACACCCCCTACCCCCTCTCCTAACTGTTTTTAGAGAAAAAGAGAGTGCAAAATGACTATTTTTTCTTTACATTGATGGCAAAATAATTTGCCCTACCAACTTTAGAGCAAATAAATTATTATCCTCATAATTAATCATAAAAATATTTAGATTGTGTTAGATGGAGGGAGCTGTGTTATAAATTTTAAATCCAAAACTTAAATCTATTTCACTTGTTTTGGATTTTAAAATGTTTGTGGATTTAGAAAATCCATAGGCTCCATGCAGAACTTGACTGACTTTTTTTTATTGATTTACATGGATTTTCATTGACTTGACATGATTGTGGAATACACTTTTTTTATTGATTTACATGGATTTTCATAGACTCCGACACTGGAACTATTGATGCAAATATATATGAAACACACTTGTATATAAAAAAAGTTATCCAATTTTATTAGAAAAAATACCAAAAAATACATTAGTTAAAAAAAAGACATCTTCATTCCCATCATCTTCATTTTCATCACCGTTATACATCGGCTTCATTTCCCACATAGCATTAGCAATGCGTTATCTTCCGTTCTTTGTTGTAGTTGGCTTTGAGAAAGCAATTCCAAATTTTCCCCTTCCATGTCGAGATGTGGTGAATCATGATCTTTTTCATATTCGACTGAAAATTCATCAGAGCGACATTATTTTCTAAGAAAATTGTGCAATCCAGCACAAGCCAATTCCCTATTATACTAATAGGGAGTTTGAGATGTTGACGTATCAGCTTGTGGTTGATTTCGTCTAAGTGTCGAATGTTGAATAATTTCAGTCTTACGTGACAAATCAATATATCTTATGTGTCATCTATGTGACATTACATAATAAAAAGTCTGTTAAAAATATGTTTTTATATGGATTTGAACCTATGACCTATGATCATTAATTATTAAGTTTATCAATTAAGCTAAACTAAGAATCTTTCAAAATTTGAATATTTATTATATATAACTTAAGTCTATAAAATAAATTATGCATCTTTTTTCTATTGATTTTTTTAATACACTATGAATATATTTTTTATTATAAGAGATGCAATTTAATTGTCTCAAAGTCTATATCTTTCCTTATTCCTTTTTTTTTTCTCACTGAATCCTCGTGTTGTTTCTCGATTATTTGTCCACAAATAAATCTCTAATTTCTAATATTCAACGATTATTTTATTTTTAAAAAATCATGTAAACTATATTTTTTTTCTTCTGTTTTTTTACGTATTATGTTTATTTTCAATGTATTGCAAATTGAAGTGTGATGATTTTCAAGGAGGAAATGTAATCTTCTTAATGTTATTTTTGGTGAGGTTTTTTTTTAATTTCATTTCGTTTCATTATTCTCTCTCTAGAAAGCTTTCATCTTTCTTATGGAATAATGTTAATACATTTTGAAGGTGATCATTTCATAGGGAATGAAGAGTTGCACAAATTTTTAATTTTAGGTATTTTTTAATGAAGTATTTTAAACTATTTTTTCTCTATTTTTTATTCAAATTAGTTAGTTATTTAATTTTTTCTTCAAAACTTATTTTATCAAAGCAATTATATATTGCAAATTTTCAAATGCGATGATTCAATCTCTATATATACGTAGTATGGGTTGAATAATTAAATTTTATCAAATTATATGTTCAATTTAAAAAATATATATGTATGCATATTCGATATTACTTTTAATGTATATATATATGTGTGTTAAAATAGACTGTGTTATATAACATTGTAATATTGAATAAAGTGATAGTGTGTCAATAAAATATATATTTTTAAATTAATTTTGCGAACAACCCGCGTAAATGCGGGACACTTATCTAGTACTAACTATGCTCGTGTTTGAAATAGGAACGGAGGTGCGGTTTTAAAAATTGTGAATCACGATTTTGAAATACAAAAAATTCTTTCAATCACATTTCTTAATAATGCATGACGAAGATTGAATAACTCACTTGCATTTCTGGGGTGACGACCCTGACCATCAAAATCTTTTAGATGATATCGAACACCACGTAATTGAGCTAAAAATTGACGGCGATTAGCAAATCCAAAATCCACGAGAAAATATTTACCTAAAAATATAATTTATTTAATTAGTTAGTTTGTCACTATTTAAAAAATATAAACACAATAAAAATCCATAGAGTATTAAAATCTATATATTGTTGAATACCTAAAGATTTTTTAAGACTTTTTAAAATCCATAGAAATCTCTAGTTATTAGAAGAGATTTTGAAGAGTGAAATCCATTATATTTTTTGAAGTGAATTAAAGAAAATTCATAGAGTATTAAAATTCATAAACTGTTGAATACTTAAATATGTTTTAAGATTTTTTAAAATCCGCACTGAATACCTCGAGATTTTAATGACTTTTGAAAATCCAAATTGAATACCCCTAGACTTTGTAAGTCTAAAAAATTCCTACAAACTCCACAACCAATACACCCCCGTAATCCTTAGTTAGAATTGGAGGGATTTAAAATACCTAACAAATTCATGTCATTTGAAATTCATAGATGCTCAAATCCATTCATTTTAAATCTTTTGCATTTCAAACGAGTCTATCCAAATACAACTTTAACTCAAGCAATATTATATTTAGAATAATTACAACTTGATAAAAAGAATTGATTAACTAGCAAAACTTGCCCCAAAAACACAGCAAATATTCTTGGATATGCTATATCCAAAAACTACAAGTGACTTTTCGAATTTTTTTTTTTTTTTTTGTTTTTAAATTTAAATTTGAGTTTTGAAATTTAAAATAAGTTTTAGTTTTAAAGTCGGCCTTTTAAAACTTAATAGGGCTTTTCTATGGTCAGGAAGGGTATTCGCCCTTCCTGATGTCAGACATCCAATAAAAAGTTGACACATCATTTAATTTCGCCATATGCGATCTACCTTTACCATGAGGTTAAATAATTAATGTTTTTGAGAAAAAAAAGTTAATTTACTAAAATATCCTTACAATTTTTTCTTCTAATTATATCTAGATTTACAAATGTTATCTTCAATACTATACTAAATTAAACCTCTTTTTTAATACTGGAACAATTGTTTTCTCGTGAATTTAATTCTTCCCCAACCAATTAAATCTTTTTTTTTTCAAATTAATCAAACGGCGGTGTCTTTTTCCCGGAGAAACAAGATACGGCATTGAAGATACGACAAGGCTCTGTAATTAAGCTTATAGAACCATAGTGGAAGATTTTCGCCGAACTCAAAATAATCAATCATATACCATAATTCTGACATTAAGATCACGAAATTAGGACATGGTTGATAAGTTTCCACAATATTCTGATAAGTAATTGAGTTAGTAACCCTTCTCTCATTATCATCGTATTAAAAGAAGTTTAACTTCTGCATTACATACAAGGGTTCTCATCGTCAAGTTTGTCTTCTTTGGCTTCATAGGATCATCTTCCATCTTTTTTTTTTCTTCATCGCGTACTACTCCAATTTGCTGAAAAAATAGGGTTCATGGATGAAAATGTTGATTAAGGATATTTCTAATATTTATTTTTTATTTTAATATGGATATGTATATAATTTTAGAATTATATAATTCTTATATTTATTAGGTATAGTTCTTATATTTATTTTTAATTTTAATAAGAATAGTTCTAATATTTATTTTTAATTTTAAAGGTTATTTTTGACATTTAATATATTTTTTTTTAATTTATTGTTAGGGCGATGTACTGCGATTGCCATTAACACAGTGCAAACGCTCTAATGCGAAGTGCAATCATTTGAAAAAAATATAATCCGTTGGATCATGAATCCAATGGTATTTAAAGGGTCCACTGACGTCAGGAAGGGCGAAACCTTCCTGACCGTAGAAAAACCAAACTTAATATCATACCCCTATAAACAACTTAACTTTATCAACTAATATCATCTTAATTATTATTCTATTTTTATTTCACTCATCAATATTTTTTTTTACCAAATTTACACTCCCTTTCATCTTTTAAAATAATACTCCCTCCGTCCATGAGTAAACTTCCCACTTTCCTTTTCGGGCCGTCCACGAGTAAGTTTCCCATTCCATAAATGGAAATAACAACACTCTATTATATATAAACTTTAACCTTCAAACTCACACAATATTACAAAAATGTCACTCATCCACTTTACTTTTCAACACTATTCATTACTTTATCCCAAAAGTCAACATGTGGCCTACCATATATTAATAAACAAATACACTTTCTTAAACCATTCAACAAAAAGAAGTGGGAAACTTACTCGTGGACGGAGAGAGTAGTATTTATCTAATCATTAGAATCAGATCTCTATCATTACAATCATACTCAACAAATAATAGAGTAACTCTCTTGTGCATTTGGTGTATGGTGCACTCACTCAACAGTTGACCCTATTTACACTGAAAAGTTTGTTCCAATTACATTAAAAAGTGTGGTTGGATTACACTGAAAATTTTACACTGAAAATTAATTTTTAGTGTTAATTTTTCAATGTAATCCAACTACACTTTTCAGTGTAATTGAAATAAACTTTTTAATATAAACATGGTCAACTGTTGAGTGAGTGCACTGTGCACTTGGTACATATGAGAGTTTGCCCAAATTATATACTCCCTCTAATTTAATTGTTCAATTTTATTTCAAAGGACATTTCTTTTTATTTGTTACTATATTAATACAAAAGCAAATTTATCTTTTATTCTTAAAAAAAATACTCATGCTAAGTAGTACTCCCTCTGTCCCCTCTTAACTTTCATAGGTGGGGTGGCACAAATTTTAAGAAAAACTGTTTTATTGACATTTTCTACCAATGAATGAAGAGTATTTTGAATTAAAGTAGGTAATATGAGAGTGTTTTATTTTCATATTTGGGGTGTGAAAGTTATTGTGAGACGTCCAAAAAAGGAAAGTGTGAAAGTTAATAGGGGACGGAGGGAGTAATATTTATTACAATCTATACATATTTAATATGGTATAAAAGTCTTTTGACACCCTAATTAATGAGTGTGTAAATGGATAAAATGAAACAAATAAAAAGTAATGGAAGAAGTAATAGTATAACATCATTCACTTTTACATCATAAAACCAAATCATATCCTAAAATTTTCATAAAAAATCAATTTCTAAAATCACTTAAAACCCAAAAAAGATAATATAATAAAAATAACATTAAAATTAAGGAGGGGTATTTAAGTAAATTGAGAAACTCTCGTGGCGCTCGTCACACGTGTGACGCGTCGCTGCTGGTAAAGATCGAGGTTGGTGCCGTGAAAAAGGGGAGGCTCAGTGGCATTTCTGGTATTATGGGGACGTTGGAGGTCTTTTAATTTGTGAAACTCCAACCAAGGCAATGTGCGTATAAATACGAGTACGTAGACAGAGAGCGAAAGAGAAATATGCAAAGGAAAGGAGGCGAGGGGGTGGGGGGTGTGTGTCCGGTGGGGCCTACCGAGCAGCGCCAAAGACGCAGGCCAACCCTCTGATTATATTCACTTTTCTTTCCTGTGCCTTTGCAGTTCTACCCCCACACACATTCTTCTTGCGTGGTCTTTTGTCTTTGTTTATTCGTTTTAATGGAAAGGAAAATCTCTCTTATAAAAGAGTTGTGGTATACCCTATAAATAAATAAAAAGAAAAAATACCATGTTAGATTTTTTTTTTTTTTGTTAAAATGAAAAGTGTCATAAGTTAAAGTTGAATTTTATTTCGAAGTGTTACTGTAAAAATGCAAATGTGTTACATACATACATATATATATTAATGTTTTTTTATATAAACATGTATAATATAAACTCATACTCATATTAATTATATTTATTTTTGAGTGTTATTTTTGCATACCATATTTAATTTAAATAATATTTGAAGTAATTATATATTTACTTTAAATTATATAATGTTAAAATTTAAATAATTTATATTTTAATATTTATTATAATATAATCATAATAGTATAGACTAAGTCTAGCTCAAACCTGACCTATTTTCATTCCTTCTTATATACATCATGTGTATAATTTTACACAAAATGTCATTACTTTGAGTAGGGGCATGCTTGGTAGAGCACTTTCCCACTTAGGAATGGAAATGGAATGAAATTTAGTTGTTTGGTTGGGCACTATGATACCCTGCTACAGTAATCCATACCCAATAATTGAGGAATCAACCATTCCTCAAGAATTTGGGTGGAATGGGTTTCATTCCATTGTCAATTCCTCCATAAAAAATATCACATTTAAATTGATTGCATTCCTAAAGATTTTTTTTCAAACCAAACAAAATCAATAGTTATGATAGTGATTCCCACAATCAACCAAACAATTCAATTTTTAAGAATATACTCATTTCATTCCATACTACTATCATTACCATTCCTATTCCCATTCCTCATGGCAAACCAAGCGGCCCCTTAGTATGCACTTGAGTGTATGGTATGAACTTGGATTTTGAAAAAAATACTTCAAACAGAAATCAACAATATCCCAAGAAGACATCAGTAATACTCCAAATGCAAAAAAAAAAAAAAAATACACAGTTTGGTGTGTTTGAGTGTATTTTGAAAAAATAAAAATTGAATTAAAATTGAACTTAAAATTCAAAATCCAAGTGAATAGCATGCACTTGAATGCACCCTAGAATTTGTCTATTATTTTTTTATCCACACGTACACATAATTCAACTAATTTGATTACTTTTATAAGCCTTAATATGTCTTGATATCCGGAAGTTATTGAGAAAAATGTGCACGAATTCTCATAAAATAGGTCGCTAACTTTTAACGAGTGTTTCTTGACCAATAATTTATTGTTTGATCTTATTCACTAGTTAATATAGTGTGCCTGAAAAATAGGAGCAAATTCGATCTTATATGAATTTGTGTTGACTTGTTTATGATTTTATCACTTGTTAGAGAGAAAAATAATAAAATATAAATATTCATCTAATTATTTTAGGTACAAGTAAATCCTTAAAGTATTTCTTTTTAAGTACAAATGAGCCCTTTAACCTTCTCAAATTGAATAAATATGCCCTTAATGTATTGTATTGGCACAAGTAAACCTTTTATCCTTTTGATTTATCTAAAACTAAATAAAAATGTATTTCTATTAATACAATATAAATGCAAATAAATATATTTGTTAGCCAATAAAAATAACTTGGTTTTTATTTATTTATTTACACAATGTACAACTATTATATTTGTTAGCCAATAAAAAATAAAGATTTTAATTAAATAAAAAATAATTTAAGGGTTTACTTGAACAGTTGAACCTAAAATAATACTTAAGGGGCATGTATGCATCAAAAAAGTATTTTAATGACTCATTTTTACTTGAGGTAATACTCAAAGCCCTGTTTGGTGGCTATATTGAGCTGTTGAGGGTGTTTTAACTCAAATTGACGACCTTTACCATATGTTTGTTAAAGACATGAACGATCCGCTTTCAACACATGATAAATCGATAAATATTGTTCTAAAGGGGTATATGTATCAGACCAAATTGATGTGGTGTATCAACTTGGAATAACAATATCAAGTTTATATGGTGTAAATATGATGGAGTTAAGGAGGCGAAAAAACACATAAAGAATGATACTGTAAATTCCTAGGATCAATTCCCGTCCCAAGCAAAAACAATCGTTAATAATAATATTTAATGATAATCCAAATTAATCTAATAACAATGTATTTATACTCCTACAAAGGCCCATGGGCCAAAACATAAACTGAGGTAATAAAAATAATTAATAAGACAAATTAACTAGAATAAATAATTCTAATCACTTCTCGGTCTTCTTCGAAATCCTCTTATATACAACAGGAGACGTATCGATATATCTTTCGTATCTATATACCCAACCTAGCTTTTTTGCAGCCACCCATATGGTCCAATATTTTCCATGAATATAATATACTCAAGAACTCAATTCAATATGTTGATGCAAACATATTTATTTGAGAAAAAAAAAATGAATCCAGGAGGCGATTGCTTAGAAACTCTTCAATGGTAATGAGAATACAAATTATTTTCCATCTATACCCCGTAATAAATATGATATGTTGGGAGAAAAATTGTTACAATTGCGACTTTATTGCTAGTGTCATACCTCAATTTTGGAATAGAAGTAGACAACAAATAGTTGTTGATAGAGGAATAGGGGAGTGATTGAGGATAATGATTGTAGGAAGAGAATAGAGTAATCCAAATGGAGTAATGATTATCTTATTCAGGAGAGGGGGTGGTAATTTTGTTTTCATTAACAATCATCATATTTACACTAATTTTCAATCTCATTCTCATTACCATTGAAGAGTTGATAACCAAGCGCCCCCTCAATACTTCCAAAATACATGAGTGTTTCATTCGTTAACAATGACAATTTTCATTAACTTCCTCAACAATTGTCCATCGACATACAATTTACATTCAAAAACCTAATTTTTATGAGGAGCAAAACGACAGCTAACAATGGTCAATTTAATTTTCTATCTGGCTATCTCCACCCTCGAAAGTTAGCCGTATTTTTTGGACACATAAATTTTAAAAATTGTAATTAGTAGAATGTGTAGGATGGACATTGTGGGGTGCAGATTTTTAGAGTAAAGATTGCGAGGAATATTCCATTTTTTTGAACATGTAATTTTTGTGAAACAAATTAAAAAGAAAAGTATGCAATTTTTTTAAAAACATAGTAATTTTTGGAGTGGTGGAAGGTAACGGCACGCTCGGAATGGGAGAGTGGTGGTGCGGGTTAGAGCGAGAAGTGATGAGACTTGAGAGAGTGTGTTTAAAGCAGAGAGTCCTAACTACTAACAGCACAGCACTCCCATAATAGTTGCTGCCAAACATTTTAGGCTGGGCCCCACATCCCTTGACAACTCCTTTTCTCTCTCTACCTATACACACATTATACATACATACATACACACACGCATACAAAACTTTCAATGTACATCTCATCTTATACACTATGCAAAATAATTTGGTACTCAATATTCGATTTATTCATCAATTTATTTGTAGGCTCATAATCTATGGGCCATTAGTGGGGGTTTCATATTAAATTAGAGTTTCGTTTTTATATATATATATATATATATATATATATTTTTTTTTTTTTTTTTTTTAATCAGCAAAAGAAAATTAATTCATTAATTACTGGGTATAAGAAATACCCCGAACATATTACATCAGAATCCACAAAAATTCAACATAAACACTCTTAAACTATTAACTCAACTTTTCAGCAAACAACTTATACTCCTAGTTCACTCATTGAAACAAATGTTATCTATCTTAACATCTCTAGCATGGAACCAACTCCACACATAACTCTTTAGATCCCAACAATAAGTTCTTTCGAAACTTGAATATTGTTGAAAACTGCCTCATTCCTTGTCTTCCAAATTAGTCAAATTAGGCATTCCCAAATGCAAGTTAGAGCAAGTTTTGCTTTCTTCCCTTTGACAAGTTGGCTAAAGTGCAATAGATTGATTGAAAAATTGATCGCACCTTATGCTTTTCAAACTTGTCTTAAATTCTCACCACTAGATCAACCCCTGAAGGTTAGGTAAACTGTGCAATTTAAGTGTGTTTTAAAAAAAATTAATTCTTGTTATTAATAAAATGCTACTCTTATTTATATTGAAAAATCAATTTAATTTGAAAAACTTTTTCAATATAAATAAGGTGGACTTTTAAGTAACAACATTATATCTTTTTAAAAATATACATAAATGGTATGTACAGCATTGTAAATTATATATTTATACTATTTCATTTTAAACTAAATTAATACCGACTTCAAGGGTGTC
The DNA here is from genome assembly GCA_947034835.1 of Ballota nigra. Classification (NCBI taxonomy): domain Eukaryota; kingdom Viridiplantae; phylum Streptophyta; class Magnoliopsida; order Lamiales; family Lamiaceae; genus Ballota; species Ballota nigra. The sequence continues at coordinate 37,033,274 of OX344720.1, forward strand.
TGTTGTAAGTTGTACTCCCTCCGTCCCACCATTATTTGCACACTTTCCTTTTTCGTCCGTCCCAAGATTATTTACACACTCTAAAAAATGAAACATTGACTTGCGTGCACACTCACAATAATATACACATATTTACCCATATGCCACTACTTTACTCAAAAAGTAATTTTTTCTTAATATGTGTGTCGTCCCAACTATACAGATAATGCTGGGACGGAGGGAGTAACTGTTTTCTTTTCAACCCACATGTTCATACTTTTCGTAATGGAAATGGAGGAAAAATAACTCTGCAAAAAATAAAAAATACTATACTTTTTAAATTATATTAAATAAATATACTTTTTTTCCTCCAAATGTATTTTGTGTTACAATCTTTCATACAAATTTGTATGATTGAGATTTTAGAGATTTATACATGACAAGTATTCAATTATCAATTATTTCAACAAAATTTAAAGTTCGAATCTCAATCTTTAATGACTTTTATCATAATATTGATATAGACATGCATTCAAAACTGAAAATACAGGATAACTAATGTTATAACTATGGGGTTTTGTAATATTAATGAATTTTAGAAGTAAAAAACCTAAATCTTCCTACCATATGATTAGATCTTGCAAATCAGCTAAAAATGAACTGTGAAAAATGTGATACTCCATTTCTTTGTTATGATAGCACTCTACGATACACTATTTCATATTGTATTCAAATGTAAGTGGTTGATAATATTTATCATTTGTTTAATTAATTTGTTATATGCTAGTTTCCCAGTATAATAACTATTTCCCTCCATATAACTACATATTAACAATCACCAAAAATTATATTGAGAAAGTCTTAAATGTAAACATTGATATTTTTACATTTTTTGTAATACCTCTAACAATATCACATCTTATAAAATATATATATATAATTCATGTACATTTTGACGAGTGCCTTTACTGATTGACTTTTTATTTTTTGCTTTATTTTATTTTATTTTATGGAATTGACTCCTTTTTACTAATTTAATGAAACATGCTCCTTCGATAATATCATTACCGACATTTGGTATTGGATCGAGCATATTAATGACAATAGATGTCAAAACAAATATATAAAATTCACTATCACAATAATGAGTTTACAACTAATTTTTTTATATAATTGATATGTTGGAAAACAAACTTTTCAGACTTTATATATAATTAAGAAAGTAATTAAATAAACATATAGAAAGTGTTTCAAGTGCCACAAACAAAGATGACCTTTTCCATTTTCTTTTTGTGGGTAGGTCCTGAAAAAGAAAAATGTTGTCAATCGCATAATTAGAGCTCCACCTTATAAATCTTAATGGATGGGTCATGCATGTTAACTCAAACTTATTTAATATTTTTATCCATTACTTTTGTTTGCTATGATTAATATTAAGAATAATTACGAGCATTTTAGCAAATGGATAAGGCTAATCAAGATTAGAGCCAACAGGCAACAACACAATCTTGTAAAATAATAATGATATTTTATCTTCTACCTAATTTATTCTATAATTATATGCGACAAGCATAGTTACTAATTTATTTAAGAAAAAAGATATTACCTCGTCCCTAAAAATATGGATTTTTATTTTTTTCAACAATTTTATTTTCTTCATCATTCAACCATCACATTATTGTTTCACGTGCCATCGACTTTAAATTCACAAACAACCGCTTAACTCATAAATGGACCACACAATATAACAAAAAATCATTTATTTATCTACTCCATCTACGTTTTCTTAAAACCTGTAAAAAAAAAATGACCATACTTTTGGGGGAGAGGAGGAGTAATAATTAATACTAAAAGAATGTAGATTACAATAAACAAAGTCACCTTTACTAAAAAAATTAAAATCAAGCTAAAATCAAACAAATGGTTGAGATTAAGAAAGCGAAAAATAGAAAAAACTAATTGCCCATCACTATGTTGTGATTTCATCTTGAAAGGCCACACAGACAATCGAAACAATTACACCTACCGTACCGAGTCTAACAAAATATGTTGTCCTGTGACTACTCGGATGACCAGCAATGAATTCAACTAAATTTGTAAATCTTCAAAATCTGCAACATAACCAAAAAAAGAAAAGAAAAAGAGAAATTGTAATGGAGAAATCGAAAAAACCAAAAAAAATCTTACGAAGGGGGGAAAAACACAACAAATATGGCGAAACTCACATCTAAAATGAATTTTTTTTAGAAAAAAGTTGAAAACTAAAATAAAAAAGAAATGGACCAAACGGCGGTGAATCAAATACAATAAAAAGTCGGGTCCGACTATATACCTCTCCATATTTATTTGATACCCCCACTCACTTAATATACCCACCATATTTTAAATAATTATTAGATACACCCCCTATAATATACCTACATTACCCTCACCTTTAATATAAATTTAGAGTTTTGATACACCCACAAAACTCTTTCCCATTCCCCACGTTCTACATTTTTCATTGCTCTTTTCTCACTTCATTCTTCCCTACCAGAAGGCGCCGCACACGCCAGAAGCTTTTTTGGTGCTACTCCTATCCGCCCAACTAATTACCTTACAGTCTACTCTCTTTGCTCTGTGTCTCGATGAAACCCGATGTTGTGTGTCGAATTTCCATCTTGGGAAGAGGACAAGAGCCTTTGTGACAATTTTTTCTTCACGAAGAAGATGAATGTGTTGTTGATTTATGTGAGTCTGATGCCCTAATATTTCAATTTGGGCAAAGTAGTAGATTTTACCGCTGAGATTTCGAAGAACAATGGTTAAAAAAAAAACTGTTGCTTAAAATTTTCGAACCTGGTTTTTCGAAAAACTGTTAGAGTTTCGAAAAGAACTTGTTGAAAAATGACAAATATTTCGGCAAAATATTTTCGAAAATCTCAGTTTCGACAAGATTTTGCCGAAAACCTAACCACATTTCGACAAGTTTTTGCCGAAACCTCAACTATTTTTCGAAAAACCAGGTTCGAAAAATCAATGTCGGGATTTTTTTCCAAAAAGTGTAGGAATAATATTAATAGACTTATCATCGAACTTGTAAGGTTGCAGCACCACCGTAAGAAAGATAAAATGGTGGTTTTCAACGCCGGTATTGCAGCGCCGGCGCCGACTCCGACTCTTCTGTAGCTTCTTGTGTTTGGTCGTGACTCTTGGGTTTCTTGGTGGGTGTATTAGGGTTTAGAGTATTTTGTTTTTTGAATAATAAGGGTATGAGAGTCATTTAATAATAATATTATAATAATACATAAATTAGGTGGGGTATCTAATAAGTATGGAGGGGTATATAGTCGGACCCTAAAAAGTCCGAGTAAGAACTAAAAAAATAAAATTAAGGGTCCGCTTGGTTAGATATATTGATTATAAGGTAATGAAAATGATTACATTGATACTTCTTGATATTATCAATACATAGTAATAAGATTGAAAATGAGTTATAATTTACTATCAAATGACTTTTCATTCACTACCCTCTACTTGAATCATTCATCAATCACTTTAATTATCATTACCCTATAATCATCTCATTCATTACCCTCTACTTGAATTATTCATCAATCACTTTAATTCTCATTACCCTATAATGATCACCCCCAACCAAGCGAACCCTAAAGAAAGGATGAAAACACTTCTGTTGCAGTTACACAGAATTAAAACAAATAGTTAATGATCTTATTATTATAACAAAAATGACATTCATATTAATTATGGCCGTGAATAATAAATTATGACTCATATTAGTAATATTATGATCATTTATAAAGTAAACTTATTAGTAATTAGAATGTGAAATAAATTGTAATTTTCTATTACCGTGATTATCTTCATATAATAATTTATACTTATATTATAATTTATATACGTAAATGTATATTAATAAAATATATATGAGCAATAAAAAAAAAATCGCGTACTCAAAGTCTAAAATATAAATTTGGTGGACACCTTCTTCCTAGGATGTATACAATAGTCAAATGAATTTCAATGACAAAGATAATAGTGGTACATACTATGATGGCTTGTCTAAAAATCCTTGAAAAACAATTGTTTATTTATTTTTAATTATTATGATGGCTCAAAATCATGTTTCTTTGCATTCAATGAAACCCTTTTGTTTTGTCTCGGTGGTGGTGGATGGAGGAGGGGCCATAAACAAAATAATTTAATAATAAGAAAAATAAAAGGCATTTTATTATTACTTTCTTTTTCATTTTCCTCCTGAAAAATCATAAAAGCTTATGCAAAGCAACAAAGAAAGGAGTGGGGTTAGCCTTTGGCTGTGGGTTCTGTACTGTCTTAGCTTGTCCCCTCCACTTAAACACACCTCTCTCTCTTTCTCTCTCACACACATACACACACTCAAAATCAATCTTAAGTCCAAAAGGGGCACTACCACATTGGCTTCTTTTGCCTTTTGCTTCTGTGTATGCCAAGCAATTGTCTATGTCTGTTGCCGCTGCTCCCCCTTCACAGAACTGCGAATGGGGGAGGAATCATACTTTGAATTTCTTGTTATTATTTGATGCCCTTTTCTTTTAGATTATCCCCTTTCTTCTTTCTTGCTTTTTTAGATTAAAACTCCTCTTCTCTTCTTGCTCTAACCTCTAAAGGCTTCACCTTTTTGTGTTTCTTGCCCACTATTCATTAAGCCCACATCAAATTCTTGAGTTTTCTCCCCCCTATTTTCAATGTTATTCACCCCTCTGTTTGAAAAGAAATAAAAATTAAATCTTTTGGGGGGAATTCATGGAAATTGATCTGAATAATGCATTGAGTGGGGTGGAGAAGGGGAATGCATGTGGGAAAGGGGAAGGTGTTTATGGGTGTTTATCTACTTCCACTTCTTCTTGCTCTTCACTAGGTGCCTCTGGTTCTTCTTCACCCACCTCAGTTTCTGCCCCTTCTTCAATCTATGTAGAGCTCTGGCATGCCTGTGCTGGGCCCCTCACCAGCATGCCCAAGAAGGGAAATGTGGTGGTGTATTTCCCTCAAGGTCACATGGAGCAAGCTGTCTCTGCTTCACCTTTTCCTCCCATGGAGATGCCCACTTTTAGTCTTCCTCCTCAGATCTTTTGCAGGGTTGTGGATGTTCAGCTACTTGTAAGTCCTATAATTGACTTCTTCTTGTCAAAAAAAAGCCCTTTTGTGATTTGTTTGTGTTGTAATTTTGAGTTTGTGTAATTTATTGGAACAGGCAAACAAGGAGAATGATGAGGTCTACACTCAGCTGAGTCTACTTCCTCTACCAGAGGTAATTATTATGTGTAATCATGGATTGGTATTTTGGTTATATAGTTGGGTTTATGATTGTGAAAATAAGAATGCTTGAATTGTTGAAGTGTTGGCTATCCATTGGTTTGTGATTTGGAGAAGCATATCTACTCTTTTGGGTCCATGTTAATTTCTTGTTTTATTTTGTGATGAATTTAATGATTGAGAAGCTTTAGGTTGGTGATATAGATGAAATTCTTCAAGTATCTGATTTCAGTTTCGTAACGTTGTCACAATTATGCAGCTGTCAGCCGGGAACTTAGACAACAAAGAGAACGAAAACACAGCCGTGGATGGAGATGGGAATGGCGTTGCACCCGCAAAGTCGACTTCCCACATGTTCTGCAAAACCCTTACTGCCTCTGATACGAGTACTCATGGTGGATTCTCTGTTCCTCGTAGGGCTGCTGAAGACTGCTTTCCCCCATTGGTTTGGCCTTTGGCATTTAAATTCTCTAATGAGCTCAGACATTGTTTGTCTTTCTCAAGTTTTGCGTGCATTTTATGTTCTTGTTGTAGGATTATAATGAACAAAGGCCCTCTCAAGAACTCATAGCCAAAGACCTTCATGGAGTGGAGTGGAAATTTAGACACATTTACAGAGGTATTAGGTTAATGTCCACTTTAGTTTTCTTGTAGGAGATTCTGACTCTTGTTATTCTATTCTTGCAGGCCAGCCAAGACGACATTTGCTGACGACGGGATGGAGTGTTTTTGTCAGCCAGAAAAATCTTGTTTCAGGGGATGCAGTTCTGTTTCTGAGGTACATTTCGTCTACAGTTTCCGATTTGAGCAATGCATTTTCAGGATGAGTTCTAGAATCTATATGAATTTTAGACTTTACGAAGGATAAAGAAAAGGGAACTCATGAACTGAGTCATGATTCTGATTTGTGTCGATTAAAAGCTTTGTTCTCAAAGAGTCTTTCCGACGGTTGATTGTGTTTAATGCGAAGTCATAGGATTATTAATGCTTGACTTGTGGTTTATGAAAACTGATTTTAGTTTAATGGTAATAAAGTTAGGGTGTTCGGAAAAATATAAATAGTGTTCATATATCAAAGATAGCTCATGTGAATAAAAAAACAAAAAAACTGACACGTGTCATACTGTCAATGTTGTAATACACCCGACTTGCAGTTAAATAGGTTGTTTATAATCATAGTTTAAGGTAACAAATTAAATACAATAATGAACTTTTCCATAAAGAGGGAAAAAACGTCCTTATAAGTCTTTTATATGTAATTTGTATTGCAGGGGAGAAGCTGGAGAATTGCGCTTGGGGATTAGGCGAGCTGCTCGACCTAGAAACGGTTTACCTGATTCAATCATTAAAAATCAGAATTCTTACCCCAATGTCCTCTCTCCAGTTGCAAATACTTTATCCAGCAAGGGCACATTCCCTGTTTTCTACAGCCCAAGGTACGGTAGTGCACTTTATTTATTTTCTGGATTATTTTAATCGATCATAAAATGATGGTGTTTTACGGTACTCAACCTGATAAATTCGAGCTCTCGTCTCCCTAAATTACTCAATGTATTGCATTGCCATGTAAGTGCTCTGTTTAGTTGCATCCAACAATGAATAATTTGACATTGTTCATTTTGTAAAAGCTTATGATGTGTTTTCTTAAAACTTGAACGGAAACTTCATATTTCGGTTAATTTAATAAAGAGAAATAAATTTTCAGCTTGTTTTATTGGCATTCCATAATGTAGCTAAATGCGTATTCATAACACATGCATATGGACGATTAAATAGTCTATTAGTAAAAATAAAAAAATAAAAATATAGTATGTTAGTAAAAAAATAATTAAGAATGAAGAACATGTGCAAATTTTAAGTTATTAACACCCATGTTACTTTGTATAATCTTGTCTCCCAAAGATATTAACGTGTATGTGGTTTTTAATCTATTCAAGACAAAAGCTTTTATTGATGTAATGCATTGGCCCTCAAAGAAACGACTATAAAAAGAAAATCTCAAGACATTATATATGGTCCGTTTGTAGAAAATTGCATTAGATTTTTTTATATTTATAAACACTATCAATATGACGGGGGCAAGGCCGACCCTAGAAATTGTGGAGCCTGAGTCAATTTTAAAATTGGGCCCCTTTTAGTGTTTTCAATTATACTAGCTTATATACAATATAAAATTTTAAATGACATGAAATTAAATATTGTGCAATACTAAAACAAAAAAAAAACGACTAGCTAATTAAATACAATCCGCCTAACACTTTTAGAAGAAAAAACATTAATTATATATGTATAATCAATTTGTTCAGCCTTGTCTTTCTCAATTGATAAGATAGCTAATCCATTCAATCTATCTTAAACATTATTGATCGGAGAAAGTCTTGAGCTTTAACTTTGAGAAACTTCTTTCTGCACTTGCTATTGTAACTTGTATTGTATGCTTGCATCAATTGTCTTGTCTTTTGTTAGCCTTCTTTCCAATTCAAGCCAATCACTCATACATTCCATTTATTTCAAACTAGCTCCACGGCCTCTCAAACAACGACTTAGATTATGCCAATCATTGTATCATTCACTAACTAGCAAACTGAACTCCGACTTTGCTTTTTTCTTGAACAACTTGCAACAAAAAAAAAAATTTGTCCAAATAAATTGAGTATAATAGCCATCTTTTAGCTATGTCCTCGTCGCCTGAGGAAATCCTTTTATAATGTGATGCATCGAAATGTTTTTTGACATTATTTTTGGGGAACAAGCTACAAGAATATCTCTTGTACCTCTTTCCACTAAAAAATCTCTAACTTTGTTATCAATATTATTCTACTTTAGTAAATCATCGAGATTCGTCCGTTTGACAAAATCCTATACTTTCCTGGTCATAAAGATTTGTTTCTTAATTTATGTTGGCAGAGACTTTTTCCGCATCAACATATGCTTAATATGCTTTATTTTGTGAAATTATATATATATATATATATATATATATATATATATATATATATATATATATATATATATATGTGTGTGTGTGTGTGTGTAAAATTAATTTTGGGCCCCTAAAAAATTGCAAAATTATCGGGCCCAAGTCGCCCTGAACATGGGATAGATTGGATTTGAAGCTCGTAAAATTCTTAAGTTATTAGACAAAGACTATTTAATTTACTCTTTAAAGCATTATTTTCTCAAATCATGTTCTTGTTTTTGTTGGCTGACTTCCAATAAATGTTTGGTTTCTAATGTGATTGAAATAATAATGTTTCAATTCTACCTCAACTAAAATCAATATTTTCAAGTGTTTAGAAAATATTACTTATTGCATATCTCAATATATCAATTCAGATTTACCAAGTCTTGTATGCACCAGGTGCACCGTGCAAAACAACCGCATTTTTTAAAATATCAATTGTTTTCACTGAAAAGTGCAAGTGAAAACAATTACACATTTTAGTAAAAATTACATTTTTTAGTGAAACACAACTGATATTGTTTAAAAATACACCTGAGTTGCATGGTGCACCTAACCCACAAAAAGACCTATTCATTGAGAGATACTTTATTTACATCAAAAGAAAATTGAGAATGAAAGAACACAAGATAATAACCCAAACCTCAAATTGGGAAAAACTACTGTAGAGAACATCCGAAATTCCTCACTATAGATGACAACTCTATGTGTTATAGGAACACTATCAAGTTTTTCTCTTACATATCTAAAAGTCATTTAAACATCTCTATTTATACTAGGAAATGGTAAGTTCAACAACATCTATTTAATACATCTACCATCGAACACTTCCAAGGCAATCTCCCTAATTTCTAGAATGCTTTTAGTATATTCTAGAAAATTGGTTTTTTTTTTTTTTTCTTCTGAAAAATGTGTTATGGGTTAAATGAGCATACCATATTATGGAGGAATAGCCCAACAATTAATTGGGGAGATTCACTAGATCAGCGCCTTCGCGACAATCTTCAAATTTCTTAGTCTAAACTACTTTTGTCATGAAACTACAAAAAGGAATAAATAAGAAGATTTTGCTAAAAAGTAAATCAAAATTTAAAAATTGAAGCAAATGTTTAGTGAAATTGTTAAAAGAAATTTATACCCCCTCTTCCCAGAGTAAGTTTCCCCTTCTTTTTGTTGTTTTGTTTAAGAAAGTATTTGTTTATAAATATGATGGTCAACATGCTGACTTTTGTAACAAATAATGGATAGTTGTGAAATGTAAAAGGGTAGTTGTTTAAGAAGGTATTTGTTTATGACAAAGTATTATATAAAAATAGTTCATGATAAGTTTATCATGAAACAGTTTTAAAGTATCAAATATTTGATTAGGAGTTTCAAAAATTTCATCAAGAGTATCATTAATCTAGGTCAGTGGTATTATATTGTAATTGTTGTAAATTTTCTTGACCTCAACTTTTGATACTCCTGATGAAATTTTTGATACTCCTGAACAAATGTTCAATACTTTAAAGTTTTATGATAAGCTTATCATGAACCATTTTCATATAAAACCTACTCTTTGTTTATTAATATATGGAGTGTTTTTTTTTGCTATTTATGGAAGGAAAAATTTATTGTGGGACAGTCCGAAAAGGATTGAAAGAATATTAAAGATTTGTGATATAAAAAATATGGATAAAGTCAGATCGAAGAGGCATAGAATTAAATCTAATGATATCGGCCGTCAATGTGTTTTGAGCGGGAGTGAGAGGTGGAGTTAGGTTCTTGGCACACCTACTTGCATGTTTCAGTTGTTGCACTGAACACTTTTGGAGCTTAGACTGCCTGCCATGATACAGCTCCCCTGCAAAAGCTGTCAACTATCCTCATATCACCAGCCAAATTTGCATCCATGCAACCTTCCAGAATATTCTTTCCCTTTCCATAACATAAACATTTGTTTGTTTTACCACAGAGAGATCGATAAATCCACTTCACACCTTCCTATAGATGGACATTTTCACGACCGTTAATTTATGCGTACAATCCATTAAAAATCAAGGACGTCTCCGTGGTGTCGTCCTATTGTTAATGGGATTATCAAGTCAGAAGCAGCTAACGTACTTGATTAGTTCAACTCAATTGAGGTCCTTAAGTATGAATTAAGTCTGAGAGAAAATTGGAATTCTAAATCGAGTGAGATTAGTAATGCAACTAAAATGGCAGGTAATTGCAGTGATATGGTTGAAGATTGCATACACAATTATTTGAAATTTGTTGGTATTACAATCCGCATAAACTTAATTGCATGACCATCATTAAATTAACTTGTTGCTAGCCTGTGTCTTTATATGGTTGAAGTTACAATGCTATACCACTTGTATCGCAGGGCAAGTCACGCCGATTTTGTTATCCCCTACCAAAAATATGTGAAGTGTACCACCACTCAGTTACCTGTTGGGACGAGATTCAGAATGAGATTCGACTTTGATGATTCTCCAGAAAGAAGGTCCCATTTTCTAAAATTCAAATTATTATTGCCAAGAAAAAGCGTAGCTCTTTGACTAATGGGGATTATAAGATATACTTTACTTTTGTAGGTTCAGTGGAGTGGTGACTGGAGTTGGTGATATGGATCCCTATAGATGGCCCAACTCGAAATGGAGATGCCTGATGGTAGGTTATTTTTTCAGTCTAGACGTACATTAAAATCACAACTATCAGTAGGTTCAAACCCCGAGTGTTCAATTCAGTATAAAGAGTAGCTTGCAGCTGGGTTTATTTGTAAGTTGATATCTCCAATCTCTTTTCACAAAAAATATTGGTATTGACATCTTATAGGTCCGTTGGGATGAAGACATCATGAGTAATCACCAAGAACGAGTTTCTCCTTGGGACATTGACTTCTCAGGTAACTATGCACCACCACCACTTAGCATCCAGTCCTCCCCTAGAATGAAGAAACTCCGGTCGAATCTGCACATTACCCCACACGGCAGCCCAATTGCTGGTTCGTATGATTTTATTTGCGAAATTAGTTTTCTTAGTCCTCTAAGTTACCCCTATTTCAATTTCAATCATGCTGACTTTCATGAGTTGAAATTAGTCCCACAACTTTCAATTTTTCGACATTTTGGTCCTGGAACTTGCTGTAAGAGGTTGACCAACCAGACTCTGCCACGTCAGCATCAACCATAAGCTTCACCTCCTACAACCGGTTACCAGACCAAAATGTCAGAAACTGAAACTTTATTAATTTCAATTCGTGAAAGTTGACAGGACTAGATCCGAAATAAGGATAATTTATAGGTCTAAAAAGCAACTATTTTCCCATTTTATTGCTTTTGCTTTATCTCTCTCTCTCTCTCTCTCTCTCTCTCTCTCTCTCATGAAGGAGGGGGTGCAGTTTTGGACTTTGAGGAATCTGTAAGAACCTCCAAGGTCTTGCAAGGTCAAGAAAATGTTGGTTTACCATCGCCCTACTATCGAGGTGATCGTGTAAACCGCCAGCTCGATTTCGAAATGCAGCGTACAGCACCACCAAACAGGTTGGAAAAGGTTAACTACGGGGAGTTTATGAGAAACCATGCTCCCCCCAACTTCACAGGCTTTCTGGAATCCAACTGGTTTCCAAAGGTCTTGCAAGGTCAAGAAATTTGCTCATACAAATCCATAGCTGGGAAACCTGATACGAACCTCGGTGTGTGGTCTTCAAAACCACAACTTGGCTACAATCTTCATCAAAGGCCAACACCGAGCTTCTATCCCCTAGCTTCCGAAGGTACTAGAAACATTCCGATTCAGCACAAGGGACAACTCCCTCTGATGCTATCCAGCTTTTCCAACTTCCAAACAGGGAACCATGTGTTGGGCCCCACTCCCATTCTTAGTGGGACCAAACCAGATACCGTTCGATTACCACATCTCCCAAATGATCCAAGGGCTCTGGAGAAAGCATCTGCACCTGCTGCTTCGATGATGCATCTTAACAATATGAACAGTGATAGCAACCTAAAGGAGAAAGGCCCCATCTGTAAAATATTCGGGTTTTCTTTAACTGAAGATCCTACTTCCCTGAATTTACAAGGTCCAAGTAAGAGGAGCTGTACAAAGGTAAATTTCAGTATGGCTCTATATATAGATAACTAATACTCCCTCCTTTCCAATTTAAGTCTTTTTAGAGGAAAAACAATTGTTCCAAAATATTTGTCGTCGTTGGTTTTTCAAGAGAAATGAATTCTTTTTTTCCAACTTTGTCATTTTCTTGATTTTCGTGATGTGTCTCATTTATTGAGATACAAGAATCTTTGTGAAAATCCAAAAAGGTTATATTAGTCAATTTATACAAAATACTACCTCCGTCCATGAAAAGTATGCTCATGTTTTTGCACGTGGTTTAATGCGATATGTTGGAGGGAATTGTGAGGTCCGTTTATGAATAAAGTAATTGTTTATGGTAACGTTTCTGTGCATACTTACCATAAATAATAAATTTATTCATAAACGGACCTCACAAGGCCCCTAAATATCTTCCAACATATTGTATTAAACCACGTGCAAACAAGTGAGCATACTTTTAGTGGATGGAGGGAGTATATATATATATATAGATAGATAGATATTCCTAATTCTATGTGAAACAAGTGTATTAGTCATTTTATACAAATATATAAAATGATTCTCTTAATCTATGTGGAACACTAAAAAAACTGACAGTTAAATTGGAATGGAAGGAGTATTATTCCCTTGTAAAGACCCCAAGGTGATTGTTTGTTTGTGTTTCGTGTAGGTTCATAAACAAGGTAGCTTGGTGGGAAGAGCCATTGATCTCTCAAGATTATATGGTTATGATGAATTGCTCGCTGAATTGGAAAGGCTATTCAGCATGGAAGGCCTCCTGCGCGATCCGAACAATGGATGGCGCATTCTGTATACCGACAGTGAGAATGACATGATGGTAGTTGGCGACGACCCGTGGCAGTAAGTTCTCTAATACCATGCTCAAACTTCTCTTATTTAGGAGAAAAGAATTTAAAAAAGATAAAAAAAGAAAAAGATTATTACAAAATTACCCTTGGAGTTTAGCAATTACAAAAGAAAACCATTTAAGTTTGTTTGCATGCAAATACCCCCACAATTGGTGCACTTTGTAAGGAAACACTTTCTTGGGTTTTTTCTGTATTTAGACTAAACCTCAGTCTTAGTTTTGTAATTATCCTCGAAAGACTTGTGATTTGTGGATGTTGCTATGTTCTTCAATTTTTAAGCAAGTTGAACAATTTTTTGGTCTCATAAGTTGTACACTGTTCAATTTTGGTAAAAAAATTGTTAACTTCTTCAATTAGTCCAATAGTTCAATAATTTTTCCAACTTTGAATCAAAATTTACCAGAAAATTGTAAATGATTTTGTTTTATGTCGCGCAAATATATGTGAATATTTTATGGGGCCAAAATTGGACATTTGCGCCACCCAGTTTTCAATTTCCTGACAATTTTGAGCCAAAATTTGTCATTTTTTTTAATCTTGGGACTGAATCGAAAAGATTTACATTTTTTGGACCAAAATTGCACAGTTACAAATTATGGGACCAATTTTTTTTTTTTTTTTAACTTGATTAACCTATGAATGCCATCTTGGATAATGTTAGGATATTAGAAGGGGTTGGAAGATTACCATTTTAATTAAGTGGAGTGATTGGTTATTGAATTGCAGTGAGTTTGTTGAGGTGGTAAGTAAGATCCATATATACACTCAAGAGGAAGTGGAGAAGCTGAGCATTGGAATGAACAGTGATGACACTAAAAGCTCTTTGGAAGAAGCACCACCTGCACCCGATGTCTCCAAATCGTCGTCCGTGGGCCAGCCCGATTCTTCTCCCACTGTCGTCAGGATCTGAACCCGACTTACTAAATAAAGTTTGCTTGTATTATAACTCGTGCCTAGCTGTGTATCGTGCTCTAGACCGTCATGTTTGAAGAATAATGTGAACCGTGTTATGTATTATGAGTGTTGGTATCGTATTACTTGCTATTCATACCTTGTCTTCGGTTTTTTGTTTGGAATCTTGGATGCAGCTGAAAAGTTGCCCCTGCAACTAGTTTACACATTGCACTAAACATGCTGGTTGGAGCTTTACTACCAATGACCTGTGAGTCACCCTTTGCCCCTAAAAAAAAAAAAAAAAAAAGAGGAGGAGCTCTTATTTCATGTGGATGTAGCATCTATAATCAAGTGTCGCAAGGGATAGATTCAACTTTACATAATGCATTGTTTATGTGAATTTCTCATTTAACAAGACACACTTTCATATGCACCTGGTGCATGGTGAAGCTGAGGTTGTTTACATTGAAAAATGTAAATTGATTATACTAAAAAGGTTAGTTGGATTACATTGAAAATCGGTTTTAAGTGTAAATTTTTCAGTGTAATCAAATCATATTTTTCAGTATAAACAGTTTCAACTATTAAGTAAATGCACCATATACTAAGTGCACAAGAGAGTTAACCTAAGAACCACTGTGAATGTGCAACGAAATTATATGATTGATTATTATACAAGGATCCAAGAAGAGTGTTATGAGTGAGGATTGAATAGGTCTCCCGACTTTATTTTATTTTATTTTAACATCTAAATTGTTTTCCTTTTTAATTAGGATCAAATAAGTTTCTCTTCTTTAAAAAAATCAGATGATAATGTAAACAAACCTTGAATTGATATTGTGTGAACTAATATTTTTTCATATATTCATATTTACTATTCATGTTTTATATTAAGAAAACAAACCTTAAAATCAGATGATAATGTAAACAAACCTTGAATTGATTTACTATTCATATTTTATATTAAGAAAACTAATATTCTTTCATCTATCCTTTAATGAAACTATTAATACCATCTAATAATTTACTTTTTTTTTGTTATTTTTGCTAGGATTGTGACGTTGGATTTTATAAAACTGTGTTTTTGTCGAATATTTTGTTCAAATTGGACTATTAATTTGAAAATTTACATTTTCATATATAATTTATTAGTATGGAGTATTTGAATTTTTCCATAAACACAGATCTTTGTGTGCGAAAAAAATGTTCACTTATGTCCGCACGGACGTATATCAGTTGGTTCCTGGGTGGCAGATTGCTACAAGAACGCAGGATCGAGTCCTGACAGCCGCAATGTCTTAGTTTTATCCCTCCAATGTGGGGGATAGCTCCTTGTGGGCACCAGACACTAGTCCTCCCACCTAGCTTTTTTTTTATGCAACAATTTTTTTTTAAACTTACACTCAATTTTTTCTATTATCCTAGATTTTGGATGCTTATAATAAATCTTTGCAACATTTAAATTGGGAGGGCACCAGACACTAATCCTCCCACCTAACTTTTTTTTATGCAACAAATTTTTTTTAAACTTACACTCAATTTTTTCTATTATCCAAGATTTTGGATGCTTATAATAAATCTTTGCAACATTTAAATTTGGTTTGTCTAATCCTTTGTACACGCACTAGGTGAGTTAGTGTTTTTATGCTCAACTTATGTCTAATAAAAATTAAGTTTCATTGATAAATATTTTTAAAAAAATAAAAAATTTGAGAATTGTGCTGGACTAGACAATTTTCTGTAGGTCCGATGAAAACATGGGTCTATCCAAAAATATCATTAAGCCTGATGAATTGGACTTTAGTCCAAATTGACATCTCAACTCGCAACAACCGATTAATGAACAAAATTTTAGAAAATGTAATGCTAGAGGCCTAAAATAAAAAATCAACCGTTACGGGAGAGTGAAATCAAAGTTGGGGAATATAACTCAAACCCATTAAATCAGTTCTCTTGATATTGTGTAGATATTGGCAAGGAGGAGTTCTCATTTTTCCATGAACAACATTTCTTTTATATTATACGGAAAGTGGTCCACTGTTCGATTTTATTAAGAATAAAAGCTTATTTAACCAGGTGGCTTAGCCCACCTGGCCACCGGGTTCCTCACTCTAGTGAGTGACCTGGGTTCGATTCCCTTTGGGAACGAATTGGGAGGGAGTTATAAGGTAGGCTTGGAGATTTCTGGGTGGAGATTTCTGGGAGTGTATGGAGACTTGGTGAACTAATCTAACTACTAACAACTAACATTTACCGATAAAAAAAAAGAATAAAAACTTATTTGGTTCAAAATGAAAAGGAAAATGATTTTAATATACAAAAATAAGAGTTAAAGAGCCTACTTGACCTATTGATAAGATGAAGAGTTTAATTTTTTTATTTGATGGAGGGCTTCACTGTCTGATTTATTAAATTTCATGTGCATTAGTTGCACAGTCATCATGTAATTGGATACATGGATGAAAAATACCATCAAATTTTGATAAAAATGTGATACTAACTTTAATTAAAATATAAAAATTAATTCAATTAAAACGTGGTACTTAATTTTAATTGAAAAATGTGAAATGAAACTAGACATAAAATAAAGGGAAAATAATTTTTTTTCGTCCTGTAACTTTACCCCATTTTGATTTTCGTCCTGCTGACTTTCAAATTTTGATTTTAGTCCTGTAATTTTACCTTATTTTAATTTTCGTCCTACTAACTTTCAAATTTTGATTTTAGTCCTGTAACTTTATCACTTTTTTATTTTAGTCCTATAAGGGTTAGTAGGTTGTAGGACCAAAATAAAAAAAATATTTAAGTTACAGGACGAAAATAAAAAATTGAAAGTCAACAAGACGAATATAAAAAAGAGGTGAAGTTACAGGACTAAAATCAAAATTTAAAAGTCAACAGGACGAAAATCAAGTTATAGGATAAAAAAAGTAATTTTCCCTAAAATAAATGAGTGTAATTTTTTTGAGTAATTAACTTTTTACGGTCTTAACAAAATGAGTTGTGACTTGTGACCCTAACTCGTATTTAATTTAGATAAAAAATGATTTATATATGAATCAATGATATTAATTATTTTTATTGAAGAATATTACTTCTTCCGTCCATAAAATTTATACCATATTATTGTTGGGCACAAAATTTAATGAAAATTAATATTTTATTGAAAAAATAGATAAAGTAGTAAAGTAAGAATATTGTAGAGGGTATTTTGTGGGAGCATCGTATTAATTATTTTTATTAAAAAGTAGGAGTATAATTATTTAGTAAATTTATATCTCTCAATATAAACAAACACCCTTCAAAACTCCAGCAACGCGAATTTGAAAATTTTCCAGAATCTGCTCCAACTCCAAAACCTCAGCAATGGCGAGCACTCAAATGCTAAAACCCTAAAAGGCTATTCTGCGCCAATCAAAGAAATAAGACATGGATCGAAGTGGAGGACCTCAGCAGCAGCCATCCAAGTCCTCGACGTTCGCAGTTTACCAGAACGCAGCACTCTCCGCCGCCCTCACCTCTAACAGTCTCCGCCCCTCCACTTCTAATCTCGTCTTCATCCTCGCTCTCTCTTCCGTTTCTGCACTTGCACTCCTCATCTCTCCCTATAGGTAATTTTCCGTTATCTCCTGCACATTGGTTAATTAATAATGGGGTTGCAATTAGTTTATGTTTTCTATTGCTTTTCGGTTAGCATAGCACTAAATTCCATGTTTTAAGTTGAGTGGGGACGTAAATTTACCTCATGGGATGGAAATTACTATATATCTCATTTAAATATTGACATCACATTGAAGTAGAATATTTCCTTCTAAATTGATGTAGGGAAAGTGCAATTGTTGCTCGTGTTGGACTTGGATTTGTCTCTCAAGATATTGCCCGTAAGTTAGTGTTTCAAATTTCATTTGGATCCTTTAAAGACAATTATATAGCTTGTTCTCAAATATTGTGGTGTGGTGTCAACATATCAGGTCTATGTTCTAAGGTAATAACAGCGGTGGCAAGTATCATATTTCTTGGAACATTGCTTGCTTTTATCAAAGTCATCTCACAGTGGAAAGCTAGAAATGCTACAGATGTAGTAGTGGTATCTCCAGTGGAAGGCAAAAAGGAGGTAAAACACCTTACTAACCGACAGCTTGGCCTTCTGGGTTTAAGGTCAAAACTTGAGACAGGTTCTGAAGAGTCTCCGAAGAAGCCTCCTAAATCCAGAATGAGCTCGCCTTCTCCATCCAATATGCTTGTCCCACTTCATCCATCAATAACAGGTTCAAATCAAGGATACAAAATGAGTGGTGGGAAATCAAGCACCAGCAGTGGGAATAAGGTTCATACATTTAACTCACCATCGAAATCACCAACTTCTCCCTCTATGTATCTTGTACCAACATCATCCACCCATTCACCAGTCCCCTCTCTATTCCTGCAGACATCATCGAGTGGTGATAAGTTGATTTCCTCCCCATGGTCAAATAAGCGCCCTTCTTTTCAGAGAGAGATAGCAACTGTGGAAGGTCTTGAACTTTTTTTGGCTGATGTAGATGAGAAAATTTCTGAAACAGCAAGCAAATTGGCAACTCCACCACCTAGCATAAATGCATTTGGTGTGACCAGCCCAAACTTCAGCAGTTCAGTTAATACTTCTGGAGCTACAAGGAGTACACCTTTAAGGCCAGTTAGGATGTCCCCTGCTTCCCAGAAGTTTACAACTCCCCCGAAGAAGGGGGAGGGCGATCTTCCTCCTCCAATGTCCATGGAACAGTCAATTGAAGCTTTTGAGAGATTGGACGTCTATCCACATATTGAGAGATGGCGTGATAGTCTGAGGCAGTGGTTTTCTGCTGCTGTACTTGATCCGCTTCTTGGAAAGATTGATACTAGCCACTTGAAAGTGAGTTACTTATTCACTGTAATTCTTACCATCTGATCAGTGATATTTTTTCAATAGCTATATGTGTATAGCACATCTCTTGTATGCGTTTGTTCATATCTCTCCAAAACACAGTCATGATTCATTTGGAAAATGTCATGTTTCAGTACTGGAAATAATAGCAATAAAAAGGTATCTTTGTGAATGAAACATATGACAGTGAATTTGAAACATTGCCATAGAATATCTCTTTAGAGGTGGGAAAAAAAAAACAATTAAAATATTAAATTAATCCCTAAACCTTTTCTTGTGGGATCGCCTATTAGGTTTCTTCATTTTTAATCTTCCTCAACTTTGAAGACTATGCAATTATGCATCAGTTATTCATAGCTCCTGAACATAATGGTAGGGCATTTGGCTTGCAAGATAAGATTGAATATATATGCCATTGAACAATGAATTTTGTGACGTGTGCTTTTGTTTTGTCTCAAGTCATTGATTTCAATTGCCTGGGGTTCTCCCTTATTATTATAGTTTCTTGTTTTAACTGGAATCCACTTGGCTGCAACTTTCTAAGATGTAATTAAGTCGTGATTTTCTTAATTGAAGTAAACAGCCGTATAAATGATCTGCTTGAGTGATGCAATTATATGTAATTGTAATCCTCAATTCTTGAATTGCTTTAAGAATACATGCTCCAAAATTCAATACATTTACTTAGTCAATCGTGTATCTCAAACCTTTTTAGGTCACCGAAGCAGCTGGAAAACTTAATTTACAGATTACCATTAGTCAAGTTGGAAGTGATACACCGAGTACGCCTGCTACTGCTAACGCATCTCCGATTGAGAGAAGTAATGACTGGAAGCCAGCATTTACAGTTGATGAAGATGGGCTTCTTCATCAGCTACGTGCAACTCTTGTTCATGTTCTTGATGCTTGTACGTTAGATTGTTTGCTGGAAATAGTTACTCTTATATACATCTAGTAACTTGTCTCAAATGTAACCATTTTTCTTTTCCGTTTCTAGCAAAACTGCAAACTAGCAATTTCCAGCAATCCCCTCAGCATGCTGCATCAATTCCTGTTCTACAAGAGGGTGTTGATGCCATTATGGAACACCAGAGGCTCCATGCTTTGATGAAAGGAGAGTGGTGTAAAGGTTTACTTCCCCAGAGTAGTGTCCGAGCTGATTATACTGTACAAAGGATTCGCAGTAAGTGATTCCTAATTACATAGGGAATGTTTGATATGGGATTTAGAGCATTTTAAAATCTGGATCTTCATCATAGTAGTAGTGTTTGTTTTGAGATTTAAATAGGGTAGGCTTTAACTGTATGCCAAAATGATGTGTAAGAGTGTTGATGTTGTGTTATTATATTATTGTTGATTGTAATTGTGATGATTGTGTAATAATTAGTGTGTTTTATTGGAAGTTGCAAAAGTGAGAATAAAAGGTGTGAAAACATGATAAATAAAATAAGAATGGGAAAAAAAATCATATGGGTCATTGGAGAGAGTGTTCGTAGAATTTTTTTTATAGGGTTTATAGGTATTTGTAGGGTGGATATATTAGGTTTCTAAAAATCGGATTCTAAAACCCCAAGTAGAAGCGTATTTAGATTTTAAATCCGAAACCAAACATATCCTTAATGGTTTAATCCTACAGTAATTGATGAGAAATTGATCTTGTTCCACTTATGTTGTTTTTACCATCTGATTATGTTGTTGACATTTTCACCAATCTTATAGAGCTTGCTGAAGGAACGTGTTTAAAGAACTATGAATATCTCGGAAATGGCGAGGTCTATAACAAAGTGGATAAGAAATGGAGTCTAGGGCTTCCAAGCGATTCTCATTTGCTTCTTTATCTGTTCTGTGCATTCCTGGAATACCCGAAATGGATGTTGCATGTTGATCCTACAACTTATGTTGGGGAACAAGCAAGCAAAAACCCTTTGTTTTTGGGTGTTCTGCCTCCTAAAGAAAGGTTTCCTGAGAAGTACATAGCTGTTATATCTGGTGTTCCCTCAGTTCTACATCCTGGGGCTTGCATTTTAGCTGTCGGGAAGCAAAGTCCACCAGTATTTGCCTTATACTGGGATAAAAAGCCTCAGTTCTCATTTCAGGCAAGTAATCTAGTGCATCATGCTCCTCTTGATTTTGCTTCCTATATGATAACAGAAAGTAATATTTGATCATTAAAGAGTTATGGATGCAGTTTCCTTTGGGTCTGCTTCAGTCCCTATGTTTTATAAACTCAACAAAGTCCTGATCATTTTCTCACTTCCTGCTATATATTACCCCGTCCTATATTCAGATCTTATATTGAGCTGAAACAACATTAAAAAAATGATTTAATTCAGTGAAAGTTCATGTGCTGTACTTTTAAAACTCAAAAGTTGTGGTGCAAGTTGTGCGCTCATCTATATTTGGGCTTTAAGGAGTATAAAATTATAGCCTTTTTAAATGATACTCCCTCCGTCCCCAAACACTTTTCACAGTTGACTTTTTCTCGTGTTTTAGCGAGCACGTTGTTTATTAGTATTTGAAATGATAAAGTGATTTTTAAGGTAGAGTATGATAGATCTATCTCTCCTTTATTATTAAATAACTTCAAAATTACTTTATCATTTTAAATACTAATAAAAAACTCGCTCGCAAAAACACGAGAAAAAGTCAACTGTGAAGAGTGTTTAGGGACGGAGGTAGTACTTAACTACTTAATATACCTGCACTTCATAAGACCCCTTGACACCAGGGAAAAGAATAGACACACGTTAGTGAAAAGCGTACAGCCATCCGTCTCAATTCGTTTTAGTTTTCATTCTTTTGTTAAATCAATTTCTTCAGCTTCATTTCAATGAAATCTCGACTTCGTGATGTATTTTGGTTTGTTAATTCATTAAACCAACACCACCCCAGTGGGATAAAGGCTTAACTTGTTTTTTCGTTATTTTTAAGCTAATATAATTGATCATGATGCATATGAGTCAAGAGCTGTGCATGCTATATTGCTATAAAACTGGCATTCTACAAAATCTCTGGGCAACTTCTTTTCATTGATTGAATTGTGTTATTGAAACCATATATAGAATGGCCAAGCATGTGGGTGAAATGTACTCACTGTGCAATGGAGATCCTTAAAGCTTGTATTAGCTATAGTAGTATACATGACAAAATTATTCCCTATGTTTTGAGTGAAATTGTCTATTTTTCTTGAATTGCCTTCTCTTGAAAGTGAAACCAATATATCCAGTGGCAGGTAGCGTGTAGCATGTTTCTGTAGGCTAACACTCTCGATTCTGGGTTTTGGTTGCAGGGAAGAACAGCACTGTGGGATTCCATATTGCTTTTGTGCTATAAAATTAAGATCAGTTATGGTGGTATTGTTAGAGGCATGCACCTTGGTTCGTCAGCACTAGCCATTCTTCCGGTTCTTGAACAAGAAACTCAAGACTGAGTGTCACTACAGTTTTCATCAATCCCATTCTTGTGCGGACGAGACGATCTTCTCTTGCTAGCTCGGTTTTCGGTTAGTTATGCCATTGTAACTTGTAATGCTATATAGAAAATGGGCATTGTATGTAACTAGCATCAGCTGTTGCTATATATAGGCCTCATCGGAGTTATTCAGGCACTTGACAGCTTTTATGCCGGTGCAGTTTTGGCTTAATTTTGATCAAAGTTTTACTCATTCACAAAAAAACTGAAATATAAAATGAGCAGTATTACTTTGTCGTTTGAACATTATACTTTTCAATATACATTTTCATCAATAAGGCTTGATACTTTTATTATGCGAATTATATAAAAAAAATTAATTTTTCTTATGATTTGTGAAGTAAAAAAAAAATTAGTTTGGTTGAATTTCTTTTAGTCTAAATTGCACTAAATACTAATAGAACGGTTCAGTCAATGTAAGTTACTTTTATTATTATTAGTATTATTATTATTATCTTCTATATTTATATATTATAATGCTTACCAACCAAAATTTAGAAACCATTGAAATTTCTCCAAATTTTTTGTTAAATTGGAAAACTATCGTTTTAAATCTTTGGGATATATTTTTGACATAGGAGCATATTTTGTTATAAATATTAACATACAATTATATATTGAATATACTTTTGATATATATTGACGAATAATAAAAAAAATTGCAAATATCTTTAAGATATATACTAATTTAGTAACTCAAAAAATAAAAAGAATAAGAATTTAAAAAAAAAATTAGAAGAAAAATATTATCTAGATTATTTACTTCTAAAAAAAACACAAATTCTTATATATACCCGAGTGCATAGCATGCACTTGGGTTTAGAGTCCAAATTCAAATCAATTTTAGCTTTTCAATGTTCATTAAATTAGGAGTAAGTCTCTTGTGCATTTGGTGTATGATGCACTCACTCAACAGTTGATAATGTATACACTGAAAAGTTAGTCTCAATCACACTGAAAAGTTAGTCTCAATTACACTGAAAAGTTTACATTGAAAATCAATTTTCAGTGTAAACTTTTCAGTGTAATTGAGACTAACTTTTGAGTGTAATTGAGACTAACTTTTCAGTGTATAGAGTATCAACTCTTAAGTGAGTGCACCGTGCACTTGGTGCATATGAGACTTTGCCTTAAATTAGGGTGTTTTTTGAAACTCTACTAATTGTAGACATGTGATTTTAATTGATTTTTGTAGTAAAATCATAAGTGTTGTGTGTTTGGAAATAAATTGATTTTAAATTAAATTGAGGAAGTAACATGTTTGAAAAAAAAATCTATTTTATTAATAGTGGGGTAGTTATTTGTAGGGGTGATTATGTTAGAATTGATTTTAGAGAATCCAAAACCATGTAAAATTTGCTTTGCCAAAATTGATTTTAAGGGCATAATAAAGTAGTTGCAAACATTACATAATTTACTATTTTTAAAAATTAAAGTGATTCTCTCTTATGGAATTGAGTTTGCAAATATACACTAAATTTAGATCGAAAAGTCAAAATTGATTTAAAATTAAACTTAAAATCTAAGTGTATGTTATGCATCTGAGCGCATATAAGAATCACTCCTAAACAAGATTATCATTGGTATTTTACAATTAACATACGGTCTCCTATCATACTAATAGGAAGTTGAATTTAGTGATTTGTCGTCTTATGGTTAAGTTGTTGACGTGTTGATTATTGGTTCTCTCAATCTTATGTGTTTTAATTACTATGAACTTGATAATTTTAATGGTGTAAGATGTCATATTTCTAAAGTTTTTAATAAAGGAAAAACTGACTATGAGAAAACTAATTAATTCAATTATATGTTTAAGAGTAGGTTTTATATGAAAATGGTTCATGATAAACTTATCATGAAATTATATTAAAGTATCTAATATTTGATAAGGAGTATCAAAAAGTTTATCAAAAGTATCATTAATCTGGGTTCAAAAAAATTTGCAACAATTACAATATAATATCACTGACCCACATTAACGATACTCCTGATGAGATTATTAATACTTTAGAACTGTTTCATGATAAATTTACTATGAAGTATTTTCATATAATACTTTGCCTTTGTTTAAAGTGCAATTCTCGTAAGAGGAAAAGGTGTCATTTTTTGTTAATGTGTCACTTTAAAAAATAAAAAATCAAGTGTGAAATAAGTTTGTAAATAATTTTAATACATTTTCACATGCTTATAACGGTTCTAGTACATAGCATGCATTATGATATAATTATAATAAATTAACTAATTTAAAAATAAATATATCATTATGATTCTAACTACCATTAATTAAATTAAACGAATATAATTATGCAACATTCTATACATAAATATATTATTTTGTATTGTTAATATATATATATATATATATATATATATATATATATATATATATATATATATATATGTGTGTGTGTGTGTGTGTGTAATACATTCCGCTGTAAAATTAATATATTCTGCTGTAAAATTAAATTTTACGAATTTTCCGCGTAATACATGGGGTATCATCTAGTATGTTTTATTTGGCAAACCACCAATATGGATTTATCATATTGAAATAAGTTTGGAATATATGTGATAATTTAATAAGTAATGCGTAAAGATTAAGATCCCCGATCGACTTCATATTACTCAAAGTATTTACCTATTTCACGGAATTATAATATGAATGGTGTTTTTTTTTTATTATGACTCGATATTCGAGGACTAGTTCTAGAGTAGAGTCTACTAGTAGGGGTATAATTGAAATCAGATAAAAGCTACATATGGGCTGGTCCAACATAAGAATTGATAGTACCTAAGGGATTAGAACTTGTCACCTAGATTAAATTTAAAGGATACATATTAAAATTTAGTTATAAAAATATATATGAAATGCATATATTCTTAGGTTGCATAATTATTTTTATGCATGCATTTATCTCAATATTATATATTTAAAAATCTTTAAAAAATTAATATATATCAGTATCGGTATGAAAGTCAAGTCGTGGATAGACTTTGCAGATGAAATTTTCAAACAAAGAAAGGAAAAGAGAGGTAGGGGTTGTATTGACAATTATACAAATGTTTCTCCAAAGCTACTTTTTAAGAATATTGTGGACAATTTGAATTATTTGAACGACAAAGTCATACTTGCACCCTCTCTTGAAGTAGTTGATTCCAATCGACATATTTGAGTTTCGATAGTGTGTGCAAGCCTGATATGTATGTCAGTACATAAGAATTAGACTTTCTCTAATGTCATCCTACTTGAGACTTCCATTCAAGTATTAGAAGAAACCATCTTTACTAGTTGTGTTATATGAAATGTCAAATAAGTAAGAGTCTGAGATATTCACCATCTAATGTTGACATATTCTTGAAGAAGCTAGTTTCGCTTGGGTGTATGTGACTGTTTCGAGAGCCACCAATTGTTATGGTGTGAAGATTTGGGTGTGTGGCGATTGTAGGATCAAGCGCTTGTCACTAGATTAAAAGTCCGGACTTATAGTGAAGTGCTACTTTATTTTCCTTATTGCACCCTACTCGACTGGGAGATGTTGGACTCCGCGCCCAACAATGCCTCCCTCCCCCAGCATTCGCCAGCCCTCATGGCCTACAAATGCCTTCCATTGGAATTTGAACCAGTGACCTGTGCTCTGATAACAATTGTAAAATCAAGCGCTTACAACTAGACTAAAAGTTTAGGCTTGTAGTGATATACTACTTTATTTACTTTAACTCATATCTAGTTGTAGGTGCCATGGGTCGAATGCCTCAGCTGGACTTGACGCAACAGACCTTTATCGCACCTGAGTCGTAGATGCTGGACTCCGCGTCCAATAGTTCTGAACATTTGTCAAAAATAAAGAAAAGAAAAGGTGTTTTTAGAGAAGTTTTTCAAAATTTATTTAATTTTTACATCATGTTTAATATGAATTCGTAGTTGTTATAAAAGAAAAAACTTTAATATGAATATTAATAAGCACATTTAAATATAAACAAATAAACTTTAATATAGAATAATTGTGCAATCATGGTAGTGCATCGCACGGGTTCATTTAATTATTGCAAAAAATTATCACACGTCAAATTGGAAATTTAAAAAGATGATGTATTAAATTGAAAAAAAAAATTTGTAATTGATAAAACCATAAAATCTATATTTTTTTAACCAACTCTTATTATTATTATTATTATTATAATACCTTGTGTGTTGCTCTTCACACTATTTTTTTTCAGGGGTTGGCCATTTGGGTTGAGCAAGATGAAATAGGTAAATCATCTACATATAATGCTTCTTTTTTTTAAAAGGATAATAAAATATTTTCATGTCAAAGATGCGTAGTTTTTTTTTTTTTTTTTTTTTCACACTTCAAATGAATAAATAGATTTCATCTTAATTTCATGAAGATGTCCCGTAAAAAAAAACTTGAAGAGTATTTCAGATTTTCTCCTCAAAATAGTTTAGCTCTCATTACCTTTTACAGATGTCCATCCTAATTTGTCTTGTATAAATAATACAAGGGAAAATGGTGAAAGAATAGGTTACACTCATTATATTTTACTTCAAGTACGATTGTGATTTAGTGATAAGGTGTTTCTTGTTAAAATTGAAGAAATCAAAAGAGAAAAGTTAGGGTTCACGCCTCTTGAGTCTAGTTACTTGAGAGCAAGAAATTTTGTACACCATTTTACAATGGCACTGATAAAAAATAAAAGAATGCGAGCATCTTTAACCGTCAAGAAAAGGGCAGCTTAATTGACAGAAACGAAGAATGAGAACAAACCCAGAATATCAGATTTTTTTAAATTTAATTTAATTACTCCATTGTTTATAAATGTTTCCTTTATAATCAAATTGTAAATGAATCCTTTAATTTGA
Source organism: Ballota nigra (assembly GCA_947034835.1). Classification (NCBI taxonomy): domain Eukaryota; kingdom Viridiplantae; phylum Streptophyta; class Magnoliopsida; order Lamiales; family Lamiaceae; genus Ballota; species Ballota nigra. Next base: position 37,060,606 of record OX344720.1, read on the forward strand.
CGTGTAATCAGGAAAATGGTTGCGAGGCCAAAAGTAGATGCAATAATGTGGATTTGTTGAGTCACTTATGGTAATGGTTGACCTCAGTTTTCAACGTGAAACCAAGAGTTGGATAAACAGCAGTACTGGCTGCAAAATACAAAAAACTACCACTAGGTTCAGAATTTACATGGCGACGATTCAAGCAAATTAAACCACCATCTATCCTTATGTCCATTTACTTGGAGATCATGCAGCATATATTTATATAATGTGAAAATGACTGAAAAGCTATGTTTGTTTTTTTATGTGGATCATTAGGAGAAAGATGTATCCTACCCTAAATGTAAGCCATGGACCAAAATTAGCTCAACTACCATTTTCCCAACCTCTGAAATGTACGGTTAAGCTGCACCAGACCTGTGAATCGTGAGAGAAAAATGACCAGGATTAGAAGACAATGCATAACAGAAGCTTCAAAACTTGTATGTAGAACATAATTTCATCACTCACCAATCAAAAAGAAACTCCTCCTGGGGCAGCACAACAGCTACTAAAAGGTTAGCTGGGAATCGTCATTTTCCAATGCAGGTACTCTAGTCAGCTTCTTCGATTTTCTATATATACAGATAAACTAGATAGCAATAATGAGACGCGTTCTGGAAAACGTCTTCACTGATGAAGGATGCAATCTCATAGCATGCAAAATGAATTTAGCATATAGTCTCCTCTCTCCAGATTAGAATCCCCAATGGCTTTACTCAGTGTCTGAATCAATAGACAAATATAATTTTTGTCTTACAGAACGCCGTTGCCGAGGAAACTGAAAAGGACCATCCGATCTTTCCCTACTCATCTTACCGGTCCTATTGCTGTTCATACCGAGCATAAAAGTTGCTGCCACAAAAATAGAGGAAAAATAAGAATTAATCGCATCTGTCAGAAAGGATATCACTACTTTCATCTTAAGTAACTACCAGAAATTCTAGGTGCATTTCTACGGAAGTTGCATGCAATTGAAACTGCTATTTTCTAAAGCCAAGATCTACTGTTGATGTTTGAAAAGTTGAGGTTGAATTTGAACATTATATATACACTTGTACATTGTAGTATGGTACAAGTCGTTTATGCTGATAGGCACTCTATAAGAAAACTACCATCGAGCTCCCTATCAAAACTATATATACATTTTTTTTTCTTTTCTCTCTCCGGTTTTTTTTTTCTTTCTTTTTTTTGGGGTGGGGGGGGAGGGGGGGGGGGGGGGGGGGGATGTGTGGTGGTACTTAGCAAACTATCATCATTTACCATCTGCTAACGAATCCAAGCCCCCAGATTTGGATTGCAATTCATTTCCTGAACTCAAACCATGTCCAGCTGCAGATCCAACCCGATCCCCTCCATCACCATCACCAAGCCTCAACGAAATCCAATCAGTACGAATAGAATTTGGAACTTCTGCATTGACTCTCAAATCAGTCTGCGCTGTTGAAGGATCAGATGACCTTGTGGGGAGAAATATTTGAAGCGAAGGATCATTGCCACTAAATGCCGCACTATTATCTACTAAGTCAACATTCATATTAGAATGTTGAGCAGTAGACTTGGGGACAAGGGCAGCAGAACCCAAAGCAGTCTCTGCAGTCAATGAATAGCCATTTATAGGCGACTGGCAATTAAGATTACCATGCTGCATTTCAATTAAGGGGTCAGAAATGTCAGCATCAGGACTGAATAACTGAAAATTGGAAACCCCTTGACCACCAGAAGGCAATGTCCAAAGCCCATACTCATCGGCATTCGTGTTGTAGAGAGGTAGGCATGAATTTGCACTATTACCAAGAGCATGATCTTCATAATAAGGGGCTGAATATTGAATGCCACTAGTATCTGGTCCATTGTTTTTGCAAACAGCCTTAGAGGGCATTGGTGGTTCAGTTTCTTCATCTGAATCACTAATGACAATTACTTGGGTATCTCCAGCTGGTGCAGTAGTAAATGGTTCGTTGAATACATTAGGTTGCTCCACGTTGGACTCATGTTCAGTACCATTTACTGTAGCAAAGGTAAGGTTATCCCCACCATCTTGGTTTACACTAACATCTTCACTAGTGGAACTGCTGCTCATAGGAATTATGTTTTGACCATTACTATCTAGATTGTTTTGAAATCTATTTGCAGGTGAGATTCCTCGAATATCACCAGATCTATTAACTACCCAGCGGCCATTTTGATTTTTTCTAATTCCTAGTTTTAAAGCAGGATGACCATCAGAACCAGTTTCCACTTTGATTGGTTTGAGTTTTGATTCTGCTTCAGTAGATGCACGGACGGTGCCATCAGGGGAATGCCACAGCCCAAGCTCCCCAAGAGTTTTACGATCTCCCTCTACCTTAGCACGCCAAGAGCCATCGGGCTTGAGCTCAATATCTGACACATCTTCTCCAGAGTCTAGCATCTTTAAGACATAATAGAGAGCATAATATTAATAGCAAAATGAGGAAACAAGAAACCATATCTCTAACCACAATGAAGACAATACCTTAGATGTGATCCTATTAAAATATGGATCTCTGATGATTTTCTCCCAAGAATAATTCTTCATACAAACGGGACATTGCCACTGCACCCAGAAACAACATTCAAGAACATAACAAGTGAAGTCATGAAAGAAGTCATAAATGTAAGTTCTGTTAGTTTCTTGCAACGTCAACTTTTTCTTGTATATGTTTGAGTAGACATTCGAGGAACACGCAGAAACAGAACTCCTATAAATTATTTACCTTCCTAGAGCGCTGGTTCATTTCAACAAACACTTCCAGATCAAAACAGCCCATGTGTGCACAAGGCATAAACCTCCCTGCCACCTTCATTCTTAATCCACTCATCTGAAACATGCAACCACAAGATTATAGACTATCGATTCCAAAGATATGAACAAATGACACTTTCAAAAAAGGATCAATGGAACATGCATGGTCTTGGATAGAGGGAGATGCCAATGGTAACAGCATAAACTTAACCATTGTCTAAGCAAGAATCCGTTTAACAACGTATAGACAAAACATATGATGGAAAGTGATCATGATAATCGTCAAAGGTAACAATTCAATGAGTACATTGATTTTTATAGCATTTAAAATCATTAAGTAGATGGCAAGACCACCAAAATGATTCAATAGCAATACAAAAATCTAAAAGAAAATTATGCATTAAGATGATCAGTCATTTATCAGATATATGTGCCTTGCAGACACAGATATCTTCAAAGTCATTTAAATCTGTTGAGCAATGTTAAGTAAAAAAGTATAATACGATTACAAAATGAATCAAACGCAGACTTTTGACTTCTTCTCAACAGCAGCATATTGACATAGGAAGAAAGATAGTTTCCCATTTATAACAATTCCAGCATTTCAAGTATGCAATGGTTACATTACTCACAGGACAACGGAGGTTGACAGGAACAAGATCAGCAACAACTTCAATATCACTGTCACTATTAGCATTTTCTGTGGCTGCCCCCCCACCAACACATTTACGTACACGAGCAAGTGCATCTTCAAAACGCTCACCTTCATCCTCCTTTGGAATCAAACTGAGAATCTAGAAAAAAGAGATGGCATTGGTATACCATTAACGCCAGGGCAAAAATGAAATTTTTTAACATATGCAGATGACAAAAAACTCCAAAAGTTCTTTTCTTACAGTAAGAGACGATGGAGACCAAACCCTTCTTATTATTATAGGTCAAATGAAGAACAGGGTTTTGTGTGAAGTTTGAAACTGAAAATTCTAACATGCAATTAAAAAGAAGATGAAAAGGCTTAAAGCAAACAACACATGACAAAACATGGGTTTATACTGATAAAACTCCGAGATAAATGTTGTTCCACAATAAAAATGATATTTAATAACTCAAATAGAATGATGCCAAGCAAATTTCATATCAAGGAGCAGTCAGAAGAACTACGAAAGAGAATGTAAGCTAGAAAGCCTAAAGCCTAGAATTATGTCATACAGGCCGAGAGCATGTATGTACAGCATGATTGAGAAGCATACTTGCCATTCATTACTTCAAGTATTAATACATTGAAACTCAAGAAGTAAATGGATATTCATTAAAATAGAGCTTTTAGAAAGATCAGCCAACCTGACGCAATGTTCGACGCTTTACAATTCTAACTCCCACACAGAAAATGCGCGCATCACAGCCTGTTACGGAAATCTTATTAATTCCGTCTTTGATGACTGTTGAAATCTGACAAAACAAGATTAAGGATACATAAAGTCAACATGTAATACATGAATGAACAAAAAAAAAAAGAAAAAGAAAAAAAAGAGTTTACAGTCCCCTACAACAACCTAAGACTCCAGAAAAGAGGGAATGCCTGAAAAGGGCAACACATTGACAACGAACTAATGAATAGTTATTTTTTAGGGAAAAGAAATGACAACAGCATCAGCATAAGGTGTCAGATGAATCTATATATATATAAAAGTAGAAGTGAGGAGAGAGAAACAGTTGTTATTATTGGAGCAAGTGAAGTCCACTTGCTTTGTAGTGCAATAGTGAGTCTCACTCTCCATTAAAGAGAGTGAATTAATTTTACCATTTTTTTTCTTTTTTATTTTGCACCAACAATTTTAAAATTCTTTAAGCTAATAATTTTAAATCTATATTCAACACACTATATATCAAATAAATTATCTTTTGAACATTTTTAATTTAACATATATACGACACATATAAAAAGAAAAACAATATTTATTTTATTTATTTTAAAATGTTCTTTTATTCACTCTAACTATATATAATGGATTAAATTTAAATAATTTTTACTTAGACTATATAAGTTTTGTAAAATATTATAACTATTTTATGAAATTTAGTATTTGTTGTGAATTTAATACATAATTAAAAATTTTATGATTAATTAAACAATTGTAATAGTCACATAATATACAATATAATTTTTACATATTAGTAATTGGTTTATGAATTAAATAAATTTAATTTAAATTTTTTATATAATTTATTATACAATTTCGCATTATAATATTCAATCCGTGCATCGCACGGGAGAAACACTAGTTCATGATAACAAGCAAAAACTATAGTTCTCCAATTTATATTGTCTAGCGTGCTCTCTATGCTGAATTATATATTCATCTATCATCCACAAAAAGAGACGTGTCCTTATGTTTAAAATTTTTGACATAGCAACCTAGATAAAGAGGGTACATGTAGCCAAGTCATTTTACACATTAGAAAACTTGGTGAGCATAAATATAATTCGCAAAAAGTTGCCAGGAAAATGTGTAGAAACTAACCACATGCGTGGTAAAATTTTGGATACTACATGCTAACGGGTGACTCAATAGGTGAATATAAAAAAACATGTTTCGCCATAAATGGGAACTAATTGACAACTACTATTTTCTCTTGTTAATTATTTTTTAAAAGAAATGTCATTTTGGAAACAGAAAACTCACAATTGGTCCGTCATCTCGACCATTTGCACCGAGCAGTTGAGCGCCAGGTCTGTTAATTGTCCTTGCAGGCATACCTGTTAGGTTAAAGGCAAAAATGTTTTCATACAAGCATGGCAAAAACCACCTCCATACAAGGTGATGTAGCATTTTCCACGAGCTCTATCATTTACATCAGAGAAAACAAAAGAAAAAGGGAATGCACATGCATGCAGTTTTAAAGCAATATGATAGCCAAGTGTTGTTTGGCGCTGTACACAAAGTAGAACAATGTAACAGCATTAGACATCCATCTCTTTGTACAAGCCCCATGAAAGAAAAATTAGAGAGGACATTTGGTACAGATCAAGACAGAAGTAGCCTTCTATATATTTTTCTTTTTTTAAGATTCAAGAGTTCAAAATTGAGCAATCTAAGAGGATAGCATACCATTAACATGCAGTTCAGCATGTAGTGGCCACTGCATCCTAAAAGTCACCTCGTCATTGAGAAGCATGCACCAAACCTAAGCATAATATGACAACATAACCATGTAAGAAACCAACAAGCGTATTCTGAAAAAACTTCACAAATACTTTGTATTATCACAAGGAGCCCTCACCAACCTGAACATCATAATCTTGTTTTGATATCAAGTCCTTGTCTGCCCTTGTTATTTGAAATGTTTTCTCAATGCTCAGTTTAGGATTAGAGCTGAAAAGTAAAATAAGTAGATTATGCAGTCAATTACACTCTTACAAGTAACAAGACAAAACCCCCAATGGCAAACAAACAGAACGTAGTTGTGGTAAGCACCAATCCAAAACATCTAGGATGTTCAGACTGATTTCCAGGATTAGTTAATCCCATTCAGGAAATATAGCTAGAATGCAGAGTCACCAATCAAAAGTTAACTGATGCAACAGCTCTCGAGGAAAATAACTGCAGAAAAAGAAGGCAAAAGAAGCAAATTTGAAAGCTAGAATGGAACAGCTTATAAGTGAAATAGAGGACTTGCATCAGCAATTCCAAATTACACTTATTCATTACGTGTTAAGTATTTCTGAACAAATTGTGACGAAGATTGGAGCCAGAAGAGTGTACACAATTGCCATCCCACGTTCTAGTTTAAAATCTAGCTACATACCATTTGCAGAGTAAATTATATCACTCGTGAAAAAGCTCTTAAAGACACAATCTATCAGATGTTCAAGTTCAGCAAGTAAAGAACTCAATACATTACAGTCATAAATCTGAACCTTAGAAGACAATAAGAGAAGGAAATAAAATTTATGTACCCGTCTGCAGGAATAGGATTAGGAACATGTGTGATGTTCAACTTCACAGGATAAAGAGGATGAGCAATTGACAACAAGAAGCTGCATATTTCAAAGTAATTGTCAATATCATGCATAGAACGAATTTGATGAATTTAATAAAAAGATAATAGAACAACTAATGTATCATGAAGCTCAAATGCTCCACAGGGCACATACCTAGGTTTTAATATGTTGCAAATATATTAAAAGACTATATGTTAAATAAAATACTTATTTAAATGACCGCCCAGCTAGGAGAAGATATGCAAATCAAATTATAAATTAATTTGTGAATTGGGAATGTGGCACTCAACATCTGTGGCCCAACAAAAATATCTTGATCCATTTATAACATTCTCATGAAATAACTATAAAAATCATACTTTGACTTCTCTTCATCGGACTCTGCATACTTGAAAACAATGCTTAGAAATATGTTCAATTGAGAAATGGAAATCTTAAACCAGGTTGCAGACATAATAATATCAATTGTCAGTTTCAACGAGAATATGCTGAAGAAAAGAATACTTTATTCCAGTCTTTAGCAAGCAGCAACCAAATGGCCTGTTCAGCACCTCAAATATTAAGATGTGTCAATTCATGTTCTTTATTCCAAGTTCAATTCCTTGAAAAGAACCAACAGAAAAGAAGGTGACTATCAAGACAACTTCAACCTCGGAGTCGGATGATAACGAAATAATTATTGACTTATTGTAGTCCTCAAAGAGAAGAAAGTAAAGACAGATCCTATAGGAGGAAAAGAATAAAGACCCACTTAAAACTATAAAACAACAGTGTCATCTTTATATATTGCTCTATCAAATAAGGAAGAAGAAGCTTAACAGATAAACATTAGGTAAGTGCCATAAGGCTGCCAAATGGAGAATATAACAGGTTCTAGCACGAAAAATCATCTTGTGGCACATATGACGAATCCAAAACAAGTAGCAAGAGGTGGGTATGATAGTACATGATGATGCAACAAGGCAAGCAAAACATGGCCACTTACGGATCAGCACGACTCAGCCTGCATATTTCACAGTAAAAGATCTCTGGAGGACTAGGCAGAATACCCTCCATGGTTTTCCCCGGAATCACCACACATGATATATGCTGCCACACATTGCACTTTGGATCCTCACACTGCACCATTGTTTACATTAAAGAAATAGAATGGTCACCATGGAAAAAGAAGTCGGAACTGAGAAACTCAAAGGTCACATTCCCAATGAAAGAAAATGAAGCGAAAACAAATGTACAAGGAGTTAATGCAACTCAATAAAAGTCCACCAAGTAAACCTTGATCATTGAATCAGTTGGCAATGAGCTACCACAGAGGCAACGTATCTTATCCATGTGATAAGAATCTAGAACTTCCTCCTTAGGCTTAACAATTGAACTATCTGAGATGACTGAGGATTTTGATGCCACGTCAGCTGCCCCAGAAGCCTGCATTTTTCTGAATATAAAAAGTGGAGATAATGGGCATAAGATCATCTCCGAGAAGACAATTATATTTCTATCCAGGAAAACCATTAATTACAGAGTTGCACTTATACTCACTTGAGTTTAACTTCACATTTTAACCCACCATCTTTATTTTTTTATTCTATTCTCCTTCTACATTTTGACTCAAGGTTTTAGAAAGTTTTAGGAAGAAGTAGCACACCTTTCGACTTTCGTACAAAACTTAAATTTGCACAAGTGAATGGAAAGAAAAAAGTAACAATGGCTTGATGATCCGTACAGACAAACAGAAGAGAAATTGAGATGATAAGGAGGTATCACAAAGTTCTCTAAATAATATTTGATTGGAACAGAAAAGTGTACCTGTATGTGTCATCAACTAGCTTAGCCACTGCATCTTTTCCAAAAGTATGTTTCTTGGCCAAGGATCCTGAAGCTGTTAAACAATACATCAGATCAGATTGCACATAAGCTTAGCATGCAGTAACATTAAGTGGCAGGCAAACTAGTTTATGAGAAAATGATGGTGTGTGACACCCAAGCAACAGTGCCAAAGTTGGGGATTGCATGTTGTTGCTATCCTCATCTGTGGAACTGTTTGGAAGCTACAGTAACAAAGATATGACATAGCCCTTTACCTTGTTCATCAGAGAGTATGGCTAATATTCGATCAACAAGGTCCTGTGCCAAGTCAAAGCAGCAAAACCATTACTATGTTATTATAAGATAAAACATGAACTTTATCAGATTATGCAAAACATAGCCAAATATACAAATAGGTATTCTAAAGTTATCAGTCCTAAAGTATTCTAAAGTTACAACTGCAGAATGTAAGCAAACATATAAAAATATGTCCTGATCTGCAAAACACAGCAGCAAGTTAAATGAATATTAAGCTCTATCCATGCCCTTCCAGCCTATAAGATGAGCAGATAATGGGGAGGAGACTAGAAGAGGAGGATAGCCTCCCTACTATATAGTGCCACAAATATCAGCAATAAAATTAGGCATTAAAACCTGTTTCTTTCCCTGCTTTGACAGTCTTAGGTGTGTGAGGACATCCTTAAGCTCCTTTACTCGAAAATGTGTTAATTTGCCCTGTCAAAATAAATTAAGATACTCGGGTCATTTAAAGGACAAAAAACAATTAGCTGAGTAAACCAAATACAAGTCATTGGGACCCCCAAAAGTATTAGCAATGATGGCAACAAAAACATAGGACTTTCTTTACATACAGAGTTCATTGAACTACAGTTGACTTTATCTTTGTGTACGCCAACAAAGATTAACGAGGATAGAAGTCCCTAACCCAAAATATGATCAAGGTAAGAGAAACTTAGGATATAACTATATAAGACTACAAAAAGTGATGCAATGGCTAGAGTCCAAAATGATGGGCTTGAAACACATCAGTTTAGAATTACTTTTGCCGGCAATTAGAAGAAAAAAATCAGCAATTTCACTATTCGTAACGCAGCATTATCTTTTACTGCACTTAAGAACATCCTGAAGTGATCGTAGAACCTAGTTTTTTTTATCAGACTCCATGGCACTCTCATTCTCATACCTGCACTACATGATCCATACAAGTAATTACTAAACTCTAGAACTGAAAATGCCATATTAGCTCAATATTTCGGTATCATTCAGTTGACAATGCCAGAACAACTTCTCCTCTTTACCACACTGCAAATGATAGGCAATGAACTGCATATTGCCATACCTTACAAGAGGTCAAAGAGAAAGAGAAAAAAGTGTTCATAAGAATAATGTTATTCGGGGAAAAAAAGAAGAAGAAAAGACTCTTCCTAAAATTTCCAGAAAATGATCCAACCATATACTGGCTCTAATATTCCATCCTTCAGATTATAGAAAAGGGCAAGGGCCATTCCCAATGGAATCCTCAGTCTAATATGTAGGACATTTGAATAAACATTGAGTGTGTGAAAGCACGAAACTGATGTTTCTTTCTCGATTCCACAAACAAATGGCACATGTCAACAAATTGACAATCCAAATTGCAAAAATTAGCTAATTTCTGCCCCAGTGAAAATCTTTAACTTGACACTTGGCAGTAACACTATAGCAACTTTCAGTGTAATCATCAACACAAACAAATACAAGCTTCAATTGATAATTGAAACTAGAACATAAGAATAGAAAAGTAAAGTACAGCTTCGTGCAGGACTATGTAAAATAAAATTTGAAATTTATTAAGTCTACCTTGCAACGAGCCACCAGGTCCATTCTCGTTACTGTAAAGAATCAGACTGCCGCAGCAGAATCAATAAATGATCAGTTAAAACCTCTACTCAACAGAGCCATGCACCTAGAGCCGGCCCTGGAATTCCTTTGGCCTGGGACGGGCATAAAAAGTGGGCCCCTATTGAAAAAAATAAACTACTTATATAATATATCCAAAAACAATAAAAACATGTAAAATGATTTTATCTTGTATTTTGACAAACAACATTTTCATAATTAATTTGTTTAGACGTGTCTTTTTCAATAGGTAAAGTTTGTAATTCATGTAGATAGATAAAATTTCTAATTCATTTAACATTTTTTGTGACATAGTTGTAGGGATGTAAACGAGTCAAGCCGAGTCGAATACTATCAGCTCGTTTGAATTTTTATAGGCTCGAGCTTGACTCTTTGGTAAATTATTAAGTTTGCAAACTAAGTAAACGAGCTTGGCTCAGACTCGGCTCGAAAAAAGTTCATTTGCAAATTAATCAAACATAGTTCGAGCTCAATTTTGAAATTTTTTAAGGCCTTTTGACAAACATTTTGATTGCATAACAATGTTGCCAGAATGCAATCAGAACCAGGAAGCATCGAAGCAGAATACAAAAACATCAGATGGTCAAGATATAGTAGCTACTCTTTCATGTCATGTACAGGGCTGAATAAAGAACTCAATTGTAATAACCGGTCAATATCTCAACAGTATGAACAAAATTATTTTACCTTAGGCCAAAAGAACCATAATCCTAATTTGAGGTGGGCTATGATGGTGGGCGGTGGGAGAAGGGAGCCGCGTCGCAGGCGGCAGATTGTGGAGGTGGGCGGAAGGCTGTCGGAGGGCGGTGGGAGATGGAGCGGCGGACGTAAAAGGAGGGTTTGGAATTTGGCAAATTAGGAGGAGGAAATAGGGATTTGAGAGATGCACGATCTAATCCTCTATTCCTCCTGCTGTCCTACACATAATTTTTTTTAAAATTTTAATTTGCAATTTATCTTTATGATTTACTATAAATTGTGGAATAGTTTATATTTGTGATATTACTAGTTAGGTGTGTTTGTTTTTGGGCTCACCCGGATATTATTATGACTTTTTGGCCTCCTTAAAAATTTAAAATTTAGTTTTTATATCGCATTTTTCATCTAAATCTATAAATACCTATAAAATATATTATTACTTTTTTTAATACAATTTAGGAGGGTGTATTAGTTGTGGAGTTCGTAGGATTTTTTTTTTTTTAGAATTGTAAAATTTGAGGGTATTCAATCCGAATTTTCAAAAGTCTTTAAAAATCCTATGGTATTCAATACAAATTTTAAAAAGTTTTTTAAAAAAATCTTTAGGTATTCAACAATCTGTGGATTTTAATACTCTGTAGATTTTCTTTGATTCTCTTCCAAAAATATAAATAGAATTCACTCTCCAAAATCTATTCTAACAACCAGAGATTTCTATCGGTTTTAAAAAGTCTTAAAAAAATCTTTAGGTGTTTAACAGTTTATGAATTTTAATACACTATAAATTTTTATTGCGTTTATATTTTTTAAATAGTGACAAGCTAACTAATTAAAGAAATTATATTTTTAGGTAAATATTTTCACGTGAATTGTGAATTTGTTAATCGAAGTCAATTTTTTGGCTCCATTACGTGGTGTTCGATATCATGTAGAAGATTTTGGAGGTCAAGGTCGTTGCCCTAGAAATGCAAGTGAGTTATTCAATCTTTATCATGCATCATTAAGAAATGTGATTGAGAGAATTTTTGTTATTTTCAAATCGCGATTCACAATTTTCAAAATTGCATCTCCGTTCCTATTTCAAACACAAGTAGAGTTAGTATTGGCTTGTGCTGGATTACAACTTTCTTCGAAAATAATGCTGCTCTGATGAATTTTCGGTCGAATATGAAGAAGATCAAGATTCACCACATCTCGACATGGAAGGGGAAAATTTGGAATTGCTTTCTCAAAGCCAACTACAGCAAAGAGCGGAAATTAATTCATGGAGAACGGGTATTGCTAATGCTATGTGGGAAATAAGGCCGGGGTATAAAGGTGATGGAAATGAAGATGATGGGAATGAAGATGAGATTAATAATGATGGATAATAGTATTTTTGGTATGTTTTCTAAACAGTTTAGATAAAAAAAAAGTATATACAAGTGTTTTCCATATACATTTGCATCAATAATTTCAGCGCCGAAGTCTATGAAAATCCATGTAAACCAATAAAAAAAGTGTATTCTACAATCCTGTCAAGTCTATGAAAATCCATGTAAATCAATAAAAAAAAAAAAGCAGTCAAACTCTGCATGGAGTCTATGGATTTTCTAAATCCAAAGACTTTTTAAAGTAAAAAAAAAAAATCCAATATAATCATAATTGAATACACCCCCCTTAGTTTATACTATTTAAAAATATTATTATTCTTCTCAATATAATATACTACTCACATATCATTTTTTTTCTACTCATTCTTTATATTTCCTACTTTACTCTTACGTATGATTTGACATAAAGCAAAATCTCACTCTATCAAAATTCCAAAACAGACACATATTCATTAAAGATTTTATATCCTATGGATGTAAAATCACGACTTCACACGCACACTTAAATCTCAAAACAAACATAGTCTTAGTGTTTTACCCGGAGTTTTAGTACTTTATTTTTATCATCAATGATATTGACACAACATATTACAATGTCACACAAAACCTAAGTACATGTAACCCTAAAGTTAGAATAAGCATGAGACTACTAATACACCCGACTAATAATCTATTAGAAAACTACAATAAAGAAACTGTTAATTATTATATCAAATTTTAAACCTTCACCTCTTGGGAACATATTTGGTAGCAAAAGAAATAAAGATGTTTCATATGATCCACAACTTTGACTTAAAATCCAGTAATAATCTTAACACTCATTATTTAAATCAGATAAAAAGACATTAGCTCCAACAAAAATAAAACATGATACAATGAAAAGAATAGAAACAGAGGATGATTTGAAATTGAGCTTTGTGCAAATGGTGTTGGGGGGTGGGGACGTATACAGATCCAGTAGGAATATGTTTAATCTACCTCTGCAAGGAGTACAACTTCAAAACCCATTAACAAAAGTCATTAAAAAAATATTCAATAAAATAGAAAAATATTCTAAGCTGTAAATCTACCTTGTGTAGATATTTTTCTTTTGTGTTAGTTTCTTAGTGCGTGTGAATAATCCGAGTGCTTAGATATTTCCATAGGATTAGATTAGTCTAAGTGAAATCTAGATCTTAGGAGGAATATTGTTGCAATCTGAGTGAATACCTGAGTGAAGCACACAAAGTGTGTAAGACATGTTAGTTATTTGGCACCTAGGGGTGTAACGGTGGATGTAAGAGGATTACACCACCACTAAACCAATATAAATTTGTGTTCTTTACTTTAGTGTTATATTCTTACATTCTCATTAAGTTACATTCATCCTCTTATTTTAAGGAATGCATAAAATCTGATTCTAGTGACTAAGTATAGCAAGTTGTAGACTTTGATAGTCACTCAGATGTATACTTGAGTCAATAGTAGTTTTTCATAAACACTGACACTATTTTCCGATGCACATTAGATCTCTTAATACATTGTTAAAGATTGTGAGAATCTAACTCAATTTGTTTTTATAAGTGATTTCAACAAAATAACTTTTCCAGTTTGTAAAGTTTCAAAGTTACAGCTGCATGCTTGTTTTATTCTTTTTAAGATGTAAATGTTTAAGTTGTTTGTCAGAAAAAGTTTTAAAAAGATTGAAGGTTTATTCAACCCCCACCCCCCGACCTTCACCACCTTGGGACCAACATTTCCTAAGACATTCTTTGGCTTTTTTGTTTTTTAATGAGACATCTTCAAGTTTGTTTTTATGATCTTTTAAGTCTGACATTCCTTTTGCTCCCAATACTTAACATAAATGTTAAGTCATCCAAATATTAGGTTGGTCTGACTCCTTCAGGTTCTTCCTAACCTGACTTAGGTCTGAACTCTTCACTAAGTAAAATACTGATCAACATAGATAACCAGTAATTACCTAAGTGGTCTTCAGGATGCTTCGAACTTCTTTAGAATTTATGAGTCAGTTGAGTTCCCACCCAACTGAGTACCTGTAAGTGTAAAATAATCTATTTTAATCCTGGTCTAATCTTGACTCTACAATCTTGAGGTGCATTATGTTAGTGTTAGTGTCCTAGAGACAATCCTTTGTAAGGACATAATACTAAGATGATATTCAGTTTATGGTTTAATATTATTAATGATATTAAATGTATGATTTTACACTTATCTGAATATTATGTTTGATTATTTGCATTATTCATATCTGTGTTCCCCTGAATCGATACTGTCATTGAGTGGGTGAGAACTCATATGACTCAAGTACGATTCTCAAATAGCCCCGATCAAGGATCATCAAGAATGAGATATTGATGATGCAATGGAGATTGATGTGCGATCTGCATTATACTCTATGGGAGAGTGTAGTAAGATCTCACTTACTACGAGATACTAGATATCTCATAATGGATGCACAAATACCTTAGAGGGTATTGGTATACCCATCTGAGAAACCGTTTGATGTAATTCCACATAATGTGTCTACGGGTGTCTCGATTAGTGTGAGCGATGTGATACTCCTTTAACTTGAGGTCAATACGCACGACATGTGCGGAGTGATGAACTTTGACCATGACCGACGCTTGCACCCTCCAAGGGTAGATATGGCATGGATAGGGCTCATCACAAAGTGCATGTGCGTGGTAGTTGAGCCAAGAATATGATTTATTCCTCAATGTGGATATAAGAGAGAATACTCGTCTTCTCATCATAATTGGATCTAAGACATCGGCCAATGCAAGTCGACTTGGACTTTGTGGTCAAGTGCGATGCGAGGGATCAATTAGTGATACAAGATAAAATAATTAAGTTATTTGAATAGACACTTCATAATGTTGAAGGCTTAATCGAGTATTCACGAATGAAAAGAAGATATCACAATAGCCTACATATTACAGGTGGTTGCAGATTTTCTCGCAACGTACCTCGTATATTGAGAATGTCTGATTTATTGTCTAGGGTTCAATTAAGACCGTTAGTTTAACTAATCGCTCGATATACGAGGGTCTATGGGTCATACAACTAGCAATGTCGGTTTCCGATTATAGTTGATTGATTAAGTATTATATTAGATATAATATTTAATTTATGGAGGATATAATAATAATTATATTTAGAATTAATTATCATTATCATTTAATTAAATTAGATTTAATTAAATAGGAAATCCCAATAATAATATTTGGAATATTATTATACAAGAATAATAGATATGGAAATATATTATTCGTAGGAACATATCTGGGTAAATATAATCTGTGGAGATTATATTTACGGGCTAGGCCCGATATCTTGCTTAAGAATTAAGCCAAGTTTATCCCTATAAATATGCGACTCGTGGGAATTCCAAAACACACAAGAAATATAATTTCTCCATAAAATCTCTTGTTCGAGTTTTCCTAGCAAGTTTGTATTGAGATTCAACGCTGGCACCTCGGTGCGGATCGGTGAATAACTGTTGCGTGGATACCATAGTTGAGGATTCCACGTACGAAGCGCTGTAAGATTTATTATTTAAGATATCTCATATTTTAATTATGAAATTAACTGTTCATTATTGGTGAACGATATTTCCGCTGCGCATGTTTATGTGTTTTACGTACCTCTAAAACCCAACACCTTAGGCAGTTCATCTTTTCAGAGGTTTTGAGATCTTAATCAAAACAAGCATATCCCAACAGTTCATCCTCAATCTCCAAAAAAAAAATATATATATATATATATACTATTATCCTTAAACAAAAATCCTCCAAAAAAAATTGTTATCATCTGAAGATCAACCACTTTAAAAAAAGGTCTTTGCGTCACCTTTAGGTTACGTGCATTACACAATGAAAAAAACATAAAAAAAAATTAATGTGACCTCAAGAATAACTCAAACACCTTATATAGAAAAGAAGAATGATCCCTATCAAAATTGTTGACGTGCGGTGAGAGAATCTTCTTATTGAAAGATGTTAGGATAAATTTTGTACTTATAAAGTTTTTAAGATGTTAAAACCAGGTGTAATAGGATCAACTGAGACTGTTAGTCAGCTGAAGATTAGATAGGACTATAGGACTTAGTCTAAGGGAAAACTTAATCATACCAGAAGAGTGGACTAGATCAGTATCTTGAAGAGTCGACCAGAAGAGGTATCCCAAAAGAGATACCAGACTACCCCAAACCAGGAGAGTCTAGAAGACTTATCAGTTCAGCTCAAAAGCATTGACATGATGTCATCTTCCATTTTGGTGAAATCCCAAAAGACAGAAGTCTTCTGGTATCCATTGAAGCAAAAGACAGAAAAGGTTCACCATCAAGCAGACTAGAACCAGACAAGGGTGAAGTAGAAGTCAAAATAAACAATTAAAGACCGTTGTGATTGAAACTGATTGAAGATCTGATTTGAAGAAAGTCAACATAATTCAAATTTAGAGTTCTCACCAACCAAATAAATAAATGAGTGATTGACTGACTGACTTCCAAATTATAGGTGATCTGATTGATTAGCTTTCCAACTGCTAAGTCATATTCTCCCATATAAATACAAGTGATGGGAATAGAGAACATATAAGTTATACGCACGAGAGACATCAAGTAATATCATACATACATTTTATTTCCACACTCACACACGATCGAGTTTTATTTACTCACTTAAGGAGTTTAATTGGAATTCATTACACAATTTGTTCATATTCGAAAGATCGTTGTAAGAAAGAGCCTAAAACGACCTTGTTCGAAAGCTTTGTAAACAAGGAGATGATACTTGTAAGTTTCAGTGGATAATTGATTTATGAGTGGGACACCTTTGAGAAAAAAGAGAGCGGGCGTATGATTTATATCTGAACCACTATAAAATATATATCTCTTTATTTTTTAGTCTTGCATCTAATCATTCTAACTTACATAAAAAAACTTTTGCATATTAAGAATTTTACCTTTCAAAGGATTTTATTAGAGGTCTTTATTAAAAATGTTTCCGCACACTTAGCCTGGTTTTTATAAGAACCAGAAGACTCTGACCAGAAGAAGTCTTCTGGTATCTACTACTTAGGCAAATTTTGAAATTTTGTTGTGGGACTAGGAAGTCTATTCAACCCCCCATTTCTAGACTTCCAAAAGCTCTAATGAATTACCTTGTGGGACCAACAAGTGGTATCGGAGCAGTGTGTCCTAGACCACTGCTTTTAAAAGCTTTTGGTGGTCTCCAAGGCAAATCCTACTCATAAAATCCTTTTTTTCTCTTACGTAAAAAAATTCCTTTTGCAAAAATCCTTTTATCATGTCTTCATACACAAAAAGTTCTTTAAAGAGCATAAAGCTCCCAGAGTTCACACTGGAGGACTATGACCACTGGAGTTTCATTTTGAGGAATCGCCTTGGAGCTATTCATGACGCATGCTAGAGGTAGTAGATGATGGACCAATCAAGTTCTATTGGACTCTAGTAGATGACGGGAGATCAGAAACAAGTGTAGAAGAAAGAAAAACAAGACAAAAGGTTTTGAAAAACAAAAGTTAACTGGAAAATGATGAAAGTAAACCTCACAATTTGAATCAAGTTGCAAGAACAGAGATAATCAATACTCTAGATAAAAAGGTTATTGAAAAGATAAGGACCTGCACCACAACCAAAGAGATGTGGAACAAGCTTGCTCTGCTTTGTGAGGGACCTGTGCAGATCATGGAGAATAAAGTGCAAGTTATTCTCCACTCCTTCAATACTTTTAAAATAAAACTAGATGAGACCATAGACCAGTTGGATATGCGTCTCACAAACATTCTGAACAAGGCTAGTTCTTTGGGAAAGAATTACACAGAGAATGAGATCAACAACAAAATTCGTAGATCTCTCACAAGGAGATGAAGAATTAAGGTCACAATTATCAATGACAACAAGGATCTTAATTCTTTGGATCACCACCTCTTACTATCAGATTTGAAAGCATATGAATTTGACTTACAAGAAGAAGATCAAGAGGATGAAACCACTTCTGCATCTGGACAAAAAGGAGTTGCATTCTCTTCCACCATTGTTGGGCGTAGAGTCCAACATCACCCAGCCAAGTCGGGCATGATAAAGGCCCGATGCGCTAAGTCCGGTGGAGGCATTCCTAGTGCAAGACACTTGTTGGCTATGAGGGCTGGCAGATGCTTGGGGCATTGTTGGGTGCGGAGTCCAGCATCTCCCAGCCAAGTCGGACGTGATAAAGGCCCGGTGTACCAAGTCCGGTGGAGGCATTCAGCCCGTGGCGCCTGCAACTAGATATGGGTTAAAGGAAATAAAGTAGCACCTCACTACAAGTTCGGACTTTTAGTCTAGTGGCAAGCGTTTGATCCTACAACCATCAAGAATGAAAGTAAATAACTTGTAGCTGATGACATGAGCCTGAAGGAATAAGTAACTCTTCTGACCAGAAAACTAGAGAAGTTGAGTTCAAAGTATGGAAAGTACAAGAAACATTGGAAGCATACTTCTAGAGACAAGTGTTGGATCGCGCCGGTGAAGGCGGTCCGTCCCCATGATCGTTTTCGGATAACAAACATATACAAAGAAAAATAAAACCTAAACATGCATCTAAAGAAAAGTTTAGATTCATTGCCCTTAACAATCGAGGCATTGATTCCATTATAGATCTTCTAGTCTGTCTCCCAACCTCGTTCGAACACCGAGTGGACAGTGAGCAATTGAATATGGAGAAAGTACCTCCTGTTATGTCTCCTCAAAACCCTATTTCATGTACTGTTGTTGCTCGTGGTGCTAAGGTTTTTAGACGAGTTCAAGGTCCCTTTATATATACTCTTTAGGTTTCATGGACCAGACTAGGGATCCATTAGAAGGTATAGGGTTTGGGCTCCTTACGAGCCCAAATAATCTTATGTTCAGCCCAGAACATAATTTGGCCCAATAACATTAATTCATCCTACTGGAGAATTAATGTTGCACTCTTGTCCTATCTCGAACCGAATTAGGGCTTTTATTAGACTTTGTAATTCCCCGTATTAAAAATATCGCGCGTCCATTAATTATTAAAGCTTCTGACTGCTTTAATTAATTAGTGTCTATTATTCCTTGAGTAGTACTACTCAACCTTGTTGTCGAATGGATTAAATCCACCTACAGGGTTTAATACAACAATCATTTATGAGTTTCCTTAAGAGGACGTCATCAATCTGGATAACCAGGACACGGTGCCCCAATGCCAATAAATAAACATCATGCAAGCGATGCCACTACCCAAAATACGAAGTGTGTTGAATCTAACAAGATTCTCACCTATGGTAAATTAAAGTAGTGAACAAGCGTCCCACACATCTAAATATCACATTTAGGGTTGAGAATTTTAAGAGCCACCAAGATATCTAGTTCTTTATGACAGTCAGAATAGAAGAACATGTCTTATCTGTGATCCATTCAATATGACACAGCGCACTAGTATTAACTAATGGCCAAGACAAGTCACCAACAAGTTCATACTACAACTTAAATCAACAGTTATGTCCAGAACTTTCTCAGTTGTGAATACTGTTTTTATCTTATAAGGAACTGATAATGTGATCTTCTGTGTGACTATAAATCCACCACATCATCTACAATATAAGATAAATAGACATACAAACAATCACTAAGAATGCAATAATGTGAAAAACCATTTATTTCAGATAATAAAGAAATCAAATATACATCCATAAAAGCCCAACAAAATTTTGTTTTACAGTATACACCAACAACAAGACGAGTTACCACAAGTTATCTGACAAGGATAGAAAGTCTGGAGACACTAAGGAGAATAGGTACAACTCACCAGACAGGAGGAGAGAACCTAGTCCCAGGACAAGAGACTTCAGTCCAAGGAGGAGAGATTCCAGTCCCAGAACTGGAGATAACTAATGTTACACATGCAATAAGACTGGACACTACAGCTATGACTGCCCCCAGCTGACCCTAAGAGAGAGAGAGAGTGAGAGAGATAGAGAGAGAGGAGAAGAGACTCAAAAGAGATAGGAGACTTGCAGACATTAGAGCTCTTATGGCAGAAGCAGAAGAGGAGGATACTTCTTCAACCAGTTCATCCTCTTCTGACTTTGGTTCTGGTGGAGATCTCTGTCTCATAGCAGATATTACTTAGGTAATTTCACCTTCTAGTCCCTCTTCTCATTCTTCTTCATCTTAGTCTTCTCTCAGTTCAAAGGAGTCTGATATGTAGACAAAGCTATTAGATCTCTAATGTTTTGTGCAAGTTTGTCAAGAACTTGAAAAAGAGAACTTAAAGTTAAAGGCAGAAGTACAAAGACTATCTAATGTTCAAAATAATCCAGTGGACATGTCTTCTAATTTTGTTCAAAAACTTACTGAGTCTGCTGACCTTAGTGCAAAGTGTATTGAGCAAGTTTAGTTGATAAAAACTGATTGAGGAGAACCTTTTAATAGACAATGAGTACAAACAGCTAGAAGTTAAGTTCAATGAACTCATCAATAAAAACAAACTTGCACTAGAAAGAGAGGACATGCTAAAGTTGAGAGTGGAGCAACTGACTAGTGCAAACAATGTTGTGTTAGATATAGTTTTCTGATGTCAACATGTGCATGATAGAAGTGGAGTTTGTTATACCCAACCTCAATTCTCTCAAGGTAGGGGTAGAGGCCAATCTGTAAATTTTGTTCAAGGAGGAATATGGTTTGTTGAACAGACCAGACCAGATGGGCCGGGAGGTACAAAACCTCAAAAACCCAGATGACGGAATTGGAAACCTCGGCAAGGTTATGCTCATCAGAAGAGACCTAAGACTTACCAACAAAACCAGAAGAGGGCCTACATGTTTTCTATTTCTGTTAGACCAGAGGAACCAGTGGTTTATGATACTAGAGATGGTTCTAGCGGAACATAGCTCTTTAAACAAACTTCAAGACTATGTCTCTTAGGCAATTTGTTTCCAATGCTAGGCTAGAAACAAGATACACAAGACCTAACAGAAGGAATGGTCATGCGAAAAGACCAGCTATCCAGTCTGTGCATGTCAGAGGATATGTGTTAGTTGATATATATGGAAGAAAGATAAGAACGCCTGATCCCAAAAGGGGTGATCTATTCTTATGGCTTCCTAAAGGTTGTGCTAACATAACAGGACCCAATAACAGAATGTACCTGAAAACTGATGTGCTTGCAGGTAGACACAAGCCAACTGGAGAAAGGACAATCAAAGAATATTGTTTTGTATATATTTTTTTATCGGTAAATGTTAGTTGTTAGTAGTTAGATTAGTTCACCAAGTCTCCATACACTCCCAAAAATCTCCAAGTCTACCTTATAACTCTCATAATTCGTTCCCAAAGGGAACCGAACCCGGGTCACTCACTAGAGTGAGGAACCCGGTGGCCAGGTGGGCTAAGCCACCTGGTTAATGTTGTTTTGTATATTGATAATAGATGTTCCAAGCACATAACATTTTAGAAAGAACATCTCCAGAACTTCAAGCAACTCAATGGGCCAACATTTATCTTACAAATTTCAATAGCTGCCGTAGGAACACATGTCTTGTGGTCTAGAGTTCTGCAGAAAACAATTGGCTTTGGTACAAGAGGATGAGCCATTTGAACTTCAAGACTCTCAACAAGGTGACCAGAAAATCTTTAATCAAAGGACTTCTCAATGAGGTTTTCAAGAAGCAACAGACTTGTGACTCATGCCAGAAAGGAAAACAGTCCAAAACATCTTTCAAGGATGTCCAGAGCACTGCAACAACTAGAGTACTTCAGTTGTTGCACATGGATCTTTTTGGTCATGTGTCTCCACTTAGTTTTAGTGGAAGGAAATACACCTTAGTGATAGTAGATGACTTTTCAAGATACACTTGGGTAGTTTTCTTGTTTAAGAAAAATAAAACTATCACTAAATTCTTTGAGTTATTCAAGCAGATCCAGAATGAGCAGAATCTAAAAATTGTTAGGATTAGAAGTGACAAATAGACAAAATTCCTAAATTCACACATAGCAAAGTACTGCAAAGATCAAGGTATTTTCCATTAGACCTCAACCGCCAGAACAACACAGCAGAATGGATTGGCAGAAAGGAGAAACAAAACACTCAAGGAAGTAACTAGGACTATGTTGGCAGAATACAATACTCCGTAGAGATTTTGGGCAGAAGCCATCAACACGGCTTGCTTCAACCAGAACAAAAGCCTTATAGTCAAGAGGCATGGAAAAACACCTTCTGAGGTTTGGAAAGTTAAAGCCCTTTTGGTCTCTTTCTTTCATATTTTTTTTATACAACTGTTTCATCCATGACAATGGGAAGTCAAAGTTAAAAACTTTTGATGCTAAAGTGGCAGATGGAATATTTTTTGGATATTCTAGCACCATCAAGACATTTAGAGTATTTAACAAGAATTCTCTTTGTGTGGAAGAAACACCTAATTTTATTTTTTATGAATCTATTGTTGAGTGCAAGGAAAATGATAAAACCAAGACACCAAACAAGGAGTTTGAGCAGATGAGTCAAGGAAATCAGAAATGAACTAAGATGGTTAAGGTTTATCCTCCAGTTATTGACACAAATTCATATTATGTGGGAGACAAGTCTTCTGGTTCTCAGAACCAACATATTTCTCAAGGAGCAGAACCAGAAAAGGTTGGAACTCCAGTAGGGAAAGCTCCACTGATGATGATAACAATCATCAAGAAATATCAGTAGATGATCAATCAGCTCAATTCAAGCTTAGGACTAATCTCAAGAATATTCTCAAGAGTAAGAAGAAACTAGTTGATCACCCCAGAGAGTTGATTATAGAAGATCCAACCAGAGGAGTTCAGACTAGGCAGAAGCTGAACTTAGCAACTTTATTCAAGATGAGTTAAACCAATTTACTAGACAAGATGTTTGGGAGCTGGTAGACAGACCAGGACATAAAAAAGTAATAGGAACTAAGTGGTTTTCAAGAATAAGAAGAATGAGAATGATGTCATAACTAGGAACAAAGCAATGCTAGTAGCACAAGGGTACTCTCAGTCTGAATGAATAGATTATGATGAGACTTTTGCCCTTATTGCCAGACTAGAAGCTATTAGATTGTTCTTAACTCATGCAACCCACATGAGGTTCAAAGTATACTAGATGGATGTGAAATTTTCCTTTCTCAATGAGGTTCTCATTGAAGAAGTGTATGTGGAACAACCTCCTGGTTTTGAACAAGGTGAAAAAGTATATAAGCTTATGAAGGCTCTTTATGGGCTTAAGTAGACTCCTAGAGCTTGGTATGATATTTTATCCTAGTTTCTTCTGGAGAATGGTTTTAGCAAGGGTAAGATTGATAGGACCTTGTTTAGAAAGAAGAAAATATGACATCCTTCTAGTCCAAATATATGTTGATTGCATCATATTCTGATCTCTTAAAAAGAAGTTATGTGAGAAATTTGGTAATCTGATGCAAAGTAAATTTGAGATGTCCATGATGGGAAAGATGAATTATTTCCTGTGTTTACAAGCTAAACAGTCAGATAAGGGTATATTCATCAATCAAGCTAAATACACAAAAAACATGTTAGAGAAATTTGGAATGAGAACAAACAAGGCAGCTAAGATTCCCATGATGACAAATTTCAATATGGACCCAGATGAGTCTGGTGAGAGTGTGGATCAGACAAAATACAGAGCACTTATTGGGTCACTCTTGTACCTCACTGCCACAGACTAGATATTACTTTTGCAGTTGGGGTATGTGCAAGGTTTCAAGCTAATCCTAAGAAGAGTCATCTGGAAGTAGCTAAGAAGATTTTGAAATATCTTAAGGGAACAATTAACCTTGGTTTATGGTATCCAACAAATGACAATTTTGCGCTTAGTAGTTATTCAGATTATGGATGATGTAGAATAGATAGGAAATCAACTAGTGGAACATGTCAGTTTATTGGGAGTAAGTTGGTTTCGTGGTTATCTAAGAAGCAGACTTCGGTAGCCACCTCAACCACAGTAGCAAAATACATGGCAGCTGGTAGTTATTGTTCTCAACTTCTTTGGACCAGTCAACAACTTAGAGACTACCAGATTACCTCTAAGGATATTCCAATATTTTGTGATAGTAATAATGCCATAGCAATAACCCATAACTAAGTTCTCCATACAGATGCAAGCATGTTGATATTAGGCATCACTTTATTAGGAATCATGTGGGAAAAAAAAAAGATATCAGAATGGAGAAAATTCCTACAGAAAGGCAGAGGGCAAACATATTAACAAAGCCTCTGGCAGAAACCAGATTAAGAGAATTGTCAGTTGAGCTTGGGTTTTAGATCCAGAGGGATATTCAGTTTTGGGGGAACATAAGAGATGTATCCTAAACTGATCTAGTTTATTTCATTTTCTATTATATATATATATATACCACTCACATTGCAGATTAGATATAACACCAGCTTCATTGGGGACCAACTGTGTGACCAGATTAACATAGTGATATAAAGTAGAAGAGACTATTGAGTACTTAGTTTAGAAATACAAAAAGACATACCAACAGACCAGATGACGGGTCAAAATAGAAAACTTCTTGACCAGACAACTTTATCTGACCAGACTACTCTGAGGTATCAGTTGATTATGATATCAATTGACTGGTGGTCCAGAACACTTCTACTCTTCTTATAAAAGATTTATTAAAACTTATCTTTTCAAAATGTCGGTTATTGAAATACACTTTTCAAATTAGTAAATACACCGGAAATGTTTCAACTTCTGAGTGTATTTAAAACTGAAGAGTTAGTGGGCTTTAATATCCTTTTGCTTTTCTCGACTCCCACCCACTTTCCTATTTTCGTGTTTCAATGAGTGCACGACGCACATGATTTAAATCCATAATTACGCCAATTAAATCATGGTCGTTGGATTTAAATTAACTGTGTAATATAAAAATTAAATCAATAAATTTGATTTGACTTAAATCACGTCTCTATTATCCCCGATTTTCATGATTTAAACTTCTCAACTTTTTTTTCAGTATTTAAACTTCTTCTTCTTCACATCACCAATTTATTACACTTATTCTCTCTGCAACTTTCTTCAAAAAATCCTATTTTCACACTTCTCGCTAGAAATTTTGCAGAAATGGAACCCTAATGCCACTTTTTATGCTAAAGACGTAAGACGTGCGATCTGAGATGGTGGTTGATTTCTACACCACCAGAAAAAAATGAAGCTTTGGAGATTCTTGAGCTTTTTCGAAACTCTAGAGTCGAAGATCTCATCTCTACGTTACCCAAGGATTGGAGGATGTTGGATCCTTATGTGGCCCAGTTTTTTGTTAGGGCTCACATCTCGGACATGGAAATCACTTCGAAGCTCACCAAAGATGAGACTGTTCTTACTTGGGAGGACATGAGCAATATTTTTGGCAAATTACCCATGAAGGAAGTAAACCCAGAGACCTACAAGGAAGATCTTCACTTGGAGTCATTCAAGATCTTTGCCAAATATTCTTGTAAGGATAGTAATATAGAGTTGAAGAGGTCTTATCTTCGAAGAAAGTACATAACACTTTTCAACATTGTTATAAAGGTCTTTATGTGTGAGACTCACAACACTGACTCCATCTTCAAGAGCAGACTATGCATTATGAGGCAATTTATGATGGAGTCAAATGCAACTGGGTAGAATTCTTCTGGAGAGTTTTGTAGAAGAATTGTGATAAGATTGTGAAGATTGATAGTGATGAGCACGAAGGAGAGTTGCAATATCATCTGAAGGCGAAAATCTCTATGTGCACAAAAATCACCATTATCTTGGATGTCCTTTTCTCTAAGGACTAAGGAGAACTGGGATAGGGATGGGATGAATAATTTTCCTAGTTCGAAGATCATGATAGGCAATGATGGGCCTGTGAGTGGTAATGCAAATTTCAGATGATGAGAATCCCCCCATCCAGGCATAACCAGTCTTGGTAGTGTCTTCTGCCAAGAAGGTCGAAAAGAAGAAAAAGAAAGGAGTAGAGTCGTTTGCCCAGAGACACCTCACATTTTCTTCTGATGAGACAAATGAGGTTGCTCTAGATAAGGGAAAGAAGAAGGCGGAGCAACCCAAGAAGGTTGAGAAGAAGTAGAAAAAGGCTGACAAAAAGAAGAAGAGCCCAATTGATGATGTTAAGAAGGCTGAAAAGAAGAAAAGGCTAACTGATGCCTAGAAGAAGACACTTCTTGTGGATGAACCCTGCCCAGAACCAGTCGAGGTGGAGGATGAAGATGTGGACAAGTCTCTCCAGAAGAGACCAAGAAAGGGAAGAGCGCATGTAATGCAATCTTCTGAGGAGACTTCTTTCTTGGACTTAAGCTCGGAAGAAGCTGACTTTGAGCCTAATACTTGGTCAAGCCAGATGTTATAGTGGATAGTGCTGGATAAGAGCAGTCAACCAGGGAGGTGCAAGTTGACGTTATTACACCGAAAGCAGAAGCTCCACAACAACACACACCAGAACATATTCTATGTTGGTCCCATTAGTAACAGTAGAGAAGTAATAAGAAGTCTAGAAGGGGGGTTGAATAGACTTCTCATACTTAAACACAATTTTTGGCTCTTTTTGAAAACTCCAGACTCGTCTGGTGAACAGTTTGCGGAAGCTAATATAATTGACCTTTGATTAGAAAACCTTTTAATGCCTTAAAGAGAAGAAGCAATAACTAAAATAAAGCAGTAAATAACACCAGATGTATAGTGGTTCGGATATCAAATCCTACGTCAACTCTCCCTTATACAAGGGGCCTTTCCTTCTTACTCTCCTTCTTACTAACTCACTGGAATTGACAAGTACCAGCTCCTTGTTAACACTTAGATCTAATTCGATCTAATTTTTCAACTCAACAACCTTATCTAATAGATTAACAGGTTAATAGTTGTTTATCCAACTAATCTCCTTAAAGAGTAGATTTGTGTGAAAGCTATAGAGTACTGGAATGCTTAAATCTTATCAAAGCTTGAAAGTGTTCTTCGCACGTGTATCTCTTATTTCCAGTAGCTCTCTATTTATAGGGTGGATTAGGGTTTAGCTGTTGGAGAGCTAATCTAATCAGATCCCTATAAATGGAAGTTTCAATCAATCAATTTCCCTAATTGATTGATTGGGTTGGTGGGATCCTTTGGATTGATTCTTTATATGATTTTCCAATCTTGATCTTCTGACTGCATTAATGACACCAACAGTAAAGAACTTCCTTGGTCAACATCTGGTCAGTTCAAAGTGGTAAGACCAGATACCAGATGACACAAAGATCCTTTGGTCCAGACCAGAATAGTGAAATAAAGAGTTCCTCAGATTCAAGAGATGATTCTAAGGCTTTTCTTATTTCACCAGACTCATCTGGTTCGGGGGAATGTCTTCTGCCTCTGCTCTGGTCCTCTTCTGGTAAGGTCTTCTGGTCGACTCCTCTGGTCTGGCAGTTCCCCTTAGACTAAGTCCTATTCTACATCATCATCTGGCTAACAGGTCCAGATGGTCCTATTACATCTTCTAGTTTGTTTTAACCTCTTCAAAACTAACAATATTTATCCTAACATTCCAGCTGATGTTGACTCAACTGAGGTACACTATAATATTCTTGCTTCCTCCCCCAAAGAAAAATATTCCTCTTCTATACATACAGTTTTCTCTACCCCTCCTAATCAATCAGAACCCTCTTCCTCCAAGATACCATATGTTCCAAAATAGATACCTCAAAATACCTCTTCTATCATACCTACAACAACCCCTATTATTATCACACCTACTCCTACACCTATAGAATCCTCAACATGTACTATCTTAGGATTCCATGGGACTGACCCAAATCCTTTTAGGCACAACTGCAATGATGGAGGTAGCCAAGATGCACCTCTGGAGCAAATAGCCCAAACACTTTCTTCCCAACCCTTCTCTTCCTTACAAAAACCCCTAAATACTCTCTTTATATTTGCAAATCCTTTGATGGGAGTTATTTAGATGAGCATGAGTGAGATGGCTTAACTATGGCTCAAGGAACACTTTTCTATTTTGCTCGACCACATCCAATTACTTGCTAATTTAACGGATGGAGTGGTCTGGAGCAGAGCCAGAGAAGGAGATTTCGATGATCTACTACTCTTCGTAGAAGAGATGAGCACCTATGAGTTTTCCCAGTGGGAGTTGGCAATCAAGAAGAAACTCAATCTTCAATATCCTTATGGGTTACTTACACCAGAAGCGGCCAAAGTTGTTGTGAAGGCCCTTCTGCTCCAACAAGGAGTTATGTTTGATGGAGCTGGCCAAAAGTTAACATTTGGTCCATAATTTACTTTCCCAGAGGAGCTTTACTCAGAAGATGAGGATTTTAATGTCACTCCCGGCATAATGAATAAGATATGTTTATTCTTTGATGCCCACGTCAATATCATTGGGAACTTCTTCAAGTCGGTGCAACATCTAGGTCCTGCTCTTATTGAAGAGAAGATACAAGAAGAGAGGAATAAACTCACTGTGCAGATCAAGGATGTGTTTTATGATGCTAAGACGAATTTCAAGAAAGAAGGAAGGCATTTGCGAATTGAGGTGATACAAAGCCAGAAAGAGTTGTAAGCACGTGTGGAAGATTAATTGAGGCCCATGTCTATTCTAAAGACTCAGATGACAAATCACTTCTTGGAAGTGATGGATATCAAGATGGAGCTGAGGAATTTGGTAGACAAGCAAGTTGATCTTGTAGCTGAGGCAAATGCTTATATTGAAGAGGTTAAGAAGCTGAAGGAGATGTACACTGCCACCTCCACATAGTTGCCCGCGATTGTAAAACACATAGTAAAGCCCCTTATTTATGAAGTTAAAAAGGGGGGAGAGTTGGCCAGTACTGAAATTGCAACCAACTCTGAAGTGGCCAGAGTAGACATCACCAATAGGTTGGATTTGATTAAGAACAACATGGCTTAGGCTCACGTTTAATCTAAATAGAAAGAAGGAGTCGAAATCCTTAGCTATAGCTAAAAGGCTGACAAAAATAAGAAAATGAATCAAAACTAGAGCCATCAGCCAAGAAGCATAAACTAGCCCCAAGTTTTCTGGAGTAGATTGTTGAGGAAAGAAAGAAAGCAAAAGGAAAGGAGACTCCAGGAGAGATTTTGGATGAGCAACATAGGAGAAATATGATCTGAAGTAGATCAAGAAGTAGAAGGGAGCAAGAAGTAGTAGAAGAAAGGAAAAGATCGAAATCGATGAACACTTTGTGCTTCCTTATAGGACATAAGGGTCTTTTGATCATATTGTACCTCTCAATCTGGTGGAGCAATGGAGAGACTGCAAGACCAGATTCTTTATTATCTTCTACATCCAGAGTCCACCTCTACAAGATGAAGAAGTGTTGAACAAGATATTTCATGAGTAGATGCAAACATATCACAAGGAGCTCTATGGTATTTTGATGACATCTACCTATGAGTTTAATCTAGAGGTGATTGCACCAGTCTTTCAGTATCTGCTCCCATCTATGAAAGATGGCCAAATTGACTGGGTAGAACTGAAGAAACTCTTCTTGACCAAAGTTATGGATGGAGCAAACCCCCAGAACCAAGAAGAGATTAAAGCTATTCAAGATAAATTTTCACGATCAGAATGTACAACCTGTACAACCACAACTCTGTAAGTCGCCTAGGATTAGTAATCCAACTACTAGGTATTATGGGTTCCTCGTAGAGGACTATGATGACGTGGAGATCCCGGATAAAGACGAACCTAGAACTTATACTGAAGCAACATTAGATGTTGACTCAGAGAAGTGGCATGAAGTCATGAAATCCAAGATGGACTCGATGTACACCAATTAAGTCTAGGACTTAATTGAGTTGCCAGAAAGGGGTTAGACCCATAGGTTGCAAGTGAGTTCAAGCGTAAGATCGATGCAAATGGCAAAGTACAAACCTATAGAGATAGGTTGGAGGCAAAAGGTTATAGTCGACACGAGGTATTGACTATGATGAGACTTTCTTGCCCGTTGCTGAAATCAAGTCCATTTGAATTTTACTTGCGATAGCAGCACATCACGCTTATGAGTTTTGGTAGATGGATGTTAAAACAGCTTTCCTCAATGGTAACATTGATAAGAAAGTGTTTGTGACTCAACCAGAGGGTTTTATATCTAAGCCAAAGTCTAATCTTGTGTGCAAGCTTAAACGATCCATCTATGGATTGAAGCAAGCTTATAGGAGTTGGAATATCCAATTTGATGAAGCTGTCAAATACTTTGACTTCATCTGAAATTCGAAAGATCCTTGCTCATTGTGAACACAGCGGGAAGAGTATTGTCTTTATAGTCGTATATGTCGATGACATATTAATTATAGGAAATAGCATCCCGCTAATGCAGACCGTGAAAGATTGGTTATCAAAGACCTTCATGATGAAGGATATTGGTGAAGCATGCTACATCTTAGGGATCAAGATCCATAGGGATAGATCCAAGAAGATGGTAGGGCTGTCACAATCCACCTACGTAGATAAGGTGTTGAAGCGTTTTGCGATAGAGAACTCTAAGAGAGGATCTTTACCGGCAAAGCATGGGATAAAACTGTCGAAGAAGGATTGTCCTTCTAGTGAAGTTGATGTCGAGCACATGAAGGACGTTCCATATACATCTGCAATTGGATTCCATCATGTACGCCATTACTTGCACGAGGCCAGATGTGGCCTAAGCTGTCAACATCACTGGTACATACCAGCAGAATCCATGTGAGTCTCACTGGATTGCTGTCAAGAATGTTATGAAGTACCTCAGGCGTACTAAAGAACATGTTCTTGTCTACGGTAGGCAGTCAGAGCTAGTCGTTACGAGCTATGCTGATGCGAATTTCCAGTCAGACTGTGAAGATTACAAATCACAGTCAAATTATATTTTCAATCTCAAAGATGAGGCGGTAAGTTGGAATAGTTCCAAGTAAGATCTGACCAAAGATTCAACAACCGAAGCTAAGTACATTGTTGTATCAGAAGTCTTTGAGGCTTTCTGGATTTTAAGGTTCTTGAGAGAACTAGGGGTAGTTCCGAGTGCCAGTTGTCAAATAGAGTTGTATTGTGACAACATTGGTGTGATTGCATGAGCAAAGGAACCAAGATCTGATAACAAAAATAAGCACGTATCGAGGCGTTATTATTTGATCCGAGAGATTATATCGATAGGAGAAATGGAATTAAAACATTTCTCATAAAGGATAATCTTGCAAATCATTTTCACTGTTCATGTACACACTAGACATTTGATGGTCTAGGGGTTAGACATGTAAGTGATTGGCTCTAGTCCACGTGGGAGATTGTTAGTGTTAGTGTCCTGGAGACAATCCATCGAAAGGACATAATACTAAGATAATATTCAGATTTGGTTTAATATTATTATTGGTTTAATATTAAATGTATGTCGTTACACTTATCTGAATATGATGTTTGATTGTTTGCATATATTCTTATTTGTGTTCCCATGAATCACTACTGTCATTGAGTGAGTGAGAACTCAGATGACTTAAGTATGATTCTCAAATAGCCCCGATCAAGGATCATCAAGAATGGGATATTGATGATATAATTGAGACTGGTGTGCGATCTGCATCATACTCTTAGAGAGTATAGTAAGATCTCACTTACTACGAGATATCGGGTATCTCATGATGGATGCACAGATACCTTAGAGGGTATTGGTATACCCATCAGAGAAACCATTTGATGTAATTCCACATAATGTGCCTACGAGTATCTCGGTTAGTGAGAGCGGTGTGATACTCCTCTAACTTGAGATCAATACGCACGACATGTATCAGAGTGATGAACTTTGACCATGAGCGACGCTTGCACCCTTCCACGGGTAGATATGGCATGGATTGGATTCATCATGAAATGCATGTGCGAGGTAGTTGAGCCAAGAATAGGATTCATTCTCCAATGTGGATATAGAGAGAATACTCGTCTTCTCATCATAATTGGATCTAAGTCGTCGGCCGATGCACATCAGCTTAGATTTTGTGACTAAGTGTGATATACTTGATCAATTAGTGATTGGAGATAATATGATTAATTTATTTGAATAGACACTTCATCATGTTCAAAACTTAATCGAGTATTCGTGAATGAAAGAAAGATATCACAATAGCCTACATTAGTACAGGTAGTTGCAGATTTCCTCGCAACGTACCTCGTATATTGAGAATGTCTGATTTATTGTCTAGGGTTCAATTAAGACCGTTAGTTTGACTAATCGCTCGATATACGAGGGCCTATGGGTCACACAACAAGTAATGACAATTTACCAATTATAGTTGGTTGATTAAATATTGTATTTGATATAATATTTAATTTATGGGGAATATAATAATAATTATATTTGGAATTAATTATTATTATTATTTAATTAAATTAGATTTAATTAAATATGATATCTCAATAATAATATTTGGAATATTATTATACAAGAATAATAGATATGGTCAAAATATTATTCGTAGGAACATATCTAGGGAAATATAATCCGTAGAGATTATATTACGAGCTAGGCCCGGTATCTTGCTTAAGAATTAAGCTAAGTTAATCCCTATAAATATGTGTTATATGGGAATTTTGAAAATACACAAGAAATATAATTTCTCCATAAAATCTCTAGTCGGAATTTTCCTAACAAATTAGTCTTGAGATTCAACGCTGGCATATCAATGCGGGTTGGTACAAAGCCGTTACATGGATACCATAGTTGAAGATTCCGCGTACAAATCGCTATAAGGATTTATATGTTATTATTTATCCTTTTGTTTCTATGATTATATAATCTTGTGCAGATTCGTTGTTGGTGAATCGTTTGCTCCTGCTGCGCTGAACATGGTGTTCGTACCTCTAAAACCCAACAGTGGTATCAGAGCATCAGACTTTAATTACTGGTTGTGTAACTTATTTGTGAATTATTGTAGTATATTGTGTGTAATCAATTATTTTTGCCCACAAATAATGATAGTTTTGGTTTTTGAAATCAATTTACTGTCTTGAACTTGTGTACAAAGTTGGTACTCTCTTTGAAAATAAGTTCTGGTCTATATTTTATTGATAAAATTGGATTTTATTAAAAAATAAAAAAAACAAAAGGAGGAGCATTGGGGGCGTAGATTTGGATTGCAGTTTCTGGAAATGCCCATCACGTTTTGTTCGTCCTTGTTTTCTCACGCAGTCGGCGAATCTGTTGTGAGGAATACGGAGCTCGCTTGGCAAAAATTGATATTGTCCCGTGTCAATTGAAGCCGTCGTCGGAGATGAGGAACGCTAGGCGTCCCTTAGATCGATGTTAAACGGACACGCTGCTTTGGTCTTGCGGCCAATAGGCGGTGTGGAGCGACGACTGCCGTTTTCGTCGACCACCTTCTTCTTCTCCATCGCAAGGGAACGACAGAGATGGGCGGCCTTGCATCGACTCCGGGTTGGTGGCTTTGAGCTGCCATGAGGAACCTAGCCATAACGAGTCAAGAAGTTTTCAGCTGCGTGGCCATAAGCAAACCGCCTAATCGCCGTGAACCGCCAATGCCAAAATTAGCCGACGAAGGCAGCGGCGATCCGTTAATAATGGGGAAATTTTTGCTCCTCTTGTACTGGTTGTTTGGTCGATTTTGACCAGGGGCCTAGGTTGAGAATTTGATTCTCCCCAGGCCCTTCCATGCAATTAACGGAATAATTGCAAATCAGCCCCTGCAATTTTTCTTTTAAAAAAAATATTAGAAAAGACTTAAGGCCATATTTGGCTTATGTGAATTTCAGAAATTTTGAAAAATCAAATAATGAATTGTTTATATAAATTTTGGAAATTAAAATAAAACTCTATTTGTTTAACGAATTTTTTAAATTCTAATATTAAAATAAAGGGGTTGTTTGGTTGGACCAAAATTTGAAGATTTGATAAAAAATTAATATTTTGGGCAAAATAATTTTGAAAATGACTTTAGAAATTGACCGAGAACTTGGAGTTCGTTAGTATTTCTAATTTTAGCAATATTTTACCTACATATAATTATTGTTAAGCACGTTTATTTGATTTACGTGTTATTAGATATTTTGCATATTTACTTGATTTATGTGCTAAATATTTAATATATGTTTTATTTATGCAAATTTATTTTTTGAAATAAAGCATGAGAACTTGATTAGTTGCTCCCCACTTGTATAACTGCTTATGTGAATCGATATTACATTATTAGTTATATAGCCCGCATTAAGTTGTTTGGGTAGACGACACCCAATATTTGTTGGACCGTATTATATGTTTAGGTGGATGGCGCCCTATATATGTTTGTTCGCACATGTCATGTTTGGGTAGACGGCGCCCAATAATTGCTCAAATATGACGTAGTTATCATGTTAGATCTCGTTTAAGCAAATTAATACCCCGCCTTTAAAATGATCATCACTAAAATATGGTTTTTCATTAAATTGAGTGATGTCTTCCATTAAAATTAAAAGTAAACCGGAGGTTTTGTTCCATTGAGTATTTAAGGCCCAAGTCTTTTGCTCGGATCTACATCTAACAGGATTTCTATAGGGACATGTTTGTCGCCACTTAATGGTTGTAAATTAACTCAATTCTGTTTCACCAGCTCAAGCAGGGAAACGAGAATTAGGTGACATCCGATTGAACTAGGTTCAATCAACTAGGATTGCGTGAGGCAATTGGTTTAGAGACCTACTAGTTCTGTTGTTGCAATGTTCAGCCCAAGCAGTCATTGTAATAGTAGAAATGTGGATCCTAGTCCATTAAAATTTATATTAGATATAAATTCGTACTCTTCCGATGAGGTCGTTGAGTATGTGAAAATAATGGAGACAAAATAAATTAAAAGACCATGTTTATTTTGAAATTGCTGAATACTGATCATATGAATTATGTGTTTAATTCCCGTTTTAGTTTATTTCTCTACAATTGTTGAAAAGAATAACTTTTCATTGAGAAATGTTCTGGAAACGAACAAATTGGCTGAGCCAAATTTTCTGGACTAGCACTGAAACGTGCGTTTGGTGCTAAGGCAAGAAGAGATTGAGTATGTGTTAGACACGACAATCCCTTTACCCCTGAGGCTGGTTCAGTTGAGGCTGCAGCGTTTGACGTTACAGCTCAAAAGAAGCATTAAGATGATGCTTCCCAGACTCTATGTTATGACTGTTCCGCATAACTCCCAAATTGCAAGGCAACATGAGAAAATGGATCCCTTAAGCATCTGAAAGGATCTCTTTAATTCTAGATCTCGTTTGAGATTTATGAAGTGATGAGAGATCTGTTCAGATGTCGATTAGTGAAAGGAGGGAAGATTTCACCTCATGTGCTATCCTCAAGTCGCTCCCTGATTCGTATTCTAGTTTCGTAGTAAATTTAATATGAAGAAGACGGAAGCGACAATGCCGGAGCCTCATAACATGCCTAAGACTTTTGAGTCTTCCACTGCTAAGGAAAAGCCGGTGATCATGGTGAGTGCATCTACTTCTTCTGACCAGAAAGGCGAGAAGAAGCGAAGGAGTAAGGCTAAGAGGGATCCAAGCCCAACTTCCTGAAGGTGAAAGATAGAGTTCAAAAGTAAGAGCGGGTTGATAAGGATGTGTGCCCCACTGCAATAGAAAGGGGCATTGGAAGGACTGTAAGGTTCTAGCAATCGAGAAGAAAACACAAGGCGTTTTAGCTGCTAGAACAAGTATGGTTGTTATTAAGATAAACATGTTCACTAATAGTTCAAAATGCTAGACATTTGTTGAGTTATTGACATGATGTTCTTAATATACAAAGTAGGATGACTCAAGCTTAGTAATCATGAAAACCCGACTTACTTGTGGCATTGTAGATTTGGTCATACAAACGAGAAAAGAATCACAAGGTTAAGAAAGTTGGACTACTTAACCCCATTAGACCTAGAGTCTTATGGTGATTGCAAATCTTTTCTCATGGGTAAGATGATCAACAAACCCTTTTTTGGGAACGGGGTATGTGCCAAAGAAGTTTTAGAGTTGGTTCACAGCGATGTTTGTGGACCATTGCCCACTCTAGCTAGGGGCAGCTTCGGCTACTTCATCACCTTAACTGACGATTACTCTAGATTCGGATATGTGTATCTTATGAAATACAAGTTCGAGTCGCTCGAGAAATTCAAGGAGTATAAGGCTGAAGTAGAGAAGCATCTTGGTAAGAGTATCAAGACTCTTCGATCGGATCGAGGAGATGTGTACCTTAACCATGAGTTCGCCGATTACTTGAAGCTTCATGGGATCCAATCACAATGGGATCCTCCCGGAACACCTCAGATTAATGGTGTGTCCAAAAGGAGAAACCGAACCTTGTTAGACATGGTAAGGTCCATGACGAGCTTTTCCTCTCTTTTAATATTCTTATGGGGATATGCATTACACAGCTCAATCTACATTCTGAATAGGGTTTCGTCCAAAGGTGAAAATGGTTATTTTGTGGGATATCCTAAGGAGACAAGAGGATATCACTTCTATCTACCGCAGAAACAAACAGTGATTGTTTCTACGCAAGCTAAGTTCCTAGAAGACGAGTACGTTTTTAAGGAATAAAGTCGTAAGAAGATAGAACTTGAAGATAATTCAAGAACCATGAATTAACATAGAGACTGATGATTTGTCAAATCAACATGACAAAGAATCAGTGGGAGCATTCAGCGACTCTCACGGTGGAAGTTTATCACTAGGTGATCCTCTTTCAGCCAGTGGGAGCGTAACTGGAGTTGCATTGCCTTCGCAACAACCTCCAAGTGGGCTAAATGAGAATAATATAGTTCAAACTCCCGCCCAAGAGACATATGAAAATGTCGCTCTTGAGGACTCTCCGGTCAACGATGAAGTCGCTGCACCACACAATTTTCACGATCAGAATGTACAGCCTGCACAACCACAACTCTGTAAGTTGACTAGGATTCATAATCCAACCACTAGGTATTATGGGTTCCTAGTAGAGGACTATGATGATGTGGATATCCCGGATAAAGATGAACCTAGAACTTATACTGAAGCAACATTAGATGTTGACTCAGAGAAGTGGCATGAAGCCATGAAATCCGAGATGGACTCAATGTACACCAATTAAGTCTATGACTTAATTGAGTTGCCAGAAAAGGGTTAGACCCATAGGTTGCAAGTGAGTCTTCAAGTGTAAGACCGATGCAAATGACAAAGTACAAACCTATAGAGATAGGTTGATGGCGAAAGGTTATAGTCGACACGAGGTATTGACTATGATGAGACTTTCTCGCCCGTTGCTGAAATCAAGTCCATTCGAATTTTACTTGCGATACCAGCACACCACGATTATGAGTTTTGGTAGATGGACGTCAAAACAACTTTCCTCTATGGTAACATTGATAAGAAAGTGTTTGTGACTCAACCGAAGGGTTTTATATTTAAGCCAAAGTCTAATCTTGTGTGCAAGCTTAAACGATCCATCTATGGATTGAAGCAAACTTCTAGGAGTTGGAATATCCAATTTGATGAAGCTGTCAAATCCTTTGACTTCATCTAAAATTCGAAAGATCCTTGCGTTCATTGTGAACGCAGCGGGAAGAGTATTATCTTTATAGTCATATATGTCGATGACATATTGATTATAGGAAATAACATCCTGCTAATGCAGTCCATGAAAGATTGGTTATCAAAGACCTTCATGATGAAGGATCTTGGTGAAGCATGCTACATCATAGGTCACAATTCACCTACGTAGATAAGGTATTGAAGCGTTTTGCGATAGGGAACTTTAAGAGAGGATCTCTACCGGCAAATCATGGGATAAAGTTGTCGAAGAAGGATTGTCCTTCTAGCAAAGTTGATGTCGAGCACATGAAGGACGTTCTATATGCATCTGCAATTGGGTTCCATCATGTACGCCATGACTGGCACGAGGCCAGATGTGGCCTACGCTGTCAACATCACTGGTACATACCAGCAGAATCCAGGTGAGTCTCACTGGATTGCTGTCAAGAATGTTTTGAAGTATCTCAGGCGTACTAAAGAACATGTTCTGGTCTACGGTAGGCAGTCAGAGCTAGTCGTTATGGGCTATGCTGATGCGAGTTTCCAGTCAGACTGTGAAGATTACAAATCACAGTCAAATTATATTTTCAATCTCAATGATGAGGTGGTAAGTTGGAATAGTTCCAAGCAAGATCTGACAGCAGAGTCAACAACCGAAGCTAAGTACATTGTTGTATCAGAAGCCTTTGAGGCTTTCTGAATTTTAAGGTTCTTGAGAGAACTAGGGGTAGTTCCGAGTGCCAGTTGTCAAATAGAGTTGTATTGTGATAACATTGTTGCGATTGCATGAGCAAAGGAACAAAGACCTGATAACAGAAATAAGCATGTATCGAGGTGTTATTATTTGATCCGATAGATCATATCGATAGGAGAAATGGAATTAAAACATTTCCCATAAAGGATAATCTTGCAAATCATTTTCACTGTTCATGTACACACTAGACATTTGATGGTCTAGGGGTTAGACATGTAGGTGATTGACTCTAGTCCATGTGGGAGATTGTTAGTGTTAGTGTCCTAGAGACAATCCATCGAAAGGACATAATACTAAGATAATATTCAGATTTGGTTTAATATTATTATTGATTTAATATTAAATGTATGGCGTTACACTTATCTGAACATGATGTTTAATTGTTTGCATATATTCTTATTTGTGTTCCCATGAATCACTACTTTCATTGAGTGAGTGAGAACTCAGATGACTAAGTATGATTCTCAAATAGCCCTGATCAAGGATCATCAAGAATGGGATATTGATGATGCAATTGAGATTGGTGAGCGATCTACATCATACTCTTAGAGAGTGTAGTAAGATCTCACTTACTACGAGATACCGGGTATCTCATGATGGATGCACATATACCTTAGTGAGTATTGGTATACCCATCCGAGAAACCGTTTGATGTAATTC
This sequence comes from Ballota nigra, assembly GCA_947034835.1. Lineage (NCBI taxonomy): Eukaryota > Viridiplantae > Streptophyta > Magnoliopsida > Lamiales > Lamiaceae > Ballota > Ballota nigra. Next base: position 37,100,160 of record OX344720.1, read on the forward strand.
CACATAATGTGTCTACGGGTATCTCGGTTAGTGGGAGCGATATGATACTCCTCCGACTTGAGGTCAATACGCACGACATGTGTGGAGTGATGAACTTTGATCATGACCGACGCTTGCACTCGTCTTCTCATCATAATTGGATCTAAGTCGTCGGTCGACGCACATCAGCTTAGACTTTGTGGCTAAGTGTGATATACTTGATCAATTAGTGATTGGAGATAATATGATTAAGTTATTTGAATAGACACTTCATCATGTTCAAGACTTAATCGAGTATTCGTGAATGAAAGGAAGATATCACAATAGCCTACAGTATTACAGGTAGTTGCAGATTTCCTCGCAATGTAACTCGTATATTGAGAATATCTGATTTATTGTCTAGGGTTTAATTAAGACCGTTAGTTTGACTAATCACTCGATATACGAGGGTCTATGGGTCACACAACAAGTAATGATAATTTACCAATTATAGTTGGTTGATTAAATATTGTATTTGATATAATATTTAATTTATGGAGAATATAATAATAATTATATTTGGAATTAATTATTATTATTATTATTTAATTATATTATATTTTATTAAATATGAAATCTCAATAATAATTTTTGGAATATTATTATACAAGAATAACAGATATGGTAAAGATATTATTCGTAGGAACATATCTAGGGAAATATAATCTGTAGATATTATATTACGGGTTAGACCCGATATCTTGCTTAAGAATTAAGCCAAGTTAATCCCTATAAATTTGTGTTATATGGGAATTCCCAAAATACACAAGAAATATAATTTCTCCATAAAATCTCTAGTCGGAATTTTCCTAGCAAATTCGTCTCGAGATTCAACGCTGACATATCGATGCGGGTTGGTACAAAGCCATTACGTGGATATCATAGTTGAGGATTCCGCGTACAAATCGCTGTAAGGATTTATATGTTATTATTTATCCTTTTGTTTCTCTGATTATACAACCTTGTGCAGATTCGTTGTTGGTGAATCATTTGCTTTCGCTGCGCCGAACATGGTGTTCGTGCCTCTAAAACCCAACATATACAAATTTTTGTTAACTTAAACCTCACTGAGTCCCCTTACTCAGAGTGATAAAGAACATAGGGTAGATAACAAACCTACTAACCGCACTGAGGCGGTCAGTTGGCAAACTATCTACTTATGTTTAGTGCGGAATGTGTGAGCCCTGAAAGTTTATTGCCTTGTTTAGTTTATTTTCTAAAACTTGTTTATCCTTTTATGAAGTCGTGATTAGAAGGGCAGTGCTCTTAGTTTAATGATCAGGCTGATTGGTTCAAGCCTGATTAAAGATGCAATGAATGACTTAATCAAATAACCAATTAAGAACAAATATCAAGGCAATAAGAACACAGGGAAGTTAACGTGGTT